>JARJIL010000006.1:28795000-29420000 GCA_038502395.1 Dittrichia graveolens
GTTGATTCTTTTTAATCATCTCGTAATATTTAATTGTGATTAATGCAATATTTAATGATTTATTTTGCCAAAGTTATTATTTTCATATTAACTTGGATTTTTATAATATATTTAATATTAAATCCAAATATTAAAATTGCGTCATCAAAACATTTAAATAAATGTTTATTCTTTGATTGCACTAACAACTGGGTTGAAACACAAATCACAATTTGTTATGTTTTTGTCCATTTATGTATTAAATTATAAGGTGTTGTTACCCACAATGTCCAGCGAATCGACTCTTGGGTATTTTCATAATCGAAACAAGTCACATAATTTCAGTTTCAAGAAGGTAAATTAATCATCACTCAAATTTTAACATATTTCCTTCCATTTTTCTTTTTTTAAACATATTTTTTAAAATTAGCAGGAACACATAAATCAGTTTCAAGAACACATAAATCAGTTTCAAGAACACATATTTCCTTTATTTATTATTTTTTTAAACAGATTTGTTAAATCAGCAAGAACATATAAATTATACAACATAAATCAGTTTCAAGAACACATGATTTTAGCTTCAAGAATACAAGATTTCAGTTTCAAGAATCAAGAACACATATTTTCTTTATTTATTATTTTTTAAACAGATTTGTTAAATCAGCAAGAACACATAAAAGATACAGCATAAATCAGTTTCAAGAACAAATGATTTCAGATTTGAGAGGAGGAAAAGATTACCGAAGATGAGGAAAAGTTTACCTCGTTGTCGCCGGAGATAAAAATCGAGAGGAGGCAACAAGGGCAGAGGGATGCCGGAGATAAAATCAAGAAAAGGAGGCGACGAGGACAGAGGGGGTGTAGACCGGTAGACCGGTGTGCATTCACCGGTACTTGGAGATGACCGAAGATAATCGGCGACGAGGGCAGAGGGGGCGACTTGAGATAATCGGCGGCGAGTGTAGAGCAGGGGGCGACGAGGGGCGATCGGGAGGGAGGAGGCATGAGGTTGTAGGTTTGAGAGATGGAAGATTTTATTTGAGCTAAGGTTTGAGAAATGGTAACATGGTAATTTGGAGAATCCTTTGTTTATGGATTTGAAAATACTAGGGGGGTAGGGGGTGTAGCATTTACAAAATCCTTTGTTTGAAGCAATTGGTGGAATTTCAAAGAAATCATATCATTTGAATTCCTTTGCGTTATAAACACAGGATTTGAAATCTCAATCAAAGAAAATACCGCGAAACAATCAGGGTCTTAGATCTCTTTCGTCAACCGGCGGTCTCCATTCTCACAAAAATATACTTTTTTCAAAATAACTCACCCCTGCGCGCGTGCACATACACACACACATATAAATATATATATATATATATATATATATATATATTGGACGTCATGATATTATTAAAATTCCTTTTAAATAAAACTAAATTTTTATTGAAAAATATTGTCTAACATATATATAGTTTTTACCAGATTCCTATTTGTGATCTATTTTATGTAAATAAAATCATCTAATACATCAATAGTTCTAACGCATGAAAAATATAAACATACTGCCTAAACATATAAACATAAATCATATGTAAGTACATTGCCAAGCAATTTTCTAGTAAGTATTTTCATGAGCAAAACTACAATTACCAAGTCAACCTAGACACCTATTTAGGCTAAGACACAAATCACATACTGAAATCAAATACTCGAATTCACAATCTTACAAAATCACATATTCACAAATGAAAGATTCACACAATAGTTTTTTATTTACTTAAACTAAGGAAGATAGGATATAGGAAGTTATACACACCTGAATTCCCGATTCAGACTTCACTTTTCATAAACTAAGGAAGAACACTGAAACCCTATCCCATAAACAAGCATCCAAGCTATTGTCGCCTATCCCTAAAACAAAATTATCGTTATTTCAATATTAGAGAACTGGAGTCTGATTTGATTCAACATATCCAAATAAACATTAAGAAAATTCGGAAGAACAAAAGGATTAAAATCAGAAACTTACTGTCTTTGTTGAACTGTCACCAATGAGGCGATGACTGATGATTCGATGAAACTTAGGTTTTGTTCACAATCAACGACTGTCAGCAAAGACGCCAAAATAAAAACTTAGGGTTATGATTCGACCAAACTTAGGGTATACAGATCTTTCAATTTTGAATTTTTTGATGATGGAAAGGGTGAAGGAAAGTCATGAGACTCATGATTCGGAAAGAACTCAGCAAAAACGCCAAGATAACAACTCACTTGAGGACTTGATGATCTATTTCAACACCGAGGTATGAGGTATCAATAATCGATTGAATGGATGAAGGGAGTCGCTGTCTGCTGAGTTCCACAAGGAGGCGACGATTTGCAGATCTGCATGCATCGAGGCGTTGATTGATGACACCAAGGTAGTTTGTATGATTGTCCAGGCATTGAGGCGTCGATTTCACTTCCCAATTCTTGGAGCATGTCGTCGACTCATTGTTCGTCGTTCACTCGTTTGCGTCGCTTCCCTATTCGAGGCGTTGATTGGGCCCCTTCCCTTCCCTGGAGTAAATACATACATTGATACATATAAGCCGGTTGGGCCTTTCCTCCTCCTCTTCTTCAAGGCTTAATACCCTTTTCTAGTGGGCTAAATACATACATATATATATATATATAAACTTAAAATTGCTAGTGGGCCCTTCATATCTTTGGGCCCTGGGCCGCTGCCCTGCCGACCCTGGTTATGTCTTTCACAAAAAGCTTCTTGTCAAATCTCCATTCATTTAAATCCTATATAATATAAACTAGATTCAGCAACTAAGGCAAGCGAGCGGAAACGAGCAATCAACTTACTATTTCAATTTATAATAACTAAAGTCTCCCCGGGGATTGGGGGCAGCTAGCTCTTCTAGGATTAGATACCCGTATGATACACATGTTGGTTTATTAAACCATAAATATTAAACATTAATAAAAAGGTATTAAATAATTATAAAACACGAAAAAATGATGACATATGACGTCAACACCTAAACCAGGTGTGGAAGCATCGACTCGAGGTTGAGATAGCACGTGACAAAAGAAACATGGTATCATCATACAAAGAGACATGATTGTATTAAACTATCGGTCAATTTTGTTAAAATTAGGACAATAAGGTCAAATATTTATTGTTATGAATAAAAAAGTTAAAATAATTATAAATATTTTAAAATAATAAAAAGTAAAAAGTTGGTTAAATTTTATACTTTTAGACGTTGTAAAGAGTTAATATGATATTTGTAAATTAAGGTGGACAAATATGATATTTTAAGATTTAATAAGGGACAAATTGCATGAAAATGGAATGAACTTTTCCTTACTTACCATTGTATACAGCCAATTTTAAAATTTTAAAAAATAATACAATTAACTTTCATAATTCTCTCATTTCATGCAAACAACTTTGTTATGTGTCAGTTGTTTAGTTACCACTGTATTTAATGAACTTTATCATAACTTCCATAGTATACAACAAATTGTATACAATGTGAGGATTATGAAAGTTAGTTGTATTATTTTTAAGAAAATAAAGTTGATTGTATATAAGAGTAACTAAGACAAAGTTCATTGTGTTTTAATGCAATTTGCCCTTTAATAAGGGTATATATGAAATTTCTCTAATAATTTTAATTTAGTTTTGACTTATAAAAGTCAAAATTAGAATTTCACTTTTGATTAAATAAATGGTCTTGATTAAGTATAATTAAATTTATTTTGTTAAATGAAGGGTTAAAATCATTCAATCAATTTAATGTATATCAGTCTTTTATTTATATTAGAAGATTTAGTATATGTTTCATTACTTTCAAAATAAACAAGATGGTAGATATAAATTATTGTTACATGCAAAATAAATAACTAATATACAACCAAATAGTTATCATAGAAATACTAGTACTTGCTATACACAAATATACCAAAACAACACATAAATCAACACTAGATTTTTTTAGCGTACATTTTTTTATATCCAATAAGAAACATCATCAATGGGACACGTGATTTTAGTATTACCGGTTTATTTAGGGTAATGAACGGAGGTACCATAAGATAAAGGGAGCAACACCCCTGAACAAAAAAACAGGGTTCTAGGGGCAGCAACCCGACCCAAAATTTATTTTAGTAGAGGGATTATAATGAAAATTCTTGATTTTTATGTGGTTTTCTTTATAAATCTTAAAACTTGGTAACTGTTGATAACTCTTCTTTCTGTTTTTTGAAATGAAAAACGGATTAAGAGATGAAAAGATACAGATTTCGAAACATACTCACCATTTTCTATGGTTTGATCTTTTTCTATGCCAAGATCAAGATTGTATACTCCTATTATTATTCCAATTCGGATTTCGTGTAACCCAGACACGTAAAGGTTGAAATATCAATTTTAAAAAATGATAAACACGATTGTAGAAGTATCCGGATATCTATCCTGTTCTAACATCTTTTGAATTTAGTAATGTAATTAAATAAATACTTTACATTTCTTTGAAAACTAAGGAAAAAAACAACAAATACTACAATTCATAAATATGCATGATAAATTAGAAACATAACTTACAAAATAATTGATAATTTCCTATAACTTATAAAACATTTACCAAAATCAGACACCTTTTGAATCTTGGATTGTTTTTTCTTAGCAAATAAACTATGAGTTATATTTGTGAAACTACCCCAAAACTAGGTTACTATTAAATAAATTATAGGATATGATATATGTTTCTAATAGTATTATCTTAAATGTTTAATATTAAATGAGATACATGTTAGTCATTTTATCATTTACCTATTTAAATATTTATGAGTATGAAAGCATTTATAATATATGCTTCTAACTACACAAATCATTTACCAAGAATTTTACTCAAATTTGTCTCTCTAGGTCTGTGAAGTTTCTTTTAATATTAAACCAGTCTAATTGTTCTCTTTGAAATCTCTTATTTTCAACGGATATGGTTGTTCACTAATGAAAATTATATTTCCTCTTACGTTATATTACCACCCATTTAATAATGACATGTATAGTCCACTAATTCTCTTTCGTAATATCCTTTTTTGATTTTGACACTTGTCTTTATCTTATGAGTATGAGGATGTGTAGGAAAATATAGAACCTCTTGTTTACTAAATTAAAGATCATGTGTCAAAAGTTAAATTGTTGATAAGGCTAGCAATTTTGATCCGACACGAAACACGATCTGAACCAAACACGAAAACAGTGACACAAATCCGAAATGAGTCAAAAACAGATTGACACGAAAATAAACGGGTCGGTTATGGTCAACCCGAAAATCCAAAATTGACATGTTTAAGGGTAAAACTATTGTTGGGAAAAATAGGCTTACAAATATATCCTCTTTTGTTGATACAAAAATATACAACTTCTTTATATAATTGTATGTATTAACATTAACATATGTGCATATATACATAAATATATTCAATCAAATATATTCTCATCTATGATCTACAAAATAAGCTTCATCAAATGGCAAAGCTCCAATCGTCAAGATCCGAGTTCAAGTAGAAGCCGATGTCGAAGATTCCTACAAACAAACGTTTGAAGTTTATGAGCTTACAAAATAAATAATCAAATGAGTTTAAGTTTTTATAAAATAATTTTTATAAAAACTTCTATAAAAATTGAGACATATTTTTATAAAAATCACAAGATTGAAGTCAAAACAAATGAATTCTCATTTTGGCAAATACTAAACACAATCTTACATTGAAACAAGTCAAAACCATATTTAGCAAAAGAAACTCCCAAAGAAGTAAACTTCCGACATGCTAAATGGTTTCCAAACTATCATTTTCATGATTAAATTCAAACTTAAGAAGTATGGCACTAACCCAACTTTTCTTAAGCTTATTTTCAGTGCATTTTTATGGTAAAAATGGGTTGTGTGTGGTTTTAGTAAAAGGCCAACGTCTATATTCACAAGTTTCAAAAAGTTCCAGAAGGCCGACGGTCGACCGTGGATCGACCGTGGACAGTCTGGACACTTTTTGAGCTTGCACCTTTTTCCTTATTTAAGGCAACTCAAGTCTTGTTTTTTACTAAGCTCTTGCAATCTGTAAAACACAGAATAAATATAAAATCTTGTGAGCTCATATTCTTTGATAAATATTCAATCTTTCAAGATCAAGAATGAAGCAAGTGTAAAAGCCTTCAAAGTTTAAACACTACATTACCTTCTTATAAATTTGTAATAAAAGTGAGGATAATCTCTAGCCTTAGAATTAGAGAGAAGTGAGGATCAACTCTAGCCTTTCAAATTAGAGTGAAGTGAGGTTTATCTTAGCCTTGTATGCAAGAGTGAAGTGTAATTCTTGTAAGCTAAAGAGAGAAGTTGTAAAAGGTTTATCTCTACCTTCAAAGAGAGAAGTTAGTGGAGCAACTCTTGGTGGGTGAGGCCAAGGAGTGGATGTAGAGCAAGGTTGTTAACCCTTGCTTGAATCACTATAAATCATTGTGTCCTAACTACTTCATTGGTGATATCTTTCTTCCTTAAACTCTTTAATTATTTGCAAATATTATTAAAAACTTCAAAAAGTGGGCATATAACCTATTTACCCCCCCTCTAGGTTCTAAAAATTGGTATCAGAGCAAGTTGCTTAAGATAATTTTTAAAAAATTGTTTAAATCTTCTAAAAATATTTTTCAAAAATTTTTGAGTTGATAAAATGGGACAAAATTATATAGAGGGGAATTCTATGGTTAGACCTCCACTTCTTGAAGAAGAAGACTTTTGCTATTGGAAGCAAAGATTCATGACTTATGTAAAAGCCAAAGATATTGACCTTTGGGAGATTATTGAAGAAGGAGATCTTGTTCCAAAAACCTTTGATTCTAAGCAAAATGCTTATGTTCCAACCCCTAAAGAAAAATGGGATCCAGAGAATAAGAAAATGATTTCAAAAAAATTTCAAGCAAAACTTTTTCTATACAATGCTTTACCAAGAAAAGAGTTTGAAAGAGTTTTCATGTGTGAAAGTGCAAATGCTATTTGGAAATCTCTTGTTGCCACACATCAAGGAAAATCCCAAGTTCTAGATAACAAAATTGAATTACTTATTCAACAATATGAACAATTTCAAATATTTGATGATATGAAAATTGATGATGCTTTTGCAATGTTTAATACTATTGTTACTAGTCTCAAGCAACTTGGGACTATTTACTCTAACAAAAAGATTGTAAGAAAGTTTCTTGGGGCTCTTTCACCAAAATGGAGAGCATAGGTGATGGCTATTGAGGAGTCAAATGACTTGAACATACTACAAATGGATGAGCTAATAGAAAATCTCAAGGTGTATGAAGTAATGATGCAAAAAGATGATGAAAGTGCCAAGCCAAAGAAAGAAAAGAGCAAATGCATTGCACTTAAAGCTAAACATGTCAAAGAATCCTCAAGTGATGAAGAAGAGGAAAGAAAAGAAGAAAAATGTCTCATGGCTTTTGAGACAAGTGAGGTACATTCCGATTCTAGCTACTATAGTGATAATGATGACAATCAATATGATCAATTATGTGATTTTAGCTCTAAAATACTTGCTAAGAATGAGGAGTTAAAAAATGAGAACAAGAGCTTGAAAAAGAAAAATGTCAAGTTAAGAAATGAAAATGATGACTTGAACTTGAAAATAAAAGATCTAGAAAGTAAAATTGCTTCTCATATATCTTCAAGCTTGAAAGATTTGGAAAGTAATCTAAAGACAAATTTTGACACAACCACCTTGTCAAAATTTGAAGATAGTTCAACCAAGTTAGATGAGATGTTAAAGATTCAAAAATCATCAAAAGATAAGGGTGGTCTTGGGTTCTCAAGTTACTCAAACAACATGCCAACTAGTCACTTAACACCTATCAAATTTGTGAAAGAAAAAGGGGAAGAAAAAATCCAGGAGCCTCACGGTCGACCCACGGTATCGACCGTGCATCGACCGTCGGCTCACTAGAATTTTCCAAAAGTACAAAATTGCAACATTGTTTCTAGTTCTTCCACTTGTATGCCAAAGGTTGGAAGTAATGAATTAATGAGAAAGTTTTATACTCCAACTATAAGGCATGGACTTGGATTCAAGAGACCTAAGTCAAATACAATTCAAAAATCAAGACACTCTCATAAACCTATTTACTCTACGAACACATGGTATCATAAAGGGTTCAAGATTACACAAAGGTGGATTAGAGTAGGAGTTTTTTATGCTAACCATCATGGACCCATGAAACATTGGGTACCAAAATCTTGAATGAAAATTACATAAGTGTAGGGGTGCAACAAGATTATGTCTCGTGCATTGGATTCTTGATAATGGTTGCTCAAAACACATGACCGGTAATATAGAACTCTTCACTTAATACAAGGAGTATGATGGAGGATATGTGGTGTTTGGAAGCAACCTAAGAAGAAAGGTAGTTGGTAAAGGTATCATTCTTCGTATCAAATTCTCAAATTTTGAGCATGATAGTAGCTTATAAGATTTGAATGTTAAATTTTCTAAACATGAAAGTTTGATATGCAAAGGATGTTAGGAGAAATGGACATGATACATGTAGACTTGGTGATAATCCTAACACAAGTATGTCTTGCATCTATAATTGATAATTCAACATTGTGACATAAAAGACTAGGACATGCTAACATGAGATTGTTACAAAAATGACTAGTAATGAGCTTGTTAAAGACTTCCCAGATGTGAAATTTGATAATCATCTTTGTGTGATGAGTTTTCAAATCTTATACATAATGAAATTAAAATGAGAATGATGGATGAGTTGAATTACTTTCTTGGACTTTAAATAAAACAATAAGAAGATGGTACATTCAAAGTAGGCATCATTTCCTACGTAACAATATGCAAAAAGGAAATATAAGTTTAAAAAAATAAAAATAAATAAAAAAATTGCTTCATGTGAAAATATTACCGACATATTCACTAAACCTCAAAAAAGGGGAAGAGTTTAATACATTACGACTTGGTTTAGGAATGATGGAACATTTACCCTAAAAACAACACCTAAACAGCATGAAAATGGTCAAAATATGCATTCCAGATGCACCACGGTCGACTCACGGTCGATACCGTGGATCGACCGTCGGGGTACTGCAAAATACCAAAACAGACTTAAAAAAAGGGCGCGGTCGATATCACGGTCGACCGTGTATCGACCGTAGGGTACCTGACGATTTTTAACCCTATTTTACTCTCTCTCTCTCTCTCTCTCTCTTACACTTTCTCTTCCCCACACAAACCCTAGCCGCCATTAACAACTAAGAGCTTAAAAATTACCTCAAGAATCAAGGTTTTTACTACGGTTGAAGCCGTGATCGAAGGCACGGTTGGATCCACGGTTGAAGACTCATCCTCTCTTGCCTTTTCCCCTCTTCACGAATTTCTTATTCAAGGTATACGTTTAGATTTTCTTCCTTTTCTTAGGGCTCTCTCTTTGCACTAAAGAATCATGTGCATCTTAGGATTAGGTTGATTTTTGGAAAAGAAAATATGTTAGGTTTGTTGAGTAGTAAATGGTATATGAAAATGATGGGTTCAGTTTTAAGTATAGATGATGTCTAAGTTATTATTATAAAATTCAATTTGTGTATGCATATCATGTCAAAAAGGGACAAAAATGAAAAATTAAAAACAGACCACTGCCGGTCAAACCACGGTCGACCGTACTTCGACCGCAGCTTATCACCAAAAATCCAGACCAACGACGGTCGATCCACGGTCGATACCGTGCATCAACCGTAAGCCCACTGGAAAAAATTTTTGAACTTTTAAATTTTTTATGTTTTGACTTTTAATGTCCAAACTCAATGTAGTTTTGCTTAATCTACATCAACTAACCTTAGTAACCACATGATTCATAAAACTTTCAAAATCTTCTCAAATTTAGGACACACACACACATATTACCAAAGAGTTTGTTACATCTCTTAAGCACACTCTCAAATATGTTGAAGTATCATGTATCTTGCCATAATTTTACAAAACCTACACTTTTACAAATCTAGTGTCATGGCTAGATAAATCGAACATGTCTTACACATTTAGCACACACTAGTCCTAATGCTATATATTTGTACTTAATCATATCATCATTGTCTCTATAGATAATCATGCCACGTGTACGTACATCAGCTTCAAGAAAACCCGACAACCCAACTCCGCGCCAATCCGCGAATGCCCTCAAAAAACGAGGGATAAATGAAGGTCGGTTGGTTGTTGTCAACCAACTAGATCAGTTTCGCACTCAAGCGACTTTTGACGCAATTGGGTGGTCCACGTTTCTTACATTGTCCAATGTCTTATATAAGTCTCACATATTTGAATTTTATGCATCCTTTAACTACAATGAAGATGATGAAGTTGTCACTTTTGCAATTGAAGGAACCGACTTCACATTTACTCTTGTCCAACTAGGCATGATCCTTCATATCCCCTCATCCGGTTTAAAGTTCTACAACACATCTCACAGCCTCACAAATCTCCCTGCCGCTTTCTCCATCCCGGAGATCCTTGGCTCCATTTGCAAGCCAAATATTCCACACACAACGACCAATCTATTTGGGAGGGATCTTCTTCCCGAATGCGCTGTGTGGAATAAGATCATTGATTCCAACATCTTTCCAAAATCCGGGAATCATTCGGAAATTAGCGTCATTCAAGCCGTCCTCCTTCATGCTCTCAAAATGTGATCTGAGGTCAACATCATGCACATACTTGCTAAACGCATGAGTGGCCTTGTCACTAGCCGTAAGGACCTTCCATACGGCCATCTCCTCTCCATTCTCTTCAACAACCTACCCAATATTTCTCGCATTGCTTCTACTCCAGCTTCCTCGGTTCCCATAGACCTTGCGACACTTCGCAAGATGTCTTCCCATAAAGGGAAGAAACGAGCTCATTCATCATCCTCGGGAGATACGGAAGCTGAGATTGACGCATTCACCTTTAGTGAAGAGGAGGAGGGTGGAGAGGAGGGTTCAATTCCTCCGGATCACGGCATGGTTGAAGGCACTACCGATGAACAAATTGCTGCATTGAATCGCAACATCAACGAGTTGCGGAATGAAACCCAATCTCTACGGAAGGAGGTCAAAGGGGTAAAAGGGTTGCTGCGGTCAATCATGAATGCACTTAGGTGCAATGCCGGGTCAGACGGGGGAGAACCATCTTGATTCTCTATGGTTGAATGGATTGTAAAAACAATTATTTTTATTTTATTAACTAGACATTAACTATTGCAACAGTCGGTACTTCCTATATTTTATGATTGCTTGTTGACTTGATCTACTAGATTGCTATTCTTTACTACACCTTGCTATGGATATCTTAAACTATGCTATTTGCTATTTGGGTTGTGATAATTTCATAATTAGAATATTGTTCATACTCACATCTCCTTGGCAAGTTTTTGGTAGTATTTCCATTTAACTCAAGAAGTGGAGTTCTCACAACAAGGGGGAGCTTATGTCAAGGGGGAGTCTCCTTTTTGTTAAAGACAGAAAAGGGGGAGAAGATAGAAGAATATATAGAAGATAGTAGAATATATACATATATGTGTATATATATGCACATGTTAACATGTTGAAGTTATATATACAATTGTTATACAAGTTATAAATTTTTGTCTTCAACAAAAAGGGGGAGATTGTTGGGAAAAATAGGCTTACAAATATATCCTCTTTTGTTGACACAAAAATATACAACTTGTTTATCTAATTGTATGTATTAACATTAACATATGTGCACATATACATAAATATTATTAATCAAATATATTCTCATCTATGATCTACAAAATAAGCTTCATCAAATGGCAAAGCTCCAATCGTCAAGATCCGAGTTCAAGTAGAAGCCGATGTCGAAGATTCCTACAAACAAACGTTTGAAGTTTATGAGCTTACAAGATAAATAATCAAATGAGTTTAAGTTTTTATAAAATAATTTTTATAAAAACTTCTATAAAAATTGAGACATATTTTTATAAAAATCACAAGCTTGAAGTCAAAACAAATGAATTCCCATTTTGGCAAATACTAAACACAATCTTACATTGAAACAAGTCAAAACCATATTTAGCAAAAGAAACTCCCAAAGAGATAAACTTCCAACATGTTTTGTGCATTTGGTTTCCAAACTACCATTTTCATGATTAAATTCAAACTTAAGAAGTATGGCACTAACCCAACTTTTCTTAAGCTTATTTTCAGTGCATTTTTATAGTAAAAATGGGTTGTGTGTGGTTTTAGTAAAAGGCCAACGTCTATATTCACAAGTCTCAAAAAGTTCCAGCAGGCCGACGGTCGATACCACGGTCGACCGTGGATCGACCGTGGACAGTCTGGACACTTTTTGAGCTTGCACCTTTTTCCTTATTTAAGGCAACTCAAGTTTTGTTTTTTACTAAGCTCTTGCAATCTGAAAAACACAAAATATATACAAAATCTTGTGAGCTCATATTCTTTGATAAATATTCAATCTTTCAAGATCAAGAATGAAGTAGGAGTAAAAGCCTTCAAAGTTCAAACACAACATTACCTTCTTATATATTTGTAATAGAAGTGGGGATCATCTCTAGCCTTTCAAATTAGAGTGAAGTGAGGTTTATCTTAGCCTTGTTTGCAAGAGTGAAGTGTAATTCTTGTAAGCTAAAGAGAGAAGTTGTAAAAGGTTTATCTCTACCTTCAAAGAGAGAAGTTAGTGGAGCAACTCTTGGTGGGTGAGGCCAAGGAGTGGATGTAGAGCAAGGTTGTTAACCCTTGCTTGAACCACTATAAATCATTGTGTCCTAACTACTTCATTGGTGATATCTTTCTTCCTTAAACTCTTTAATTATTTGCAAATATTGTTAAAAACTTCAAAAAGTGGGCATATAACCTATTCACCCCCCTCTAGGTTCTAACAACTATAAATTTCTAAAAAATCTTGAATACTTGAATTTTAAAAAGGATTTTGTGAATACAAATTAGAGAGTGACATTTTAGACAATAAAACTTATTACTCCCCTTTCGTCATAAGGCGTGCAATTAGACCAAGGGGAATCTCCATAGGAACAAGTCTTTAAATAAAAGTACAAGACTTTTAAAAGTTACAAACTTAAAATAAACAATAAAAGATTTAAAGTTAAAACAATATTACTAAATTTGGTATTTATTATTTTGACTATATGGTTTTGATACTTGACATTTGACTACTTGGTTTTTTTTTTTGAACAGCTTCGCCTCAGCGGTAGAGGCACAGGATCGAAACACGGTTGAACTGATCAGGGCCCTGATTTCGATCCACTCCATCTACACCCCCCTAATTAATTTGGTAGAGCTGCTTCACCAACAAGAGAGTGACCCTCAGCTACTCCTAGGAAGAAACCCTTCAGAGAGACTCGAACTCAAGACCTCTCCTTTACTGGAAAAACTCCCTTACCGTCAGGGCAAGCCCCTTTGGTTACAATTGTATTTCGTACTTTATTATTTTGGATTGCCTGCATAATTGTATTTAATGATATATTATTTTAATTTTTTTTGGTTGTTTAATTACATTAATTATCGGTGCTTGGTAGAAGCATAGTACATTACATTGTTTAGAAAAATAAATATTTATATAAGTTGAATAAAAAATAAAATCAAAATTGGATCAAACTAAAACAAACACCGAATCCAAAGTTCAAATCCAATGTAAACGAAACTCACACTCGAACTTCGTATTAAAACAAACAAATAATTAGAAAAATTAAAAATGAAAATCATATACAAAAATCGAAAAAATATTCCCCGAATACATTTGACCGAAATGGATCCACACGAAATACGACCGAACCCGACACAAAAAAAAGTAACACGACCCAAACCTGATTGAAATGAAAATGGGTTAACACAAAACTGACACAAACACAAACACAATAATCTGAAACTGACACAAATTATCGGCTTTAATTGTTGATAACTTTACCTATCTAATCGAGTTTAGATTTAAAGTTTATTAAGTCTAACCATACTATTTAAAATCTACTTTTTCCCTCCAATTAATATGGTCGTTTTCTAAATCCAAGTTAAAGGGTCAAAAGTATGTTGGTTGAATATTTGATTCATCACAAATAAATTAAAAATTAATTCAATCTCATATAGCTGAAACTTTGACTCTAAGTCGGTTTAGTTTCACTTTATTACTCCTTTCTAACCATACTATGCAGCGGCGGATCTATGTACAAACCGGTAGTTACACGGGACGTCAGTCAATTTTATCTGCGTAGTGTAAATTTTAATTTTTGTTAGTATAAATTCCGACTTTTTTGAGACGGTGCTACCATCTATTTCAATAGTATCGCCATCCATTTCAAATTTTGAGTCCGCCCCTGGTACTATATATGTGAACACTTCCTTTTAATTATGGGTCATTTTACAGTAATACCCTTACTTTTTAAAATTATTTATTGTGATTAAGGGTAATTTAGTCACTTACGAAAAATCATAAATATTTTCCGTTCCCTTCCTTCTAAATCCTCCCAATTTTGAGAGGAAAGTTTAGGAGAGAAAGTAAACTAAACTTTCCTTCCAAATCCTTTCTCTTCTTTCCTTAAAATATTTCTAGAACACAAAACTTTTTTTATTTCTTTTCTAATCACTTCTTTTCTCTCCAAATTAAAACTTTGGAACACAGTGTTAATGTTTACACAAAAGTTTCGTATATGTTAAAATTTGGAGTAAAGAACACGTTTAATGAAACGTTCTTCTAAACATTAATTGGCGTAATAACACATCTTGTGAACATTAATGATTTAATCGGCAAAAAATCTTCATATACCATAATAAAATATTAAAAAACGGTTTTTTGTATCCGGTAACTTTAATACTTTTAATTAATAACTAAATCATAGTTGAACACGAAAAGTGACATTGTTTGACATCTGAGCCGTCTAACCTCTTAGGGTATGTTTGGTATGTAGCTTTTTGGAGTTAGTAGTTTTTTGTTTTTAAAGAAAAAGCTACAAGTCATGTTCAGAAAAAGCTAGAAGCTTTTCTTAAACAAAAAAGCTTTGAAACAAAAACCTTCTTGAAATAGCTTTTAAAACTAGGTAGAAGCTTTTTATGTAACAAATTACGTAAATACCCTCTTTAATTGTTTTATAATTCCTCCAATTTTTATGATTTGCCATTTTTTTATCATTTTACACTATTAAGCTCCGCTACCAGCTAATTTACCGAACACATATATAACTAAATAAACAGCTTCCAGCTTCTAGCTTTCAGCTACCAGCTATTTCCGCCAAACACACCCTTAGTTTTCTTTAATTTTTATATTACTCTTAACAATATTTCAAATATTTTGTTTCTTAAAACTTTGGGTTTGTTTTAACATATTATAGACTTATAAACTCGGTTTATTTTTAATACCTATTTTTAACTTATTTTTCGTAAACTAAGTTTATTATTTTATTTTAAATCATTATAATTTCATAAGAGATGATATAAAATTAAAAATATGAACTTATTAAAGCTAAGACAGACTTGTAAACATTTGATAAAGCTAAGATTGTGTTTGGTACGTAGCTTTTAGAGTTTGTAGCCTTTTATTTTAAAAAAAATGCTATAAGTTATTTTCGAATAAAAATACTTGAAGCCTTTTTTAAACAAAATAAGACAAAAAAACTTTCTAAGTAGCTTCTAAAAGTAGCTAGAAGTTTTTTATATATCAAATTACATAAATAATATCTTTAATTATTTTATAATTCCTCCTAAATTTATGATTGTCCTTTTTTTATCACTTTACACTTTTCAGCTCCAGCTATTAGCTAATTTGCCTAACACATATATAGTTTTCAGCTACAGCTACCAACTTTCAGCTATCTCCTACCAGCTTCCAGCTACAGTTACCGGCTGTTTTCGCCAGCCTAAGTCAATCATCTTTTAAATATATTAAAACAATCTCTTTACCTACAAGTACGGTTATAATCATTTATATTTTTATCTTCTCGTATCATACTGAAATGAGATCGAGTATCGTTGCTATTATTGAAAACATAAAATAAAAGTAAAAGTTGGTCAAAATTTTGACCAACTAAAACACTTTTTCTTCGGCATACATTTACTTCACTCTCGTATCAAAAAAGAAAAATATTAATTGACCACGATTAATAAAAAAAATAAAAAAATAAAAATGATAATATTTATGAATTATCTTTTGGACAACAATCTGTCACTAAAGAAAAACTTAGAAGTCAAAACCAATCACAAGTATCCAACCGCGTCCTTCAACACATGCCTCGAATCTTCGTTTTCCTTGGATTTCAATCCTGTGTTCACACGTCTTCTTCATCGATTTGCCCTCTATATTCTTCAATCGTCATCTAAACCAGATGGGTTTTGGTTTCCTTTCATGTTCACACTTCAATTTCTGTATAAATTCGTCTTTGAAATCCTGAGTTTTCAGTTTTTCATGCTGGGTTGTGTTCACATCTCTTTCGAGCATTTTGTCAAACACCTTGAGAGCCTTTGAAACTTTAGCAATTACCCTTTATTTGTTCTATATATGAAATCAGACGTGTCTAGTCAGGAACAGGAAGATTATTCTTATTACTACAGTTTGTTTCAGCAGAGTTACGATCAGATGAATGATAAGCCAATTCAAAGCAATATCGAAGTTGATGAAGATGAAGATGAGGGGAAACAAGAAGTGAAAACAAAAGGGATAAAAGAGATTCTAACTTCTTTGCTTTTGATTGATGAGCAAGAGAAATCTGAAAAAATCGATTGGGATAAAGCCCAGGAAGAAGATAAGATGATGTTGGAAGAAAACCATAAGAAGAGAACCAAAACCATGTTAGATTACCAGAACAAATTCAAACAATTCGATGAGGTTTTAGATCAATCAATTCAAGTTCGAAAACGCAAATCCCGTACCGCTACGAATGCCGCGATTGCTTCCGTAATCGCTGCTGATTCCGACAACAATTCAGCTCAGAAACCCACCGGAGGAACGGGTGTCGCCGGCGCTGGACCTCAAAGACGATTATGGGTGAAGAACAGATCAAAAGACTGGTGGGATAAATGCAACAGCCCTGATTTCCCAGAAGAAGAATTCAAAAAAGCATTTCGTATGGGAAAAGACACATTCGAGATGATCTGCAACGAACTCACATCTGTTGTTGCTAAAGAGAACACCATGTTACGAGATGCAGTTCCGGTTCGTCAACGAGTAGCAGTTTGCATATGGCGGTTAGCCACCGGCGAACCGTTACGACTTGTTTCACGACGATTCGGGTTAGGAATTTCAACCTGTCACAAACTTGTTCTTGAGGTTTGTTCTGCAATCAAGAATGTGTTAATGCCTAAATACCTCCAATGGCCAGATGATGAATCCATAAGAATAATCAAAGACGAATTCGTCTCGATTTCGGGCATCCCAAATGTTGTTGGATCAATGTACACAACTCATATACCAATCATAGCTCCAAAGATCAGTGTAGCTGCTTACTTCAACAAAAGACATACAGAAAGAAATCAAAAAACTTCATACTCGATAACAGTTCAAGGCGTAGTCGACCAACGAGGCGTGTTTACGGATGTGTGCATCGGGTGGCCAGGATCAATGCCAGATGATCAAGTTTTGGAGAAATCAGCACTTCATCAAAGAGCAAATGGAGGGCTTTTGAAAGATGTATGGATTGTGGGTAGTTCTGGATACCCTTTAATGGATTGGGTGTTGGTACCCTACACACAACCTCATTTAACATGGACACAACATGCATTTAATGAAAAAATTGGTGAGATTCAAAGGGTTGCAAAAGATGCATTTGCAAGATTGAAAGGAAGATGGTCTTGTTTACAAAAAAGAACAGAAGTAAAGCTTCAAGATTTGCCAGTTGTGTTAGGGGCATGTTGTGTTTTGCATAACATATGTGAAATGAGGAACGAAGAAATTGATCCGGAGTTGATGATCGAGCTTATCGATGATGAAATGGTACCCGAAATCGGATTAAGATCCGCGATCGCGATGAAGACGAGAGATTCGATTGCTCATAATCTTTTGCATCATAATCATGCTGGTACTTCTTTCTTGTCTTGATTAGTAGATTTTGCTACTTTTTGTGACATTTTGTTAGTTTATTTATTTTTTTTTGTTGTTAATTATATGAATTGTAGCCCTTTTTGTTACAATTTTGTGATGGGGTTGGTCATACATAGATCATAGATATATACTTCCCTTGTGAAAACACATGAAAAATTGGCTTTCCTGGTTAACTTTTATATACACAACTTACTCAATTGATTCTATAGTTGAAGAATGAATTTTAGACAATTATTACTTGTTTTTTATTTTTATTTTTATTTTTATTTGATTCTTGATTATGTTTCAAATCTTCAAAAGTTACAATTCATTTAAGAGAAAATGATTCATACCCTTAACCACACTTAATGGCCGAAGACGATTTGCACATAACAAGGTTTTGTCATACACAATAAAATATATGTTTGGACAATAATACCTCTAAATATACGGATGAGAAAAAAGTATCACAAGTTTATAAGGATAAAATATAGTCAATTTTTGTTGTATGAAAATATCTTCCTTAACATAACTCTTACATTCATAAGTTATTTTAATCATTAAATAGTATAATAATGTAAATACTTTTCGTTTAACTAGTTTTATAAGTATAAAGGGTGTAGTTGATCAGGGGCGGACCCAAGCTTGTGCCCGTAGTGACAAGCGATATCAGCCAATTTTGTCCGTGTAGTGTAAATTCCGATTTTTTAGACACAGTGCTACCACTCATTTCAAATTCTAAGTCCTGTGCTACCACTCATTTCAAATCCCAGGACCGCCCCTGTTGTTGATTGCAAACCACACATCTCATAAGCACACAAATCATATCAAATTCCGCAAACTCACACATATCATAGTGTCTACCCCAGAAAGGGTGTGCAATAATCCATACCTATCGTTACATTACTAAAACTATTACGATATTTCAAGATCCTTTATCTTTTGAGTCCATAATCCAACATTTTTGGAATCTTTTAAAAAATTTAATTTTTTATGTATATTTTTAATTAAAAATAATATAAAATCAAGAGTATCCACCAATCACGTTACATGTTAGAAGTCAATTGAAGTCGAAATTTTGTTGATGGTCTCATTAAAGAGTGACAAATAATAGCATATGTAGCCAAAAACTAAGGTGTGTATACAAGAATTTGTATATTAATATTATGATGTAGAAGTTGATTATTATGTGTGATGAAAGGGATGTGGCATGCTTCATGCCGGATTATATGCATCCTTTTCATACCTATGAAAGTGATTTAATAATTTTATTTGTAATTTAATTATTTTTATTTTTTTAATATTTTATTATACATAACAAGCATCTAGAATATGTTACAATGACCTTACGTGGTTTCTAAGGAAGGTATAACTATGGTTTATTTATCTTATCATCAACCAGATTAAATGTTTATGTGGTATACGGGTTTGTTAAAAAAATAATAGATAATAATAATTAATTAAAAAGTACTAAGTATTATATAAAACGTGAAAAAATTGAGAGTTTAAAAGATGGTGAAGACAACGTCAATATCCAAATCAGCGGTGAAAGCGTCGACGTGAAGAGGAGGGAAGACGTTATGGTAGAAATGTTGTATTATGAGATGAAACGTGTTTAAATTTCTTATGCAAGTCGGCTATCGTTATTGTTAAAACTAGAAGCAATAAGTTTTAGTACTTATTGGTTATAATTTAAAAAGAATTTAAACGGAATATAATATATTTTAATAAGATAAAACTAAGAATTTTGTTAAATATGATACTTCAAAATGTTATAACAGGTAATAAGATATTTATAAATTATGATGAGCAAATACGATATTTTAAGGTTTTAAATTAATAACTTTGACTCCTAAAAGTCAAAATCAAATTGAAATGTTGAATTGAATAGATGGGTGAGATTTAATTTTACTAAATGAACGGATAAGATTATTTAATAAAGATAATTTAAGTTAGTTTTTTTTATTTATTTAAAGATAAAGCTATAGAGGAGTTAATTTCATTTCATTGTTGTTGATTACACACAATAATAAAACGTGACAAGCTGATTATATTTTGGTAAATTAAACCCTATAAATTTAACTATTGTTAAAGTCGTTTATGGCGTATTGTCTGTTAAGAACATTATTCAAGAAACGAATAACATGAACACAAATTTGGATAATTGTTAAGGGTTTAGTTCACTAAAATGTATCTAAGTTGTCACGTTTTGCTATTGTGTGTGTCAAACTTTAAAATTTTCTATTGTTTGTATCAAATTTCCAATTTGTTGCTATTGTATATATTTCGGAATCATAAAAAAGTAAAAAACTTTACAAGCTTAGTACATACAATAAAAAGTTTAATACAAACAATAGCAACAAATTAAAAGTTCGATACATACAATAGAAAATTTTAAAGTCCAATACATACAATAGCAAAACATGACAACTTGAATACATTTTTGTAAACTAAAATCAATTGTTAAAACTATATTGATAAAGATGTTAAACAAACATTAACTTGTAATTTAATTATAATAATATTAGTCACAACAATTTAATAATAATAATAATAATAATAGAAAAATGTTCAATATAATCCGTACTTAATTTATAGTCCTAATGGACTAATTTTAACATTTGGATCAATAGCATCAATGGTCCAGATTGCATTTTAAAAATTTGGACGGAATGATATTTTCGGAATTCACATGTGATACTTTTACAAATCACATGTGATTGTATATATAATTACCTGTGATTGAATATTAAAATTTTAAAACAATATTTTTTACATAGACTTTATTTAACACAACTTAATAATAATAATAATAATAATAATGAACGTAAAGAAACCACTTTGTATAATTTATTAAAATGGGTTAAAATTTATAAAAAAAATTTGGTATTTTTAGGTACGGAGAGAACACAAGACGAAAATTTCAAGATTATATTAATAAAATTTATAAAAACTAGACAACTTAAACGAAATTAATATTTGGTCAAACGATAAAGATTAAAAACGTAATTTACTTGGAGAAAGTGATAATTTTGTCATTAAATGAAAAATGTAATATTTTGGTTGATATTTCTTTAAAAAAAAAAAAGAGAAAACATTTACACACTAACCTAGTCTTAAATCTCATACACACCTTTTTGTTTATGATCTACACCTTTTTAACATTTTGGTATCGCTGCCGTTACAAGTCTTTTGGTTTTTTGGATAGACAACTACATTAATATTTATCTTTTAAAGATTAATGATAACCACAACCCTTAAGAACACTAATAAGAGTAAAAATTATACAATTTCAATTTCTAAAAAATGTAATAATGATAATAAAATTAACATGTAAAGTTGAAATTTAATAAATTACCTTTTAAAAAAATCAAAATCAAGAGAAAAAACGCTCCTATCTATCTGCAAAGATCATGTGAGTGTGCAGGTATGCTTCGGATCCTCTGCTCAGGCAGGACTCTCAGACGGCTATGATCGAATGATAGAAGCATAAAAATAAAAATAAAAGTTATTTAAATAACAACAATAACATTATTTCTACTTTTAAAAATTATTTTTTTAGAAAACTTATTAGGTTATACAAGACCTTCGGGTGTAATCATACTCATTCTTCTAGAAATAAAAAATATAATGACGTATGTGTTCGTCATTTGTTTACTCTCATACTGTTATAGGTCAATTTACTCAATTTGGTAAGTCTAATTTTGGAAAATACTCAAACAATTAAGTCTTTTATTTGTATATAACAACTTTTTGTTATATACAATAAAAAGTATATGTTTGGACTATAATACCCGTAATGTAATTTCCTCCTGCTCATCACAAGATAACATGTGAAATTCACTAATTATTTTTCCTTACCTTCTCCTTTGATTTTGACAGTTGGGTTCATCTTGTGAATAGAAGAATAAGTAGGAGGATATATCATTTCTCGGTTGAGAAAAAGGTTTAGCGGGTACATCAGACAAAAAAGTAATAATTGTTATGTACGGTGAAAAGCTGTTTTGTACAATCAACTCGCGTATTTAATGTGGACTTTCTAAAATTTAATCCATCATTATTAGGTAACTCTTGTTTAACAATCAACATGATTTGATGTTTATAAAAAAAATACTAATCATTAAAATAGTTACTCATTTTAAACGATGTTTGACTAGAGCTTTAGCTTTTTAGAAAAGCTTGAAGTTTTTAGAGCCAATTTCACATAACACTTTGTGACTTTGTTTTCGAAGACATAAAGGTCTTATGTCTTATTTCATGTCTTCAGAAGAAGATGTGGTTTAGAAGGTCTTAAGTCTGAGAAGGTCTACGAAAAAAAGATATAGTTTTTAGCTTCTCAAAATAAGCAAAAATAAGACAAATTAAGGTCTAATGTCTGCGAAAAAACAAACAGACTTATTAAAAACGCCTGCTGGTACGCAAACGTTTCTTTGAAAAAACAAACAAGTTTATCAGAAACGTCTGCGCACTTGCAGACATTTCTTAAAAACAAGACCTTATTTTAAAAAACAAACAAAGCGTTAGTGTTATTCTTATCGAATAATGTTTAATATAGTTTATACTTAATTTATAGTCTTAAGGGTGTAATTTTAGTTTTTGGGCTAATAACATCAATGGTCCGGATTGCATTTAAAATTTTGGGTGGAGTGACATTTTCGTAATTCATATGTGAAGCTTTTACAAATCACATGTGATTGTATACTGAATCACCTGTTATTGAATATTAAAATTGTAGGACTATGTTTTTTACATAGACTTTATTAAACACAACTCTATTATTATTATTATTAAAAAACACTAAATTTTCGTATAAGAATGCTTATAATTGTCACATCCCTTTACACCTATCATATCATCAAGTCAGGTTTTTTCCCACCATTTAACTTACCATAGCTTCGTGTGGTCACTCTCAACCACTACAAGTAATGTGACCTACCTAATACTCACTACCAATCAATAAATAAATAAATAATAATATGAGAGGAAGAAATAGTCAGGCCCACATAAACTTCACCCCTTCAATACCGCACCTTTGCCCTCGCCACATGCAACTTAGTGCAACCTACCTTCACGCCACGAAGAACACGACGCCTTTCATCCACGCCACGATGAACACGACGCCTTTCATCCACCCCACGCTGACCCCATCTTCCGCTCCGTTTGCTCTAAGCAATAGCTAGTAAAAAATTTAAAACCAATATGATTGTTCAAAATAGTTTTATGTGGTGATTTTTCTTTTTTTTATAGTAATCATTATAAATAGTAAGTGGAATTGTAAGGGATTGTTCATTTGAGAACCATTTTTATTGTGAGAATCGCGATAATCAATCTTAGTTATTGATTTGGCAAGTGAAATTTATGAATGGAGAGCGTGAAAGATAAAGTATGACAATGTGCATAAGATAAATTCATGTGTGGTGATGGAATTAAAGGAGGGTGTAACACCCAAGATTTGAAATTTCTTAAATTAATAATTATAAATAGTAAGTGTTATATGTGTTACGAGTTGCGTATATGAAATCAAATGTGTTCATAAAGCTAGAGAGATTTAAACCGCCAAAATTAAAGACGATAACTACAGGGACCTATGTTGCTATTAGGTGATAGATGTTGATTTACATGACACACACTCACATATATATATATATATATACACTATTATATAAAGTATTTAAGCTTTTTCTTTAAAACTCTTAAATTTTAAGTCACTTAAGATTACTATTCTACCCTCATCTACCAAAAAATGATTCCATAAAATAAACTTAATAACATTCCTTTTTAATAAATTCCAGAATATTCCCTTTCCATAAATTCCATAGCAAAACTTACGAAACAGAATATTTCATAAACTTAATAACATTCCATAAATTCCAGAAAAAGAAATAAATATATAATATTCGCTTTTCACCTACTAAATAAAAAATTATAAAATTACATCTAAATTTCATTCCCTTTTCACCTGCTAAATAAAAATTACAAAATTACGTCTTGTGTGTCATCTTGATTAATACCTACCAAACAACTCCTTACAAACCATTTTTATTCACCGTCGCCGCATTGCGAGGGTACCCCGCTAGTGTGTGTGTGTGTGTGTATATATATATACATACTAGCAAGGTACCCGCGCAATGCTGCGACTACAAATAATTTTTATTTTACATCATGTTGCTTTTAAAAATGTAATAATATGTTATTCGCGCAATTCAACGTCACGAATAAGTATCGTACAATGTCAGATTTTTATTTTTTTATGTGTATTGACTATTTTATTAATTTTAAAAATAAATTCTAAGGTTACTTAAAATAAGAAAAAGATTTATAATTATAAAATAAGGAGGAAGAAGTTAATAAGATTTTAAAAATTATGTTGATGTGGGTGGATAATTGTGTTTGTGTGAGAGGGTGTTTTAGTGTTAGAGAGATATTTTAAATAGATAAAAACTAAAAGTAAATTAGGAGAGACAATGAAATAGTTAAAAGGTGTATTTTAAAAGTTAAAATAAATTAGTAGAGAGAATGAAATGGTTAAGAAGGGGTATTTTAGTACATTCAAGTTACTTAAAATTAAAAGTTTTTAAGGTTGTAAATGTTTATAAAAGAGTATATATATATATATATATATATATATATACTAGCATCATACACGTGCAATGCTGCGGCGGCAAATAGTTTTTGGTTTATAATATGTCGCCTTAAAAAATGTAATGATATGTTATTCGCGCGATTCAATGTCACGAAAAAGTTTTCTACAACTTGTCCGTCTTTTTTTCAAATTTTCTTTTATTTACATCTAACTATTTTATTAATTTTGGAAATAAATTCTAAAAGACAATAAAATAAAATAAAAGATTTATATTGATGAAATAAAGAGAAGAGTTAATAAAATTTAGAAATTATGTTGATGTGGGTGGATAATTGTGTTAGTATGAGAGAATATATTTTGAATAAAAAGTTAAAGTAAATTAGGAGAGAATAAAATAGTTAAAAATTAAGTGGATGAGATTAATTTAGATTAAATGAAGGGTCAAAATTTTATATTGATTGAATTTTAAGAAGTCTTAAAATTTAAGATGAGAGAGAATGTTAAATGGTTTAAACACGTGATTAGTATTTAATTATATGTTTAATTATTTACTAATGGATTTAATTGAATTAATTGTTAAGTTAATTAATTAAAGTTAAATATTTACTTATATATATATATATGGGTGTGTACGGATATATATATATATATATATATATATATATGGATTTAAATATATATATGTATGTTTGTGTATAAGCATGCATGTATGTGAGTATGTTATGTTGCATGTGTAAAAATGTGTATATATTGAAATACACCTCGTGCTTGGTTTTGGGAGAATATGTATACGTGGGTTCTAGATGAAATACCTGGTCATTTGTGTTTCAAGAATAAACGTGAAGTGTGTGTTTTTCAAAGAAAACCTCTCGTGAAAGAAACCAAGTAGCAAACTTGAACTTGTGGATTGAAGAGTTATTGATTGTTAAATCAAAACAGAGGTTAGTATATGTTTCTAGCATGATCAGAACTATATTGATATGTCTTTCTGATGAAATACATGTGTATATAGTGAAACGCCATGAAAGGAGCTTGAAGCTCCATACTTGACAAATGGGTTTTGTGTGAATTGGTGTTTTAATTGTTATTGATGTGTTCTTGATGTTAGATACATGTTATAAGATGTTAATACATGTTTTAGAAGTGTTCATATTGGAATTCAAGTGTGTTAATCGGATTTGGAAAAGTTAAGTCGGCTGGAAAATGAAGAAGATGATGCAGGTTCTCGAAGAACGCGACGCGTCAAAGGCTTGGACGCGACGCGTCCATGAAATTTAGCGGATTCTCAAGGAATCCGATGGTGGAATCCGGATGTTTGAATCTGACATTTTAGAAATTCGACAACAGGAATCCGACACTTTGGAATCCGGGAACGTGAAATTCGACGAATGGGAATCGGATTGTGGAAATCCAATAGTATGCATCAACGCGACGCGTCCGCGGTTATGGGGAATTTTGTTGTTTGTTTGCTTTGTTTAAAGCTATGGGTTAATTGTTATTGCATATGTGAATCTTACATGTGGTGTTTGATTTAAAATGATATAAATATATGTGGTTGATATATATTTATGAATCGGTTACTGATTTCAGTTTATTCTGATCTCAGGAAAGGACAAGGCTTAGTAACATTAGACCACTGAGTGGGAGTTCGAGAACTCGAGGTGAGTGGATGTTTACTCACGGGTGTTATTAGTTGTAACCGGTTGGTTGCAACTGTTATTGGTTTGACGCATGGATAGATTGTGCATCTGATAAATGATTAACTGTTGTATTGATGCATGGATAGACTGTTTGTCTGCTAATCAATTAACTGTGATATGTTAATTGATTGAACTGATGCATAGATAGACTGTTGTCTATTAATTGATTAACTGTGATATGTTAATTGATTGTTGTGCCTATTGTGAAGTCAGCTTCCGGCTGGGCATATTGGGCTGGGTTTGTTTGCTATCGGCTAATCAGTATTGTGGTCTTTTGATGCTTTTGTTGCAACTTAAGATAATACTGTGTGAGAATAGCAAATAGACTATCGGTAAACTTTTGCTTTGGCCGGCATTGGTTGTAGGTTCCTGCAGAACCGCCGGTCTTCTCGTGAGGCAAAAAGGGTGTTTATGTGTTTACTGTTGTTGATATCATGCGGTTATTTGCTAGTATATCTGTGGCGGTTTACTTTCATTCACTTAGCTTTGTGCTAATTCCCCCACCTCTCACTACTTTTACAGGTGGCTGGTGAGTTCTGCGGTTTTGTTGTGAGGGGGTGTAGCCTGGGAATAATTGACAGGCACTCTGATTGGAATTGTGACGAGCCGTAGTTTTTGTGATACTGTATTTTAAACTGATAGGTTTTGTTAAACAATGGTTTAACTTCAGTTGTAAATACTTTTATGTTTTGGTAAACGCTTCCACAATGTTAATTTAAATAAAAATTTTATGGGTGAAAATACGGTGTTACAAGTTTGGTATCAGAGCCTTGGTTTGGCGATGTAGGCACAGTGGAAGTGTTGCATTCCCAAATCTTAGCTCGAGTTGGGGGTCAATTATTTCTTAAGTGTGGGGATTAGGGTGAATGTGAGTATTGCTTGGGTAGTTAGTATGTGTTATACTAACGGTTTTTAAGCTAATCAGTTGGTGAGATGTTGTGATTGTACAGATATGGCTGACAGAGATACCCTTGCTAATACTCCTGTGACCCAAGAAGTGGCTGGAACTTCATCAGTCAAGGCTTTGGATATAACAAATCAAACGGGTACTTCACAAATAATTCTCTTTTCGTATGAACCTCCCTCTATTTACTTATATAATAAAAAGACCTTAAGCCTTTATTGGTTGCTACATGTTTGTTAAATAGTAACAAGCTATTTCTTTTTTACTTTTCCCTTTTTAGCTTCTTTTCCAAATACATAATTCACTAACTCACTAGCATTGGAGCATTGTAATCAATTTGTCCAAACTATTTCTTTTTTCTTAAATTTGCTAAGTTTCATTTATTTTGTTTGTTTTGTTAGATTAATAGTGTTTGATATAAACAAAATAACTCAATAAGTTTACGGAAACATATTGTTGTTTTTGCTACGTTTTTGTTTGTTTTTTGTAATAGTTTCATTTGTTGACATTATATTTTACTATAGTTTTTTTAACGACATACTTCACTACAATTAATTTATTGTTTCGGACTTATTTATAGATATTGACTTATTTAAAATTTGTTTACAAACAAAAGAAAAGGCTTATGGTATATCACATGAAGAATTTATTTGTATATTAACGTAAAAGCTAGAAAAGGATTTGCTGGTATAGACTGATAGTTGTTCAAGTGTTGCATATATCGTTTCCAGTTTGTTTATCACACACATTAGTAGTTAACGCTTAAAGAGAATATTGGATTGGTAATTTTATGAAATTAGTGTCAAACCTTTACAGTTGTTTTTATAGAATTACACGTCTATGCTAAAGAAAATCACATAAAACGTCTTGGGTTGTGTGTAGCACAGTCTAAAGGCTTAACTAGTATATATATCTCTTCTTTAACCATATCAAACACAGACATTACTACACTTGCATACATACATACTTGAACTACAAGCTGCCAATTTTCCTTGATGCAATTTTAATCAAGAATTAGTGATATCAAGCTTCTATAATTATCATCGCAATCTTAGGATCATCAAGGCATGTTATTAGTTTTAAGATATTAATTGGTCAAATGATTGATTCAAGGATCAAAACATGTTAATTAGGAGTTGGTTGTTGTTTATAGCTGTTTGGGGTGTAGGAAAACACCCTTGTGCCTTTAGAAATTGTTAGAATTGAGTTGTAACACCGTATTTTTAACCCAAAAATTTTCATTTTGATAATCATTGCGGAAGCGAATTAAATAACCAAAGTATTTCCAACTGTACAAACACAACTGTTTAAATATCAGTATTACAAAACACAGCTCGTCACACAAAAACTATCAGAGTCCTAGGTGATTACTCCCCAAGCTAACCACTCTCAGCCGAGCCGCTGACTTACCAAAACCTGTAAAAGAGTGAGAGGTGGGGATTAGCACAAAGCTAAGTGAATGGAGTAAAACCACAACAGATATACCAACAAATAACCGCATCAATATCAACAACACATAACAGATAATCGTGCCACGGGAAGACCGGCGGTTCTGCAGGAACCTACAACCAATACCGGCCAAAGCAAAGGTTTACCGATAGTTCATTTGCTATTCTCACACAGTATTACCTTAAGTTGCAACAAATGCATCAAAAGATCCCAATACTGATTAGCCGATAGCAAACAAACCCAGCTCATATGCCCAGACGAAGCTGACTTCCCAACCATCATGTATACATATCACTGACGCACAATTAATTAACAATCAACAGTTAATCAATTATCAGATGCACAATCTATCCATGTGTCAAACTAATAACAGTTGCAACCCAAGCCAGTTACAACTAATAACATATGTGAGTAAACGTCCACTCACCTCAAGCTTTCAGCTTTCCACTCAGTGATCTAATATTACTAAGCCTTGTCTGTTCCTGAGAACACAACAAACTGAAATTAGTATCCAACTCATAAATATATATATATATATATCAATCATATATTTATATCCATTTAATCAAATATAAACATGTAAGATTCACATATGCATACATATATAACTCATAGCATCAAACAATGCAAAACAAGAAGCTAAAACTGTCGGATTTCAAGGAATCCGATACTTCCTTCGGATTTCACTTAACACAATCGGATTTTCCATGCTAATCGGATTTCACTTAACACAATCGGATTCAAACCATCGAATTTCAACACTAGGATTTCACACATCCGGATTTCAAGAGTATCGGTTTTCACCATCATCACCAAAATCCGCTACCTTCATCATTCCCATAATCCGATAGCTTCATAACTTGTATAAATTCAACTTGCCAGTTTATAAACTTCATATACAAGTTCATAGAAACACATATAAACATGTTTAAACATGCAAGCATGCATCAAAACACCTTTATCACCCAAAGAACACTAAATCCGATAACTTCATATGATGTTCATATCAAGACCCACTTAAAACCGTAGCATGTTAACACTAACCAAATCATGTTTCATAACAAGATTCATGTTTCAAGAAGAAAACAATAAACATACAAACCTTCTAACTTGAATTCACAATTCAAACACTAGGACACTTAAACTCCGATTGTTCTTCTTCTTTGCTCTCAGTATACACACAATTCACACACATGAATAACTTCAAAGTGAAGTAAGGCAACCACATACCCACGTATACATATTCAAATTATATTACAAGCATGAGGTGGCATGGTGTGGACTCACTAAGCACATGCACACACACAACCGTATATATACATATATACATATACACTACAATTAATAATTAATCAAGTTATTTAATTTAGAATTAAAGTAAACTTAATTCAATACTAATTCACATATAACATACCCCAAAGCCTACGTCTTTACTAGGCCCCATCTCAGGATGTTACATGATTTTTGGTTCGAAAATGGTTTAAAATACCCCAAAGCCAATGTTTCTACTAGGCCCCATCTCAGGATGTTACAAATCTTCCCCCCTTAAACCGTATTCCGTCCTCGGAATCTATTCACTATCAAACAACCGAGGGTAACGAGCTCTCATATCAGTCTCGGTTTCCCACGTCAAGTCTGCACCCAAACTGTGCCTCCATTTAACTAGAACCATCGGAATCTGTTTCTTACGCAGTTTTGACACCTTCCGATCTAGTAATTCAATGGGTTGCTCCACTAGTTTCTTGCTGGAATCCACTTTAAGATCATGTAGAGGTAGAATCTGACTCTCATCCTCAACTCTACATTTCCGCAAGTAATAAACGTTGAAGGTATTGTGAATACCTGACAATTCTGCCGGAAGGTCGAGAGTAACCGTCTGATCATTAACCACCCGTTGGACACGAAACGGCCCAATATACCGCGGAGCTAGCTTTCCCCGCTTCCCAAAACGGATAACCCCCTTCCACGGAGGAACCTTCAGATAAACCAATTCCCCCTCAACAAAAGTAACAGACCTACGACGCGGATCAACATACATCTTTTGTCGATCCCTTACAGCTTTCAACTTTTCTCGCGCAATAGCTACTTTATCTGCGGTGATCTGCACAATATCAGGACCTTCACCCGCCTCTAACCAACACGTAGGAGTACGGTAGCGACAACCATATAACATCTCATAAGGTGGCATACCGATACTCGAATGGTAAGAATTGTTATACGCGAATTCTATCAATGGTAGATGGGAATCCCAAGAACCTCCATATTCTAAAACACATGCCCGCAGCATATCCTCAAGTGTCTGAATAGTTCTCTCAGATTGCCCGTCTGTCTGAGGGTGGTAAGTTGTACTCAAATTAACACGTGTACCCAACTCCCGCTGTAAACTGTTCCAGAAGTTTGACACAAACCTGGAATCTCTATATGGTACAATCGAAAGCGGTATACCATGTCGGGAAACAACTTCATCTATATATAACTAAGCCAACTTACTGAGTGACTCCGTCTCACTGGTAGCCAAGAAGTGAGCACTCTTGGTTAATCTATCAACGATCACCCAAATCATATCATGATTCCTCTGCGTACGTGGAAGTTTCGTTACGAAATCCATCGTTATATGCTCCCACTTCCATTCTGGAATCTGCAACTGTTTTAATGCTCCATAAGGTTTCTGGTGCTCTACCTTGACCTGTGCACAAATATGGCAAGCCTCCACAAACTGTGCAACATCTGTCTTCATTGTAGGCCACCAATACAGCACCTTTAGATCGTTATACATTTTTGTGCTACCTGGATGAACAGATAGTCTCGATTTATGAGCCTCAGTCATAATCAAACTCCGGAGACCTCCAAGCAAAGGCACCCAAACACGGGCTTGATAAACCTTCAATCCTCTAGAATCGTCATTCACATCATTCTTTTTCTTTAACATAATCTCAGACTTTAGATTTTCATCCCTCAAGGCTTCCAACTGAGCTGCCTTCAATCTATCAATCAAGTCAGAGACTATTTCAATTCACATGAATCTAACGTGTTCACTAACTCCTTTGCGACTCAAAGCATCGGCTACCACGTTGGCTTTCCCGGGATGATAGCGAATCTCGCAATCATAATCTTTAACAAGTTCCAGCCATCGTCTCTGTCGTATATTGAGTTCCTTCTGTGAAAATACATACCGTAGGTTTTTGTGATCCGTACAAATAACACACTTTGTACCGTAAAGATAATGTCTCCATAACTTTAACGTAAAAACCACAGCTGCCAGTTCCAAATCATGGGTTGGATAGTTCTTCTCATTAGATTTCAACTGATGAGAAGCATAGGCTATAACTCTATCCCGCTGCATCAACACGCAACCCAACCCTGCCATAGAAGCATCACAATAGACTATGAAGTCATCTAACTCATCCGGTAACGCAAGAATAGGAGCCTAACATAACAGTCGTTTCAGTGTCTAGAAAGCCCTCTCCTATTCATCATTCCACTTAAATGGAACTTCCTTGCGAGTTAACTTAGTCATGGGATTCGCAATCTTAGAAAAATCTCGGAAAACCGTCTGTAATATCCTGCCAATCCCAAGAAGCTCTTAATTTCAGAAGGCGACTTCGGAGCTTCCCAATTCATTACAGCTTCTATCTTTGCTGGATCAACCTTGACCCCATCACTGCAAATTACATGCCCTAGAAAGTGAACTTCTCACCTCCAGAATTCACACTTTGAGTACTTGGCATACAATTTCTCTCGTTTCAAGGTTTCAAGAACTTGTCTCAAATGAATCTCGTGATCAGCTTCGGATTTAGAATAAACCAAAATGTCGTCGATAAATACTATCACAGATTTATCCAGAAACGATTGACAAACCCAGTTCATTAAATCCATAAACACTGCAGGTGCATTAGTCAAACCGAACAGTATGACTAAGAATTCATAATGACCATACCGGGTACGGAAAGCAGTCTTGGCAATATCTTTGTCAGAAACTCGTACCTGGTGATAACCTGATCTCAAATCTATCTTAGAGAAATACGAAGCACCCTGCAACTGATCAAATAAATCATCAATCCTGGGCAGAGGATATTTATTCTTTACCGTCCTCTTATTCAGTTCTCTGTAATCAATACACATCCGTAGCGTGCCATCTTTCTTTTTCACAAACAAAACCGGTGCACCCCACGGTGAAGAACTCAGACGAATAAAACCCCGATCCAAAAGATCCTGAATCTGTGTCATCATCTCCCTAATCTCAGAAGGAGCCAACCTATAAGAAGATCTAGCCACTGGATTCGAACCTGGTATTAAATCAATTTTGTATTCTACCTCTCGAACGGGAGGCAGCCCAGGTAATTCATCCGGAAACACTTCAGGAAAATCTTATACGACTCGCACATCAGTAACTGCCCGCTTTTCCTTCCTAGCATCAATAGCATATGCTAGAAAACACTCACATCCATTACTCAAGGATTTCTTGGCCTTCAACATAGAAATAATAGGAAAAGTAGACCTGTTCCTTTCCCCTCGAGCCACCACGTGCGACCCATCAGACAATGGAAAAGAAATCAATTTCCTATGACATTTAATGCTCGCCCTGTGCTTACTCAGCCAATCCATCCCCAAAACCACGTCAAACCCCGCTATTGGCATCAATAGAAATGACATTGGAAAGCACTTACCATCGATATCTATCTCAACCCCAGTCACAAAACTTGTAATAGGAACTATTTTACCATCTGCTACTTCTATCTCAATTGGTACAGAAATAACAGTAACAGGTAATTTCAACTTTTCACAAAAAGCCACAAAAATAAAGGAGCGATTCGCTCCAGAATCAAATAACACACGCGCGGGTAGGGAGTTTATAAGAAACGTACCGGTGATAACATCATCAGTAGCAGTAGCATCGTCTACTGTCATCCAGAACGCCCTACCCTCCGGTGTCGGAGGATTCTTCCGTTTCTGTGCCCCTGACGATGATCCCCCAACTTCCCCTACCCCCGTCCCTGTCCCGGCTCCCCTCCCAGTAGGGCAATCACCAGCCATGTGTCCCTTTTTCAAACAATTACAACAAACATTACGGGGAAACCTGCAATCTTTCGTTTCATACCCATGTGTACCACAACGCATGGTCTGGGCAGTACACTGCCCAGTGTGACTGGACTTGCATCGGGTACACCAATGAGACTTCGTATTTGTACCCCCTGTAGTCGGCTTCCGACTCTGATTACCCTGCGAAGAATTGCCCTGCCATTTCTTCTTTTGTTGACCACCTGCCTGGTCATACTTCGGCTTCTGCGCAGCCGCCTCGTCTTTGTTCTGTCTATCCCTAGCTTGAATGTCTCCCTCAGCAGACTTTGCCAAGGTGAAGGCCTGAGACAATGATCCAGCCAGTCGAGCAGTACTCATGTACTCTGGTAACAAAGCTCCGATAAAATGCTAAACCTGTGAAGATTCATCCGGTACCCACTGAGTTACAAACCTCAACTTCGAGTTAAATTGTTCAATTAATTCATCAACAGACATCCTCCTGGTCATCTTCAATTCCATGAATTCCTGCCTTATCTTATTCAGTTCAAAGGCATTGCAATACTGCTCGCACAGTTTATCCCGGAATTGATTCCATGTAATTGAATCCATCTGAGCTCTCAATAAGTGGGTGGTAATGGAATCCCACCAAACCATCGCCTTGCCTTTGAGCATCCGGGTGGCAAAGCAAACTCTCATCTCCTCCTCACAGTTACAGGCATCCAAAATCTTCCCTGTGTCTCTCAACCAATGTAAAGTGATGTTAGGATCCGTGGTGCCATGGTATTCGTCTGGTTTACAATCCAGGAATTGCTTGTAAGTACATGGCTGTCTGAATCCCATATTTAGTGGATATCCCATAAACGAATAAGAGTAAGATCCTTGAGGCATAGACCCCTGTGGAAATAACGGATAAAAGAACGGTTGTGACGTAGGTTGAGACATCGGTGGTAACGGTACAGATATTGGTGGAATCTCAGCCAGAGTAGTAATCGGTGGAAAAATCGGTGGTATCGCAGGTGCAGTTGATATCACAGTAGCAACCGGGGGTTGAATTATAGGAACTTGTCTTTGTTTCTCCAGTTCCTTTCACAAATCTTGTAGTTGACCCTCCAACTGAAAGATATATTCATCTCTTTCATCCCCAGCGGTACCAGATGTACCGGCATTTAGCAAATTTTCCACTGTTGTAGGGACTTCAGCAGAATACGGGACAATAGGGGCAGCATTCGAGTGATCACGATCAGCCATTGTTATCTGTAACAATCACATCACCTCATGATTTATTAGATAAATCCGTTAGTACACAACATACTAACTACACTCCAATTCACCCCAATCCCACACCCAAGGAGTAATCGACCGACCACGAGCCAAGATTCGGGAATGTAACACTTCCACTGTGCCTACACTGCCAAATCAAGGCTCTGATACCAAACTTGTAACATCGTATTTTTAACCCAAAATTTTTTATTTTGATAATCATTGCGGAAGCAAATTAAATAACCAAAGTGTTTACAACTGTACAACACAACTGTTTAAATATCAGTATTACAAAACACGGCTCGTCACAAAAAAACTATCAGAGTCCTAGGTGATTACTCCCCAAGCTAACCACTCTCAGCCGAGCCGCTGACTTACCAAAACCTGTAAAAGAGTGAGAGGTGGGGATTAGCACAAAGCTAAGTGAATGGAGTAAAACCACAACAGATATATCAGCAAATAACCGCATCAATATCAACAACACATAACAGATAATCGTGCCACGGGAAGACCGACGGTTCTGCAGGAACCAACAACCAATACCGGCCAAAGCAAAGGTTTACCGATAGTTCATTTGCTATTCTCACACAGTATTACCTTAAGTTGCAACAAATGCATCAAAAGATCCCAATACTGATTAGCCGATAGCAAACAAACCCAGCCCATATGCCCAGACGAAGCTGACTTCCCAACCATCATGTATACATATCACTGACGCACAATTAATTAACAATCAACAGTTAATCAATTATCAGATGCACAATCTATCCATGCGTCAAACCAATAACAGTTGCAACCCAAGCTAGTTACAACTAATAACATATGTGAGTAAACGTCCACTCACCTCAAGCTTTCAGCTTTCCACTCAGTGATCTTATATTACTGAGCCTTGTCTGTTCCTGAGAACATAACAAACTGAAATTAGTATCCAACTCATAAATATATATATATATATATATATATATCATATATTTATATCCATTTAATCAAAATAAACATGTAAGATTCACATATGCATACATATATAACTCATACCATCAAACAATGCAAAACAAGAAGCTAAAACTGTCGGATTTCCTAAGAAATCCGACACTACTGTCGGAATCCGCAACCACCATCGGATTTCAAGGAATCCGATACCTCCTTCGGATTTCACTTAACACAATCGGATTTTCCATGCTAATCGGATTTCACTTAACACAATCGGATTCAAACCATCGAATTTCAACACTAGGATTTCACACATCCGGATTTCAAGAGTATCGGTTTTCACCATCATCACCAAAATCCGCTACCTTCATCATTACCATAATCCGATAGCTTCATAACTTGTATAAATTCAACTTGCCAGTTTATAAACTTCATATACAAGCTCATAGAAACACATATAAACATGTTTAAACATGCAAGCATGCATCAAAACACCTTTAACACCCCAAGAACACTAAATCCGATAACTTCATATGATGTTCATATCAAGACCCACTTAAAACCGTAGCATGTTAACACTAACCAAATCATGTTTCATAACAAGATTCATGTTTCAAGAAGAAAACAATAAACGTACAAACCTTCTAACTTGAATTCACAATTCAAACACTAGGACACTTGAACTCCGATTGTTCTTCTTCTTTGCTCTCGGTATACACACAATTCACACACATGAACAACTTCAAAGTGAAGTAAGGCAACCACATACCCACGTATACATATTCAAATTATATTACAAGCATGAGGTGGCATGGTGTGGACTCACTAAGCACATGCACACACACAACCGTATATATATACATATATACATATACACTACAATTAATAATTAATCAAGTTATTTAATTTAGAATTAAAGTAAACTTAATTCAATACTAATTCACATATAACATACCCCAAAGCCTACGTTTCTACTAGGCCCCATCTCAGGATGTTACATGAGTTTTGGTTCGAAAATGGTTTAAAATATCGCCAACTTACTGGTATAGACCAAAGCCTACGTTTCTACTAGGCCCCATCTCAGGATGTTACATGAGTTTTGGTTCGAAAATGGTTTAAAATACCCCAAAGCCTACGTTTCTACTAGGCCCCATCTCAAGGGGAGGCACGGGCGTGCCTAAGGAGGGTACGGGCGTTCCTATCACCCCATGGCAAACCCTAGTTCATAAGGTACCTACGTGCTTTGGGGAACGGGCACGGGCGTACCAAGTCAGGGCACGGACGTGTCTGAAGGATAAGGTACGCCCATGTCTGAGAGTGACACATCCGTACCTACAGTTTAAGGCACGGGCGTGCCCATGCCTTGTTTAGTTTTCAATTATTCAGTAGTAGCATGTGTTTAATATATTATTGGTATAATACTTGTAGAAACTAGTCGTGGTGTGTTCACTGAATCATAATCATTTGTGGACTGTTATAAAACCTTACTAATCATAAGGTGAGTTTACTAGACTATTCTTCATATCTACAACATCTCTGTTATCATACCAGAATATTGTAAATGTATTATTCATATATTTTGTATAGCATACTGCTATGTGTAGTAGGGCTCAGAGGTGGTACAATACTGTGACCTATGTTGCTGCCCTGGGTCTAGAACCAGAGGCTGACATTGATTACCTGATATACGTGTGGTATCTTTATATGATCTTGTGCATGCGTTTATATGTTTAATAGTTTGACATACTCACTAAGTTCTCCTAGCTTATCAGATACTATTTTAAAATGTTTTGCAGGGCGCAACAAAGGCAAGGGTAAAGCTCCTATGTGACCACTGTTTTACAAATCTTTTGGAAAACTTTAACGCTTCTTTGTGTATATATTAAATCTCTGTAGTTCACTTCAGTTGTACATATGTGTGTATCTTTTGGAACAAACTAGGTTTTTATTTCAAAATACGCTTCCGCTTGTTTTTCCAACTACATGTGAATCGTTTGAACAATATTTTATTCAAATATTAGTCTTATAAATTTGGGGCGTTACAGAGGGGGAATTTGAGGGCTCAGATTGGTTCTTGCGGTACTCATAATAAAAATAATTCCCAAATAAACTTTTCTCTTAAAATGTAAATGTTAGTCTAACTTAGATCATCGAAGATCACACTAATCTATAACTAAGTTGAACAAAAATTTTATCTCGAACATTGTATTTCTTTTAGATTAGAGTATTTTTCTTAAGAACCTCAATAAAAATGTTAGGTGTCGTCTGTTTTTTACGAGGTTTTGTGTCCGAATCTTAATAGCATTTATATTTGACTGTTTTGTTTTTATAATATATGTGAATGTTTGTAAATATTTGTTTTTTCATGTTTTATATCAATCAATGTTTAAATGTAATCAACATTGCCAAACTTTTAATGCAACCAAAACTGAAAAACAACCATGACAAAGATGGCTCAAAATACTTATTATGATGTAGAGGTGCTCGCAGCGATTATGAGTATGACAACGAAGCTCGCAGAGTATGGACGGTTAAGATTGGTTCTCGCAATAAAAACGGTTCTCAAATGAACCTTCCCCTATATATATCTATATATATATATCTATATATATCTATATATATAGGTAGATATATATTATTTATTTATTTGTTATTAGTTTCTTGTATTTTTTATGTACATTTCTTGTTGGTGTATTTAACCACTAATGTGTTATATCAATTTATTAGGTTCTTGAGTGATTTTTACACATCCTAATTGATTAATAGTATTAACTATTATTTTTGTATATTATTAACATGATTTATTTATTTAAGGACTTAAATCATGAATACCTTGCACTAAAGACATTTGTACAATTAAATCGCGCACTAGGAATTAGTTTAATGTTCAGCAAATGTGAAGACTTAGGTTTTTTCTCTTTTACTAGCACAACTATAATATTTGAGGAATTTAACATACTTAACACTTACTAGGTTTCAGAAATCACCCGAGCACACAAGTTTAAGTTAAATGGCTAGCGGCGGGTTCCATGTCAAACCAACTAACCTGATTTGATGATGGATGTCACACCAAGAAATTGCAAGTTGCAACATAAACTAATAGGCAACACACAAGAGTCATCATTTAGGTCCTTTTTAAAAATTTTCTGATATACCCAGGAATCTAGGATTGAAACTAATCCATGTTCTTGGACCACATTGTTAAATGTCAAGTTTAACATCCAAGTGTCAAGAAGGGTTTTTATCCGTTAGTTTGCACATATGAATTATGGATTAGAAATACTAGGGTTTACATCCAAATGTCAAGTTTGACCTTTTGTAGTACAAACAAAAAGGGTTTTTTTCCCTTTAGTTTGCACTTTGACAAAAGTTGGGGATTAGTCACCTAAACGGACATAAAGGAATGAACATAAACAAACATATAACTGAATGTTCACGAACATAAACGAACGAATGAAAGCTCTATTTATGTTTGTTCATTTAATTAAATGAACGAAATTTTTTAGTCATGTTTGTTCGTTTATTAAACAAAAGAACATAAACGAATTTCCCGCCGAACAATTCACGAATGGTTCATAAACGTTCAGTTTATTTACGGTCCTAGGTGCTATTAGAGAGAGGTAGTGTGCGATCATAACAAGAAAGAAACTTAGGGGGCGTTTGGTTCGCAGATTTTTTTCATGGGATTTGCATTCTGTCAAGGGATTGGGATTTTGCAGGAATTGCATTTGGCAGGATTGTGAATCCTATCCTGTGTTTGGTTGACAAAATCTGTCAGGATTTGCATTCCTGAAATCCTGTTTGTTTGGTAATTCAATCAAAGGATTTGGATCGTTTTAGTGACAAATGACAGAATTGCCCTGATTTATATTTTAAACAGTTTTTATTGTTTAATTAATTATCTAACATTTCTGCAAAGTGATAGAAGTATTTCGATTTTGAAGTGAAACAAAAAGAAAACAAACACTTGCTTTACAAGATTAACTTTGAAGCAAAAAGAAAACACATATAGGAGGCGGAGCAGGGTCGACAGAAACAAATATACCACACTAGTGGTGGCTCGATGAGGCAGAGAGTAACAAATAGCAGAGTAACAAATACACAGAAACAAAAAACACAGATCAAGAGTATTACCGACGAGGCGGAGCAGGGTCGACGACGAGGAGAGCGGAGCAGGGTCGACGGCACGGAGAGCGGAGCAGTTGCGACGGCGCGAAGAGCAGAGCTGTGGCGACGGCGCGGCGGAGAGCGGAGCAGGGTGTCGGCAGTGACGAGGGCTGCGACGGCGCGGAGATCAGAGCTAGTCCTGCTTCTGTCGATCGTGGGTGTTTGTTAGGTTTTTGCTTCTGTCGATCGTGGTCTTCCGAATGAATGATTTTTAGGTTAAATGAGGGTAAAATGGTAAATGGGAGATTCTCCTCTATCAAGGATTTTAAAATACCATGGGGATGGTATTTCCTAATTCCTCCATATAAGAGAATTTAAAATCCCATCATTTAAAATTCTTAGTCTTTTTACCAAACAAATACAAAATTTATTGGATTTTTAATTCTCAATCCCAGCAAATCCACTGAACAGGTTGTTTTAGTAATACGAGAGTTCATAGCTTCTTTTGGCCCTTTTCTAAGCTAACCCAAACGTATCGGGAGTCTTCTCCTCCCTCATCTCCGTCCTCCACCCACTCCTCATCTGTCGATTTTGTTTTGTTTTTCTGCTGGAATCTCGGACGAGCAGCTTCTCAGGCGAGTCTCCTCTTCCTGCGACGTCGGTCATCAGGTAAGTCTCCATATTAACACTTTCTGTATTAGCTTAACTCACTGATATGATTGCCGTACGTATAATCTAAATTAGGGTTTTAAATTGATTTTTCTATTTTGTTTCCGGTCCATGGCATGTGTACCTGCTCAATGTTTTTGTCCATCGAATCTGCCCTTGTTAATTATTTTGTAAATGTAGACAAATTAATGCTGCTTCCATGTGACCTGCTGAATTTGAAAATGCAGACAAATTATGTTGTTAATTATTTGGTTTTTCTATTTTGTTGGACAGATTGTAAATTATCATTGATAGATGTAGATAAACTGTAAATTATCTTGACAAACCTGTAACAGATTGTAATGTGTGACAAATATGAACAGGAAATATGAATCGACTTAGTTTAACAACACACAATTGTAGACAACGGCAAATGTCATTGATCTTGACATGGTGGAAAGTGGTTTATAAAATGTTGATTTTACAACACGCGATAGACAGGCTTGAGTTGAATACATTTTGGAAGGGTAGTATAATCAATTGGGATGCTTATTAGGAATTAGGATGTTGATTGGTATTTCGGATATGTAAGTTTTTGATATCTTTGATTGGGATGTATCGAAAGATTCCTATGTTTTTTTGGTAGCTTTAGCGTTTATGTGGATGTGTATTTGAATGATTTTAAGTTAGGATGGACGTATTTGAAAATTTACTATTTTTATAATTTATATAATATATTTTTACATAAAAAAGTTATAAAACAAACTAAAATTTAGAAAAAAGAACAAGAGGGGCAATTCTGTCATTTTACATTATTGAAATCAAATTCATGTGACATGTCTGCGAACCAAACAGAATATATAATTGGATTCCAATTCCATTTCCTGCCAACCAATAGATTATAGATTCCAATTCCAATTCCAATTCCAATTCCTGACAAATTCTAATTCTTTCATAGATTCGAATTCCTTTAGAAACATTCTGCGAACCAAACGCCACCTTATGCTTTCTGCTCGTGTTCTTGTTCGCCTCACTTATGTATGTAATTTCCTTTTCCGTATCTGTCTTGAGTTATATTCTGTGGATTTTTGTTAATTTTTCTTTTTGATTATTCCTTCAGCAGGTGCCACTGAAATCATCTACTATAAACTTTTTCCGATCTCATGGACGGTAATTTTCTTCACTTTCTCTCTTTCCCTTTTCATTTTCAGCGCAGTTGTTTGCTTTTAAGTTTCGATTTTAAATGAATTTGAAATCGTTAATCTGTAAACAAGTCGAATTTCTCAGAGTCGAATTTCTCAGAGTATGAGTTGTTTGTTGTTTCCTTTTGGGAGCACTGGACGATTGGTGGACTAATTTTTCGCACCTGCACAGTAAGTAGGAGAGAGTACCTTAAGGAGTATAAATTGGCATTCATAATTAAGAAAGACACTAAGGCGATAATGAGACTTAAGGAACCAAGAGGGTTAGACCATGTTGAGTGGTTACCCTGCCCTGCAGCAGGGTTAACATGGCAAGTTTGGTGCTGGCTGGAACACCACCCCCTCCCTATTGATCCCGCTAATTTTCACACCAATTAGGGTCTCCATTCCACAGTGCACTCCGAAGAGATTTTAATATGGTAAACCATGAGGTACAAGTACAACATTTGAAGCATGAGGTACAGCTTATGAATCATATGGGGTAGAGTGTGGTGAGTTTTTTATTGGTTAGTTGTATGGAGTGGGATGAGGGATGACGAGTGATGTGGTAAGGCCATAAGGGGGATGGAGTGGGGTGATATGACTATATGAGTAGTTGAGTACTCCCCCATCTTTAAGGGATTAAGGAACATAATGCGGTCGGCTCAACTCATTGAAGCCATCAATGTAGAGCAAAGCAGGCAGAAATAGGGCTGCTGTAAATTATCAACAACAGAGGATTTGGGGATAAAAAAACTTATCAATTCCTATGTTTCTATCTTATGACAATTGACAAGGTAGTGTGGGTGATAATGAGGCCCTCAAATATGTCAAATTGGCATTTGTGCTTTTTCCTTGGCTGTTATTAGAATTTTAGTATTTCCTTAACTTATAGAAATCTATATAAGTGTGTTTAAGGGTACTAGTTCATTTACTATTGAAACAAGGTTTAATGAGCTTGATCGGGAGATATGAGTGCTGTTATTGTCATTATTTTCATCATCTTTGGGTTCTGTTAATCATGTTTCTAATAACTAAAATATCTCCGAGATTGACCGCTATATATATAAATATATATATATATATATATAGAGAGAGAGAGAGAGTTCATGTGAGAACCGTTGTTAATGCGAGAACCAATCTTGGTCTTTGATTAAATAAATCAATGGCTAATAATCGCTAATGGCTCATTAACGAGGGCTGTTTTGGGAAAATCAAGCCTCATTAAATAATTTCATCCACCCGGACGCAGTTCACCGTTGGGTAAATATTTTAATGACCAAATACCTCTACTAATGAGTCATTAACGATGGTTACAAATAGTTCTCGTGGTTCTCACATTAAGAGCGGTTTTGAAATGAATTTTTCCTTATATATATGTGTGTGTGTAACTGTGTATTCAACATAATATAAAAAACTGCTATACCACCGCGATAACTGTTATTTCAAATCACATTCCTTGAATGCTATTTGATTTTTGACCACGATAACTATATAGATACTATGGAAAACCCATTAGACCAAATAAGTCAAACATGCATGTTTTTCTCATGATCTTTCTGTTTTTGTAAGATTATTGAATGTTGATAGTCTTATCTGAAGATTATTCAACTTAGTAATACCCTATTTTTTCATTGTTTGTATTGTGAAGTGATTTTCATGAGCATCTATTTATCTCCTTTTGTTGAGAATTTGAGATATATGTTCCATGAAATTTTTTGTGCATACAGCTCAAGTACTCATGTAATACCCAATGTTGTGGAAATTTCATTACATAGAGCTATACTGAATGGATTTAGGACGTTCTGTAGCAGCAAAGGTGCGTTTGAATGTTTGATGGTTTAATCTCCATGATGTTGTGGAAATTCTTCTCACCATGTGCATTTTCAATTAACTTTTCATAATTCTTCCAAATTAAAAAGTTCTTACAGTGTTCCATAGCTTTTTTAGATTTTGTTGCTTTTTAGAGTGTAAGTAACATAATTTTGACTCTCATGTTAACCAAAAAATAAAGAAGACATATCTGAGAATAAACATAATTTTTAATGCATAATCAAATGATCATTTATCTGTAATCTCTAAATAGTCAAATAATCAAAGTTATAAAGTTCTTTTATTATTGACAAGTAGGCATGTCAGCTTTGGGCTAAAGCTCATTTTGTTCTTTTAAACCAACCTTCATGTGTACTGGTATAAAATATATAAAAACAAGAGATACATATAAATTTAGTGACAATGATTGCCTTTTTTTACTTTACATTTTTGTTGGAATAAGCTGGTGTTGTATAAATATGAGAGAAAAGTTTCCATTTTGCTGATTAATTTATTGCTATATTGCTGTTTTCCCTATTTAATATATTTATAGTGTTCTCATTCTTCTAATAAGTTTACGTACATGTAGTTTTGTACTTTTGTTAAGTTTTTGCTATTGTTTCAGATTTGTCATTGCAGAAATGCGTGCCATGCAACAGGAAGGATTTGAGCCCTATGACAGAACAAACTGCCAATGTGTTGAAACCTAAGGTTTGCTTATTTACCTTCTTTTTCTATTCTCTAATTTTTAGAATTTTTATTATAATTTCATGTTACTGACCATTAAGGTGCCTGAATGGGAGTTGCTAAATGATGGTGGTATAATGAAGCTCTGTCGGAAGTGGAAAGTTAAGAATTTCCTTCAAGGCTTGGACTTCTTTAAGATTGTCGGTGAATTGGCTGAAGCTGAAGGTCTCTCTCTTTCTCTCTCACACACGCACATTTATGGTTAAATAGTAAAGAAAAACAACAGTCATATTTCCATTATCAAAGTAGGTAATGATAGTATCTCCTTGATTATAACAGGTAAAGAAAAAATATCTCTAATCAGACAAAACTCAAAAAGGACTGTGAGATATGATTTCGTATGTTTGATTTGATATTTGATTCAGTTGAATCAAGTGCCTTTGGGAGAGATGTTCCCTTCAAAAATAGGCCGACTTTGTATTTCATTAGTATTCCCTTGTTTTGCAAATTCTATTATTCATGGTGTGGGTTTTAGTTTGCTTGCAGTCTCAAGTTGTTTTACATTTTTCATAATACTGTAGAGAACTGGTTATTGTGAAAATATGATAGTTCCTATGCTAGCTGGAATAACTATAGTTTACAATACAGCATGACTAGACAATATTTACAAATATTTTCCTTTAGGAGGTATTTAAAACTTATGTCTTTTTCCACCTCTTTTGGGAAGAGGTGGTTTGGAAGTCCTTTTTGTAGAGTTAGAAGCTGTAATATAAAATCCTAGAACCAAACAGATCAAAGTTGAATGTTAGAACAGCAAGTCCGAATCCTAAATCGAATGTTAGAATCTGTAAATTTGAACCCTAGAGGCGAATTGAACCCTAGATCATGTATGAACAAAACTTGAAAATTGGTATAGAAACAAATCCTAAACCAAACCTTGGAAAAGAAGAGAGAGAAAAACTTGTCATTATGGAAATCTGTGTCTATGGAGAAGAGGATAAAAGAAAGACTGGCGATGGTGGAAATTTGTATCTGGCGAAATCGTCGATAATTTGGAATTTGTGACCAGAGAAATCTTTCGGCAAGGCGACAAAGGAGGGGGCTGGAATTTGTCATCAAGAGATGAGGTTTGGGGTTTGTCATCGACAAAGAAGGTTGACGATGCCACCGGTGCCCATGAAATCGCTGGTGCGGCCGTGCAGGTGATGGTTGCTGATGATGTCCAATGCAGACTCGAATTAAAGAAGGGGTGTGGGTTTTAGGGTTAGCCAAGAGAAGAGAAGGGGATGTACGTGTGCTAAAAAAAGTCGTTGGATTGCCACTTCTCAAAAAAGAGGATATAAGCTCTTGCCTCTTCTTCTTAGTTAAAGACAAACCCTCTTTTTCTCTTATGTTTGCAGGCTCATCCACAAACATAAGAGGTTGGAATCTCTTTTTTTGTTTTATTTGGTGAACTTGTGTTGCACTATGGGACAAACAAACTTATAACATTTAACATGGTACCATAGCCTGAACCTAGGCATGTAATAGATAATATTTTGCTGAGCAGTTGTTATGTGATTTCCTTATTTGAGTCGTTTCTTTTATTAATGTATGCTTAGAGTTCAAGTCACGAATAATTAGAAACTGTAAGGAGGTCTTTAGGTTGGCATATCGAGGATGTCATGACCTTGAGGAACCTGCTTCTTAAATTGTAGGATTACTTTTGTTCTTCTTTTCTTTGATTTCAATTAATTAAAAGCTCATCCTATTGATTCTTATCAATTGGTATTGGTGGATGAGGAAGATGACTAAGGTTGTTTAATTAGAAGCCGAGTTAAATGGAAATCGGAAAGCTATGGACGGACAATTTACTGCCCAACTCTGAATAAGCACAAAGAGGTTCTAAAACTCTTAACAACGTTAACCGGTATCCTTTATGTCGATGAAATCTTCTTCTCCAGGCTAATAAAAGCAAACCAAGATGGCACCTTAGAAAACTCGTGTTGTTGATTTGGGATTTCTTTTTCCTACCTACTACTTTGAATCCAGTGCTGTTGGAGAGGATGAACAAAGGATGAGAGACTTTAAGGGGTATCTGGTATTTGGCCATGATAGGTACAATTGATTGAAATGAAATACAGATAGAAAGAGAAACAAAATCAGAGAAGCTCCTCAATCGGATGCTTCCTGCCTCAGCCGAATATAGAAGAAGCAATATGACAGATAACATAAATCACACACTCCTCCTGACTCTATAACTATCTTAAATTATATTCTCTCTTCTTCTAAAAGTTAACCAACTCAGGTCACCCCTATCCTACACATGGATTGCCTCTTCTTTTGTAACCTTCGAGGTGTTGGGCTTATTAGGCTGATTTGTTATATAAGTGGGTTGGACCAAGTGTGGATCTCTATCAATGGCTTTCGTCAGAGGCTTGTCCTTAAGCCGAAAATCTGGGAATTGCAATCGGAAAGGCGGAAACTATGAAGGTGTTACCAGGTAAAGTCAAGCTCAGATTGAGATTGCCAATGGACGAGACACTGCTGGACTTAGGCAACCCTTCTCGTAAAAAGATTTCTGTGAGGGATCGAGCGAATAAGAGTGTTTCAAAGGGATAAAGTGGCAATATTTGGAGAGGCGGCCAACACTACAAAAATGGTGTCATAACCTTTAGATTTAGGGAGCCCGGTGATGAAATCCATGGAGATATCGGATGGAATGGGAAGGGGCTGCAAAAGGCCTGCTGGAGCTAAAGTGAATGACTTGTAACGCTGACAGGTATCACAAGACCGCACCTAAAGTTTGACGGCTTTAGTCATCCCGATCCAATAAATGTGGGCTGCTAGTCGTCTATAAGTACGATAGAACTCTGAATGCCCCCCGCTTGGGCTGTTGTGGAATTCTGCCAAAGAGTGTAAGGATCCACGGGGAAGTAGCAGGGATAACCAACTTGTTTTTGTAGAATAAACGACCATGCAATAGAGTATAACCAGGTCGGGAATGGGGATTGGCAAGAAGATCAACTGTTATCTTTTGTAATCGAGGGTCGGTGTCAATACCCTCGGTTAGTGAGGAACCGTCTAATCAGGAGGGAGTGGCCAGCATAGGAGAGAGTTCAGCACCTTCGTAGACCCGAGAAAGAGCATCAGCAGCGCGATTGTCTTTACTGGGCTTGTAGTAAATAGTAAACCGGTAGCCCATAAGCTTTGCTAACCAATTTTGCTTGTCCATGGTGGTGATGCGTTGCTCAAGTAGGTGTCTAAGGCTCTTTTGATCAGTATACATAGCAAAAAGTCGAGCAAGAAGGTAAGGACGCCAATGTTGAATGGCAAGAGCTAAAGCCATGATTTCCTTTTCATAGGTAGACTTGGATAAGGTTTGAGCAGAAAGGGCCTTACTGAAATACGAAATAGGACAACGATTTTGCATGAGGACAACCCCAATACCACTAACCGAAGCATCACATTCGATTTCAAAAGTACTAAAAAAATCAGGAAGAGCAAGGACAGGGGCGGCGGTCATTCGATTTTTTAAAATATCAAAGGCAACTTGTTGATCGGTACCCTACATAAAGTTATCCTTTTTGGTTATGTCAGTGAGAGGGTGAGCAATCTTACCATAATCTTGGTTATGTCAATTGAGGATTGATTGTATTTTAGAAGGGTCCATGGAAACCCCTTGCTGTTGATGATATGGCCCAGATACTCGAGAGTTTGGATCCCATAAGAACTCTTTTTTTGTTGATCACCGATTAATGTTGATGTAGGATGGATAGAACAGCATGAAGGAGCTCCAAATGATGAGACCAAGAGGGGCTGTGAACTAGTATATCGTCGAAGAAAACGAGAACACCCTTGCGGAGAAGGGGGCGGAAGATCTCATTCATTAGAGCTTGGAAGGTTGCCAGGGTGTTTGTTAAACCAAAGGGCATAACAAGAAATTCATAGTGCCCATCGTGCGTTCAAAAAGCAGTCTTTTTAATATCAAAATCACGGACACGAACTTGATAAAAACCCAACTTTAGATCAATTTTAGAGAAAAAGGTTGACCTGTGAAGTTCGTCTAGTAGCTCCTCCACAACGGGAATAGAAAATTTGTCCGGGATAGTAGCTTTGTTGAGGGTGCGGTAGTCAATACAAAGTCTCCAAGAAGCATCCTTCTTTTTGACGAGAATAACCGGGTTGGAATAGGCACTTTGACTTACCCGAATGATACCAAGTGAGAGCATTTCTGTGACCTGTTTTTGAATTTCATCTTTGTGAGTATTTGGATAACGGTAAGGGAGAATACAAATAGGCCCATGTCCCTCGTAAAAGTTAATATGGTGCTCAATGGAACGGGTGGGAGGTAGTCCTTGTGGGGGCTGGAACAGTGTGGGAAAAGTGGCTAAGAGAAGATCAAGTTGGTAGTGTTGGGTAGTGGATAGGGTAATTAAGGTAGAGGGATCGGTAGTGAGGGTGGCTAGGTGGTTGGTTAAACAATTTTGAAGGGAAGAATGATCGATAAATGCGGAATTTATACCCTGGAGTTAAACCAAAGTACCATGATCCCATAAACAGATATGGTGGGTCTACTAATTAAACACCACATCACCCAATTGGCGTAACCAAGCAATGCCCAGAATGAAATCCAAGTGGCCCAAGTCATAAACTAAAGCATCTAATGTACATTCAAAATTGCCAAACCTCAAAGAAACATTATAGCATTGGTCATGAATCTAAACATGGTTGCCATCACCTAAGCGTATACCCAATGGGGAAATAGGGCTAATAGGAATACCCAAAGCAATTGCAAGCCGTTTAGAGAGGAAATTATGTGTAGCCCCGTTGTCTATGAGTATAAGGGCAGGATAACCATGAAGCTCTCCCATAATCTTGAGGGTGGTGGGGCAGACGAGGAATCAGGGGCAGCCCCATTGTATTCCAAAGCTTGGCACTCGCCATTTGGAAATTCAGCACCCTCTACATCGTGAACAGGCTCGAGGGAACAAATATCACCATCCTCGGTTAAAGTTTCACCGTCGGCGAGGAGAACCCGGTATCACCTGGAGTTGACCTTTTGAGCTTTTATGCAGGGTGGTGTATTTCTGACCGCAACCAAAACAAAGACCGTGACGACGACAGTCTTCCTATTCCGATTTTGTCAAATGACGAATGGGGGGGTTAAAGATAGGTGGAGAATGGGTCGGTGGCAGGGATTTTGGAGTAATTGGGCTGGGTGATGGGCTTTGGGTGGAGTTGGGCTGGATATAATTTGGGCTAGTGAAGTAACGGGGTTTATCCGGTTGGCAGTAGGAGCATAAGGCGGAGGGGTTGGAATTAAAAGGAAAAGGGGTTAAAGATGGTTTACCTTTCTATTGGAGAGCAGGATTGATGGTGGTGGCGATGCAAACGTGGCGAGCGTAATTCATAGCTTGATCACAGGAATCGGGATTAAAAGCACGCACCCAGTTTCGAACATCATTTTGAAGGCCCCGCAAGAACATTCCAATTAATTGTTCTTCAGATTGGTCAGGAATTAAAGAAGAAAGGGCTTCAAATTCCTTGATGTAGTCCTCAACATCACCATCCTGAAAAAGAGAACCTAACGCTTCATGAGTGTTACGAAACCGAGAACCACTGAATTGTGTCATCAGCTTGGTACGAAATTGGTCCCAATCGGTACCAGGTTGCTTGATTAGGAGTGTAGTGAACCAATTAAGAGCCGCTCCATCCATACACATCTGAGCGAGTTTGAGTTTCTGAGAAACAGGCGTGTGATGAACTTGGAAATAGAGGTTAGCCTTAGCAAGCCATCCTCAAGGATCGATGCCATCAACAGGGGTAGTTTTACCTTGGGCATGTAGAAAAGGGCCGGATCGAAATTGGGGTGAAGGGAAGAAGCGGTGGGTGGCGGCTGGGTGGGCGGAGGTGGTGTGCCCGGTGGTGGGTTGTTGAGAGAAGAGCCATCGGAAAAGGAATTGATGAACTCAGGGGTAGGTTGCTTACCAGCGGCTTTGTCTTGTTGAGAGAGCATCTTCTCAAATGATTTGGGCAATTCGTTCATAGAATCACGCATGGAGAAAACTACCAATGTGAGTTCCTGGAGTTGAGCGGAGAGAAGGCCAGTTTTCTCATCCAGGGTATCGACACACTTCTCAATCTCCTACATGTGGATTGGTATTGTCGGGGCATAGTCACATAGTTCACGGATCGCATCAGTATGGAACGAGGATCGGCAACACGGTTCGCTTAGGTTGGGCGTATCCGGTATGGAGGGGGGTACATTTCGGTACGCGTTTGGTATGATGTACCTTACGTTTTGGTACGTTGTACCCACTACCAAAAATAGATTTCATGAACTAAACATTAAATAACACTCTAGTATAAAAACCAAACTAGAAACATAACAATTAACAAAAAACATAAACAATAATATGCTGTAATTCATTAAAGCAATGCAGAATTGCACAAAACACTGCATAATTGCACAAAACACTGCAGAATTGCACTAAACAGTGCAGAATTGAACTACAAAATTACAAAAAGCCTAATAGAGTGTAGAATTAAAAAAAACATAAGCATAAACAATATGGAATTGCCGGAAATTTAAAACAGAAACAATACATCACTCAATCTAAACGCTGTCATTTTCCTTTTCCATTCTCCACGTCTTCATCATCAAGATTCTCCCAAAATATTTCTTCCAATCGTGAACTTGCGCCTTTTATGTGTGCTCTCGGGATTCATGTCCCATTTTTTGTGTAGACTGGATTTATATGAATATGAAAAATGAGATTGGAGTCGAATGTTAGAGTGAATGAAAACCAATTTGTCGGCTCTTTTGCAATTTAACCGATTTCTCTTGACATTATGGATGTAAGAATATGTACTCCAATTCCTTTCCGCCGAAGAGCTACTAATCGGTTGTGAAAGTACCTTCTTTGCTACTTCGGCTAATACTGGTGATTCGGCTCCATAGTTTGACCACCAATCTATTGCATCCATAGTCACACTATCCGCTTGTGTTGCCACCATGGAATAGATCCCTTTCTTCATATGAAAACTTGCAAATTGCCCTCGTCACAATCTTTCCTCTTCTTCATTTTCTGCAATTCTTTTGAATGTTTCCATAACACCAACTTCTTTATCTAGATTTGGTGCTTTTCTTGCAATACCACCTAGAGCCATTTGTTCAAGATATCTTTTATCATAAAACCTTGGGTTTAATGCAAACCCCAAACAATGTAGTGGGATTGTTATCTTCTCCCACCTAGCTACAACTATTTTCTCAACTTCATAGTAATAGCTAGAATATGTATTTTCTTTCATAATGTCCTTTATTTCACCTAACATGTTATCCACCCTTTCATAAATTTCTCCCATTTTAGAACCATCACCATCACAAAACTTTACTAGTAGAAAAATAGGTTTAGTAATTGCCAACACATTTCCAACATCATCCCAAAAGTCATCATCCTTAATTGTATTGGTAATTTCAGCCCCTAAATTTCTTGTGTTTTCATCCCCTTTTTTTAACTCATTCTCTCCAAGAATTAAGGGCAATAGTGGTGGCAAGAGCCTCCAATGTTGCAAAAATCGCTTGGCGCTACTCGAGCGGCCGACTGCGGAGCAGCGAGTACTCGGGGAGTACTTGAATTGGGATTTTTTATGTATAAATTCAAAAATTCACATGTAGTATGTTCATAAATACTAATATATATATAAAATTGTTCATAGGGCCCAAGAAATATGTTAGAAACATAAACATAATTGTTAAAAACTTCAAATTGCGTCGTATAGTCGATGGTCATGAGAAAAAGTGGAAGAGATACTGTTGATTTCGTACTTGTGATAAGTAGCGGAAGAGAGGAAATAGATAAGGTTAAAAAATATAGTTACTTGCATGCCGTATGCCTTTGAAAAATTCAAAAAAAGTTTTTTGACCTCGGTTGGCCGAGTAGGGCCGAGTAATACCAAGTAGGACCGAGTAATGCCGAGTAGGACTGAGTTTTGACCGGATCCGAGTTATATGGCCGAGTAGCCCCGACTCGCCTCGGTAGGTGGCCGATTTCCGAGTACTCCCCGAGTACTCGGCCGCCTAGGCTGAGTTTTACAACACTGAGAGCCTCCCTACAATCCATAATTCTTTTTAACAATAAATAGTGGGATGCAAACCGAGTTTTTGCAACCTTTAACAACTCTAGTGTTGAATTTTCTCTAAAGATAGATAAGGCATGGGTGTGGTTAAGAAAATACTTAACAATTGCCTTCCCTCTTTTATACGTACTTTGTAGCCAATAAAATTCCTTAGCCATGTCTTTGAAAATCAAATTTAAAGAGTGAACGGAACAAGGAGACCAAAATATATGTTTGTATACCTTCTTGATCTCACGTCTGGCCAATTTACAATTAGCCGCATTGTCCGTTACCACTTGTAACACGTTACTCGGTCCAAGGGTGTCAATAGCTCCGAGTAGAAATTTAGAAATCTGCACTCCCGTTTTTTCAACCCCCGAAAAATCTTCCGCATACATGAACATTGCACCATGAGAATTCACGGCCAAAACATTGATAAGTGGCCTATTCTTCACATTAGACCATCCCATAGTCACATAGATCGCTCAATCAGCCACGATCCCCGTTCCCGTCGCTTCGTACCCAATCGAGGTACGTTATCGATCCCATCGTCTGTTGGATCGCGACCCCAATCGATGGTCAAATCGATCAATTGCACTTTCAATTCGTCGATTGGAACAGATATCGGAACGAACCAGTGAAGACATAGTCGCGATTTCATCGATCGGGAAAAAAATAGTCGATTGGAAGTCTGGAACACAAATTGGTCGATTTTCTCTTCAAAATTTACAGATTGTATCATCGATTCGAACAACCCAGTCAAGATTAAAAAACGAATTTCATATGTTGGCATCGATTGACCATGAATTGAACGTATTTCTTCAGCCTGGCGGGAAAAATGAAATCGGTCAACCCAGTGTAAAACACCTCGTTACCTGATTTCTCTCAAATCAGTCAACTAATTACACACTCAACAATTCTAATCATTCAATTTGACTTTTTAACTCCTATTTGTTAGACTAAGTATGTTTAATTGTGTATCATATTCTTCATTTCTTCTGCTCTCCATATCTTCTACTTCCAGTGCAACAGAGTAACAGACACTGTGTTTTTTTTTCTTCACTAAAAATGGTGTTTGGGTCTGGGTCTCAGTCATCATTTATACCTGATACCTTAAATCCTGAAGATAGTGATACAGAAGGATTTGTTGAACCACAAAGTCAACAAAATCTACCACAAACTCAACAAAATCCACCAGAAGAGAAAGATGCAACTAAACCATTGCCGGAAGAAGTTACATTTGTTGGTGCTGGGAACAGTAAGAATTCTGGAGAGGCAAAGTAGTGGATTTGCAAACACTGTAAAGTCAAGTATACTAGTTCTTATACAAGAATTCACGTTCATTTTTTTGGGGCACCAGTAGGGAAAAAGGCAGAAATTAGAAGGTGTCCAGCATTGCTTAAAGATAGGCAAAAATATGAAATCCTTTGGAAAAAAGTAAAAGAAGCAGAAAATGGTGGAGTTGCTAAGTCTTTAAAGAACTCGGTGCTTTCGAAAAATGTATCATCAAAGAAGCAGATTGAAGAATCTTTTGGGATGTTGGGGAGAAACGTGGTTGACTTGAAGATCATTAGAGGTTTGTGTGCAAACGGGATACCTTTCAATGTGCTACGCAACCCACAATTTATTGAAATGGTGCATGCTATCAAAAAGGCACCGGATGGATATAAACCTCCATCTAGTGAAAAGGCGAGGACGGTGTTATTAGATGAATGCGTTCGGGACGTGGAGAAGGATCTAACACAAGTGAAAGACACTTGGTACACACACGGGGTTTCAATTGCCTCGGATGGATGGTCTAATGTGAAGAATAGGCCACTTATCAATGTTTTGGCCGTGAATTCTCGTGGTGCAATGTTCATGTATGCGGAAGATTTTTCGGGGGTTGAAAAAACGGGAGTGGAGATTTCTAAATTTCTACTTGGAGCTATTGACACCGATGGACCAAGTACTGTTTTGCAAGTGGTAACGGACAATGCGGCTAATTGTAAAGCGGCCGGACGTGAGATCGAGAAGGTATACAAACATATATTTTGGTCTCCTTGTTCCATTCGCTCTTTAAATTTGATTTTCAAAGACATGGCAAAAGAATTTTATTGGTTACGAAGTACGTATAAAAGAGGGAAGGCAATTGTTAAGTATTTTCTTAACCACACCCATGCCTTATCTATCTTTCGAGAAAATTCAAAACTAATGTTGTGAAAAGTTGCAAAAACTCGGTTTGCATCCCACTATATTGTTAAAAAGAATTATGGATTGTAGGGAGGCTCTTGCCAATTCTTGGAGAGAATGGGTTAAAAAAGGGGATGAAAACACAAGAAATTTAGGGGTTGAAATTACCAATACAATTAAGGATGATGACTTTTGGGATGATGTTGGAAATGCAATCACTAAACCTATTTTTCTACTAGTGTGATGGTTCTAAAATGGGAGAAATTTATGAAAGGATGGATAACATGTTAGGTGAAATAAAGGACAATATGAAAGAAAATACATATTCTAGCTATTACTATGAAGTTGAGAAAATAGTTGTAGCTAGGTGGGAGAAGATGACAATCCCACTACATTGTTTGGGGTTTGCATTCAACCCAAGGTTTTATGATAAAAGATATCTTGAACAATTGGCTCCGGGTGGTATTGCAAGAAAAGCACCAAATCTAGATAAAGAAGTTGTGCTTGTTGTTATGGAAGCATTCAAAAGAATTGCAGAAAATGAAGAACAGGAAAGATTGTTATGAGAGCAATTTGCAAGTTCTCATATGAAGAAAGGGATCTATTCCATGGTGGCACCACAAGCGGATAGTGTGACTATGGATGCAATAGATTGGTGGTCAAACTATGGAGCCGAAACACCGGAATTAGCCGAAGTAGCAAAGAAGGTACTTTCACAACCGATTAGTAGCTCTTCGGCGGAAAGGAATTGGAGTACATATTCTTACATTCATAATGTCAAGAGAAATCGGTTAAATTGCAAAAGAGCTGACAAATTGGTTTTCATTCACTCCAACATTCGACTCCAATACAAAAAATGGGACATGAATCCCGAGAGCACATACATAGAAGGCTCAAGTTCACGATTGGAATAAATATTTTGGGAGAATCTTGATGATGAAGACTTGGAGAATGGAAAAGGAAAAAGACAGCGTTTAGATTGAGTGATGTCTTGTTTCTTCTTAGGATGTTTGTGTTTTAAATTTCCAGCATTCCACACTGTGTATGCTTCTGTTTTTTTAATTCTGCACTCTTTTGGGCGATCTGTAATTCTGCAGTCAATTCTGCATTGTCTAGTGCAATTCTGCATTTTTTTAATGAATTACAGCATGTTATTGTTTATGTTTTCTGTTAATTGTTATGTTTTTGGTTTGGTTTTTAATACTAGAATGTTATTTAATGTTTGGTTCATGAAATCTGTTTTTTGGTAGTGGGTACAACGTCCCAAAACGTAAGGTACATCGTACCGGACACGTACCGAAATGAACCTACCCCCCTCCGTACCGGATACGCCCAACCTAGCGAACCGCGTTCCCGATCCTCGTTCCCGTACCGAGGCGATCGCGATCTATGTGACTATGGACCATCCATTCTAGACGATCGAAACCCCGTGTGTGTACTGTCTTTCACTTGTGTTAGATCCTTCTCCACGTCCCGAACGCATTCGTCTAATAACACCGTCCTCGCCTTTTCACTAGATGGAGGTTTATATCCATCCGGTGCCTTTTTGCTAGCATGCACCATTTCAATAAATTGTGGGTTGCATAGCACATTGAAAGGTATCCCGTTTGCACACAAACCTTTAATGATCTTCAAGTCAACCACGTTTCTCTCCAACATCCCAAAAGATTCTTCAATCTGCTTTTTTGATGATACATTTTTCGAAAGCACCAAATTCTTTAAAGACTTCGCAACTCCACCATTTTTTGCTTCTTTTACTTTTTTCCAAAGGATTTGATATTTTTTTGCCTATCTTGAAGCAATGCTGGACACATTCTAATTTCTGCCTTTTTCCCTACTGGTGCCCAAGAAAATGAATGTGAATTCTTGTATAAGAACTAGTATACTTGACTTTACAGTGTTTGCAACAAATGTAACTTGCACCAACAAATGTAACTTCTTCCGGCAGTGGTTTGGTTGCATCTTTCTCTTCGGTAGCTGGTGGATTTTTTTGAGTTTGTGGTTCATCAAATCCTTGTGTATCACTATCTTCCGGATTTAAGGTATCAGGTATAAATGGTGACTGAGACCCAGACACCATTTTTAGTGAAGAAAAAAAAGCACAGTATCTATAAATTGAAAGTTTGAAACTGGACAGTGGAGAGCAGAAGAAATGAAGAATATGATATACAATTAAACATATTAAGCAAATAGGAGTTAAAAAGTCAAGTTTAATGATTAGAATTGTTTAGGAGTGTGTAATTAGTTGACCGGTATTAGAGAAATCAGGTAACGAGGCTGCCAATTGGATTTCAATTTTCCTGCCGGTTGAAGAAATACGACCAATCGATGACCCTAATAGATGAAATACGCTTTTTAATCTTGACTAGATCGTTCCAATCGATGATATAGTCGGCGAATTGAAGTGGCAATCGACCCAGTCAATGAAATTCGTGTTAGTTTTCTGCCTTCATCGAGTTGCTATTTCTTGAATCTCGATTATGTGGAACCATTCCAGATGCATGTATCGAATATAAATAGGATCCAAGTATGTAAGTATATACGTATGTGTAGATTGATTGTGAACAAAGGAACAAAATATGATAAAACACACAGATAATACTTGGATTCATACACTTACAAATGTCAGATACATTACATATTTATAGGCTAGTGTGGTGGTAGTTTGGCGCCAAACTGCTGGAGGCAGTTACTATGGTGGTGACCATCGGTGGTCATCAAATGACCATACCACATGTGTGTGTCACACATACACACTTATATATAATACAATAATTAATAATGTAGCATAAGTATTTTAATAATAAACATAACACTAAGGGGGTGTTTGGTTCATTCTTTTGGTGGGATTTAGTGGGATTTGCATTTCAAATCCCTCCGAATACCATGTTTGGTTGGCAAAGTAGGTAAGGATTTCATTTGATGGCATTTAAATCCCATGGACGAGGGATTTTGAAATACTAGCCCCCCTAGTATTCTAAAATCCCGCAGATGGGGATTTCCTCCGGCGACCTTTCGACTTTCGTTGCGTTGTCGCCGTCCCTTCGCTTCCGTTCCGTCGTCGTTCCTTCGCCGCCGTCATCGTCCCTTCGCAGTCGCCGTTTGCTGTTGTCTTTAGCTTCGGTCGCCGTTCCCTTTCGCCCCTTCACCGTCGCTTCCGTCCCTTCGACATAAACCCTAGGTCGTCGCCTCCGTCGCTTCCGTCCCTTCGACAGAAACCCTAGGTCGTTGCCTCCGTCGCCGTCGCCGTCGCTTCCGTCCCTTCGTCGTTGCCGTCGTCCCGCCGCTTCCGTTCCTTCGCCTTTGCTTCCTTTCCTTCGCCATCGCTTCCATCCCTTCGCCATCGCTTCGATGGTGGTAGTGGAGGTGGTAGGTGGTGTTTATGGTGGTTGTCCAAACACCACTTGGGATTTTAAATCCCTCTAAATGCAAATCCCACCAAATGCAAATCCCATAAAAAGAAAAAATACTTGAACCAAACACCCCCTAAGTACTTTATTTGATTAAAACATTAAGGTCCAACATTCGCCCCCTAATGTTTTAATCCTTAGCTCTTCACTTCACCTAGCCATCCACGATGATGTAGCCATCATCATCTTGTTTGCTGCTGTCCACGAGCCTTAATCCTTCCACATGCTTCACATTCTCCTTGTCTTCGTCAAAAGTTATAATCAACCTTTCGCCATTGTCAAACTCGATCTTGCCAACTAGACCATCGTCTCGCCTTGCAAATCTCTCACCGCAACCCGGTACTTCATTCTCATTTGGCAAATCCATTGCTTTTACTCCACTTGTACCTAAGCTCTCCGCTTCCATTGGTACACCTTCATTCCCGGAGTAGTCCATTGCCACTTCATAATAACATCCCATGAGGCCTAAGTGCGTTGCATAGCACTTCTTCAATCCGGTTGCCACTTCACTTTAGAATCCTATTGCTTTGGCTACTTCAATCCACTTGTTTTTCATCACAACGTTGGTATATCCTCCCATACCCTTCACCGATAAATAAAGGTCTAGTAGGTTCACTTCAATTCCGTTAATCTTCATGGGTAAGGACCTTCACTTTCATATTCTTCCTCATATTGCCCTTGTCAAAACACATCTTGAACGTTTAAAGATAACTTTGAAACCTTGTATGACCAATTGACTAAGGCTTAAGGTATTAAACCCAACATTAGGAATATAATAGACACCCGGAATCACATAAACTTTTGTCTCCGTTGTCACCAACACTTCACCGAACCCTTGCACGTTTAATCCTCTTTGTATCTCACCGTATGAGTCAATTGTCCAGCCTTAAAGTGCTCGAAATTTCCTATATTTGATGTCATATGCCTTGGATATTCGTTTGTCACGTACCATATTTCATTCCACCCTCTTTCGTCGGAACCATCAACGACCCAATTCGGTGTTGGTATGATGATTCCATCGAGGTTTTCATCTGTACTAGTTTTGTCCTTCAAATTCTTTGAAAACGCAGCCTTGTTCCTCTTGAAATCTCTCCGATACTTGTTGAGATAATTCCACATAAAACAAACGTAACATCTGGAATGTTTTATTTTCTTCGATAAATTCACTGTTTTTGATTTGCCATCAATCTGTAATCGATCTAATCGTCGAAGTACTCCTGTTCGTCGCTGGTTCAGGGTTCCCTTGTCGTTGATCACTGTTCTATTCATCACAATTGAAAAGACTATCAATCCTTGAATTTTGTGATGTTGCATACTCGTCCCAGGCCAACGAGAATGCATCTGTGTTTCCTTCATCTTCGAACATCTCTCCTGTTCTTGAACGCCTGTTGTCTCTCATCGCATGACTACTCTCCCTATCATCGATAATTCTTCTGTGTTTGTTCCAGTCATCATGTGTGGACTTCCTCCCATCGTTGATCGATAATTTCCTCCCTAGAATCTGCCCAACCTCGGGCTCCGAAAGCATGTTAGTTTTCTGCCTTCAATCGAGTTGCTGTTTCTTGAATCTCGATTATGTGGAACCATTGCAGATGTATGTATTGAATGTCAGAATTAATACTTGGATTCACACACTTACAAATGTCAGATACATTACATATTTATAGGCTAGTGTGGTGGTAGTTTTTGGCGCCAAACTGCCCTCCGGCAGTTACTATGGTGGTGGCCATGGGTGGTCATCAACTATCCATACCACATGTGTGTGTCACACGTACACACTTATTTATAATACAATAATTAATAATGTAGCGTAAGTATTTTAATAATAAACATAACACTAAGTACTTTATTTGATTAAAACATTAAGGTCCAACAATTTGCGTTTTGATCTTGACTGGATCGTTCCAATTTGTGTTCTCGTCGAGTTGAATGGGCAATTGATCGATTTTACCATCGATTGGGGTCGCGATCCTACTAACGACGGGATCGAAAACGTACCTCGATTGTGAACGGTGTGACGGGAACGGAGATCGTGGCTTCTGGAGCGATCTATGTGACTATGTGTCGGAGCATGCCCAGGCATGGGTACCTTCCTCGGAAGGTTCAAACAATGGCTGTTAGAGCATCCCAACAGTCTTATGGAGGCATGCTTTATGATTAGTTTTTGCAGGAAGGGTCAACAAGGGATTATTTAAAGTTATTTGAAAAGTTGGTTGGTCATGGGGTTCTAGAATAATTTAAAGTTATCTGATAATTGAAGATTCATCTATAAAGGCATAGCAAATGATGAATAGCAACACGGATGCTCACGGAGGGATGTTCAATTTGAAATTGGGGACAAAGTGTCTGTAAGCTTACAGCCCTACCGCCAACACTTTGTAAACCAGCATCTTAATGAAAAACTTCCAGCAAGATTCTATGAGCCTAACGGGATACTGAAAAAAAATCGGCCTGGGGGTGTACAAACTCTGAAAGCGCAGTTACGTGAATCAGGTTCCATTTATTCTGTTTACAATGTTTCGGGACTAAAATAATCTATTGGAAGTAGCAAGGCGGCTGCTGAATTTCCGGATGTGTTATCCGAATCCAGCAAGATTTTGTTTCAACTTGACCAATTAGGAACCGATGGATACTCTCCAAAGACAATTTCCGTATTACCACCTTGAGGACAAGGCGGTTCTTTGAGAAGGGAGTAATGTTAAAGGCTTAGGGTCGAAGATGGGGAAACTTTACCATAGGTGTTCAAGTTCAGGGTCGGGTTGATAGTATCGGTGGGATCAATGTTTTTCTAATGTGATATCTATATTTAAGCCCTTCCTTTATTTAGAGCCATTTCTTTATTTATGTATATGTAGCGGTCATGTCAAGAATAATTAATAAATAGTAAAGAGATCCTTAGGTTTGGGTCGTGACCTCAGAGAAACCTGCTTCTTGAATCCTAGGATTATTCGTCTTTTTTATTTTCTTTTTCGTTTAGGTCTCATTGAATATAAAGCTCAGACAATTGATTCTTATAGAAAATTTAGCCCCCAAATCTATAACCTAATCCAATGACATTATGTTTTTTATTTTTTTTCCTACTTTCTGATTCTAATCAAGACTTGGTCAAATTTAGTAACCTTCCCGAATCGGGGATAGAAGAATGAAAATGATCTATTAAAATTATCATTTTGTTAATCTGGTTTACATATTTTTAGCTTCATATGTTCATGTAATCTACTGATTTTATTGTCAACAAGAAATACATTGCAACTTTACATAAACTATGAAATACTCGAATACACGATCCTTCTGTGTAAAGTTGTTGAAGATGCTTACATGTCCACAAACTTCATGGTTTAGAATATAATTTCGTGATAGTCGGTCCTTTTTTTTTTGAAGAGTTGTTAGAAACCGTACAAGTTATTGATACAATTAGTAAACAGTTGACCCTATAAAAAGGTAGAAGCGAATATCCTATCTATGTTTTGATAACTTAAGTTATCAAATTAGTGTGATTTATCTTTCGACTTTTGTCATATTGTTTACATTCAGGCCATCATCCAGATCTTCATCTTGTCGGATGGAACAATGTGAAAGTCGAGATATGGACTCATGCTTGTGGTAAGAATCAACTTTTAGTTCAGAATGGATTTGAAGACGCTAGCCTTACGGGTTATATAATAACTGGTTTCCAATCTTAATGATTGATAAGAAATTAAAGAAATATCAAATACAAGAAAAACTGTAAAATTGGACTCTTTTTTATCTTCTTTTCCCAGTGTGAGGCAGTTGTATTTTTCACTCAAGAGTTTCGTAAATATTTGCTGAAATCGATATAGTAAAGCTGTTGGCTATAAGTATTTCTGAAAATCGTCCCAATTTGTGCAGGTGGGCTCACAGAAAATGATTTCATACTCGCTGCAAAAATCGACAAGCTACCCCTTGAATCTTATCTGAAGCGTAAATGACTTGGAGGCTTGATCTGTCTCTCACCGTTCGAATTTTGTTCAACATCCTCGGTCTTTGAACGATTTGTCATCTTTTTGTTGGAGAGAATGGTATTCCTGCATCCCCATCAGAATTACAATCTCTTATATTCTAGTCTATTTAATTATTGATTAATATATGAATTTTGCTTTGTAATTTTGATCCATAGAGTTTGATATGGGAGGAGCATAAATCTTAACTTATAGTTTGGTAATTTGATTTTAGAACTTTGTGAATTTAATAAAACCTGTAGCAAATCACTCACTTGTTGAAAGATGTATAAAGTACTCTAAAAGTCTTGAGATGTCTACAATTGACCATATGGGTCATTAGTTTGATGTAGAGCTTAGCTGCGTTTAGTAGGAAAAAAATTATTTGTTTTTGGTTTTTCTGTTTTGTGAAAAATAACGGAGTTTTCATTTTCTAAGAAAAATGGATAACATGTTTAGATGAAGGGGTTGGAGTCTTCATTTTTCAACGAAAAGTGGTAAACATGTTTGATCAAGTGTTTTCATAGAAAGTTTGTTCAGAAAAGTGGGAGAGATTGAAAAAATGGGAAAAAAATGGAAAAGTGAGTGGGATTTTTGTTTTTTTTTTAAAAAATTGTGTAAGTGAACAGTTTTTTAGTTTTCTTAAAAAAAATATCTAAATTAATGGAACGTTTTTTCTGAAAGTGATTGTAGAAATGTTGAATATTTGTTTACATACACTTGGTTGAAGTTGATTCTTCGGTTATTGAAACCTTAAGGGGGTGCTTGATTCGTAAAATTTTTTCATGAGAATTAAGGAGTTCCATTGTGAAATTTTGTTTGTTTTGCAAAATAGTCAAAAGATATTCTCCGGTTATTGAAACCTTAAGGGGGTGCTTGATTCGTAAAATTTTTTCATGAGAATTAAGGAGTTCCATTGTGAAATTTTGTTTGTTTTGCAAAATAGTCAAAAGATATTCTCCGGTTATTGAAACCTTAAGGGGTGCTTGATTCGTAAAAATTTTTCATGAGAATTAAGGAGTTCCATTGTGAAATTTTGTTTGTTTTGCAAAATAGTCAAAAGATTTGGAATGTTTATGTGTTAAATAACATAATTGTTCTTTCAGTTATTTTTTTATATATTTTTGTTTGTTTGATAAATTATTGGCATCAATAATGAACAATCTGCAAAAATTCACAAGAAGCAAAAACACATAGGGGGTGTTCGGCAATAAGCTGACGAGGGATTATTGAGGCTTGAAATTCTAGTTTTCATAATTCTCCGTCCTCTAGTCTCGTTTAGGTGTTAAAATCTTAAGAGGATTATTAAAAACATAATCCCCCATAAAAGTTTTTTCAAGTAGCTTAGGGTGTGTTTGGCGAAATTAGCTAGGGCTGGAGCTGAGGCTGAGACTGGAGCTGGGGTTGATTAATTGATAATCATAAGCCCAAGTCATAAGTTACTAGAAAAAACTTTTATTTTGGGGATTATGTTTTTAGGGTTTTGTTCAATACAGTCCTTATTAAAATCATAGTCCTGGTGGATAATTTTTAGCCATTAGATTTCAAGATCAATGGTGTAGATTTAATCTTACATAATAATTAAAATTGATATGAGTGAGGACAATTCTGACTTTTTACATATTGGTCTCCACTTTCTCTTTCCTCTAATTTATTTAAAATTAATTATCTCACAAACCGTTAATCGTTAGACGAAACGAATTATACCGTTGCGATCTTCGTGTTCCCCTCTTTTATTAGAGAGGTAACTTGATATACTTTTGATAACTTTTTTTTCATTTTGTTAGGTTGGACTTAATTTTTATAAATGTATAATCATATGTGATTCATAACAATATTACATGTGTTGTTTTATTAATTTTTTTATCTTCTTAAATTGTATATCATTTAACGTTTATTAATTTTGAATGTTTGCTTAAAAAAATCAACGTTTGCTTAAAACCGTTTATACATGTATGTACATATTCAATTTCACGCAATCCAATTGCATTGTCTACCCATGAATTCATATATTGTATATTAACAATACCCTATCCCCTCTATCAAAGGTCTAGATGTGTTCCCCTTTGAATTCGATGTCTTTTATATTGATTCTCGTAATAAGAATGGTTCTCGTTTGAACAATCCTCTATGCAATCACATATGATTGAATACAAAATCTCATGTTTTTTGGTATTCAATCAGATGTAAATCTTTACAAATTCTCGTGTGATTCTGTACAAAATCATAGGTGATTAAATATGCAATCATATGTGATTGAATACCAAATATTATGTTTTTGGTATTCAATCACATGTGATTGATTCTGTCAAATATGTGACATAAAAAATACTATATTTAGTCAAATCACCTGTAATTATGTACATGTATAAGAGATAGATAATCACATGTGTTATGAAACAACTAATAACTTAGAATCACTTTCGATTGTTGATTTTTTGTTACTAAACCATAGAATTTCGCCGAATTATCAAACACCAAACTATAATTTTATAAAGACTATATTGATCACAACTCAATGAATCACATGTGATTATACTTTAATAAAATTTAAGTCCAATCTAACAAAATGAGAATTTTTTTTTTGTCGAAAGTATATTAATTGACCTCTCCAATAGAAGAGGGGAACACGAGGATCACAACGGTATAGTTTGTTTCGTCTAACGATTAACGATTTGTGAAATAATTAATTTTAAATAAATTAGAGGAGGGAGAAAGTGGGAACCAATAGTTAAAATGTTAGAAATGCCCTCTTTCATACAAATATATCAATTTTGATTATAATCTAAGATTAAATCTATGCAATTGAATTTTAAAATCTAATGGCTATAAATTGTCTCACAGGACTATAAATTAAATTAGGACTGTATTGAACATTTATCTAGGTTTTTAATAATCACTTCAAGATTTTAACACCCGAACGAGGCTAGAGGGCTTGGGATTATGAAAACTATAATCCAAGCCCCTATAATCCTCCATAAGCTCATTATCGAACACACCCTATTGCATTGGCTTGGGTTATCAATTAATCAACTCCAGACTCAGCTAGTTTCGGCAAACACATCCATAACCTCGTATAAGAAATTAACAAGTCGACAATAAAAAATTACAAACTACAAACAAAAACAATAGTTTGGAATAAACAAACAAAAAATAAAACCTATCAACGAACGCCGGCCAATATTTGATTGTTGTGCCTTGCCAGATGGGTCGCTGGTGTTCTTTGCTGTGCTATCGCAACTGAACTCAAATATGTTGTGTTGTCGGTGGCGGGTTGGGTGCTTGCATTTTCAAAATCCCTTCTTTAAAGGAATTGGTGGGATTTTAAAGAAATTTTTAGAATCACATGTCTATTTTTTCAAATAAACATAGAATTTTTCAAGATTTGAAATGCAATTCCCTGAAAATCATATAAAATCCCATGAATCAAAGAGGACCTAAGGTGGCGTTTCGTTCGCGTAATGTTTCTGAAGAAATTGAAGTCTGTCAGGAATTGGAATTTGAATCTGTAATATGTTTGGTTGGCAGGAAATGGAATTGGAATCCATTTCCATATTTTGTTTGGTTCGCAGATAATGTAGATGAATTTGATTTCAGTCATGTAAAATGACAGAATTACCCTTCCTACAACTTCCAACTTCATTCTTAACAGCAACAAAATCAGTTACCCACAAATCAGTAGTTGAACGACGAATGACGACACAACTGACGAACAGGGACGCACCGAACGACGACCAGCGACAGACGAATGGTGACCGGCAATCCGCGAGGACTGACAAACAATGAACAGAGACGCGACTGATGAACGGGGACTCACCGAACGACACCCGACAAAAGACGAGCGGTGACCGGCGACCCGCGAGGACTGAGGAACGACGAACAGTGACGCGACTGACGAACAGGGATGCGCTGAACAGCAACCCGCGAAAGACGAACGGCGACCCGCGAGGACTGACGAACGGCGAACGGAGACGCGACTGACGAACGGGGATGCACCGAAGGACGCCCCGTGAAATACAAACGGCGACGCGACTGACGAACAGGGATGCGCCGAACGACGACCCGCGAACGGCAACCCGCGAGGACCGACGAACGGTGAACGAAGACGCGACTAACGAACGGGGATGCACAGAAGGACGCCCCGCGAAAGACAAACGGCGAGTGGCGACCCGCAAGGATTGACGAACGGCGACGCGACTGACGAACAGGGATGCGCCGAACGACGACCCGTGAACGGCAACCCGCGAGGACCGACGAACGGCGATGCAACTAACGATCGGGGATGCGCCGAACGACGACCCGTGAAAGACGAACGGCGACCCGCGAGGACTGACGAACGACGATCAGGGACGCGACTAACAAACGATGACGGGCGAAAGACGACAGGCGACTAGCAAATGGCGAGCATCAAACAATGACCGGGGAGGACTGATGGACGACAAACGAGGACGCTACTGATGAACGACGACCGGTGAAAGATGATAGGCGACCGGCGAGGACAAACAACAATGCGAAGATAGTAGGTGGAGGGTATATGGTAATAAACCACATTCCTTCCCTCATGGATTTTAAAATCCCTCCTTATCTTGAAGGATGATACATTCCCTCACTCATGGATTTTAATTCCTTCAAATTCCAATTCCATGGTGAACCAAACATTGGAATTTCTAGGAATTGGATTCCAATTCCCATAAAATCCTATGAAATCCGTCCAACCAAACACCCCCTAAGGGTCTGTTTGGTTCATGGGATTTCGAGGGATTTCACAGTATTTGTGTTTCAAATCCTTTGTGTAACACCGCGATTTCCAAAATTCTCAATCAACAATTTTTTTTATAATAATTAATCAATAGCAACGGAAGTCAAATTCAAACTATAATCCATACCAAACCGTTTAAACCACAGTGTCACTATCGTAATTCATAGTCAAAGTCGTTATATAAATCAATCAAATTAATTAAATAGTTAACGAATGTCTAGATGGTATCGTTTGTAGAGGTCAACTACCAGAGCAACCCCCCTCACAAGCCTGAACCCCTAAGCTACCCACACGAGTACAAGACACATTTCAAGAAACAAGTGTCAGTTTACGCCTAGTGAGTCAATATGAGTTAGAATAAGAAACCGTAAAGCAGTAGTTTAAATTGAATATGATAAATAATTAATTAACCACACCTGACCCATCATGTATTTGACCCAAACCTGTAACCAAAATCATGTACCAAATACCGGGTCAAATCAATCATAATCATCATATAATAATATCATATTCATCATCTTCGTAATCATAATCATATCATGTATCATATCATAGTCATCATATAATCACATCATACTCATCTCTTGTGTCATATCATATATCGAGAAGTTATTCCTACTGTAATTAGGGAGTGAATGTTAGAATTAATTATTTAATCATGTGTTACATAGTTAAGACTATAGTTTATTTTATATGTAATTTATTGTATAAGACTAAGTATATGTATGTATATTGGCGGGAACAGTGGCGATGCCACCACCCTTAACATGTATGTACATTGGTGGGAACAGTGGCGATGCCACCACCCTTAACTGCCGCCTGCAGTTAAGCTGGAAACCACCACAAAACTGTCGCCGCTCCTCGAGTATATATACATATCATTTGTTGTATTTATATATGCAATTCTATGTGAATTAATCATAGTTGGTATTCTACACAAATCCTATATCTTGTGTTTGTATTTTATCTTTACATGCAAACATGACACACACATACTAAGCCATCATCGGACCAAAACTCAACAAGTGAGGAAAGCAGAGACAACCAAAGACGCGAAGATGAATGTAAGTCGGGTGTTTGTGATATAGAGAGAAATAAGGAGTGTTGTTGTTGATGGCGGTGGAAATATTAAGGAGATGACACGTCATATGTAAGGCCTCAACCCAATAAGTGGGAGATAAATGAGCGTAAAAGAGGAGTGCGTATGACATTGTTAATAGAACGAATCATACGTTCATATTTCCCGTTTTGTTGAGAGGTTTTAGGACAAGCGAAACGAACATTGATACCGTTATTATCAAAGAAGGTGTGAAGAGTGGTATTATCAAACTCTCCACCATGGTCGCATTGAAAATTTTTAATGTCACTACTAAATTGTGTTTTTACAAGGGTGCGATAATGTATAAATTTAGAAAAAACGTCAGATTTTCGACGAAGCGAGTAAACCCATAGATAGTGAGAGAAATGATCTATAAAAATGACATAATATAATATCTCACTTGAATTGGAAATGGGTGAAGTTCATAAGTCAGAATGAATAATATCAAATAGAGCATTGACAATAGAATCAGAAAGACAAAAGGGTAAACGAGCATGTTTCCCTGATTGACAAGAATGGCATAAACTAGACTGTTTTGCTTTATTACAAGAAATGAATTAGATACCAAAAAACGAAAAACACTATTGTTGGGATGTCCGAGGCGTTGATGCCAAGTAGGCTAACTAGAGGTGGCAAGAGCAAGCGGAGTGGTAGAAGTGACAGGGGGTATAAGTCACCGAAACTGTCACATCGGAGAAGAGTCTGACGGGTCCGGTAATCCTTCACAGAAAAACCAAATTCGTCAAATTCAATGGAACACTTGTTTTGTTTGGTAAATTGGGGAAAAGATATAAGATTTTTATAATATTAGGAGTAATAAAAACATTATGAAGGTGTAATGGTCGGTAAGGGTTAGGTATGTAGGAACCTAGAGGGGGGGTGAATAGGTTCTTTTACTTGTTTTATCACTTTTTCTAAAAATTAGAAAGTTGTGTTTTAAAGATTGATCTTGAAGTTTATAACAACACAACAAATATTTGCAAGAAATAAAAAGAGTAGGGATAGAGAGATATCACCAAGTAGTAGACAAGAGATTTAGGCTGTGTTTGGTACAGAGAAAAGAAAAGGAGAGAAATGAAAATAGTGAGAAAAGGAAATGAGTAAAAAATGTCCTTGTTTAGTACCATTAAGAAATGAAAACGAGAAATGCTAGGCTCATGCCGCCGGAAGCTCGTCGGTGGTGGCGGTGACGCCGCTATGCCGACGCCGGACACATCATCACCATAACACATCGCAACCACAACGATTAGGGTTTCATCGACGACATCGCAACGGTGGACAACGATTAGGGTTCCATCGACGACATCGCAACAGACGACGACGAAGACGGCATCGCAATAGACATCGCCGGAAAACACATCGCAACCACAAACGATCGAGGCCTCAATTGCAACAGATATCGGCTGCGGCGTTAGCCACCTCGCCGAAGTCGACGATCTAGGGTTCTATCGTAACAGACGAGACGACGGCGATTAGGGTTCTATCGCAACCGACGACGACGATGGCTGCGGCTGCGGCCGCCTTGCGGGCAATAGATGAAGTTTCATCGCAACATACATCGCCCATCAAGAAGATCGCTGCCATTTCTCACGATTTCTCCACAAAATGGAGAGAAATGAGGTAACAAAGGAAACCGGGAAAGGGAAATGAAGTGGGAAACCATTTCTCGCCCCCATAAGCTCCCAAACAAGAGAAATGAGGTCGTTTCCCTTTCTCTCCTTTCTTTTCCCCCTACTAAACACAGCCTTATAGTGGTTCATGCAAGTGTTAACAAACTTGCACTACATCTACTCCTTGGCATCACCCACCAAGAGTTTGCTCCACTAAAACTTCTCTCTTTAAAGGTAGAGATAAACCTTTACAACTTCTCTCTTTAGCTTACAAGAAATAATCTTCTCTCTTGCAAACAAGGCTAAGATGTGCCTAACTTCACTCTAATTTGTTGGCTAGAGTTAATCCTCACACTTCACTCTAATTTGTTGTCTAAGAGTTAATCCTCACACAATTATTCAAATAAAATGATAGAATGAGATGTAGATTTGCACTTCAAAGCTTTACAATCTTGCTCTTGATCTTGAAAGATGGCCTTTTGTATGGAATTTGAGCTCACAAGATCAAATATTTAAGTCTGACTTTTCAGTGTTCAAAGGCCGAAAAAAGTGAGGTTGCAAGCTTCTTTAAATAGCTGTAAAAGGGCAAAAGCTAATTTTGTCCGGATCTCCATGGAAGATGTCACGGTCGACCGTGGACATACCGTGGGGTGCCAGTGTACAACTTTTGTTATTTTAGATATGAACGTTACACTTTATTTTGTACCAGATCTAAACACTTTTTGCCACTAGAAAAAGCATTTATAAAAGTCCCAAGTTGACCTACCAAAAGAGTTTGAATTCTGTATGCAAATTTGGAAGGTTAGGAGGATTTGGAAAATTTATGTTGGATATTTACCCCAAATAGAAGATGCTTTTCTAGTTTTGGTGTTGTGATATTTCAATGCAAAATTATATTTAGTTTTTGCCACAATGAGAAATCATTTGTTTTATTATAGTTTGTCTTATATGCATACAAGACAAATTAATAAAAGTGTGAAGTATTTTTATAAAATATATGTGTGACATATTTATAAAAGTTTGGATAAAATATTATTTTATAAAAATTGTGAGCTTATATTAACCTTATTATTCTTTTAAGATATCGTCATGAATTGTCCAATAACTTTGAGCGTGAGAGCGAAAGATGATATTGTAGCTTGAAGACAATGTAGTGACGGCTCATGCACGGTTAACCGTGATCAACCGTGAACGTTGATTTTCATTTTCTTCTTGTTTGTTTTCTTCTTTTCTTGTTGATTTGAGGTCTTCACCATGTTTGTTATTCACTTGATCATCAATTTGATTTTTGTTAATATCTTATAAATGTAGCACATGGACATATGAATAGTTTTGATAAGCAATAATATCACATGTTCATATTTTTACCATCATCAAAACAAGGAGTGCATTTCTCAATATGTGACCATGTATGCACAAACAAGGTATCTCCGAATGCCCCGCTACAATAACATGAATTGAGGATCCGTCCCCGACTAAGACCGAGGAAGTTTGACACTTATTAGCATAGGAGTTAAGCATACCTGAGTCCGAATGAAGATGTGCAGTTGCTCCCGTGTCCATGTACCGATCTGCGTTACTTGGATCATTTATAGACATAGTATTAAATAATTCAGGTAGAGAAGTGGACAAACACCTGTAACCATTGCCAAGGATGGAACATGGTTGCATTTTGAGATAAATGGGCTTGGGGGGAGCCCAAGATGCTTCAAGAATTGGGCCTTTGGCTAGTCTATGGGCCTGGAACATGAAAATTGGGCCTATTAAACATCCAAGGGGGAGGCTAGCTAGTAGCTACTATCAGAAGACGTAGGCATTTGGTGACGATCACCCCGACGAGTTTGACCATTATTAGAGCGATGATTTTGACCATTATTTTGTCGAGATTGGCCACTGCTACGATGGTGTTGTTGATTATTACCCAAGAAGCATATAAAACCTATGGACTCGAGCTCTTTTCACGGTGGTTCGAGCTCGGTACACGGGGTTGATTAAGACGTTGTCCTTCTAAAATAAGCATATAGAGCGGGCCTGGAGAAAGCTTGGCAGCGGGTGGTTGATGGCGGATAATGGTGGCAATATGATCATACTTTTCGGATAAACCATTAATCATATAAGTTACCAGATTTTTCTCCGGCACCGTATTGTCGATATTGTCCAATTAATCAGCCAACGATTTAATATGTTTGCAATATTCAGTGATATTTCGATCTCCGATGGTGATAGTTCGTAGTTCGTTATCAAGTTGGATAGCCCGGGCATCTTTGTTGTCCCGAAAAAGAGACTCGAAATGAAGCCACACGTCTCAAGCGGTTGCGTTTTTCTTGAGAATCATAGTAAGGAGGGATTTAGAAATAGTACCGTATATCAAAAGCTTGACGAATATTTTCCGCATGAAACCTCATCTCATTAAACATCAACTATAAATAATAATATACATGGGCTAAGCCTAACTAACGGGCCTTGGGCCATACAAGAAACATAATCTACAATTACATATGTATATTAACATTTAGGGTCAATAATGGTTTAACCATCAAAGTTTTACTTCAGTTTCGGTTTAATCATCAAAGTTTTTTTTCAAACAGTTTTACCATAAAGTTTGAATTTGTAACTATTTAATCCTCAAAGTTACACCTTCTTTTTTGTTTAAACCTTAAAGTTTTTTTCCGAATGATTTAACCCTTAAATTTTTGTTAAAAAATGATTTAACCCTCTAGGTTTTGTTAACTTTTTAATAAAAAGTAAAATGCATAATCAAGTAGAGAGGGTAAAATCGGAAACCAAACAAAACTTAAGTGATTAACCAGTTTTTTTAACAAAACTTCAAGGTTTAAATCATTTGAAATAAAGTTTGAGGTTTAAATCATAACAAATTCAAACTTTATGGTAATTTCGTTTAGAAAAAAACTTTGATGATTAAACCGAAATTAAACGAAAACTTTGATGGTTAAACCATTATCGACCCTAACATTTATATGTATTTATGACACTTTATATTAAACTTGGATGCACCTCGAAAGTATTGGTTTAATTCAGTTATACTATTGATTAAATCAAACAAAATTAACCCTACTTTTGAGTGCTCTATAAGTTTATGTTGTTTCTAGAGGGATCAACAAATACCAACAACACAATTTTGTTCAATTCGTTTTCATTTTTCTAGGAAGTATAAGCTATAACACTCTTTTCCCCTTTTCATAATGTTGCAGATAAAGAACTTGGAACACTTTTCCGGGCCAACTACAATACAAGTCATGAGCGATAGCGAAGCCAAGCTAGATAGAGTATTCCACTCGGTGATATAAAGTTGGCCACCCATGACTTTTCTTCTACACACCACGTTTTTTGGGTAGACAGATACTATAGATTGTACAAAGCAAAACTCGAGCATTTTGATAAAGAAAATCCTTCTTCCATAGAATGGATGAATAAAGGTGAATTACCCAAAAGACGAGACACTGTAGCTATAAAACGCTTTCTCTCAAGGGAAGACAGAGGAGGAGAAGAAAGGTTTTTAACAGAGATTGAAATGCTCACAACTTGTAAGCATCAAAACGTAGTCACTCTACTTGGATTTTGTGATGAACGTTCTGAGACGATCCTAGTAGTTGAATATCTTTCTAAGGGATATCTTGGTCTTTATTTGGCAAACATCAATGACATGCTTATTATTACTTGGGCAAAACGTTTAGAAATCTGCCTTGATGTTGCAAACGGGTTAAATTACCTTCACTTTGAGATGATAATACACCGTGATGTAAGGAGCGACTACATGGCGTTGGACGAGAAATGGAGAGCAAAGATTGTTGATTTCGCAATCTCCGTATTCCTGCCTCTGAATCAGGATGTTGACGCTCTACTTCATGACCGGCAAAGAGTTTTGGGGATAATACAATATACAGATCCAGAATATACCAGCACTGGCAGGTTGAAGAGAGAATCAGATGTTTATAGTTTTGGAGTACTTCTGTTTGAAATTTTATGTGGGAGATTGGCCTATGACCCAATTTACCTTAGGGAGAGTGACAAAGTGCTGGTCCACGTGGCACAAGGATGATTCTCCGAGGGAAAGCAAAGTGAAATTATAGATCCTAGAATAAGCGAAGATCGTGGTGAAAAACATTTTGTTTTGAATAGAGGAATCAACAAAGATTCTTTGAATACATTCATACATTTATAAAAATTGCATATGAGTGTGTAGCAGAGACTCAAGACCAGCGTCCAGCAATAAAAGTCGTCATTAAATTAACTTGAGAAAGCAATAACCTTTCAAGTAAGTCGATATTTAAAATTTATAATGATTTTTCTCTTCTTTTTATTGATTCCTAGTTAAATCAGATCAATATCATTTCAAAGGGAACTTAAAGTTCTAGATGATTTTAGTTTGAAATACATAAATCAGGAATCACTACTAATACCTTTTAAATAGGAGGTAATAAATTTGTTAAATTATTGTTGTGGAAGTACTAAGATAATATGATAAAGTTTAATATTTAAGCACATATGAAGATGTCTCATGTAAGTTCTTTCACTTTTTATCAATTTGTAGAACCACTAATATTCTACTCAATGATGAGTAGAAAGCAAAACTTGCTGATTTTGGGCTTTCCTTGATAAGTGCAATAAATCAGGAAACAGACTATGTCATCGATTATGCGTGTGGCACACCGGGCTACTTGGACCCATTGTACAGAAAATAGGGTTTCTTAACCATAGAATCTGATATTTATTCATTTGGTGTGGTGTTATTTGAGATCTTGTGTGGGAGATCAACGTTCGATATTCTCAAACATGAAAGTTGGTTTTTACCAGACTTCGTTAAACACATGATTGAAGAAGGAAAACACGACAAGCTGGCGTTTGAGGCTATAACAGAACAAATCAAACCGAAATCATTAACTACATTTCAAAGGATTGCCTTCCAATGCTTAGAAGATGATAGAGAAAAACGTCCAACAGCAAAAGAAGTCTTAACACAGCTAAGTTATCCTTTCAATCCATCTAATATATACCAAAAGATATCTTGAAGTTAAGTTATCCATAATATTTGGCAGCCATTTTTTGTTGGAATAATCTTTTTTATTTCCAAGTAACAGAATTGCTCAAGGTTGGTCATATATTGAGATTGAATTCATCACATTCTGTATTCTAATGGTTTAATTGATTCATAGGAGGATTAATGATGAAACATGGGAGACTGCTATCCCATGAAATATTCCCAATGTGTTAGGATCGCAACCAGAGAACCAATCAACGATATTATCCGCTTTTGGTTGTCCCTCATGGCTTTAAAACGCGTCATATGGTAGGAGTAAGATTCCCCCTCCTTATAAGGAGGAAGAATTCCCCTTGCCTCACCAACGTGGGATGCTCCTGCATTGCTATAGGAGCGGTGGGTTTCAGAGTCGTGGATTTGACTGGCTCGAGGGAACGATGAGCCCTATAAACCCAACAGAATGTCTTAACGTCGAAGTGGTAAGTAACTCGTTCTCGCATCTCATTTTTCTTGTGTATTTTATGTTCTATGCGTAATTTCTTTAATTATCATTCGGAAAAACATGAAGGCCCCGTCTGTATGTCTCTCTTTGGGGAAGCATTTCTACCTGTACGTAGTCGCGTAGAGGTACGACTGTCAGCATCTTTTCTCGTATCTTTATCTTGCAAGATTGGGTAATTATGTTGTTGAATATGATAACTGCTTCAAGTTTTTCAAAGACTAGGGCAATAGTTGAGGAGATCAATTAAATAATGGTTTGCTTAAGAGAGTTTTATCATGAAACTTGTAAATTATTAAGCATCATTTGCTTGTGACTTTTAGTTTCAGTTAATGAAAGAATAAATATAGTAGAGAATTTTCATCATAGTTTGTAATACCCTAAACATAAAAAATGAAATAATAACTATAAATTTTTTTAATATATTAAAAGAAAAGGATTTATGATATTACCATTAATTTTTAGAATTCTTTTCACCAATCAATCCTTTTATTTCCTTAAATATCGTATGAATGAGTTGTTTCATAAAATATTATTTTTTAAGATGATTTAGTTTGTTAACGCTTAAATATCTTAACAAAAACGTAAATACGTACACCATCTGGATTAATAAAAAAATTCAAATTTGATTTAAAAAAAGTTCTACCGAAAATTGATGACGATGCTATGTATGAATTTCTGGTTTTGTTTTACTATATATGTTAGTATTCTTTAACAGCATAAACATTTAAAATTTACTTTAACCATCCTTGTATGCACGGGGTGTTAAGTTAGATAGCATATAAAAGGAATCTTCTAATATAAATAAAAGATTAACCTTCATCAATTTAATTAGAAGATTTTGACTCTTCATTTAATCAAAATTACATCCTATCCATTCATTTTATTAAAATTGAAAGTGTAATTTTGACTTTTAGTAGTCAAAAACTTAATTTTTAAAATTTAATTTAATAGGAGATAAGATAGTTAGTAAAAAATATTATTTAAATTTTAATATAATAATATTATTATAAATATTAGTAACGTTCTTATAAATCAGTTTAATTTTTCAAATCAATTTTCCAACTTAGTTTTGTTTTTAAATTCCATTTTCATTTAAAATAAATTTAATTTGTGTTAGAATTATTTTCTAATTCAAACTTTTAATCCACTACATTAGTTTAGGAATAAATATTCAATTTCTTTATCATTATCTACGGTTATCATATGATACAAATTTTACCGTAATTAAATTTTACATTATTTTTAAAGTTATCATCAATTACTTTTATATGTCAACTAACTTTAATATAAAACTCTTTTAGTTTTCAAGAAAGTCTCATATTGAGTTTTTTCTTTCGTAGGTACAAAACAATTATATATTTAAATACACAAATATAAAATAACAATTTTATAATTATCCGTTTATTTCTACGGGCATTTAAGCTAGAAAAAGAAAACGACTAAAATATAATAAAATGTTTATTCATTGCGTTATAATGGAAAATTTTGGAAAACATGTCTCTACTTCAAAATTATGTTGTTGCATATTTTCTTTCTTATCCAAAATATGAGAAAATAATTGGATATTTGGTTAATCGAGTTCGTGTTTCTTGAAACTATTTACATGGAAGTGTTAGATTTCATTTACTTTCAGAATTTTTTTTTCAGAAAATTTAAAATTTTTTATAAGAAAACTGAAAATTAAAAAACATGTTCATTTACACATTAAAAAAACTCTCTCACTTTTTCATATTTTTCCAAACTTATCAATTTTTCAACTCTCGTACTTTTTCAAACAATTTTTGAAAGAAAACACTTAAATCAAACATGTTTTTCATTTTTTTCTAAAAAAAGAAAAGTCTACATCTTCGTCTAGACACATTTTCTATTTTTTTTAGAAAATAAAAACTCTACCATTATTTACAAAAAACAGAACAAATTTCTTCTACTAAACGCAACCTTAGAAACTTGTATTAATGAAAAAAAATTAACTTTGAATCTATCAAAAGTGGTCAAGAAAATGATCGAATTATGTTAGGGTTTATTTCACAGAATAGTAACCAGGTTTGAAAAGTGTTTCTATCATGATCTTATTTCACAATGTGAAGTAAGTGACGAGTTTAATACAACATTTTTTAAACTTGGTTACTATTATGTGTTTGTGATATAACTTTAAATTCAGATGGATTTTATTTTCAATTCATTTTCCTAACATCGCGGTAAAATTAAGATCTAGAATTCTAATGACCTTTTAAGGTCTAATTTATGTTTTAAAAGTCGGTTTTTGGAAGTTTTGTTAAAGCAAACAATAAAATATATAAGAAAAAATTTACAAAATAGTAACCAAGTTTAAAACAAAGAACTACTCGAAATCGAGCATTTAAGTCATCCTAATTGGTCGAAAACAAGAGTTGGTAAGAACGTGTATATGCAATGTAAGTAGTGGATAGGCTCGTATGAATACAACCTCTATCATAACATATTCCTTTATATAGAGGAAAAGCAAGAACGTTGCTAAAACTACGAATAACGAAATATAATAGTTTGACCAATTGACCTACTATATTTTCAACCAAGTAGTAACCATGAGTTAGGTGTTGATGCATTTACTCCTTCATATTTTGTCATTTAACTAGATTTTAGAGTTAGCAATATTTTTGGTTTATGTGGTTTATATAAGATTGTAGATTTAATATTTGTGCTTTAAAAATTACGTCATTAAACCTTATGATTTATATTTTATTTCAATGTTGCTTCTTAGTGCATTTTAAAAAAGACTAAAACGCCCTTTGCCTTTTAATTTATTCTTTTATTTTTTACTTTTATTCCTGTTTAAATTATAATTATAATTATAATTATAATTAAATCATCTAATATAAATAAAAGAGTATTTAAAAAATATTAACCATTAATTTTGTTAAAAATTAAATCTAAACCACCCATTTTAAAATAATTGAAATCTAGTTTTGACTTTTTTTTTTGTCAAAATTGAATTCAACTTTGATTTAATTTGATTCAAAATTATTAGAGAATATTTCATATTTGACCTTCTTAAATAATGATACCAGGTTTGCCTTCCCACTTGTGTCAACACTTTGATAGGATCTGTTGTCATTTTTTAAATTCTTATTTCTTTGATATTTTATAATTATCTATCTCTAGTCTGATTTTTTACAGGTTTGGTCCCTCGTGACCCAATTCTCTTGCAAATTTGCTCCTCCTCAACTTCAAATGACTAAAAAGCCCTTATCATATTTATTTTCTCATTTCTTTAATTTTTAATCAATTTTAAGTATTATTTTTGGTCCATATAGAAAATTGTAAAATGCAAAATATATAATGATTAAAATCTCTCTCTCTTTTCTATTCAACCACCTCTCTCTTAGATACTATCCACAACCCACCGCCAACATCATCTCCATCGATGCCATTACCCACCACCACCCTCATCAACCATCACCCTCACAGCTTTGCTACTCACCGACACCTTGCTTGTAACGTCCCAAATTTTTTTTAAGCAATTAAATGAATACCACAGTGTGCTATTAGTAATCTACCATAATCAGAATATTGTATGGTTTAGAGTACAGCCCATGGTAAAACCCTTGAACATAGAGATTCGATCGTAATTGTTTAGAATACATCATTAAATACAAAATAGTTTTAAACATTACGGAAGCTTGCGGGAGATGAGCTATCAACTGCGTGCTGGAACCCGCCATGGCCATCACCTGAAAATAAGGTTAAACAACAACCGTAAGCACGAAGCTTAGCGAGTACTTTTACTTACAATCAGCCATATGACATCAAAGCATTCATTTCCATAATCATGTTACATCTTTCATTCTCGCTACCGTAGTAGTCGGTCCCACATTCCCGCTACCGTAGTAGTCGGTCCCATATTCCCGTCACCGAAGTGAACGGTCCAATCATTCCCGTCACCGAAGTGAACGGTCCCATCATTCCCGTCACCGGAGTGAACGGTCCAATCATTCCCGTCACTGAAGTAAACGGTCCCATCATTCCCGTCACCGGAGTGAATGGTCCAATTCATTATGTAATACCCACATCTTAAAATGTACAAGAATATTTTTAATGAATATTAATGGTGATTCTATGCACAATATGATTGGGAATTATTTAAATAAAGGAGACTTATGTCTTATATATGTGTATATTGTGAATGGAAATCTATTGAGTAGTGGGCTTATGTATATTAATCCAAAGAAAGTTAGTGGATTTTGGACTAGAGGTTGGGATGGGCCTAGGCCCACAAATGTGGTTTGAGGGTATATATAGAAGTTTAGGGCACAGCCTCCCACACATTCCTTTCTCTTCACTGTTCCATTCATTTGATTGTGTGTGTGAGGAGTGTGTGTAAGTGCCATCTTGGAGCTACGAGAGGAAGAAGAAGAGGGTGCATCCATTTGTGGAGAACTGGACTTTTAAGCAAAGAAAATCATCAGGTAATGGTTCTCCATCATTTAAAATCAAGTAGACATCATTTCTTGCTATATTTGAATGTTGGTTGAAGATTTTAGAATCTGGGTTTTTGGGTTGAGGGTTTAAGAAAAACCCAGAAGGATATTGAGTCAAGAACACCCTATAAAGTTGATAAAATATGGTTTTAAGTTTAAAGGAAGGTTTTATATAAGTGGATAAATGTTTTGCAACAAGTTTGAGTTGAATTGATTGAGTTTTTAGAAAGCTTGATTATGTCTACGGAGTCTGGGTTTTTCAAAAGATGAACTTACAGTGAAGAAGGTGAGCCATGCGACAGTCACATGGACACCTGGGGGTGCCATGCGACAGTCGCATGAGCCTAGGATGTGCCATGCGACTTTCAGTTGGGCTGTATGTTGTTCCATGCGACTTTCATGTATCAATTATCAGTTCATGCGACTTTTATATGATGAATAGTGTTTTATGCAACTTTCATGTGTTGTATGTGAGTTCATGCGACTTTTGTGTATAGAGTATAAGTCCATGCGACTTTCATGAATAGAATATAGGTTCATGCGACTTTCAGATTCATGCCATGCTAGTACATGCGACTTTTAGATTTGTTCTATGCGACTTTCATGTGAGAAATGCTAGTTCATGCGACTTTAGTATTATTCCATGCGACTGTCAGTTGATCTGTGTATGAGTCCATGCGACTTTCAGTCCCAGTGTGTGTGCCATGCGACTTTCATGTGCATAAGTATCAGTTCATGCGACTTTCAGTTCCAGTCTGTGTGCCATGCGACTTTCATGTGCATAAGTATCAGTTCATGCGACTTTCAGTCCCAGTGTGTGTGCCATGCGACTTTCATGTGCATAAGTGTCAGTCATGCGAGTTTCAGGCCATGCATGTGTGGCATGTGACTTTCAGTGAGTAACAGTTAAATACAGTAGTAACCAATGTTTAGACTTGGTCAGGTAACAGTCAGTGACAGAGTAAAACAAGGAGAGTCTTTCAGTAAGAACCAGTAGCTAAGACGGCCGACAGGTGAGTATTCTCACTTATAACTTGAATAGATTCCAGATGCTATGTATGCATGTGAATAACAGATATGTATGAATATACGAGTTATAGTTGATTGTACTTAGACCGTTTACTTCGGTAACGGGTATGCTTAGACCGTACACTTCGGTGTCGGGTATGTTTAGACCATTCACTCCGGTAACGGGTATGTTTAGACCGTTCACTCCGGTGACGGGTATGTTAGACCGTACACTTCAGTGTCGGGTATGTTAGACCGTACACTTCGGTGTCGGGTATGAGACCAGCACTCCGGTGCCGGGTATGTTAGACCGTTGTGACGACAACGGGTGAGACAAAACCGTTCTAGTGACGGGTATGATGAGACCACTTACTACGGTCGTGGGTATGAGTTGAGCAGTATGTGAACTATTTTGGTTGTAAGTAGTATACTCGCTAAGCCTTGGGCTTACAGTTGTTGTTTCATATCTTTTTCAGGTAACGACCATGGCGGGGCTCCAGCACAGCGTTGATAGCTCTAATCCCAAGCTTCCGCAAATCTTTTAACATAGTTTTCAACAGCAATAGTTTCAATTATAGACAATGAGAATGATTGTAACTTCATGGATTATGGGTGTTTATCCCGCGAACAAATTGTTGTGTAATTACATTACTAATGACTTTGAATATCCTTATTGAATGAATCATGTTTTAAAAAAATAAAATTTGGGACGTTACACATTAAACATAGCATATCACATCATCAATTCATCAATTCCTGGGTTCATCAGGTCATATACACATAACACGTCAATTCACGTACATCATTAGGTTTAGATAGTAAGTAAGAATACTCACTTGTCTTGCAGTTCGATTACACAGTCTTAGTTCACTAGCACACTTGTGGTTACTTTGTCAGTCGACCGTCACCTACAGTAGGTCTAATTGATCAATACCGTGTACGAATCTCTCGTTCGTTTACTCACATAATTCATTCGGGTCTCACATTGGACCCCGTTACTAAGTTTCATAAGTTTGACCTTATGAGGTCCTCAAAGTTGGATGAGTTAAAACATGTACAAGTCGCATGGTTATCTATATGTATCCATGGCGAAAGTCGCATAGGCCATCATGAATGCATAAGTCGCATGAGCTAAACACTTGTACCCGAAAGTCGCATGGTTATCTATATGTATCCATGGCGAAAGTCGCATAGGCCATCATGAATGCATAAGTCGCATGAGCTAAACACTTGTACCCGAAAGTCGCATGGCTCAATATTTCCAAAGTCGGATGGCTATACTCATTACAAGTCGCATGGCTCAATATTTCCAAAGTCGGATGGCTATACTCATTACAAGTCGCATGGAGTATCACGCGTAAGTCGTTTGGATGGGTTTTTATATGAAAGTCGCATGGTGGTGTTAAGGTATAAGTCGCATGGTTTGTGGTTTGGTATAAGTCTCATGGTTTGTGGTTTGGTATAAGTCGCATGGTTTGTGGTTTGGTATAAGAAAGTCGCATGGGGTGTGTGCATTTGTAGTGAAAGTCGCATGGAAGTATTGTAAGTCGCATGAATGTGTCATAAGTCGCATGGAGTTGTTTGGTGAAAGTCGCATGGGGTTATTTGAAGGTCGCATAGGGTGTTCAAGACGAATGTCGCATGGGCATCAATATGAAGGTCGCGTGGTTTTAAGCATAAGGTATCAAAGTCGCATGGGTATCAATATGAAAGTCGCATGGTGCATATTCATCTTTGAACATATAAGCTCCATGGCCAAATTCAAGTTCTTTCAAAACTCAACAAATTCATTTCATTTTTATCAAAAAACATTTCTCCACTCATTTAAACACTTCCTTTAAGATTTAAACACATTTCATCAAGTTTCAATAGCTCACATCTCAATCTTTTCTCTTGTTCTTTCTTAAACCCAAAACCCCACAAACCCAGATTCTAACTTGCTATATAATCATTCAAACAAGATAAAGTTGATATCTACAATGCCCTAATGAGGTAGGAAACACTATCATGATTCTTCTAACAATTCTTTGAGTCCACAAATGATCTTAGGCTCCTCCTTCCTCTATTCCCCGTGAGGGTTTTTACACACACAAACACACACTGATTCTCTCTCAATGCAACAGTGTTTTGATTTCAAAGTGTTGGGGGTTGTGCCCTAGCCACCTTTATATACTTGCTCTTTAAAAGGCCTAAGACCAATCATTTAAACAAGTCTTGAAGGGGTATTTTAGTCTCTTTATAATTATATATTTTCACTCAATTAGGAAACTATTATATATTTAAAATGTTTCCTAATTAGTGATATTAGAATCGGGAGAACTTTATATGTTTATTTCAATCTTTTTTTTAATTGACGCCATCTTCAAGCTTTATTTCTTTAATTTTCGTATGTCAATTTTCATTTTCAACTACAACAAGGAGCTCTGAAATGGAAGAAGATAATTCAATTCATGATGTTTCAAATGTTGAGGATTTTATTCAGTCTACCTTTGGTAATTACCTTCTATGATTATTTTGTTTCTGCTTTCTTTTTATTTCTTGGTTTTTTAATATTGAATCATAGCTTATAGTGATTGTATATTGGATGTTTTGTTACTAGTGTTAAATTTTTTCATTTTTGTATGAACATATTATTTTGCATGCTTGTATATTTAATTTTGTTATTGGTGTTAATTAATATGTTAATTTTGATTGTATTATTCTCGATATACTGGTGCTAATTTTGTTACTAATGTTAATATAGAGATTTGTATTATTGTCTGCTTTCTTTTTTTTTATTATTTATATGTTTGCATTTTTTTTGTTTTATTAAACAGATGCAATTTTTAATGGCTAATTTTGTATAATTGTTTCACCTATGCAAAATTGAAAAAACTCTAACATTCAATAGGAACATATTAAAGTTTCGTCAATAACGATAGAAAAACAAACATAAGTTATTTCAAATTATAATACAGTAATATTTCAATAACGATAGAAAGTAACTTAGAGATGATCGTCTGAATCATAATGGGCTAAAATGTGAGTAACCATATCATTATTCAAACTTTTATGTTAGTATTGCATCTATCCATTATTTTTAGTTAACTTTTTTTTAGTATTTTACAGATTGTGAGGTAAATTGTGAGGTCATACCTGATAGATATATAATTGGGGAGGAGGTATCTACACCAACCGGTAGAAGAAACTGGTTGCCCATTGTTCCGGGTGATAGAATACCGGTTAAGGGAATGTCATTCATTTCGTTATCTGATGCATATAAATTTTATAAACAATATGCTAAAATTGCTGGTTTCGAGGTTAGGAAGTTGATGCAGAAGCGTGTTAAGGGTAATAGAGGGGTTATTGATTCAATCGTCAAGCTTAAATATTTTGTTTGTAGTAAGGAAGGAAAGAAGAATGAAAAGAAGGATAATATTCCAACTGATACGCTTCTTGATGATGATAACTGTAATAATGGTAGTGAGGTGAACAATAATTTTGATAATCATTCAACGAAAATTAGGAGGTGGAGTTCTTCTCAGCGTACGGGATGCCTAGCATGTATACGTTTAGAGATTAATGCCGAGAACAAGTATGAGATATACCTCTTTCGTGATCATCACAATCATCCATTGGTGCATCCAGATTTTAGAAAGCATCTGAAGTCGTCTCGTAAGTTAGATTTTGCTAAGAAAACACTTATTCATAAGATGGGTAATGCGGGTATCGGACGTGTTGTTTCACATAGGGTTCTATCACAGTTAGCAGGTGGCCCTGACAATGTTGGAGCATCAAAAGTCGATTGTAAAAATTACAAACGCGATGTTTTGGCATATATTGGACAGTATGATTGTCAAATGGTGGTTGATTTGATGCATAAGAGAAAGGAATCATTGGTTGATTTTTCGTTTGATTATTTTTTGGACTCAGATTGTCGGTTAAACGGAATGTTCTGGGCTGATGAGCACTCAAAAGAAACTATTTTGCATTTGGTGATGTTATGTCTTTTGATGCTACTTACAGGAGCAATAAGTAAGTATATAGGTTGTTCTTCTATAAAAATTTTAATTTTTTTTATATATTTTTGACATATTTAATTTATGTATTTTTTGTTTTCAGATATGACATGGTTTTTATTCCATTTACTGGTATTGATAATCACAAACAATGTGTAACTTTTGGTGGTGGTCTACTGAGCAAAGAAGATGCATATTCATATGAGTGGTTAGTTAAGGCTTTTAAGAAAGCTTTTTCTCGTGAACCTCTTATGGTTTTGACGGATCAGGATCCAGCCATGAAAGTTGCAATTTCAAAACACTTTTTGGAAGCAAGGCATTGGCTTTGCATGTGGCATATTATGCAGAAAGTGAACTCTAAGGTTAGTCAATTCTTTGTTTATTTGTATATTTAATGGTATATCATGGATTGTAGGTTGCATCTATATATAAATATACATATATTCATTTTGCATCTTATGATGTTTTTTATCTTTAGAATTACACATCTCTTTATTGATTGCATCTAGAATATTAAGATTGCATCTTCATATTCATCGATTTTTACACATCCTTTTTTTGCATATACTTTATTAGACCGCATCTTCATACTTTATCAAACCTATTTTTTATCTTTTAATAGGTAAGTGCATCTGTTTGTAACTCTGGGTTCAAGTCTAAGGTGTGTAAGATTGTGTGGACCGACAAACTTGGTCCTTTGGAGTTTGATATTCTTTGGGATTATGTTATAAAGGAGTTTGAACTTCAAAACAACAAGTGGCTTGAAGATATGTTTAATCTCCGGAAATCATGGATTCCGGCATACTTTAGAAAATGGGAGATGTCAGGTTTGATGTGTACATCATCTCGGTCGGAGAGTGAAAATAACATGTTTGGGAAGCTTATGGATTCTAGTTCAACATTGGTGGAATTTTTTTCACATTTTGATATTGCTATGATTGCTCAGCGTTTTGAACAGTCGAAGAACGACCATGAGACAAGATACACAACTCCCAACCTTGGATTTGATTTGGGTTTTGAAAAGGATGCAATGATGATGTACACCAGGACCGTGTATCTTGAGGTTAAGGAAGAAATTCAAAAATCAATTAAAAAATGCATGTCTCTTTCATATGAGGAGGATAATGAGTCTAAAAAATTCAAGATAGTTGACACTAGTGTGTTTTCAAACGACATTGATGAAAATATTGACAGAGTGTCTGATCCTGATTTTTTTGACGAGCTTTTCCCTACTCACAGCGAGGTATGTTTATGTTGACTTTATCATATTTTTTAATTATTCCATCTATACTGTTCATTGTGTCTACGACTTTCATATGTATATACATCATTTTCATTAATTGTTTGCATTTTTATAAGATTCCTATACGTTTCACGTTATTTTCAACAGCTCTATAGATGAGATTTACTATTCTTGTAAAAGATATGCGCGATTTGGGCTTTAGTGTCGGCATATTTTTTATGTGTTACGGCTATGCAAGGTTGAACGTTTTCCCAACAAATATATTTGTAAGCGTTGGACAAGAGATGTGGTTCCCCAAAGTCGTGTCAATCATGACTACTCTATTAACGGAATGAACAGTGCTGAATTGATTCATGAGATTCAATACAATGTAGACGCCTGTATTGGTCGTATTGTTGGAGACAAGGAGAAATTACTTGCTTTTTTAAAGAAGCAGCAGGAAATACTTCAGGATATAGAGGCTTTTGATGGTCCATCACCTTCAATTGGAAATAGAGAATTTATATGTGCAATGGTAGGTGTTGAACAACCCAAAGAGATAGAAGTTCAAGCCCCTAAAAATATTAGAAACAAGAGAAGCGGTTTACGTAAGAGGATACAAAGCTCTCGTGAAAAGGCAATGACACAAAAAATGGTTAAGAGAAGAACTTGTTCATATTGTGGTCTTAAGGAACACAATTACCGTGGATGCCCAACACGTAAAAAGGATGATATTGAGAGGAGAAACGGCGAACATGGTGCTAGTACTTCTGCATCTAATTTACATTAGCTTATTTTTTGTATGTTACATTTTGGTGAATTTTCATTAACCATTTTTAGTGTGATTTTTAATTTCTGTTTGGAATTTACTAAATTCATTGCATAGATAATGTTTGTCTATCAAATTCCACATTTTCAGACATTGTAAAACTAATTTACTTCATCTCAATTTCGATATTTAAAGAGGACAAGTACTCCATGGTTCTTTCCCAAATTAAAGTATGCGTCACTTAAAGTATTATTATGTTGTTTTTATCATACCTCTAGTTAGCGACACTTCCTCATTGTTGTTTTACTATATTCTTTTATCTTATTTCTATTAGGTGTATTGTTATATAATTTCGTTTTTATTTCATTATTATTAAATAGTTGCATCTGGTGTTTTATATTATGATATCCCTTTGCTTTAAACATATATATACAACTATCCTTTGATTTCAATGGATTTATAATTCAATATTTTATTTGTTCTAATTTTAATACGCATTTGTATATTTTAAAATTTTACGAACAAAATTAGTTGGATCTCGATGCAGTAAGTAATCAAAATTATCGCATTTTTTCATTTCAGCTAAAATTTTATCAAACCAACCAAAATCAAAATATCAAAAATGTCAGAAACATATATTCTAATGAACGGATCAAGTAGTAGTTAAACCAAAACTAGCGATTTTTTCCTAAAAAGAACAGATCATACTTTTATTTCCATCCATCTTCGTGCATCCTCACCAATGATCCTCGAGCCTTTCCTCGATTCTATTTGGTGCATCGTCAAGAAGCATAATTCACTCATCTACACTCAATTGTCGGAATGCTTCTACTTCTTTCATCACATTGTCTTTTAACTCATTTATTTCCGCAAGTAGGATTTTGGTGGCGTATTTGTGTCTCAACACATCAAGTTGTTCCTTTTGTCTATTATTCTCCTTTTTTAGCCCACTTTTCCAATCTTTTTTTGTGTTCCCTTTGAATGTCTCCATATGTCTCATTAAGAACACACCACAATCCACAAAATTGTCCTTAGTCTTCCATGAAAATTCAACTATCTCAGCCCTTACTGATGGCTAGCAGAGATCGGATGTTTTTCCTTTTTCAAGTATTGGGTCATGTGCTTGTTCTGTTTGTAACATTTTATATAAATGTTAGTTGTATCAATAATCTTAAACAATGATCAATAGGTACTTTGTATCTTACCATTTCACTCAGTACAGGTTTGTACCGTGTAAATGTTACATCTCCATGATCGATGTTATCAAGAATCAGTTGTCTACCTTTTTTCAGATAAAAAACAAGCAGATAGTAGTGTTTACCACATATAATTGGGAAAAATACCTGATCAAAAACAAGCAGATAGTAATAATTTAGTTTATATATAGAATATCGCGTATTAAATTTTTTTACTCATACCAATTCTGTTGATTCAATTGTGTATGGGCTATGAGTCAAACTTCTATCCATTAGATCAAGAAACACTTCTTTTTTCTTCCTTTCTTCAAAGATCTTCTTTTTCTGAATCGACAAATCCTGCACCAAATTCATGTATGTTAGCATTGACATGTAAAATGAATTGACTTGTTGCATCTGATATACTTAAATGTTTTGATTAATATTACCACAGATGTTGCCATGCAGAAAACACATTTTGGATTTGTTATATCCTTGAACCGCTCCTCGTAGTTCATAATTACACTCCATGTATCAATCACAGATATGTGTATCATACTATCAGGAGTTAAGCTTTCTGCCAATGTTCTAGCAAGCTTGAAATTAGGCTTGGTTTTAAACACCAGTTCCTGCACATAAAAAATTAGCAATTTACCAAGTTAGCTTTATTTTTATATTTTATTTTTTATTGCTTTAATGTTTAATGCTTTTTGTATTTTTTATAATTTTCTTACTCTTTTTCTCCGGTTCCCGAAAAAATCCATTGTGTCACCTTGAACTCAATACTCAGGATTGCTACATTAGCGTTTACTACCCTCCTTCTGTATGGTGAACGAAGCACTTCGGTTGGTTTTACAATTCTCTTACCCCTCTTCCTTAAATCATTACCTGCGATTGACGTATTTTGCGTGTCGTCCCACAACATGACTGATTTTGTTCCAACATCTTTCTTCTTTTTTGTTAATTTCTCCATTACCAAAGACACGGTTTCAACCTTTTCAGTTTCATTTGTAGAATCAGCCTGCTTTCTCTTGCATCTTTGATTATGTTGATTTGTTCTAACACTGCTGTTTATATTTTTGCCATCTTTCTCAGCATCTGCATCTTTTCCTCCTATGGCATCTTTATCCTCATCTAATCTTGTCATAGTCCTTGAATCTTTATCAATTGCACCCCCCTCTGGTCTACTTGCATCTCAAATTTCTTTTTCTTTTCCAGATACACCAATTTCTACGAGTGATTGTTCATGAAAATGATCTACATCTTGTGTTAAACCAAGACTGAAACTTGGCATGTCACACAACTTTCTTCTTTTCCCAGGACTCTCCTCATAATACTTAAATGCCGAGGATTCTTCTCTTTTTTTCCTCTTTGACTCATTCTCGTATTTGTCTGCTGTTTTTATCAAGCTCATCAAAGATTGCGTGTCTTCAAAAATTTGAGTATATGTGGGAGATTTAGGTAGTTTGTCAAACTCATCTCCCACTTTCATATTTTCTTCAATTATCCCCCTTTCAATCAGCTTTTCAGCAACACCAACGGCTGTTATTTCTGTATTACCACTAATATCACAAACAATGGTTTCATCTCTATTACCAGTTGCATCTGCAGAAGAAGTTGCATACTCACCTTGATCTAAATTAATATGTACCAAGGTTGTTTCTTCTTTTTCCTCTACCAAATTGACATGATTTCCATCATTCACATTCATGCCTTCTTGTTTGTCTTCTTTTTGGAATGGTGTGTTGATATCTACACATGCATTAAAGTCTACATAACCACTCAATTTCTCTTTAACCTCGGCAATCAACTTACCTAGATCAGCATCATCTGGATGTTTATATTTCCCCAATCATAGTACGTCGTAATCATTGTCATGTAATGACTTGTTATTTTTCTCTTGAACTCCTGTTGTATAATGTTTTTGTTAATATTTTCATGATATAAATCATTTTAAATGATTTTTACTAAATATAAATGTTTACCTCCACACTGTAATCATAACAATCATTTGTATCATTCACGCTTGTATCCCCAGCATCCTCAAATTTGTTACTTTCAGATTCATGACCCTTATCATCTCTGTCGTTCTCACCTTTCTCACATTTGTCATGAATATCACCACTTTCTTTTAGATAAATAACATCTTCCTCACCTACATTTGAATACAATTAAGAAATTAGCTCTTGTATAAATTATAAATTTTAAACTTTTAACTACCTGTATTGGCATATGAATCTTCATCATTATTATATTATAAAAAGTTTTATTCCAAGGGCTAATGAATTTCTTGCATCTAGATACAATCACATCTTTCTATAATTTCTAGTTTACATATCATTTATGGTTTTTTAAAGAGTTATCACACTTACTCTCCATTGCATCATCACTTTTTGATGCATTGACTCCATTTGTTTGAAATTGCATCTTTTCTACCCCTGCAGTTTATCACATTATATAACAGTAATTCACTATTCATACCATATTTTTGTTGTAAGTTTTAAATCTACACAACTATTTATATTATTTAAATTTTTACCTATGATCTCTTCTCTCACATCTTTACCTAATCCATCTATTGACATCTTCTCATTCCGCGAAACTTCCTCATCATTTACTTTACGTCCTGATGCATCATCATTTTTGGGTGCATTCTCTTTATTTGTTTCAACCTGCATCTTTTCCTCCCCTGCAATTTTGTCAAATTATAACATTTTACAGTTCATACTATACTTTTGATGTAAGTTTTTAATGTAAACAACAATTTATATGCTAAACATTACCTGAACCATCTGATGCCAGCTTTTTACTCACCGAAACTTCCTCATTTACCTTACTTTCTGATACATTAGTATGTTTTGACTTGCTTTTTACTATTGCTTGTGCACCTCCATCTTTTATACCTTTTCTTATTAATTGCATCATATCATCTTCATTCATCGACCATGTCTCAATCTCTCTCCACTTATCGGTGTTCCAGTAAGTAACAAACGGAACATTTACTTTATTTCCACTTTTTAATGATTCAACGAACGTTGCATACCAAACCTGTTTTACATGTTCAGCGCACAAGTCACAATATATACTAATTTTTAAGTGTATATCTAATAAACTTATAAAACTACCATGTATGGTTTATATATTAAAAATATAAAATAAATATGTAAAAGATTACCACTATGAAGAGTAGTGGTCCAGTGTACCAACACGTTTCATCGTCTCTCCTCCAATTCGTTTTACTTCTTTTCAGGCATTCCAACACGTACCCACACCAATCCATACGTGGAATATCATGTACATCTTTGATGCAGGGTAGTAGTCTAAAATTTGTTGTCCCACATTTTATACCTTCCCCCATCAAAGTCATAATCAGAACTACCACGTTTAGCTTGAACATTTTGCCACCATTTTTATTTTCTTTTATTTTGTTAATAACATCCTTTATGTATATTCTTTGTGCCCCTCTATTAGCTGCAGGGAATTGCATCCTCCATTCCTTGATTATTTTAGATGATCCTATGTCACATCTTTGAACGCTTTCAACTTTAATTTTCCCCATGGGGAAGCCTAACACATTTGAAACACATTTCCTGTCGATCTTCTCAATATGGTTCTTTATATGTATCTCTCCTTTCATTGCATTCATATGATCCACGACCCTATACCCTAGCTTATTGGGTAGCAATTATACCTTGCAATCTAGCATCCCACCAAAGCCCATCCCCGAATTATTTCTTGCTCCCTTTTCCCAAGTGATGAAAAAAGTCTAACCAGTTGTGAAGGAGATTGTCTCGTGTATATAGTGTCCACAACTTTATTTCTATTTTTAGGTAATCCCCCCGCATTTCCTCGGTTGTTTCCCTTTTTTGAGTGTCCCTTTTTCTCCTTTTCATTCCCATTTTCACCTTTAATCACATTTTTCTCGTTTGACACACCATTATTGACTTCTGCATTGGGATTTTCAGGATGCACAATCATTTTTAGTTTTCTTGCGGGTGGTGTTTGGAAGTCATCATCAGAGATGACAGCATCACCTTCAATGTCATTAATACAAAAAATATATTAAATGGTAGTTGTTTATATATCAGATGCATGAAAACTCTACCAAAATAATGAATATAAAGAGCATCCATATGATACCATTGGTTGAAAGAAACATTACATGTTAAAACTGTTTTTGCCAGGATGTAGACATCTAAAGTTTCTTTGAACCTCCAAACTCAGTTAATGCAAATTTTCGATGTTTAAATGCATCAGATGAAGTATTTTGTACATAATTTCTTATAATTGTCCGATTATATTAGTGTATTATTTTTATTTTAAATTTATCTTCCGGGTCAGAAACTTATTATTGAATGATATTTGGCAAGTATATTTAGTTATTTTTCCTTTTTTTTTGTAATATAATGAAATCCCTATTTTTTAGCCAAATGTAATCTGTAAACAGATTCTTTTCCCAATTATGGTTTTATTTTGAATTACTAAGTAAATCTCAAATTTATTTGAATGCCAAATTACTCTTTTAAATACAGTATCTCTACCATTATTTTTGGATGTCAAACCCCTTTATATTAACTACTTCATGCAGTAGTATTATTTCTAATTTTCTTTTTCATTTACACTATTCATTTTTCTCAAATGTCTTCTGATGCAGAGAGTTCAACTAACATTAAGTTTACAAGTGGTTTCTCCCGTAGAAAATCTACGGAACGCATTCAAAGCCTCCTTCATGATCACACACAGTCTGAGACACAGCAAAGAAATATTCTGCTTATGGCGATTTCCACCATTAAAGCTTCAATTACAGCAAAGAATAGAGATGCCAAAGCTATGCGTGTCGTAATTTCTCATACGGAAGAGGAGATGTATCGTCGTTTTATTGTGGCTGGTGTACAAAACGACATTGAGCGTTTGTCCATTCTTGATGCTATGACGAAACAACTTTCTGTGGATATCGCTGAAAAGAAGAGGTTTGTTGAAGAGATGTTTACTCACGTTGTAGACCAAGATGATTCAGATGAAGATCTCTAAGTTATTTTTAGGGGTTTTAATATTAATATCCTATGAACCTTAGGCACTACTTATTGAATGTTCTTGTTTTATCGGTTTTTTATTTATTTTGATGATGAATGAAGGTGCATGTTTTAGCTTCAATGTTGCATCAGTTAAGATGTTCTTTAGTGTTTGGATTGTCTAGCATGGCCAAATTAAACAATCATCCAAAATCATACCTGAAGGTTTTTAGCATATCATTCAGATTCATTTGGGAAAGATAGCAATTCTCACACAAACTGTGACTTCAGATGCAGAATGGTATTCACATTAACAGCTTATGATTTCTAATGTTTAAATTTAAATTTCTGGAAATAAGAGTCCACATACCTTCAACAGGTTCTACATTTTGTTCCAAACCTGTGTAGTTAAATTCAAAATTTTATAATGCAATATAAAACAAACCATACTTTGTTAAAGTTGTCACCAACAATACCACTGATGTTGTTAGAAAAGTTAAAGAATTTTTAATTTTATAAAACAAAACCAGAGCTCAAGATGGGTGTCATGAAGATGCAAATGGGGATAATACTACTTTAGTATATCTGATTGACAAATCATCTTATAATACCACTCACTTTGTGATGATAATTTGTGTTTAACTAAATAAGCAAATACTATTATCTTTATATTATCTTTAAATCATACCTTCTCTATCTTCTTCCCCATTTTCAGAATCAGAGACAAGGTCGATTTTTATCGCTGAAGAGGGATGTTTGGTCGCCTTTGATATCTGCATCATTGCAGACAACCGACCACTTCGTCTTCTTCCTTCTGCATCAAAATTCGAAGATTAGCAGAAAAATAGCATAATCTTGATTTGAAGTACCGAAACTGAAATTAAACTTACCCATTTTGATCGAGATTTCTTCAACCGGTGATTTTGAAAAACGATTTCTTCACCGGGGTTGATGATTTTGAGAGAAGATTTCTACTAATTTCCATTGTTAAGCAGGGAGAAGAGTTTTAATTGCAGACAAATAGTACGACCGATTTTCCAGGAGATACCATATATTAGACTTTTATTAACCATAGGTTTTTACAATTTTGCCCTTTTTCCTAAACATCTTACTAATTTAGAATCCTATTATGATCCTATAATCTCATCCGTTGATAACAAAATCCAATGATTTAAAACGGTTCTTACTGTTCTCTAAATAATGAGTGTTCTCACACGATCCTTACTCTCTCTCTCTATATATATATAATATATAATATAATATATATATATATATATATATATATATATTCAAGCCTAATTAAATCAACCAGTCCACCATTAAATCCATAATTCAACACAATATTATTTTCTCAATAAAATATTCTTTTATTTATTTTTCGAAAGTTCGGGTATTACATTGCTTTTCTGTTTTGATCTCGTCAATGAAGACAGATCCCACTATCTCCTCCAAACGCCATCTTCCTCCACCTCTTCACCTTGCTACTTGATTTTTTTTATTTTTCTTGTCCGACCGTTGTAGCTACCACTTCCGTCGATTAGGGTTTCGATGACTGTAGCAGGTGCCCCTGATGACTGTAGTAGTCGCCCTGGCGATTAGGGTTTAGATTAAGGTCTTGTATTAGTGTGTGCTAGTCCTATGTTCAGAAAAGTTAGATTTGATGAGACAAACCATAGATATGTATAGATGATAGGTTAAATATTAGGAATTATGTAAGTCTGTTGTAGACTGACTAGTCAGCTTAGGCTGAGTAGTCAGCGTACAAACAGATATAGAGTTTTCTATGTAAGTACTAGATAACTCAGTGACTTCTAAGCTGAGATAGGTTTCAAGAGTGAAGACTTGAAGAATTGAAGACTTGAAGATTCAAGAACCAAGGATTCAAGAACTCAGCTTGAAAATGTCAAGCTGAGTAAGTCAGATCAGCGCCAGAAGTCAGTTTAAAGAATTTAAGTAAGTTTTAAATTCTGCTATAAACTCTCAATATCTACGGCATTTAAATTAGAGTATCTGAACCTAATTTAAACTATCTATTAGTTGGATAGAAATCTCAAACGGAATTAGTTAGATATGTTCTAATTAAAGAGTTTGTTACGGTTTTAAAGAAAAGATAAGTTCTATCTTTTAAACTGCGATTTATTTGTAGATACATCAAGTATAAGTATAAACCTTTTATGGGTTTACACTATGTATGTGATACACAGAGCAAATCATCCTGTTGATTTGATTAGAGAGTGATAATAGTTATTGTACCGGTTGATAATTGAATATACATTTGATTAATTTGTTTGATTGTTTAAAGTGTATTCAACCCCCCCCCCTTCTACACTGTATCGGTTGCTTGTTCACCCTCTTTGGGACCAACAACTGGTATCAGAGCTAGTTTCTTCATAAGTTGAAGATCAAGATCCGCTGTCAAGAGGTTAAGATGTCTACTAGCAAACAATCAAGTCACATACCAACAATGGCGGCAAAAGGGTGTCCTATTTTTGATGGCACGGACTATCCTATGTGGAAGTTCAGAGCTATGCTATATCTGAAGTCCGTGGATCACAGGATGAGTACCGTGATTCAAGATGGACCAATAATACACATGATCCATATTACTGCCCCTGACAAATCTGTTCCCTCTGGAGAAACTCCCAAGCCTGAAGCATCTTGGACTGAAGAAGATCGTAAACTATTCAACCTTGATGACAAGGCACAGAGCATTATAGCAAATGCTTTGACAAACCCTCTTCTTCATACTGTGGCTGGGTGCCAAACTGCAAAAGAGATGTGGGATACTCTCAGTGTTACGTATGAAGGCACTGACTTGGTCAAGCAACATAAGAAGACAAATCTGAGTCGTTCTTATGAGACTTTCTTTGCCAAAAGGAATGAAACTCTGGCTGATCTGTTTACCAGATTTCAATGCTTGATTAATGATCTGCTCTTGGTAGGTGTCAAGAAAGATGAGAGTGAGCTGGTACTCAAGTTCTTGGATGTGTTACCAGAACAGTTCAATGAGATCACTATTGCACTTCATGCTGGAGGAACCTTAGGAAAATATGATCTCAGATCTATCTATGGTTTCCTTCTAAATCATCAACAGATCATGGAATAGAAGAAAGTGGCCCAGTAACAACTAAAAGAATCTATCAATAATGCTGGATCTGCATTAGTTGCAGAAAAGAAGAAGAAAGGATCTAAAAAGTCTTAAGCTGAGACTGACTCTGAATCTGAATCTGAAGAAGTAATTCCTAACTCAGATTCATATGATGAAGAGATGGATGCTCTTACTGAACAAATGGCAATGTTAGCAAGGAATTTTAGAAAATTCAGAAGAGGAAGGGGTTAATTTGACAAAAGCAAAGGTGGTAAGTCTACTTTTGATCCTAAGAAAGCTAAGTGCTACAACTGTCAGAAGATAGGACACATAGCTGCTGAGTGCAGAGTTAAGAAGGGAGAATCAGCTTCAGTGGCTGACAAGAATGCCTACAGAGCTGATAAATATAAAAAGAAATATCAAAGACTCAAAGCCAATCCAGATGAAAACACCAAAGGTCTTCTTGCTGAGACTTGGGATACTGAATCATCTACCTTAGATGATGATGAGCCAAATAGGTGTTTGATGGCCATTGAGGATGAAGAGTTACAAGTTGACTATGAGTTAGAAGATAGTTCCTTTGATGAGGATCTAGCAGAAGCGGCTAAGCTGAGTAAGCAAACCAACAACTGGGATCCTACCTCAATGTATAAGGTAAATAACTTCAGCTCATACACTGATGAACAAAAATGTTTAGTGTTCAATTATTTGTTGAATGATTTCAAAACCTCTCTCAATGTTCAATCTGATTTAAAAACTGATATATCAAAATTAAAAGATAAACTTAAACACTCTGAAACTCTCATAAATGCTAGTAAAAAGACTCAAAGTGATTATGAGTGTCATCTTCATATTAACAAACTTCTAAGTGAAGAATTACAAGAATCAAAAGAACAAGCTAACAATCTAAGAAAGATCTGTGAATCTTGGTGTAAGTCATCAAGGGAAGCAGAAAAATGTATCAACCAGCAGATACCAAAGCAAGTAAAAGTAGTGCTTGGGGGAGATTATAATGCTGCAGCTGATGAGATCATCAAAGACCAAGTCAGTCTTGAAGACAAAAATGTGAAATCGGATGAAATATTTCCAAAGACATTTTTAAGGAACAAGGATGGAAAACAAGTCAAAACCAATAAGTTTGTGAGACCAATCTAAAGCCCCCAGGTTATTCATACAAGCCATCAAGCTGAATGTTCAAGATCCAACAGAAACTGTAAGTCAGTTTTTAAAAGATTGGATTACAATCCTGTTAGAACAACTGTCTTTGACAGAATAACTCCAAATAAGTCAAAGAGAAATAACTCTCTGGTCAGTTCTGAAAGAAGTTATAAAAACAGAAAGTTGTCTGTAATTCAGACTTCACCAAATAAGGGTAACCATAAAGCTGACAAAGGTAAGTCCAAGGTCAGAGAAAATCAAGTAGACAATCTGTCTAGAAGGATTGAAAGGTTATTCACATCCTATGACCCTAAAATTGAATCCAAATTTAATGTTGGAAAACATAAAGAAATCACCCAAACACCTATATTTAGAAGAAAATGATATAAGTGTGGTGACAGAGGTCATGAAGCCAAAGATTGTGTAAGTACCAATCTTAGGCCTGAAAAAGTAAAGGATGATCAGTCTAAAACAGACTCAGAATCTGTTCAAGCTGATCAGTCAGCTTCTAATGGATTAGCTAAGTGCTCATCCTCAGAACCCACAAAATAGTGGGTTCCTAAAAGTAACTTATATGTTTAGTTAATCATGTGCAGGGCGCCTATAAGTGGTACCTAGACAGTGGATGCTCAAGGCACATGACAGGAAGCAAGGAGATTCTAAGTGAATTCCAAAATAATGAAGGACCCAAGGTGACATTTGGGGATAACTCTCAAGGAAGGACTAAAGGTTATGGAAAGATAACTGCTAGAACAGTTTCTTTCAAAAAGGTAGCATACGTTGAAGGCCTTAAACACAATCTGATAAGTATCAGTCAACTGTGTGATGAGGATTATGAAGTCACCTTCAGAAAGCATGCAGGAACAATTTATGATAAGAAGGGAAAGCCAATACTAATGGCACAAGGAGAGAGAGATCTATTTGTTAGATATCAGCTCTGCAGATCCTTCAACTGAAACATGTTTGTATTCTGACTCAACTCCCAAGCTGAGTTGGTTGTGGCACAAAAGACTGTCACACCTAAATTTCAAATATATTAACAAATTGTCTAGCAAAGAATTAGTTTCTGGTCTACCAAAGATCACATTTGCTAAGGACAAACTTTGTTCAGCTTGTGAGATGGGAAAACATCATAAGGGATCTTTCAAGTCCAAGCAGAATTTTTCAATTACAGAACCATTGCATATGTTGCATTTGGACTTATTTGGACCTATAAGCACCCCAAGCCTAAGTGGCAAAAAGTATACCCTAGTGATTGTTGATGAGTTTACAAGATTTACTTGGGTAATCTTCTTAAAAGCCAAAAGTGAAGCTGCGTATGAGTTAATTAGCTTCATAAGACAAGAAGAGTTGCAGCAGGGTAAGTCTCTTAAGCAGCTCAGGAGTGATCATGGAACTAAGTTTAGAAACTCAGTTTTGGATGGCTTTTGTGAAGAGAAGGGAATCATCCAAAATTTCTCATCTGTAAGAACTCCACAACAAAATGGAGTTGCTGAAAGGAGGAATAGAACTTTAATTGAAGCTGCCAGAACTATGTTATGTGGAGCAAAGCTTAAGCTGAGCTTCTGGGCAGAAGCTGTAAGTACAACCTGTTATACCCAGAATAGATCTATAATAGTTAAAAGACATGGTAAAACATCCTATGAGATGTATCATGGCAGAAAACCTAATATTGGATATTTCCATATTTTTGGTTCAACATGCTATGTGCTAAACCAAAGAGATCAGCTCCATAAGTTGGAACCCAAAGCTGATCAAGGCATATTTGTTGGATATTCTTCAATCTCCAAAGCTTCCAGAGTCTATAATTTTAAAAGAAAGGTCATTGAAGAGTCAGTACATGTTACGTTTGATGAGACAAGTATTGATCGATCTGACAAAGCTCAAGCTGACCCAGTTAGTCTGAGTGAGCTTGAAAGAAGCAAAGAAGATCTCACATCAAATCCCATGTATGTTATGGATGATTCTGATGATGAGGATGGTGGCAAATCTGAAAAGGTAATATCAACTAAAGAAGCCACATATATTGAAGATGATCACATCAATAATTCTGTTAAAACTGATCATCAGCCTGAGAATCTAGGTGAATCATCAGGTACAAGTCAGATTGAAAATCTAAGTGATCTCTCAATCCCTACTCAGACTGAAGAAGTAAATCCTATTCAGCCTGAGAGACACTGCTCAGATTCAGACCTAGAATCACAGTCTCCTAATACAACTTTCAAAGTATTAAAAGATCATCCACTTAATGACATTATCGGTAACATTGAAGATGGTGTGTTAACTAGATCTAAGGCAAATGTAAACTATGTTGCCTACTCTAGTTTTCTATCTCAAATGGAACCAAAGAAGACTGAAGAAGCTCTAAAAGATGAAGATTGGATTGAGGCTATGCAAGAGGAGCTGACAGAATTTCAAAGAAATAAGGTCTGGACCCTTGTCCCCCAAAGGAAAGACAATTATAGGCACTAAGTGGGTCTATAGAAACAAATGGACAAGGATGGAGTAGTGATCAGAAATAAGGCAAGGCTAGTAGCTCAGGGGTATAGACAAGAAGAAGGTATCGACTATGATGAGACCTTTGCCCCTGTTGCAAGGATTGAAGCCATAAGATTGTTTCTAGCCTATGCAGCCTTCAAAAATTTTAAAGTGTACCAAATGGATGTTAAAAGTGATTTTCTAAATGGAGCATTACAGGAGGAAGTCTATGTGAAACAACCTCCTGGGTTTGTTGATCCTAAACATCCAAATTATGTCTATAAGTTAGACAAGGCTTTGTATGGACTCAAACAAGCTCCAAGAGCATGGTATGATACATTGTCCACCTATCTACTTTCAAATGATTTTATTAGAGGAAGCATTGATAAAACTTTATTTATAAGAAAAATCAGAGGACATGTCATTCTGGTTCAAATCTATGTGGATGACATTATCTTTGGTTCAACAAACCAAGGTCTATGTGATTGGTTTTCAAAGATAATGTCTAATCAATACAGAATGAGCATGATGGGTGAGATGACTTATTTTTTGGGACTTCAAATTAACCAGAAAGAAGATGGTATATTCATTAATCAGAGCAAGTATGTTTTTGATCTGATTAAGAAATATGGATTAGACTCAAGCCATCCTGCAAAGTCTCCAATGTCACACAATGTCAAGTTGCACAAGGACATTGATGGGAAATCTGTATGTCAGTCTACTTATAGAGGAATGATAGGTTCATTACTCTACTTGACAGCAAGCAAACCTGATATAATGTTTGCTACATGTGTTTGTGCACGATATCAGGCTGATCCAAAGGAATCACACTTGCTAGCTGTTAAACGAATTCTCAAATATCTGAAGGGAACACCTAATTTAGGTTTGTGGTATCCCAAAGGATCAGGATTTGAGTTGATAGGGTACTCGGATTCAGACTTTGCAGGTTGTGGTCTAGACAGAAAGAGTACTACTGGAGGATGTCAACTGTTGGGTGGTAAGTTAGTCAGCTGGACAAGTAAGAAACAAAACTCAGTGGCAATCTCCATAGCTGAAGCTGAGTATGTTGCAGCAGGGAGCTGTTGTGCTCAAATACTATGGATGCAACATCAGCTAAGGGATTTTGATTTGCATTATTCAAAGACTCCCATATTCTGTGATAATCAAAGTGCTATTGCCATTACACACAATCCAGTTTTCCACTCAAGAACAAAGCACATTGAGATAAGACATCACTTCATCAGAGACATAGTTGAAAAGGGAAAGATAGAGTTAGTCTTCATTGAGACTGAAGATCAGCTTGCAGATATCTTCACTAAACCAATTGAAGGCACAAGATTCACAACTCTACTTAGCAAGCTTGGCATGCTCAACCCTTAATTTGGTATGTTCCATTAATTCTCTATCTCTGTTTACTATATGCTAAGTGCTAACCTTGGCTAAGTGTTCAATCTGAGCTGAGTGCTCATTCCGAGTTGAGTGTTCAATCTGAGCTGAGCAATCAGTTCAAAAGTGTGGTCAGATCCACATGTCTAGGTTAGTCCTAACAAATGGTCAGTCCAACCCTATGGTAAGTCCAAAATATTAACGGTATGTCCTATTTTAAAATAAGCATAAGTCGTTTATAATTTTTTTAAAAATTTGTTCTTCAGAGTAATTCCACTGATCTTGATAAAATTCGGATTAATATAACAGTGTAAGTTTGGGTAACTTACATTGAATATAGCCGTTATAACAAACTGCTTAGCCGGGTGTTACAGTAACGGTCATATTTATTACCATCTGACAACGGTAACTTTTCTCGCACATTGAAAACGTATAAATTAGAGAGTCTTCTCATCTCATTTCGTTTACTCTTCCAAATTTTCCATCTCCTTCTCTATTCTCTAAAACCCTAATCGCGCTTATTGCAGCATCATTGCTCTGTGCTAACCCTACTACTGCTAAGTGCAATCAAATACGATCAGTTCGAAATCAATGGAGGGCTACACTCTAAATATGACAAATCAGATGATCCGAGGAGGGACGTTTAAGAACAATGCCCTTCCGGTGTACAAACAGAACAATGTACAAGCGTGCATCGACATTACTCAATCAAAACGAGGTCACGGATATGAGGAGTGGGTCTCCTACATTCGCAAAGGACCTCTATCTCATGCCTTTCTTGATGGTCCTGACGTCCTAGTTCCTCAATTGTTGACCGAGTTCTGGTATACCTGTCGCTATGAAGCTGATCTACGAGTAATAAGGGGAATTGTCCTAAGTGGACAACAAGGAATGATGGTTGATGTTAATGTTTTACGAAGGATCTTACAACTGCCTATTGTTAATCATTATGATGCCCCTATTTCTAGGGAAACAGCCAGAAGTGTGCTCCCACTCTTGGGTCATCCGCACATAACCGGTGTAATCAAGAAGTCAGTCTTCCAAACCGGTTGGGGCTTTATGGTATCTACAGTGGTACGTTCACTGGGGTACAAGGTTGGTGGTCTTGATAATGTAAACGAATTCGATATGCAGCTCATATACAACATGTATTATGGGAGAAATGTAGATTATGCACAGTTAATCTTTGAAGTTCTCAGATCACAAGTCACCAAAGTGATGAGAGATGTCAATGTGCCTTTCATCCGCTTTCTATCAATGGTGTTCAAAGACAGGCTTGGAGTCCTATATGCAAGCAGATATGAAACCACTCCAACCCCTTCCCTCAGCCCCAGAATGTTCAAGGATGACATCTTCCCAGGGAATCCTACAATGAGTGCTCAGATGAGGGTGTATACACAGCTTCCGACCCCAGAGTCGAGTGAAGCTGAGGAAGTTACAAATGATGAGGAGAAAATAGAAAGTATCAATGCTTCTGAAGCTGAGTCCTCCACATCCAGCTCTGAGCAAGAGAGTATGTTACCTAGCTCAGAGTCCCTGCTAATTGGTGCAGGTATAACTTCTCTTCCCTCCTCTCCTTCTTTCTCTCATATTTCTCCATCACCTAAACAAGGAGATGAGACTAAGTCAAGCCCAACTCGGTCTAACCCCTCTCCTCCACCACAAACTTCTCCATCTATCTTACACTCTACAGCCCACCTTGGTCAGCCCATTGCTACCAAGCTTATATCTCACACCTATACCAGAAAAACTGCCAAAGGTGGTCCTTCATCTCAAAAGGACCTTGGAGTTGATGTCACATTGACACCTCTACCGGCAGGAGCTGAGGGGGAGACACCTTCTCTTAAGGTGCCAACCTCGAAGCTCAGTTCAACCAGTCAGCCTAAGCCGGGTATGGTGTCTACTCAACCCATACCTATCCTAGCCATGGGAGAACCCGCTACTGTGCCTTCACAGACCCATGAAGGTTACATTGAACAATTAATCTCTCCCCAGGATCAACTAACCCCCTCCTCACCACTCAGACTAGCCCAACCTATCACCCAAACACACGACATTGGTCCTTCTACTTCATTTCTCTTCTCACACCCTATTGCACGACCTGTCAATGAATCTTTCATACACCAGGAAGGTTTACAGGGTCCCCAATTTGGCCCCCTTGATTCCTTAGGTCAGCACCAACCTATGGATATGGGGCCCACATTCTCACCTATTGAGGAATAGTCAACAGGCACTCCTACAGTGGAACTACATTCCTCCACTGGACAGGAGGACTTTGAGTTTACAAAGAAACCGGTGGAGCCTATAGTTGCTGAACACACTGATGTTAACTCCATCATGGTGTATCTACAAGCTCAATTTGAGCTTTTGCATAAGAAGAGGAAGAGTGATAAAGCCACGTTGATGCGCAAGCTGACTGATCTATCAAACTCTGTAGCCAACTTGGAGAACTTTGTGCTAAAACTAAGACCATCCCCTATTGATGATGACAAAAAGGGGGGAGGAAGAATCAAAGAAAGATGATGATACAGTTAAGGGGGAGAATACTGATGAAGTGCAAATAGAAGAAGAAACTCATGATCAGTTCATGAGTACCGTAGATCAACCCTCTCAACAGCATTCAACTCAACCAGACATTCCACTTGCTGTGATCCCTCAAGCTGAGCTACCAAAGTTTGTTGAAGCTGAGTCTGTTCCAACTTCACAAATGGATAAAGGGAAAAGCAAGATGTTTGAGACGGTAAAGAGAAAGAAAAGAACAAGTACTAAGTCTCAAGCCAAGAGAAGGAAAGTCATCATTTCAGAGCCTGAGCAACAAGGTCAGTCCCAAGTTGTTGAAGCTGACTCTGACTCTAGTGATGAAGTTGATGCAGCACAGAAGGCGAGTAATATACTAGCTGAACAAATGTTACAAGAAATGGCCAAAGAACTGGGTATGACATTAGAAGAGTTAAAAGAACAGCAGAGGCAAGCTGAACTACAAAGAGAACAGGCCAAAGCTGATGCTGCACTAGCTGAAGCTGTGGCTGACTATTTTGGACCTAGAGTTGAGCCAATTACATACACTGACGATGATCTCAGATACTGCTACAAGAGAAAATATTTTGGTCATAAGATTAAAAATCTATCTTTAAGCAGAAAAGGTGAGTTGGTGCTACTCAACTTTGTATTAGAAAACAAAGCTGAAGTAGGATTAGATCTGAGAAGATTATACAAGTTGGGATTCTCCGAGTTAAAAATAGTGGCCTCAATTGTGCGAAAGATGAATAAAAGTCAGATCAAACAAGAGGTCATTGATGAGCTGAAGAGAATATTTATTAAAATTGATCAGCTTGGAGAAGTTCCCACAACTGAGTTCGATGTCTTCTTAAACAGAAACAAAGCTGCAAGAGAAAGAGCAGCAAGGCAAAGAAAAGACAGAACTCTCAGTTTACAAGTTCCCAAGGGTGTTGAATTCAAGGAGAATACATATATTGATCAACCCCTAGCAGGCTTCATGTACTTGGATGTCGAAGGAAATAAATGTTTCTTGGAGGAAGCCAGTATGCACTTGGCTAGCTTGGAGCAAATTCTGTATCTGAGGATTCTATGTGATGACTCAGTTCAGAACTCACCATTCAGATATCAACTTAACAGGGCTATCAGGTCCAGAAGGGATGAGATGAAAGAATATCAAGATTATGAAGAAACTCTTATCAGTGCAATCAAAGAAGCAGCCATCTAGGAGCTTAAGTGTTATGATATATGGTTAGAATTTGGAGATCGTGTTGATTAAATAGATTAGTTCTATAAATTTTTGTAAGCACTAAGTGTGCATAAGCTGATCAAAATGATCAAGCTAAAATGTAAATGATATGTTTATTAATGAAAATTCAAGTTTGATATGTTCAACAGTTTGATGTGTTCAAATAAACAACTTAGTAAGTTTAAGCTAACTATTGATATGTTCAAGTATAAACTGATAAGTTCAGTGTTAAAAGTTTTGTAAGTTCAGAACTTAAATAAATTCTGATAAGTTCAGTGTCTAAGTAAATGTATGTTCAAATACATAGAATACAAGTCTTAGAGTAGATTTGTAACCTAAAGTCTTGTAAGTTCAAGAAATGATGAAAAGGTATGGATCAGTTCAATACTTATTTCAAAAACTAACTTTGGTCAGTTCCAGAGTTGTTCAACATAATTCTTTAACCTATGTTCAGAAAAGTTAGATTTGATGAGACAACCCATAGATATGTATAGATGATAGGTTAAATATTAGGAATTATGTAAGTCTGTTGTAGACTAACTAGTCAACTTAGGCTGAGTAGTCAGCGTACAAACAGATATAGAGTTTTCTATGTAAGTACTAGATAACTCAGTGACTTCTAAGCTGAGATAGGTTTCAAGAGTGAAGACTTGAAGAATTGAAGACTTGAAGATTCAAGAACTCAGCTTGAAAATGTCAAGCTGAGTAAGTCAGATCAGCGCCAGAAGTCAGTTTAAAGAATTTAAGTAAGTTTTAAATTCTGCTATAAACTCTCAATATCTACGGCATTTAAATTAGAGTATCTAAGACTAATTTAAATTGTCTATTAGTTGGATAGAAATCTCAAACGGAATTAGTTAGATATGTTCTAATTAAAGAGTTTGTTACCGTTTTAAAGAAAAGATAAGTTATATCTTTTAAATTGCGATTTATTCGTAGATACATCAAGTTTAAGTATAAACCTTTTATGGGTTTACACTATGTATGTGATACACAGAGCAAGAACAGCATAAGTTACGAAGCCTGTGTTCATACTTGATACGCGTGTGTTGCGATAACTTTGTGAGTTTAAAGTTAAAGAGAGTTTTCCAGAATTCTTGTTAATCAGTTTTAACAAGAAGTTCGATCATCAATTAGTTTGTGATACAAGAGTGTTTAGAGAGAAGTTGAGTTTATAATCAGTGTAATATCAAATCATCCTGTTGATTTGATTAGAGAGTAAAAATTGTAATCAGTTCATTTGATTAGTCAATATACATTTGATTAAATTTGATTGGTTGTTTAAAGTGTATTCATCCCCCCCCCCCTTTTACACTGTATCGGTTGCTTGTTTACCCTCTTTGGGACCAACAGTGTGTGTGGTTTTTAAATTTGTTAAGGCATACGTGTGTTTGATTAAGAGTTGGACACCAACTAGGGTTTGGAAATTGATTTGTGGCTTGGTATCAATGGTTGTTTGACTAACTCCGACTAGGGTTTGGAAATCGATTTCTAAATCATTAACTACATCTTGATTTTTTGTTCGATTTGGTTCTGAAATCTATTTAGAGGTGTACGATTTGGGGTTTTTGTTAGTCCCAGATTGAGTACACAACAACAAATGTTTGTAGAAGGGGGGGGGTTGAATACAAACTTTAGCATTTAAAAATTAAAGACACACCATTATACTTTTATATAATTCTTATTGATTATGAATCAAGAATTACATGTACTAGAAGCGGAAATTCTAAGTAGAATAAAAGGTGGAAATCAATTTGTCTAACACATAGACGAGCTAACTCTAAAACAACTAATGTTAAAGAGTGTTCAACACATGAACAAGTTTGGTTCTACACAATTGCTAAAACTCTATGAATTTTTCTCAACTAATGAGATTGCTTATGTGTTGTGTAGAAGCTTAGTTTTGCATGTCCACCATGCATGAATATATATAAAAGCTTGGGCATCCGGTTGCATGTTGGAAGGAGACAAAGAGTGTATGGAAATATTATATTTTAATTGTAAAGTTAGTGGGTGAAAAGTAAAGTTACTTTAATCAACTGTTTGATAAAAGTAATTGTACTTTTCTGAAAAAGTGCAACCCTCTCACAATATAAAATATTAAATCTCACACCTTTTGCCTTGTAAGACTGTCTTTCCCTTTCCATGCTTGTACTTTATACAACAGTCATGCTTCTTCTAGATTTGACTTTACCAAATATGGGATTGCCAGCCATACTTTAGTTGTTGAAACAAATCTTCGAGATCTTCGTCTGTTTGAGGTATCTTTCTCCTTTTCCAGAGGATAGGATCAAACCTTTTTGTCTCATACTTGATCCAAAAAGTTCTTTATACTTTTACAAACAAAGATCTAAGGCATAATAGAACAACACATGTTCTGCCTTTTACATATGAAACTTACAATCTGAAAGGAAGAGTAGATTTGACATTTTGCTCGACTCAGCTGACAGAAAGTACTAAGAACTTTAACTTTCACTACTCAGTTGAAATAATAGATTACTTGATCATATTTTCTAAGACTCAGTTGATACCTATTGCTCAGCTGATCATATAGATGCTTAGTTGATCATATAGATGCTTAGTTGATCAATAGTTATACTAGGAAGACATAAGCTCATGTATTGATATGATCAGTTGATCAAGAATACTCAGCTGATCATTTAAATACATCAGTTTATGTAAGAAGATGACTTGTTTTTAGAAAGACTTACTTAGCTGATGCTTTGGGCCGCAGCTTATCCAATATTTCACTCAGCTGATGGTATAGCTGAGCAAAATCCTTGCTCAATTGATGGAGTAAACACTCAGCTGATCAATTTTCTTCACTTAGCTGATAGATGATTTTCCTCGGTCTTCTACACTTGTTTTCTTCATCTCATATTCATCAGTTGATGTCCTTAGGCTGATGCTTTTGAGTAGTGGCTAATGCTCAACTGATGGTTCCATAATTAGCATATTTTCATGAATCTGATTCAAACAACACATGTTTGAATTCATTCTAAGTCATACTGAAGATAGGGTTTGGTTATCATCAAATTCTATGTTTTAAGATAGTCAGAGTTAATTATTAGGGTGAAGTGATTATCTCCCTAACAGTTTTAAACCGGGGGTTAGGTGGTAGAGGTAGTGGTGGTTGAAGAAGGAGGTGGTGGTGGTTAAAGATGAGGGAGGTGGTGGTGATGGTTGGAGATAAGGGAGTTGTGTGGTTGTAAATGAAGGTGTTGGTGGTGATGGTTAAAGAAGATGGTGGTAGTGGTGGTTGAAGAAGATAATGGTACCGGTGGTTGAAGATGAAGATGGTGGTGGCAATCGTTGAAGATGAAAGTGGTGGTGATAGTGGTGGAAGATGAAAGATGTGGTGGTGGTGTGTCTAGTCCGACGAGAAGTAGAGAGGGTGGGGTAGATAATAGAAAGAGATAGAGACTGTCATATATGATATTTTTATGTTTTAAAAAAGATTTAATATCTGAATTGATTAAAAATTAAAGAAAATGAGAAAATGATCATAATAAGGGCATTTTAGTTATTTGAAGTTGAAGAGGGACCAAATTTGTAAGAGAATCGGGTTTGGAGGGACCAAACCATAAAAACTCTGACCGAGGGTCAAGTCCATAATTTCTAATAAACCACAAGGACCAAAAATGTAATTGACTCTTTAAAATAAGTTAAGCCACTACGTATCACCACCATAAAACACCATTTATCCCCACTACAGGCCACCAATGACTATCTACCACCACCAAGAACTCGAAGACCATCGAGAACTAACTTCACTTGTCTAAATAAACTCATCGCCTCCCTTCACTGAAACCACCGCCTCTCTTACTAAAACCACCACCATTTTCATCGTCTCCCTCCACTGAAACCACTACCACCTTCACCGCCTCCCACATGATATACAAACCAAAGATTACTAATCTAAGAATTCATGATTATGAATCTCATTAAACACCATTGATGAACACTAATAGAGAAACCCTATGGATTGTATCTACAAAACCCCCCAAATCGACACATGAACATGAATCGCATGACCCCAGGAAGATCGATTCATATGAATCCCTAACATTTATTAAGTCATATGAAACCCGAAAATCGATCTAGAAACCCTTTGGATTGCATCTACTATGAAAACCATATTAACACTCGATTTCTAATTCCAGATCCATGCTTCTTTTCACTTTGATTTTATTTCGTCGCTTGTTGTGGATACCAGCAATGGGGGTGGGGAATTGAAGAGGAGAGAAAAGGATGAGGATGGCTAGAGATGATGATGGGAAGATGGGCGGAGAAGGTGGTGGTGTGGTAGGTACAGAGAAAGAAAGAATGAATAGATAACTTATGGTGGTCTTGGGGAATTGAAGTGGATGGGTGGGGGAGGGTATTTTGTTTTTTTGTTTAATTTTTAAATAATAATTATTTCTTAATAAAAGAAAATGATTTTAGATTTAAAGAAAAGAATAAAAGAAGGCGTGTAACATCCTCAAAACGGGCCTAAACGTGTCCGAATATGGTACGTCAATTATTTAATTTAATTAAATAATATATATATTTTAGAAAATGGTATAAAATATGGAAAATAATAAATAAAAGGGTTATTAAAAATATTAATAAATATAGATAAAGATTATAAAATATCAAACGGTTTCAAACGAGGATTCCAAAAATATCCTCGTTAGTTGAAACGGTTAAACGAGAGATGAGTTGTAAGTTGGAAAGGGGAACAAAATACCCACTTGTGGATAATAATAACCCACAAGTGGGCATATGGCAGATACCTCACGTGAATAGCCAAACTCAAACACAGACTTCTCTACACACACGTATACACACACACATCTTCAAAGTTTCTTCTGTTATTGCAAGATTGAAGAAGAAGGTCAAAGGAAATCATCAAACCACAAATTCCAGCAGCAAATTAGGGGTGAAATCAGTCCACAAACATCATCTTCTTCATCTCTAACCTAGTAAGCTCCAATTTCAACTCTTGTTCTTCATTCTTGAATTTTTGGGTTTTTGAAGAAAACTCATAAACTCTTGTTCCAGCAGTTAAGGAAGGATCAAAATACTCCCACAAGTTGTTTCTAATCATCCTTTGATCATTGTAAGTGCCAATTAATCCTTGTTCTGGATTACGCCTTTCAAGACTTGAAATTCTAGGTTTACTAGTGGGTTCTTTAATTTAGCAATCAAGAACTGAAATTTATGATTGAAATAGGTTCTAATATCATTTATAAGTGTATAGGAACCAATTCCATGAATTAAAGTAGTGTTCTTGATGAGTTTTGAATTTTGGCTCAAATGGGTCAAAATTGGTCAAATACGGGTCAAACTGATTTTGACCTTCAAGAACTGAAATTTAGTGTTCTAATTGATCTTATGACTTGTTAGGATTGATTAGAACTCAATTGGTGCATTAGAATTGGTGTTTATGCACAAATCCAATATTTAGCCTAAATGGGCCAAAATGGCCTAAATATGTTTTTACACATCAAGAACTGATTTTTAAGGTTCTAATAGGTTCATATGACTTGTATGAATTGATTAGAACATTGGTTTTGAATTGTAATGGTTGTTTTGCTTGAATTGGCTAAAATAGTGAAAAATAGGCCATAAATAGGCAAGAAATTGGAAAATGATACCAAACAAAGAGTTTAAAGGTTTTGGTCAGTTGCAACACCTTCAATACATCATATTAGGTGTATATGGTGTGTTGCAAGTGTTGGAATTGGTCTACACCAAGTTTTGGCCATTATGCGCACGTCTTTGTCCATTTAATTGTGATTTTCGTATGAATTAATTGGATAGGAGTTTTTGATGTTAGAAAGCTTCCACAAGTGTCAAATGGTCCTATGAAAGACTAGAATTTTACCAAAGTTGATTTGGAATTGAAATGAGCTAAAATGGGCCTGCTGTGCACAAAACAAGCACCGGCTGCAGTTCTGCAGACTGGTCGCGGCGCGACACCCCTGCACACAGCCTAATGTGCTGTTTTGTGCCACGTATTCGCGTGTTCAAATGATTGATGCATAAGTCTTGGTATTATAGGTTGAATTGACAATCTGTGTGTGCCAAAGCAAGGTCTTTGCTAATTCTAGCCTAACAGGTGAGTGACGAATGACATAACAATTAATATACCTATAACATATATTAACAATGATCACGGAATTGTATACCATGATTTGTACACGCACTTGTTTAAGTGTAGGATTGCATGATAATGCTAAAACTTTCCATGTTGACACAATGTAGTTGCACTTGTTTAGGTGTATGCTATGATGATAAATGAATATATGCGCGCATTGATGATTGATTGATTGATGATTCGGTTGAATCATACTATCTGTTTGTGATCGGTACGGATCTATTGGGCAAGGTTTGCCCCGGACCAAGTTGTCCTACTTATTGGGCAAGGTTTGCCCCAGACAAAGTTTGTCCTCTTCGGGTATAGCTGCGGCTGTACAACAGAGGAATCGGTTGATTCCAAAACGCAACGGTGGACGCTTAACAGCTCCCCCACCGGCGCGGTTGATGTGTCTGGTACCCCAGTTTGGTACATTGAGCCGGGTTAGCTCCCCTGCAAGATATGCTACCTCCTGACTACGCCAGCTCATCGCGAGATGCTAGGATAGAACTATCTGAGCATGATTGATGATATATGATGTACTTATATTGATTGCATGCTATTTGGTACTCACTAGCTATTATAGCTAACAGATGCTACACTCCACATGTGCAGGTAATCCTCAGTGAGCTCGGAAGCCTGCGGGTAGTTAATTGCTTTGGGAGGAACACTGCTTTTATGTTTAAACTCTGTTGAACTATGTTTATGCCTGCTTAAGATAATGGTCAGCCTGTTATGTATTCCGTAACACCAACTGTCGTTTGTGGCATCATTTTGAATGTTTATATAGTTTGTCACGTGTTTTTACTTCCGCTGCATTTTTAAATTATAAGACATGTTTGATTGTTCTATTTACAGTCAAACTCACGCAGTTTGAAATCTTAAATTGTATTTTAAAAAGAAAAACTTGGTCCTCAAAATCACGGTGTTACAAGGCGTAATGGATGTTTTGTCTTTTCAAGTACCGTGAGGACTAACATTAAACCAAAATGTAAACCATAAGGACCAATGTTATAATTATTAAAGCACAAGGTCTAAATATAAAATTGTATGCAAACCATATGGACAAAAAGAGAAATCGACTATAGATTTTTTATTCAATGCAAACAATCTAAGGGAGAGACCCACAACACAAACATGGGTGTAGGTCTTCATATATATATATATATATATATATATATATATATATATATATATATATATATATATATATATATATATATATATATATATGCGATATATAATTCAGCGGAATGAAGTCAAATCATCACACACTAAACTACTAAAGTTTTAAATATGTTTATACATCACAGTTTAAGATTGATGTGTGATGCCCATTGGCTATATCTTATTTAAAACACAGAATTCGACATATTTTTAACAAATAAACTAATAAATTAAAAAATTATGAAAAGGTGAATACAGAGCTTTTACATGTCAACCGTAAACGTCTTTGATCTAAACAAGTCAATCATAATTATTAGTTTTAATTATGGGTTATGACATGTAGTTATACATCACTATTTTTTAATTTTGGTGAAGCTTGCGTGCCACTTACAACCCTTATGTAATTGTAATTGTTGAGTTTTTATTATATTGTTTATTATGGAGACAATGTTTGAAGGACTCTCGAAAGCTTCATCGGAGGTGTCGATGCAAGTGGAAGTTAGACGACCAAGGTGGGATTTCTATTTTTTTAGTTTTGTTCTTTAGGTTTGAACTTTAGGATTAGTTGACAAGTATATAAGTATTTATTATTATAATCTATATGGTTCTTTTATTTGGAAGTTCTTTTTAAATATGACCTTAAAATAAAACGGTTTTTAAAAATAGAAATTATTAAAAAAGGAACAACGATTTTATAAAAGTGAGATGATGAATAAAATACGACGTTAATTTCATATAAAAGTGGATTTTATAATTAGTCGTGTTTTATTTAAAATAGAGTATTGTAAAGTTCTCATTATAAAACAATAAGTTTAGGCGTTTTGTGTACCTTTTATAGGGTATACGTAACCTCAAAACAAATGTTTTAAAAAGATTAAAATACTAGAAATTGTAAGTCTTTCTCAAAAACTTTAATTTAAACCTCAAGCAATCTTAGATAAGATATGCAACAATTCTAGGGACAATTATTCTGCTGAAAGTGCAATGATGCTTTGATGTGTCCAAATTGTGAGTATCTTTTGTTGTATGTGGGTAGGGTGCATCTTGTGATTCCCTGATCGTCGATGAGTTAGGATTCACACGTCCTAGTTAGTACGACCTAACCGTGATCCGTGATTCACGGGCCCGATGCATAGGATTCTTTTTTACTAAATACAATGAGAACATGAACTCCCAACCATTTATGCGTTACAGAGACCGTTTCTTATTTTCTGCCGAAGCAATTTATAAATCACAAGTCGAGACCGATGAAATCAAAAAGAAATATTTGAATGCCACTGCGGGTATATGCAAAGAAATGATTAAACTGGTTGTATTTACCGGGAAAATTGGGAGTTCCTCGGGTTAACCATGTGATGTACACCAAATTATACATACTTTTGATATCAATTTCCTCGACATTTGGCATTAATTAGTGTTGGATTTATTTGTTTCACACCATTACTCTGTTTTTTCACCTTTTCAGGTTTAAGTTGGCTTTTAAGCAAGATAACCGAAGCAAAAACAAAGAAACTAAAAGACTTGCCAAAAAAATGAACAAGTTGCGTCCTGCAACCCATCATACGGCTCCTCCTATGGCCGTAGGACGTCCTACAGCCATATGATGTTGTACAACCCACCTTGCCAAGTTGCTCTGAGCCTTATCCGACAAAAATTTGCCCTACTGTCGTTGGATACTTATCTACACCGGTTTATAAACAGATTGTGTTTTCAAATTTGGGGTTTTGATTTTTTATACCAAAAACACTCCCAAACACTCCTTGTCCAAAACTTCCAGAAACATTCAAGAGGAGATTCTAGGGTGTTCAAGAGCATTTGGAGATGTCTTTCATCACTTGGGAGCTTTTTCCATCATCATCTTTAACATTTGAATTCTTGTCTCCATTTTGGTATAATCTTTCCATTTAATTCCAGAATGTTTATACTTGATTCTATGGTTGTTTATGGTATGTTTGTATCTATGATGAGGTAAAAACATTGATTTACTTGGGTTAAGATGAATCCTAGTTAGTTGTGGTGTGTAGATCGTGATCATGTTAAATTATTTGATGTTTTGATATATTTGTTTAATGAAAAAGTGAATATGGTTATATGTATGAAATGATGATTTGATATAATTGGTGTTAAGGGAATTTCGCATGATCAATCCAATCTTAGTAGCATTTACAGCTTGCCATGGTTAGTTGGGAGGATTCAAGATCCGAGTGAATCTCCATTTGCTTGATTGCAACTTGCTTGTATTCGTCTCATGTTAAATTTGGATTTTATTGTTGTTTTACTTTAATTGTAGTGTTAATTGAATCTGTGATTTATGGTTGATTAAACAATGGCAATGATTGAGTATTGGTAGATGTCGTTCCTTGAGTTTAATATTTGGTTTTGCAATAGTCTATATTACATACATGGGTTCACTGTCCGTGTGTGTCGTATTTCTAGGGTAATTCTATTCTTAAAACATTGTGAGTAATAAGCTTTTAATCATCTAAAAAAATAGTATATTCAAGACACACCAACATGCTTAGACATTTATTGTCTAAAACCCTATAAGATCAAGGAGACATGTTGGTATTTAAGATGATTGTTAAAAGTAAATACCTACGAGAAATAGCATGACTAGGCATTGTAGTGCCTAAAGCTTGTGTGGAGTATGTGAAACATGGATCATAGCCTAATACTTTCTCATTTACAAGGTTATTGACATATTAGAAAAAGTCTGTCTTTTGAAAATTACTGATTGAAATAAAATTTTAATTTGTAGATGGTAAACACTATTACGAGCACTAACAATCTCTCACTCCGCTCCATCAATGAAAAGGATAAGCTTACCGGAACTAACTTCGTTGACCGGGAGTGTAATTTTCGAATTGTTAGAAAACCGTGATGAGGTATTCCGTTCAAGTTTGGAATTTGATAAAAACAAATGGAATAATAAGTATTATTTCAAAAAGACGTGTTATCGAAGTATAAATATTTGGAGGTATAAAGTTGTTTATAAAAGCAATTATATATTTTGATACTTAGATGTTTAAACAAGAACTTAAAACTATAATAACGAGTGTTTATATATGCAATATTATTGGGTTTAGTAAAACCGAATTTCTTGATTGGATACATTTTAAAATTCTTATAATACAAGTCTAGTTTAGACTTGTTCATTTGTTACTTGAAACTAATGGTTTGACTAGGTAGTCAAGTTTTGACTAAGTCAAATGATAGTTTAAGTAAAGTTGGATTTTCATAAAGATTAGTGGGAGCGTTGGACCTATGTAAAATATTTGTTGAACACAAATTAATAGATTGTTCATTTTTTAATTCTTCGAATTGGATATCTTAGTTCTTAAAATAGAATATATATATATATATATATATATATACTAGCATAATATTCGCGCAATGCGGTAGCAACAAATAATTTCTATTCATTAACATGTCCATTTTCAAGACGTAGAGAGCATTATATTCATATAATACAGTAACAGCGAATAATTTCCGCTAGGTGACATGTCTATTTTCTTTATCTGTTTTTCATTTCCTTTACTTTTTTGTTCTCCATAGTTGAAAAAAAAAGTTACGAAACTTTCAAAAAAATTGTATTGACTTTGCTTTTCTTAAAATGTAAAGTTTAGTTACTAAAATAGAATATAAGAATCTTATTAACTATATGTAATAGTTCAATTTAGTTTATATAAGGGGGTAATTTAGTAATTTCAAAACACTTAAAATTTAAGAGTTTAAGTAAAATGTCTAAATGCTTTATAATATAGTGTGTATATATATATATAATATGGATCAATATAGTCCCCCTCCTTATCCATAGTCCTTGAAGTCCCATTGTCAGCCATTGATTTAGTTAGATCGACTAAGGGCGGGATCGACTTTTCAAGGTTTGTTCCATATGGCAGTTACCATTCATGTAACAGTTTCCTTATTCCACGTTTGTTTTCCATTTTCTAGTATGTCAACAATCGTTTGTTCTATGTCTTCTTCTTCACGTTCGTTAAACGTTTCAGCCGTCATTCAGATTTGTTTCAGTCGCTTATTTTTCTGTTTTTTGCGATGGCTTCTTGTTCTTCGTTTATGATCAGCGACAATGATGATATATACGATGGTATTCTTTTCGATTCTCTTTTTGTATGTTGTTTTTTTTCAGTTTTGTTTTTTTTGCTGTATATACGTCGTTGTGCAGAGTATTTCATTCGTATTTGATGTTTGACCTTATACATCCTCTGTTTGTTATGTGTTTTTTGTGTGATGTATCTTAGTTTTTGTTAGTTTCAATGTTTGCAGAGGTTTTCGAAAATGATGAAATTCAAATGCAAATGATCTCCATTAAACATCAAGTATAAGTGTTGTTTCTAATTGTGATGTGTATTACGTATTCCCCGATTTTCAGTCGGTAGTTTATAAATTATCATTTCCAGAATCATCATTTCCCTTCCTTCCGTAATGTAGTCGACGTACTTATTAATCACTATTACATTCTCAGTGTTTCTAGCACATTGGTATTATACTTATCATTTTGATATTTTAATAAGTCACATCACCAATTTCTTAGTTTTCAATTATTCTATCATCTAATTCATCATTTTCAAAAGTCATCATTTTCATACAGTTTATCATTTTCACCAATTACTTAGTTTCCATGCAGTTTATCATTTTCATTAATTTTATTATCATTCTTGATAGCACATTATTTTGATGCTAATGGTCATTTTTTTAGGTTTGGACTTTGTTCATGTGTCTCTTCAAATTGGTATTGAAGAGGTTAATACTATGGGAGTTAGACATTGAATATCCAATATTGTTGACACACAAAGACCCATCTTGAATATGTCTTTTGATTCACTATCTCATGCTTGGTTGTTCTATAAAGAATATGTTAGGGTTGGTGGGAGTTAGACATTGGATACCCAATGTTGTTTTAGTAATCTCCTATTTTGTTTTGTTTTTTCGAATTAAGTGTTTTAAACACAATTTTAGTAATCTCCTATTCGTGTATTCAAACATACTTAACTTCATCAGGCTGAAAATGATGGAAACTTTCTGAAAACGATGAAATCACAATGTAAATGATGAAATCAAAATGATGAAATGATGTAAATGATGAAAACATCGTGAAATTATGTAACATAATGATAATGATGAAAATGATGATGTTATGTTTATTTAGTCAAATGGAAACATACTGAAAATGATAAATAACTCTACATCAGGTTTTATCATGTGTAAATGATAAATAACAGTGGTTATCAAAATGATGATTAAGTTTCACGTGAATGATAAATCACTCTACATCAGTGTTTATCATGTGTATAACAGTGTTTAACAAAATGATGTTTAAGTTTCATTTGTTATTCATCATTTATGTGTATAATAGTGGTTATTAGTGTTCATCGTGTATTCAGGCATACTTAACTTCATCAGGCTGAAAATGATGAAAACATGATAAAAATGATGGAAACATAAAGAAAAGGATAAAACACTCTTTCAAAATGCAGATGAAGATATATTTCAACATTTCTTAGTTACATTACATACTTTAAGCATCAAAATGATGATGTTATGTTTATTTAGTCAAAATGGGAACATACTGAAAATGATAAATAACTCTACATCAGGTTTTATCATGTGTAAATGATAAATAACAGTGGTTATCAAAATGATGATTAAGTTTGAGGTGAATGATAAATCACTCTACATCGGTGTTTATCATGTGTATAACAGTGTTTATCAAAATGATGTTTAAGTTTCATTTGTTATTCATCATTTATGTGTAGAACAGTGGTTATTAGTGTTCATCGTGTATTCGGACATACTTAACTGCATCAGGCTGAAAATGCTGAAAATGATGGAAACATAAAGAAAAGGATAAAATACTCTTTCAAAATGTAGATGAAGATATATTTCAGCATTTATTAGTTATATTACATACTTTAAGCATCAAAATGATAATGTTATATTTATTTAGTCAAAATGGGAACATACTGAAAATGATAAATAACAGTTATCATGTGAAAAAAATAAATAATAGTGGTTATCAAAATGATGATTAAGTTTATTTGAGAAGAACAGAAGTGTTGATTTTGCTGGGGAAGAAGAAACAGACGGTTGTGACAATCGTATATGGAGAAAGGGACGTGGTTTCGTGATTTTTGAAAGTGAGCGGATATCTCTCCGTAAGTTTTGGAAGTATATGTGGAAAGTGAATTTTTGTTTGTTATGTTGATGACATTTTTGCCTTTTTAATTACGTCAATATCAGTTTTTTAAGGATTAATATTTTAATTTCCTTTAATTAATCATGTTATTCCATTCTCAAATCTAAGGGTCAATATTAAGCCTTTAGGGACTTTATTTAAGGGGGTGCCTATATTGATCCTAACCCTATATATATATATATATATATATATATATATATATATCAATAAACATTCATATAGAAGCTAATAATGTTCGGGAAACATTGAAAATATTAGCTGGATAGATTTAAGTAAATATATAATCTGATGAGAATTTTTGAAAGGTTACAAATAGTGTGTCCAGGTCATAGGACAATTTTCCCTAAAGTCACATGACATTAATTTTTGAGTTGGACTAAAAGGGGTGTTTCAAAGTTTTGAAATAAGTTTTCTTAAAGTTATTGTTGAGAAAAATATGTTTACAAATATATTCTCTTTTGTTGATACAAAAATATATAATTTATTTATATAATTGTATGTATTAACATTAACATATGTGCACATATACATACATACATATATATATATATATTCAATCAAATATATTCTCATCTATGATCTACAAAATAAGCTTAATCAAATGGCCAAGCTCCAATCTTCAAGAACTGAGTTCAAGTAGAAGCCGATGTCGAAGATTCCTACAAACAAACGTTGGAAGTTTATGAGCTTACAAAATAAATTATCAAATGAGTTTAAGTTTTTATAAAATAATTTTTATAAAAATTGAGAAATTTTTTATAAAATCACAAGCTTGAAAGTCAAAGTAAATGAATTCCTATTTTGGCAAATACTAAACACAATCTTCTATTGAAATAAGCCAAAACCATATTTAGCAAAGGGAATCTCCCAAAGAGGTAAATTTTCAACATGCTTTGTGCATTTGGTTTCCAAACTACTATTTTCATGATTAAATTCAAACTTAAGAAGTATGGCACTAACCCAACTTTTATTAAGCTTCTTTTCAGTGTATTTTTATGGTAAAAATGGGTTGTGTGTAGTTTTGGTAAAAGGCCAACGTCTATATTCACAAGGCTTAAAAAGTTCCAGCAGGCCGACAGTCGATGCCACGGTCGACCGTGGACAGTCTGGACACTTTTTGAGCTTGCACATTTTTCCTTACTTAAGGCAACTCAAGTCTTGTGTTTTACCAAGCTCTTGCAATCTGAAAAACATAGAATACATACAAAATCTTGTGAGCTCATATTCTTTGATAAAATTCAATCTTTCAACATCAAAAATGAAGCAAGAGTGAAAGCCTTCAAAGTTCAAACACTACATTACCTTCTTATATATTTGTAATAGTGTGAGGATCATCTCTAGCCTTTAGAATTAAAGAGAAGTAAGGATTATCTCTAGCCTATAGAATTAAAGAGAAGTAAGGATTATCTCTAGCCTTTAAAATAAATTTATCTTAACCTTGTTTGCAAGAGTGAAGTGTAATTCTTGTAAGCTAAAAAGAGAAGTTGTAAAAGGTTTATCTCTACCTTTAAAGAGAGAAGTTAGTGAATCAAGTCTTGGTGGATGAGGCCAAGGAGTGGATGTAGAGCAAGGTTGTTAACCCTTGCTTGAACCACTATAAATCATTGTGTCCTAGCTACTTACATTAGTGATATCTTTCTTCCTTAACTCTTTAATTACTTGCTAATATTATTAAAAACTTCAAAAAGTGGGCATATAACCTATTCACCCCTCCTCTGGGTTCTAACAGATATGTTTTCGACTTAGAAGAATGTAGTGATTATGTATTCAATCTAACGTCGGTATTTTTAATGTAAAGTGTTTAGTGTTAGAAATAATAAACTATATATTGGATATCTTGAAATGAACATTAGATAAGTGTTATAAAACACTAGGAATATAATTTTGAGTTTACAAGAGTTGTGAACAAAGTTTATTAGTCCATCTATTTTGAAAATAGAAAATGCTTTAATATCTACATAGCAACTAAGGGTCGTTGCAGGATTGGTTCTTATATATTAAAAAAAATAAGGAATTATTCCAAGCGCTCCAGGTTTTCAGGAACATTGTAAGGTAAGTCTAGGATTATTAAAGTTTGCAAACAATCTACTAAGATTGATAAAGTGTATGGTCATGCTCAAACGATTTGATTTGTTCTTTGTCCTTTTATCACTCGGTTTGAAGTCGGGTTGTCAAGAAACATAATTTTTGAGTATTATAGTTAACATTACCCATGCCCATACTCAAAATTAAAATATCGTGTTGCAAAGAGAAAAGTCTAGCTGCACATATTTCATGCATAGTCGATTCATGAAAGTTTTGTTTTTGTTCTTATCTTATTACCTGTGTATAAGAGTTCTATTGACTTGTTTGCCTACATGCCTGTTTAGTGCATCCTTAGGTCCGTGTCATCAAAGGGTATTGTCGACTTGCATATTTAGAAATACAGTGTTGTCACATCAAATGTGTAACACCCTGATTTTCAGTTCAAATTCAAAAGTTTTCAAAAACTCAATTTATACAATTTTGTGTAACTTATTGCGGAAGCATAGTAATCCTCTTGGAGTATTTCAATAAAATACCGTATATTTACAATAAACTTATCATTGGATATAACCCAAAACCTTTAGGTGTTACCACAGTCAATCTCACGACCATTATCAAAGCATGGGAAATCCAAGATTACCGGAAATGCAAGCAAAACTATGCCCAAGGCATCTACCCGCCTCACCAAGGCCTCTGTACAACCTGCGGATACAAAACATTTTACACACACTGTTAGCTATAAACATAGCTAGTGAGTACATCCAAAAACATTTGTTTATCAAAATCAAGTCATCCTTTTCTCTTTTGAAAACTCAAGTTTGGCAATCAATTATACTCTTAAAAGTATACTAATTAACACATAAGGATGCGGGTCTGGGCCATAATGTATCCACGTGGTAGCTAGCCACGGTCAACACATGCCCATATGGGGGATAACCACATCACGCCGTCAAGGTGGGGGGTGCACGAAGTAGTCCACCATACAACGGTTATCTAGAGTGCATACCTTGTTCACCAAATCCGCTCGTGTTACCACGGGTTCGGTGGCTCGTCAGCCCAGTGAACCCACACGGTCATGATGGCTACTGACATACCCCTTCACTCTCTGCACCGATCCCTCAGCCACCCGTACCTCGCGGTTCCCCAATCGCCAAAGGCACAGGAACCTCTGTGTACGTCCCAATGACTAGGAACCCTATGGTACAGAGTTCATAACACAAGTGGTCCGGACCGAAGCACATATACCCCGAAGGGTCACATAAGCACATACCCCGAAGGGTCACATACGCACTTACCCCGAAGGGTCACGTAAATCACTTACCCTGAAGGGTCATAAAACCACTTGCCATCAAGGCCAAATATTACATGCCATAAAGGCCACAAATACTATGCCATAAAGGCCAATTAATCCAAGCATACAGCTTATAAAAAAAACGAGCAAGTTTCACAATTCATATCACTTGAGCATAAATGCTCAACAATCAAAACCATATTTGGCATCTCAATGCCTAAAAACATCTTTAGTGAAAACATGAGTTTTATTAAGTCAAAACCATGTCTTTTGTTTCAAAATCAAAGTTCACTCCAACATGGAGTACAATGTTTCAAAACCATTAATTAAAGCATAACATAAACATAGACCATCTCCAAAATGGAGCAATGGCCTTACTTTGAAAATCATCATTAAAACACTTTTACATTAAATCCACAATTTCCACTTTCTTTGAATCCAAGAGCTTCACAAAGCATTTGTAGTTCATAAAACCATATTATAACAATGCATGGTTTCCATGTTCTTGAAGTTCCAAACGCCTCATAACAATCTCAAATCATTTAATTCATGTTACAAAACAATTTCATAATCCACATCCTTCGAATCATCAAGATTCATCAAAATTGCCAAACAATCAAAACACATAGATGACTTGAAAACTTTAACAATTTTGGGTATCCGCAGGGTGTACTCACCTGAGGGTGTGATGAGGATCACAACCCCATCCCAACTAAGGCTTAAACACTTGATCATAAACCTATGATCACCAAAACACAAGGTTAACTTAGTTAAGTTAACCATATATGGAAGTTACACACAAGTGTGGACTCAAAACACAACTTAATAGCTCATTTCGGGTCTTTCGGACTCCCTTTGGACTCCCTAAAACCATTAGAAACAATCCCCAATCAATTACAAAGTCAAATGGGGTCAAAAACAAGTTTTTGGACCTTTCAGGGGTCCTCGCGCCGCGAGACAAGGGGCCTCGCGCCGGGAGAAAATCTCTGGAAAAGTGGCCTTCGCAAAACATCTCTGTCGCGCCGCGACACCCCGTGAACAGTAACTCTGGGCTGTTTTTGTTTGCTGCAGCTCCGATTTTTCACATATATTACCACCAAAACTTGTTGTATCAAACCAAAAGTATAAAACTTCTTCAAAACAACTTCCCAACACAAAATATCACCAACTTTTGGTCATAAATCATTATTAATAACTCTACTACAAGAGTCAACCAATTATTTGCCCCATTTATCAAGTTTTTGACACAATCAACCAAGGATCACTACAATTAACCTTATTTCAACAACAATAGCATGTAATACCTCAATCAAACTTATTTACCAACACTCTAAACACACTTGGTCATTCAAAACCCTAATTTTGACAATTACCCCCCAACTTGACCCATTTACCAAAATTTTCAACATCAAAAGTCAAAGATCATCACAAACAACAATCTAGACTTAAAATCAAACACATATTCAAGATTAGAACTTACTTGATTTGAAACCCACTTGTTGTGTTACTTCTTTGTCCAAATCAAACACCAAAAGACCAAGAGATGAAGAACTTTCACCTATTCTTGGGTTTGATTACATAAACCACCAAATTTCCCTTAGATTTTTCCCTTCTTCTTGAAGCTTCTTCAACTAAAGTTCTTCTCTCTCTCTTTCATACGATTTTTGCTCCAGATTTTGGTGGGCGTTTGACTTCAATAATTGAAGTCTATGCATATATACACATATTTTACATGTTTGGCCCTTGGACTTCCATTCCTTTTACATTTGTTTACAATTTTAAGTTGTAGACACATATACATATTATAACATTTAAATAGCATTTAGTCACATAGATTTACTAATTTCTCATTTAATATTGCTCATATATATTTTTAATAATTTTACAAAATTATGGGTTTTACATAATGTCACGAGACACTCAAAGGTCACACCTATAAGTGTATGAGAATTGAATATTTATGCAACCCAGTTGGAGAATAATTATTGAGAAATAGATTTGTAAATGTTATTACAAATCTGAAGTAAGTTCGTATTTAACTTATGTGATTATCAACCAATTTATAATTAGTTATATACAGCGGATGGTTCATTTGAGAAATGTTCTTATTGCGAGTGCCCCGAGAACAAATCTTGGCCATTGATCAAAATAAATCAATGGCCAATAAAAATGACCGCTCAATAATGTCTCACTAATGGCTCATTAATGATACATTAACGAGGGGTATTTTGAGAAAATCAAGTCTTGCTCTTTAAGAACGGTTCGTCTGGACACAATTCACGGTCGAGAAAATATATAAAAGATCAAAATACTCCTATTAATAAGGATTAATGGTGGTTACAAATGGTACTTGCGGTATCCTAATTTGAAATTAGAGTTTGATTTAATCCTAAATTAGAAAGAGGATGGTTATCCTAGTTTTTCTAATTAGTATAAATAGGAACCGAATCCTCATAATTAGGTTACTCAATTTCTCTCCCCTCTCTCTTTAGAAAACAATATTTCCTAGCCTTTCATAAGGCTTTCGAGTTTCTTAGCAAATATTTAACAATTCAAAATTTGGGTTTGTTCGGGGTTTGCAAGATCCGGAAGGAGCTCGTGGACATCATCATGAATGGACTAATCTTGAGTAACGAGGGTAATTTATTCTAACCTATCTTTCTGGGCTTCTTTGTAAGTATTTGAGATTAAATTAGATCAGGTTTCGGATTTTACAAATTTTAGTAGGTTTTATGTTCTAACGCTTATGTTCGTTTAACATATGTATTCTTGTTTTTCGAGTTACATACAAACAAGTTTATTGGTTTTGTTAAAAGCAAAGTGTTCATCTTTGGTGAACTATAGTTAATAGTTTTGACCAGATTTTGTTATGTTCAGTTGGTCAAAGGAGCCAGATTTAGTGCATAAGAACCTGATAACTGCAGCAGCAAAGAACATATAGCTGATCTTTGCACAGCTACATAGAAAACTGCTAGGCTAATCTCAGACAGTTAACGGTGTAATCTCGTTCGGCTGATCAAATTGATCCTAGGACTTAATCAACTGATAAAACAAAATACTCAACTGACTGCTATACTATAAAACTAATTTAAGATGATATAAGTCTAATTTAAGGTAATCTCGCTCGGCTGATAAAAGAAATTAATAAGGGGTTTTATACGGTCGCTAAGAGAGATGAGAGCTGGAGAGAAAAAAAGGGCTGGATTGGCAACCGAACGATTTCGGAGGGATGGAACTGGCGAACTGGATACGGAAGACAAGGTTCAACACGACCAGGGGTGACTTCTATCTTTTCTACAACTTTCCACAAGAGACAAAACTTTGGGATTATGGTGGACATCTACATCTCGGGGGAACTTTTATGTAATGTTCAAAACTTTGGCTTCATCAGATACAGCTACCCAGGTGAAGTTGATCAATTGCTTAGAGGTTTAAATGTAATGTGAATTGGCTCAAAACTGACATGCTTCAAAGCTTGGAATAGATAACAGTGGTCTGAAGTTGAACCAAGTCGTGAAAGGGAATCAACAATGTCAAACAAAGGGAAACAGGTGAAAAGTTAGGGAAGCAAACAGATACCAGGTCATTTGTTGAGGTGGTTCAAGGAAAGGATGGTGGGAAGGAGGAAAAGAAAAAAGAAGGTGCATATACAAAGTCCTCTAAGCAAGGGGGTTTTTATAAAGGAAGTGGTAGAAGAGAAGGAAGTTTCATCTATGTTAGAAAGATGCATCATCTCTAAAGTACAAAATGTAAACATGTTAGAAGATTTCTCCTCAATAATAAGGGTAATTGGTTCTAACATTGTTGAGTGGAAGTTCTTGGTTGGAAATGATTTGACAATCTTATAAGGTGGTCAAAATACTACTGCAATAGGGTCCCAAGAATGGCATGGGTGAAGATCTATGAGGGTGAACAGAAGTTTAAGAACATAGCAGCTCATTGGGGAGAGCCGCTCGCAACTAAAAGTTGCTCATGGAAAGATTCAAACGCATTAGTATCGGGTAGGGTATTAATAAGTACGTCATATGATTACCCGGCCGCTAATCGAACGCTATATAATCAAATGTAATGGGTAATCAAGAGAAAACTTGATGAAAGAGGATAATATGGCTGGGTTGACAACATTGATGAAGATGAGGTTCCTTATATATATATATATATATATATATGAAGATGACAAATCGAAGCTAAGATTTACACAAGAAGAGAAAGTTGATTTAAGAGCAAATGATTCAAATGAAAAGGAATCGGTCAACGCTGATTTGAAAGATTTAGCAGGAATGTTTGCCGGAAAAGATGATCATACAAGGAAAGGGTTGAAGTGAGAAGAGCAAGGCTGCGTACTAACATAACGTGGGACGGAGAGGATAAGGTTAACCAGAAAGTTCAATCTTCAAATTGCATCTTGGGAGACTAGCATTGTACCCGTGTAATGTAACGGTAAGGAATAACTTCTACTCAATAACATGTCCTTTTCGGTATTCACATAATACAGTAACAACGGATAATTTTTGTTTGGTAACATATCTATTTTCTTTATTTTTTAATTCTCAATTAACTCTTTTATTAATTTTTTAAAGAAATATCAAGAACAGTAAAATAAGAAAAAAAAAGTCTCTACTTATAATATAGGATAAATTGCATTAAAATACAATGTGTAAATTAGTAATTTAAAGCTATTTAAAATTAAGAAATTAAGAAAAAAAAGTAAAATAGTGGATAACTTTCAATTTTATTTTGATTATATGCCTATTTAAAAAAATAAAAAATGTTTAAATTCTAGTTATAGATTATTCAGGTTATAAGTTCTACTTATACATAATTTATAAAAATTAATTTAAAATATTTATTACATGATAAAATATTTAAAAAATGAAAGGTTTGGTAATGACAATATTTTTTAATAATTAAGTTAATTTGTATTAATTTGGTTTTTTTATATATGAAAAGTTTAGTTATCTAATAGAATGTAAGAATCTTATTAACCTTATTTAATACTTTCAATTTAGTATATATATATATATATAGGTAATTTGGTAATTAATTTTAAAATACTTAAAATTTAAAAGTTTAAAAAAGAACCAAATCATTTATAATATAGTATAAATATTTTACATATAATTGACTTGATGGAAAATGGTGAAAGGCTGAATGAACCAACAGTTGACCACAATTGTAATATTGCTGGTCTAGTAAATAATTACAAACATGTATTAGATAATTTTGACAATGACTCTTCGACAGTGGCGGAGAATATTTTATATACTAGTTTAAGAATCCGTGTAAGTATGGTTGTTACACAAGTAAACCTGAAATAGTAATTTATTAAGTAAAATAGACTTTTGTAGTGATAAAAAATAAGTGTCCACTTTCATATATAACAACAAACTTATCAACCTTTAAATATGTATCGTGACAACGGCTACGAACAGATATGATAACGCAAAAACCGGAAAAATTACATACTAATATAAACATTAAAGCAATGAATTCAAATTAATAAAAGTTGAGAAAATTTTCTAAATGCTTTGCGTCTTACCCTCTAAGTCAACCCACGATTCTTATGTAATAGTCATTACAACTTGTTTAAATGGAACCCAAACGACTACAAAGTAGCAATAACCTAAAACTTAAGAGCACATTTTTCTTCTTGTACAAATGCATACACTAAATCTTTTAAAATAAAATTTGAAATAGCGGTCAAAAAAGATATCTAATAGAATACAATAGAAAGCAATAGTCAAGCTAGATTATAATTTAATAGCAAAAATCAAAAGTTTTTCTAATGTTTTACTCTTAACACCAGAATCATAACATGATTTTGAACCTATTATTATGTTTCGTTTTAAGGCTTCATTTGGGTCTACACAATACCAATACACAACCCATTTGCTTCAAAAATAAGGGCTCTAAGCATAATCATAGAAAGTTTAGATATATGTAGTTAGCTAAATCAAATACACATATTTAAAAATCATGATTATACCATGATAGCAGCTAAATAAAATAATTTAACAATTGGCCGTATACCTCCAAAGACAACACTGATAACAAAAAAAACATAAAAACCCAACAGTCAATCAAGAAATCACCATGCAAGTCAACCCACACATCAAGAAAAAACAAAATCAATATAACCTTCGAAAGCGATGAATAAAACTAAATAAACTATACTCAAAGTTATACAATATAATTTTGAATATATTTAAATTTATTTTTTGAAATCAAACAAATTGCATGAATTGCTATAGGCACATGAGAATACAACATTGATTAGTCTTAGGGTGCAAAATTGTTCGATAAAAATAACCCCATTTAATTTAACAAATAATATTAGCATATAAGAGCTCAATCTACATCAACGACCTAATAATAGAATCTATATTGCATAGTTGGTCCTCATATTACCAGAATTGCTAGAAGCTTGTAAACGATATCCGATATTATTACAGGACAATACAATCGATATAGTTTTTATGTTCCACAAGTTAACTAAAACTTAGAGAAACATGAATCAAAGAGTAAATTGGATTTTTAATGGGATGAACAAACCTTGAGAACTAGATTTAGTTACCTACGTATAGAATTGTATATTGATTTCAACCGAGAGATTATCCCTCTAAAAGTTGATATCTGGTTTGGACTCTCATACCTTGAAACAATTTTTACAAAAGAAAAGTTGTCCCCTTTACACAAAAATCTTCAGCAATTTCAACCCATGTTAATGCAAGCATAGATCAGAATACAAAAATTACACTTGTAAACCGAAAGCAAAACAATTATAGTTAACCATATTTCTAAAAAAGAGTCTTGTTTTACCTTTTCACATATTAAGACTTGAATAAATCTTTTCTGATACACTAAACTACCGTTACAATATAATTTAAAAATTAACATAAAATGAAACTAAACCACACGAATAGATCATTTTAGCAAATAAAAGCTCAAATAAACCATAAAAAGAAGAGGTAAAAATTGGTGGATTGCAAGAAAGCATATAGTAGACAATGCTAGAAGGAGACCACAAAGAGAAACATGAACCTGAGTTACTGTCGTTGAGTTATTAATCATAACCAGCTCATTCAGGAAACATTATCTCATTCAAACATTTCATCGAGCAGTTACTATGCATATCTAAATTGCCTACTCATTCCATGAAACTTTAAATTGTTATATTAAGCAATCAAATCCCACATAAATCACATTTATACAATTGAAACTCAAATTAATATATCAAGCACTCATAGACTAGTGCTTTGTACACCAACACACACATATGATGGTACTTGAACTTCTTGTTTTGAGGTTAAGTTGGTGTATCAAGACTAGTGCTTTGTAGTTGCTGTTCCAAGATCTCGAAATCAAGCTTGAGGTTTGAGTTCAAGGACAATTAGCAAAGCAGAATCTTGGCAACTTGGTGTGGACAACCAGTAGAGGAGCTCGGTTTCGCGTTCTACACATTGTCCTCTTTGGTAGATCGTTCCAGCCTTTCAAGATGGTATATTTCTCCTCCTTTGCTTTTGTTTTTCAGTTGCTATATGCTTTGTAGTCCCGATCCCCACTAGGGGAGTACATGCATGTCGGTTTTGATACCCGGTTTTTGTACTCGTTGCTTTCGATGCATACGAGTGTGGACATGCATGAATTCCCTTCACTACAATTATAACCACTAAACATTCATTAGAGCATAAAAACCCTAAACACATTAAAATCGAACATATAACCACTAAGCAGATTAAAAACAAAAAAAAAACAAACCAAAATTAGAAATAAAACATTTAACAAATCAAAATCGTTAGTTCATGTCCTATCCCCTAAATCTACAAAAAAAAAGTCCGAAATAGATTGAGATTAGGAGATGAATGGAGGAACGGAGGCAATCTGACATGAAACACATAACCAGTCACGATTATGGAAAGAAAAAAAGGCTTTTTTAGACAGAAAACATCTAATAAACGAAAATAAGATGGGTCATATAAGAACCTCAAAAAATGGATACAATCAACGAAATACGATTCAAGCATCTTACCTAAGATGAAATTGGCATAGAGAGATTAATCGGATGATAAAAAATCAAGGCCGTTGTGCAAAATTGCTTGTATATGGAAGATGCCAATGATATTGTTGGGGTAGAAAAGCTTTCATAGAGAAATAAGATCAAAGAAATTAGATATTGATGCTTTAGCGTTTTCTAGATCTTGTTGAATAAGAGAATGAGATTAGATAAATAAGAACTGAATCAAGAAGAAGATGATGTAATAAACAAAATATGATTCAACAAAGTTACCTATTAAAAGTCTGATCTTAATGCAATAGCCAGCACTGAACTCGTAATGTGTTTTTAGGTTTTTTGAATCTTCTTGAAAAAGAGGACAAATGACAAAGATACAATACAAAATCTTGATTAAATGCTTGGATCTTGACAACCCGCGTGTCAAACAAAACAGGTCCATGAAAAAATGAAACAATAATGGATTGAGCATAAAGCTTAATGAGCACACTATACTTATACGCCACACAAGATTCCATATTCAAGTATAATATGCACGTAATGTAATATTCCAAATTTTAGAACACCATCAATATTGCTTAATAATGTGTTTTATATGTTGATAAGATAAATTATAGATAATTTAGGAAATTTATCGTTAACAAGTGTGATTATAGATATTTAATAACATTTGGTTATGAAGTATAACTAGTAAAGCACAAGGTACAATTGATTAAAGCTTCTATTATTTAGTGATGTAAATGTTATGAGTAAAGGGTTTTATGTGTGAATTAGATGAAGCTTTAAGGGGTGAAATTGTAAACACTTGATAAATGGGAGGACCTAAGGTGTAATTATGTGTGCAAGTGTTATTTGACCCATTTGAGGGTCAAATGCCCTCATTTATAGCTGGAACCATCGAGAAGATGGAGAAAGGGAGAGCTAGAGATGAGTTTTCAAAAATAAAGAAGAAATCAAGGAGTAATCTTGAAGCTTATGGTGTTTCTAGTTGATATTGTGTGTTTTAACACTTAACCCATCATCAAAGCTTGGATTTTGAGCAAAGAAAGAGCTAACAAGTTTGGATTGTTGATCAAGTAAGTTTTAAATTGAAATTGTGTTTGATTTTAGCTATATATGTTGAATTTGATGGTTTCTTGGTGAAAATGATAGTAAATGGGTCAAAATCTTTGAATTAGGGTTTAATTACCTAAGTTATGATGGATTGTAGTTATATGGTTGTTTTGAGGTGTATTTTGAAGCTAAATGATTTACTTGGTTGATGTATTTGAGTTCTTGGTGAAAGGTTTTGAGTTTTGGCCGATTAAACACAAGAAAACAGTAGAATGTTATTGTATACGCCGGCGCGAGGCCGCTGTTCTGCGACGGGTGAGTTTTCCAGGGAATTTCTCCCGGCGCGAGACACCCTGAAACCTCCTAAAACTATGTTTTGACTAGTCTTGACCTTGTATTTGATTGGGGTTTGTTTCCATTGATTGTAGAAGGTTTATATGGAGTCTTTTAAGACCCGAAAGAGTTTCTAAGTCTAGAATTGAGCTTATACTCTTAAGAAATCTTGTTTTTGGTTTACTTATCTTGTATTTTGTGCTCATAGGCTTATGATCAAGTGTTTAAGCTTTGGTTTGGTTAGGGTTGCGATCCTCATCACACCCTAAGGTAAGTACACCCTGCGGATACCCACCTTTTGTTAAAGCTTATAAGTCATCATATATGTGTTTGATATGTTTGGCAAATGTTTTATGAAACTTATTGAATTTAAGGATGTGGAAATTGTGAATTCATTTTATGATGTCTTTTAAGAATGGTTTTCAAAGTAAGACCATTGCTCCACTTAGGAGAAGGTCTATGTAATGTTGTGCTTATACTTGATGGTTTCTTGAGACATGATACTCCATATAGGAATGAGTTTTGATATTGTAACAACACATATGATTTTAAATTAATGAAAGTTATGTTTACACCTAGGGTGTACTGTGGGCATTGTGATGCCAAATGGGATATTGTTTGTTTAGCATTTATGTTTAAGAGCTATGAGTTATATGACACTTACTTGCCTTATGACGAGATTAATTGCTTGAGTTACTTGGCCTTTATGGCATGTGTTTTTATGTGAACCTTGTGGTATGAGTTTTAGTCCAGACTAGTGTGGTTTCGATTGCACATCCATTTGTGTTCAACCACTTTGGGCGTGGGTGTGGTTCAAGAGGCTGCGGCAAACAGAACCATTCGTCACGTATGTGGCATTGTTGAAGGATGTTGCAATTGGTGGAGGGAGATGATAGTACCTATTATGACCGTGTGGTTCAATGGGCTTACAAGCCACCATACCTAGACAACACGAGTGGACTTGGGAAAGTGGTCATTTACTCCAGATAACCATTGTATGGTGGACTGCTTCGTGCTTCCCCCACCTTGACGGGGAGATGTGGTTATCCCTCATGTGAGCACATGTTGACTGTGGCTAGCTACCATGGGGAGATACTGTGGCTCAATGGACAAACCCGCATCCTTATGTGCTTATGTGAATATCAATAAAGTATGAAAATTGCCACTTGTGTTTTCAAAGATGATGACTTGGTTTTGGAAAGACTAAACTTCTTTAATATACTTACCAGCTATATGTATAGCTAACTTGGTGTATAAAACGTTTTGTATCCGCGGGTTGTATAGTGGCCTAGTGAGGCGGGTAGATGCATTGGGCATAGCTTTGGTTTGTTTACGATCCCGGTAATTCTGGATTTCCTATTTGTTCGTTGTTGGTCGTGAGATTGACTATGGTAGCACCAAAAGTTTTGGATCGTATTAGACGATACAATTTATTGTTACAATAATATTGTATTTTGTTGAAATATTTTAAAGAAATCATAATGCTTCCGCTATTGGTTAAAGAGTTTTATATAAACTATGATTTAAGTTGAGTTTTGAAAACATTTAAATTTGGACTAAAAATCAGGGTGTTAAACGTAATATCATGTATCCCACACAAGCGGGGTGGCAATATGTGCTCTAGGTGCCACACAGGCGGGGTGACCATCTATCGATGAGCCGTTTGCTCTAGTTGCCACACAGGCAGCAAGCCATCAAACATCACATATACAGATGTACACATATCACAGCATAAGATATAAGTTAGTGAAACTTACAAAAATAGTTACACAGAATCACAACGAATCGTAAAAATCTAAGAGTCACAACAAGTCTACCGGCAGTGACCTACAAATAAGGTTCCACACAATTAGATGATAAGTATAGGGTTAACAACACACAAAACTAGAACCCCTAAATTCTAAAAACATCTAAACCCAACCACACTTGACGCTCCATCTGTGCCAACTAGATTCTAGGACTCGAGCCACTTTGGTGATCCATCATTCCCGACCGCTTGGCAATCCTATGACTTGAGCCACTTGGTCCATCTCTAATCATATATTGTGATCCACGCTCACAGCAGTTGGCGATTCCAACTTGGAATCACCCTTCGCGATCCATAAGTGGCCACTATCACCACTTGGCAATTGGGACATCACTTAGGCTTGGCGATTTGGACTCTAACCCATATGGCAATCTAGGGAATCCCCGAAGGGACTCAACATATACACTTTGCAATCCCACTTCCCTTGTTATTTAAAATCACTAATTTAGGTTGGCGATTGTTAGGCATTTGGTGATTCAAGAACTCTAGTTGATAAAATCAAAGACCAATCTTAGTCAAAACTCATTCAAATCATGTGATTCCAGTTGGAACATGTTCTAACCATCATATAAACAAATCCTACCCGTTGAACTCCATTCTTTAGTTTTAACAAGTTTTTCATGACCAAAAGTTCATATTCTACTTGATCCCGTTCGACACTCGAACCCAGTGCAAAACCAAAATAAAACCCCATCAAATCTCACCTAATCTAGATTATTGTAATTATATTATATTGCTAATATCATCTAAGTAAAACCTTGATCTATTAATTTCATTTTAAACTCATAACAGTGGGTCAAAATCCCAACATTGTGTTCGATTTTGGCTATGGTCCAACACTCACACAAAATCTCAAATTGTCATTATTTTCTAAGGTTTACCATATAGATTAGTAATAGAAGGTAGAGGATGCTGGTTGTTTGCAGATCGATTTCAAGACGAATGGTGAAGAATGACTTTCTAGGGTTGTTCACCCCAAGAATGGTGAAGAATGGTTGTTTGCAAATCTCAACGTCATTATTTTCGACTCTTCGACAGCTTCACACACAACACACCAAACACATACCGATGGTTCTTGTGGCTACAGTAATCCTTCTAGGGTTGTTGTAACCCCAAAAACTTGTAAGTTTTATTTTATTTATTTAATTTATAAACATTGAGATTTGCATGAGTTTAATTATATATATAGAGTATTAACTTGACTTCTAAATTGTATAAAGAAAGAGTATAAGAGTTTGAGGATTTAAAATATCTATGAGTAAGTACTTAAATGTTATAAAAGAGATGGCTTGGTTCTAATGTTCAAATAATGTACCTTGAGGGGTACAATTTGCCTATAAAGAAAATTGCATATATATATATATATTAGACACACACACACTTTTTGGTCAAAATTGGTCAATTGAGAGGTGAATTTATGTGTGTTTGGCTGGTGAAAATCGTGAGTAGCGAGATCAAGAGTAGACAAGTGGAATTTCTCTTCAATTTACTCTAATATGCTAAGGATTGTAAATCCAAGTGTTTAAGGCAAGAATTCTTGACTCATTCTGTGTTATTTGAGAGAAATTGCTTTAATTTGAAGAGAGTTATGGTTTTGATGGTTAGAAATCATCTTGGTGATGATTTAAACATGTATGAGTTGGAATTGAGTTTGGTCGAGTATGATGCGGCTATGGTCCAACAGCAATATGCTATTTTTGTGTACACGGGCCGTGTAGAGGTACACAACCCTTGATTGAACATAGGCTGTGTAGGGCTTGTATGGGCCGTATATATTAGTGTTAGGGTTTGTTCGGTTTTTCAAAATATATTTTAGCAACGGAAGCATGAACAACAATTTTAAACTTTTTAAAACTCCCTACCAATGATCTATATGCAAGCCTTAAGAAACAAAACCAACCATAGGGTGTTTAGAACAACAACCTTTGTAGCGTAAGTAAACCGTTGGTGAAGTGGTTGATCTATGAGAAGCCAAGAGAAGACTTCCTCCAAGGTATCCACAAGCCAATGATTCCAACACCTTGAAATGTTAGTTTCTCCAACCCTTGAAATTCAAGAATGCAAGCAACAACCTTTGTTCTTCTTCTTGAACTAGATGTATGTATTTTGCGTATGTGTTTATGTATCACCTTTGCTAACTTGAAGAACACCAATGCTAGAGAGTAAGAATGTTTTTCAAGTATAAAACACTTAGAACAATTCTAAGAACACAAAGAAAGGTGATAGCATGCAAATATGTTACAAAAGGGACCATGCATGTAATTATAAAAGTCAAAAAGCAAAGCAAGAGAGGGAGGACCCCCTCCCTTGCATTATGAACGAAAATTAGAGGGGGGAGGGTCCCCTCTTGCCTCTTGCTTCCTTACTTGTCTCATACATGCATGTCTTAGTTAAGTCTTATGCAAGAACACACCATTTGGCCCCCTTTATGATTAATGTGGTAATTTCTAGGTTTTCTTTTAAATAAATAAAAGATAATACTAGATATGTCATACCATGTATAAAATACATCTACATGTATTTTATATACATACTTGATTGTTACTAGTAACTCTTTACTTGTAACAAAGATATACATACATTTATAAAAATTGTTACTAGTAACAATTTACTTGTAACAAATATGTATTTATACATATATATATATACATACATATATATAAAATCATATGTTTATATTTATGTATTTGATATGCATTATCTTTTATCCATATATAAGAGTAATATTATTATTTCACATAAATAATAATATACAATAATGCATATAGACTTATATATATATATAATGAGTTGAAAACATATTTAAATCATATTCAAATATGTAATTGGTGTCCATTGACTGTAAATGTGTGACCCTACGGGTTTATTTATTATCAGTTATATCGTATTAATTTGTGTCTTGTGCACATAGAACCAACAATCTCCCACTTGCACAAGTTACAACTTAAGCCGATATAGACAATGGTAAGAACGTCTAGCAACATCTCATTGCCCCTAATAATAAATAAAGTGTGTTGATCAACACTTTCACCAACGAAATTAACTCACTAGCTACAAATCGTTGTTATAGGTAAGTCATCGATTATCCCTTTGTTTTAACATCTCATTGAACATGAGACATGGATCGTCATCAATTCTCATATAATGTTCAACGTGTTTTAGGGCCCAGAGATATTATACTCCTAATTGAATGAGAGGAACAAATTCCATCTTGACCACATACGTCTCTTATAAGACTCATATCATACCTAATAATGGCCTTTATAACTACCCGGTTAAAGATAGCGTTTAACCACATTAAAGCATGATACTCCTCATACTCAAGTCCCAATATGTGTCTCAGGTCTAAGGATACAAAGATACCACCTTTTTCTCAAGATTCGCTTATGACACTGATCCATTAAGCGATCTTAAGAGCGGGTCATGTCCAATGTTCGTTCCCTAACAAACATTAGTGAATTTTGCTGCAAACCCTTTTGCCTACTTTCATCACGAATGAAAGTCAACCAACCGATTCACATTAGTCTTAATTCATAACTATTCCCATAGTTATAATCGACTATGGACGTTTTAGAATAAAGAATTATTCATGGATTTAAACATGCTAATAAAGAACACAATAAATATTAATGAAGTGATCATATCCAATATATCATTTAGATAAAATAGATATTGTCATAATGTTCCAAAATATCCAAATACTAAATTACAATTAAAATCCAATCCCTTGCAAAGCGAAGACCTATTGCCCTAGTATGAGACTCATGCTTAGTCGAGGCAAGAGGTTTTGTAAAAGGATCTGCGAGATTTTGATCTGTATGAACTTTGCGAATACACACATCTCCTCTATCCACTATATCCCGTATGTAGTGGAAACGCCTGAGGATGTGTTTGGTGTTGTGATGTGATCTAGGTTCTTTTTCCTGGGCAATAGCACCTTCATTATCACAAAATATCTCTATGGGGTCTTGAATGCTTGTTACTATCCCAAGGTCAGCAATGAACTTCTTTATCCATGCAGCTTCTTGTCCAGCCTCAGAAGCAGCAATGTATTTAGATTCTGTAGTGGATTGTGCAACTACACTTTGCTTAGAACTTTTCCAAGTAACCACGCCTTCACTCATAACGAAGACATAGCCCGATTGTGATCGAGGATCATCTCGATCTGTTTGGAAACTAGCATCTGTGTAACACTTTACACAAAGATCTTCTTCCAAACCCCCATATATCAAGAACATGTCTTTGGTTCTTCTCAAGTATTTTAAAATGTTCTTGATCGCCATCCAATGGCTATCTCCTGGGTTTTGCTGGTATCTACTCGTCATGCTCAAAGCATATGAGACATCTGGCCTAGTGCATAGCATGGCATACATGATGGATCCAATTGCAGAAGCATATGGGATCTCACTCATTCTATCTCTTCCTTTGTGCTAGGGCTTTGAGCTTTACTCAAAACCGTGCCTTGTGCCATTGGCAAGAATCCTCTATTAGAATTCTCCATCTTGAACCATTCCAAGATCTTGTCAATATATATGCACTTTGACTTAGGCCAATTAGACACCTAGATATATCCCTATAGATCTTTATTCCAAGAATATAGGTGGCTTCTCCCAAGTCTTTCATTGAGAAACGCTTCCGAAGCCAAGACTTGATGTCTCGCAAGGTCGGGATGTCGTTTCCAATGAGAAGTATGTCATCAACATACAAGACAAGGAATGCTACTGTGCTCCCACTAGTTTTCTTGTAAACACACGGTTCATGTCCTGATTTGATAAAACCAAACTAATTGATTTTCTCATCAAATCGAAGATTCCAACATCGAGATGCTTGCTTTAGTCCATAAATGGATCTTTTAAGCTTGCACACCTTGTTAGGATACTTAGGATCTACAAAACCTTCAGGCTGAACCATATAGACATCTTCACTTAAGTGTCCATTTAGAAAAGCCATTTTGACATCCATTTTGCAACTTCACTAAAGTCTGCACAATTGGAAGCTCTGAAGGAAGAGAACTTGAAGAATGAACTGATGAAGAAACGTAAGGACGAACTTGCTGATGACTCTCGTGGATTAAAAGTATATAAGACTCGTGTGTGGGTGCCTATGCTCGGAGATTTGAGGAAGTTGATTTTGACAGAAGCACACAAGTCCAGATTGTCAGTTCACCCAGGAAGCACTAAAATGTATAATGACCTGAAAGTGCTTTACTGGTGGCCTACTATGAAAACAGATGTGGCACAGTTTGTGGAATCATGCCATATCTGTGCACAAGTAAAGGCAGAGCATCAGAAGCCTTACGGATCTCTGAAGCAATTGGAAATTCCCGAGTGGAAGTGGGAACATATAACGATGGATTTCGTGACTAAACTTCCGCGAACTCAGAAGAATAATGATATGATTTGGGTGATTGTGGATCGGTTGACCAAGAGCGCTCACTTTCTGGCTACATGTGAGACGGCTTCTCTGAGTAAGTTGGCTCAGCTTTATGTTAACGAGATAGTTGCAAGGCATGGCATGCCATTATCAATAGTATCTGACAGAGACTCCAGATTCGTTTCTAACTTCTGGAGGAGTTTACAGAGGGAATTGGGGACAAGGATTAACCTAAGTACTGCTTATCACCCCCAGATAGACGGTCAGACTGAACGAACCATACAGACACTTGAAGATATGTTGAGAGATTGTGTAATTGAGTATGGTGGATCTTGGGATTCACACCTGCCGTTGATAGAATTTGCGTATAATAATTCTTACCACTTAAGTAATAGGATGCCTCCGTACGAGATGTTATACGGTCGTCGTTGCCGTACTCCGACATGTTGGTTAGAGGCGGGTGAGAAACAGTTTGCAGGACCTGAGATAGTTCAGATAACAGCTAATAAGGTTGCTATAGCCAGAGATAAGTTGAAAGCAGCCAGAGATAGGCAGAAAATGTATGCAGATCTGCGTCGTCGCCCAGTTAAGTTTGATGTGGGAGAGTTAGTATATTTGAAGGTTTCCCCGTGGAAGGGTGTGATTCGATTTGGTAAACGCGGGAATCTAGCTCCCCGTTACATTGGTCCTTTCCGCATACGTCAGATTGTGAATGATCAGACTGTTACACTAGATCTTCCAGCAGAGCTTGCAGGAACCCATGATACATTCAACGTCTGTTATCTGAGAAAATGCAAAGTAGAAGATGAAAACCAGATTCTCCCAGATCAAGAATTAAAAGTAAATTCTAAGAAGAGATTGATAGAAGAACCTGTAGAACTGTTAGACCGAAAAGTGACCAAGCTCCGAAAGAAACAGATACCGATGGAATTGGTCAAGTGGAAGCACAGTCTAGGTTCTGATTTAACTTGGGAGACTGAATCAGAGATGAAGGATAGATATCCCCACTTGTTTGAGCAAGAAAGGATTCCGACGACGGAATCATCTTAAGAGGGAGAGATTTGTAACACCCGCAAACCTGGGCTAGGAGATTAGCGGGTTTGTGGTACGTACTTATTTGTTTTAGTAGGATTATGTGGTTAATTGTTTAACTATTTAATTAAGATTATGTGCTAAGGATATTTTATGCATGTATGTGTAGTATGTATGTATGTAATTGTATGCATGCATATAGTTGTGTGTACACGTGTATTTGTGAGGAGGTGGGTTTTCCACCTCATGCATGTTGTGGGTGTATGTGTTAACTGAGCAAGAAAGCATGCATAATCTCAAATTCAAGTAAGTATTGTGTGTGCTGTGTGTTTCTCTCGGTCGAAGAACAAGAACAAGGAAAACAATCGGATTTTCAGAATTAGTGTGTGTATTCAAGAATCAAGGTTAGAAATATACTTTGTTATGATCATATGATAAATTGATATAAACTTTGAATGATTAAACATGAAATTCGTAAGGGACAGTAGAATCGGTTTTTGAAGAACATAAGTGTTGAGTCGGTTTTTGGTGTTCATATGATTTGTATGTTAATATGATGTATTGATGCATGTTTATGTGTTTAAAAGTGTTTAAACATGATTACGAAATGAGATGATAAATTCATATTTTCTGGGTTTGGGTAATGAAGATGGTAGATGGATGAATTTATGAACTATCGGTTTTTGGAAATTGAGGAAAGAGTTGAATTCCGAATGTGGATAAAACCGGAAGTTGAAATCCGGAACCCTAAAACCGACACTTGTTGAACAAAATCCTAAATCCGATTTATTTAGAAATCCGAAAATTAGAATCCAAGTATTCTAAAACCGATAGACTTGAAATCCGATTGATCGAATCCGGGTACTTATAATCCGGAACTATTAGAATCCGAGACTGGAATCCTAAATCCTATACTTGAGAAACTGAAACCTCAAATCCGATTGTTGTAAACTAAGTACTTGTAATCCGATACTCAAAACCTATACTAGAAATCCGATTGAAGTGAAATCCGAGTACTTGGAATTCAATTAAGGAAAATCCGACAGTATGGAATCCATCGGATTCCCAAATCCGATATTAGTAAAATCCGAGACATGAGTTGCGGATTCTTGGAATCCGATAGTTTTGGAGAAATCCGATACTTGTGTTTTGAACTTGTATTTGTTTATTGTTTGATGTTTGTTTGATGAATGAATTATAAATATATGGATAAATATATATATGAGATTGAGACTGATTTGGTTATTGCTGTGTTTTCAGGCAATTCAAAAGCTCAGTAATATTAGACATCTGAGTTCGTGCTAAAATAGAGGTGAGTGGACGTTGAACACGGATGGTAAAGATTGCAGTTAATTTGATTGATGTGAAGCATGATTGTGGTTTTAGATTGAATTGATTGAACTGCTGATTGTGATATGAAATGTTGATAACTGCTGCGTGAATATTTGGTCAATACGCACTCTTAGGATGATTTTGAGTTGCGTTGAGAAGTCAGCTATACATGGACTTGGGCTGGCTTCTCTAACTGGTTGGTTGAACAGTAGTAGCCTTTCTGTTGCATTTGTTGCTCAGAGGGGAGTTTACTGTGCCAATCTAGTGGAAAGCTATCGGTAAACCTTTGCTTTGGCCGGCATTGGTTGTAGGTACTACGCCGAACCGCCGGTCTTCTCGGAATATGTGATTACATGCTTTGATATTGACTGTAGATGTTTGCTTTTGGTGTTTAGCCTCTACTCACTTAGCTTTGTGCTAATTCCCCTCAATTGATGCTTTTGCAGGTTCGTGTTTGTGAGGTTGGCTGAAGGAAAGGAATGACCTGACTCTGATATTATTTTTGAATGAAACGAGCCTGTAGCTTTTGTAACACACAATGATACTTTTGTTTGTGAACAATGTTTGTATATTTTGTAAATATTGGTTTGTATGTAATAAGTTTGTTTATTAAAAAGCTTCCGCAGCGTATTTAAAAAAAATGGCTTGTGTATTTCCGGTGTTACACCTTGCCTTAAATGTGTGTACATTTCCATCCATGTCGATCTTCTTCTTGAAGACCCACTTGCTCCCTACAGTCTTACTATTGGGAGGAAGATCAACCAAGTCCCATACTTGATTATCATACATGGACTGCATCTCAGTGTTCATGGCATCAAGCCATTTATCGGATTCCGGATCTGATATAACATCTTGGTAGTTAGTAGGCTCAGAAGAGTCTACCAAGAAAATCTCATCATTGGACACAAGAAATCCGTATCTCTCGGCTTCTTAACGAGGTCTACCAGATCTACGAACACTTTGTGTTTCAGTAGGTTCTTGAACAACCAATTGTTCAGGTTCAACAACCGTTTGTTGAGTGCTAGTGCCAACCTATCTTGTATTTTGTGGTTCTTGAATTTCTTCAAGGTCTACATTGCTCCCACTTGCCTCTTTCAAAAGAAACTCCTTTTCTAAGAAAGTAGCATGCCTAGAAACAAACACTTTGTTCTCAGCCGGGTTGTAGAAATAATATCCTAATGAATCTTTAGGATATCCCACAAAATTACATTTGATAGATCTAGGATCGAGTTTGCTTGAAGCCTCTTGTCGTATATGAGCTTCACAACCCCAGACTTTCAAGTAAGATAAGTTTGGAACCTTTCCATACCACATCTCATATGGTGTCTTATCTACCTTCTTGGTTGGAACCATATTTAATATGCGCGCAGCGGTTAATAAAGCATAACTCCAAAAGGACGAGGATAGAGTACTTCGGCACATCATAGACCGAACCATATCTAGTAGAGTTCGGTTCCTCCTTTCAGATACACCATTATGTTGTGGTGTTCTAGGAGGAGTAAGTTGTGAGATAATCCCACAATTACTAAGATGATCCATAAACTCTTGGCTTAAGTACTCGCCACCTCGATCGGAACGAAGGGCCTTGATTGTTTTGTTGAGTTGATTTTGTACTTCGTTTTGAAACAACTTGAACATTTCAAATGTTTCATGTTTATGTTTCATTAAATAAACATAACCAAATCTACTATAATCATCGGTGAATGTAACGAAGTATCTTTCACCATCCCTAGACATTGATCTAAAAGGACCGCATACATCCGTATGTATGATTCCTAATAGATCTTTAGCTCTTTCACTTGAACCGGAGAAAGGAGCCTTAGTCATCTTCCCATATAAACATGATTCGCAAACTTCAAATGAGCTACAATCGTTTGATTTTAAAATTCCATCCTTTTGAAGTTTTGCAATGCGTTTCTTGTTTATATGACCAAGTCGACAATGCCATAGGTATGTTTGACTTAAGTCATGCTTAGGTTGTTTGGTGCTACTGCTATATATAGAATTATCATCGAGAGATCTTTTAAGATTAACTTCATATATTCCATTAAGAGGGCGAGCCTCAAAATACACAATGTCGTTTTTGAAAACACGAATGCCATCATCAACGAAACCAAAAGTGAATCCAGATTCTCTTAACCGAGCTACTGAAATAATATTCCTAGTTAAACTAGGTACATAACAATAGTTGTTTAATATTAAGTACAGGCCATTTGGTAATAGTAATTCAAAAGTTCCAAGGGCTTCAACAGCAACATTTGCTCCATTGCCCACGTGGAGGTTCAAATCGCCTGGCTTCAGCAGCTTACTTTTTCTCAACCCTTGCACATTATTACAAATGTGAGTTCCACAACCGGTATCAAACACCCAGGAATTAATAGAAAAAGTATACATCTCAATCATATATATATATATATATACCCGAAGTGTTGGCCTCGCCAGCCTTCTTCTTTTTCAACTCCGCGAGGTAGGTTGGACAATTGCACCTCCAATGTCCTACCACCCCGCATTCAAAGCACAGGTGATTCTTGGGAACCTTTCCCAAAGTCTTGGGTGTATGAGCCTTGGCAACCTGTTTGCCTTTGTCCTTTCCCTTTGCTTTCCCTTTGCCTTTCCCCTTTGAGTTGTTCTTTTTCTTTTTCTTGATTTTCCCTTCTTGAATCATCAAGACCTGAGGTGTTTTGCTTGGAATCTTACTCTCAGCAGCTTTAAGCATCCCATGCAACTCTAAGACAGATTTCTCCCAATTGTTCATGTTGTAATTCATGACGAATTGATCATAAGCTTTGGTCAACGAGTTAAGGATCATATCCTGTGCAAACTCGTTGGTTATGGGAGATCCAAGCCTAGCAAGCTGGTCAATGTAGCCTTTCATCTTTAGCACATATTCGCTAACGGATTGACCTTCCTCCATTTTGCATGCATGGAAGGCTCAAGTGACCTCGAAGCGTTCTTGCTTCGCTTGCTTTTGGAACATTTCCTTAAGCTGGCGAAGCATCTCATATGCTCCATGCTCTTCAAGGTTCTTTTGAAGACCCGGAGACATGATAGCAAGCATGAGGCATGCAACTTCGACTGAGTCGTCGGAATGCTTCACCCAAGCATCCCTAACGGCTTTGGCCGCAGTCAATGGAGGTTCCTCGGGTACGGGATCCTCAAGTACGTATAATTTCTTTTCGTGCTTAAGAACGATTCTCAAGTTACGATACCAGTCTAAGAAATTTGTACCATTGAGTTTTTCTTTCTCTAAGATGGAACAAAGAGATAATTTGTTAACGGGCGTAGTTGAGTTAGGGGCCATCTACAAAATTAACAAAGTTCAATTTAGTATTTTCGATATTTAATCCTTTAATAATTAATACCCTTTAGAATTTATAAACTTCTTTAATTTTTAAAGGCTAGGATCCAAGTTGAACTTAACCTTGAATGTTTGGCTATTGCTCTCTCCATCAAGTTATAACAACAAGCTAGGTAACGTTTACCAATTACATCTCGTATGTAATTCCTAGATCTTTATGGGATCCTAGACAACGATTGTCAATTTTGGCATGATTGATCACATCTATGCCTTGGTCTTCCTTACGTTTGGCTAATGCTCTCTCCGTAATAAGATTCCAATTAAGTCGCCCTATTTCAAGACGGTGAATTTTCGGCCCAAGACGTTCATGGAATTCGCGGAAAAACACCTCGGTTGTTACAAAAACAATCCACGCGTTTGGCTAATGCTCTCTCCACGTGAGTGTCGTTGCAACAAGCGAGTGTCTTAAAATGGGATGGCATAGACTTACATTTTGAAAAAGGGCTTTTACCGTTTTGTATATTTATTAAATAAAACAAAACGAATCGTGTGACTAATATTGCATGCATACAATAATAAGTCCACGTTTTGATAAAATCATATTATATATATATTGGTCTTGAGTATTCTTAAAATCCATATTTTACGAACTCTCGACGCGTTCAATTTTAAACTAATATTAATACCCTATATTAACGTGTGTAGTTTCGAGCGCGCGAATACGACCAATTTTATCTTGTAATAAAACCATTTTATTATTAAGCTTGAATGGAGTTTGGTTGAGTTTTTAAAATCTCTATTTTATAAAACTCATATATATATGTACATATATATATATATATATATATATATAGAGAGGTAGGATCAAATGAGGACACCTCTTAATGTGAGAACTTGGAGAACAGTTTATAGCCCTTGGATGATCTTTATTTAATGGTTGATATTAATCTTGGTTAATTAAGGTATGTTGAATTTTAATGATTTGATTTAATTATGGTAGGTTGATTTTAAATCTTATGTTATGTCAATTTAAAATACCAAACTCCCATTGTGTGATTTATATTATGTCAAAAATATTATCTAGCATGCAAAAATCCTATTTTCAACCATGCATAATAATATAAACATAAACACACACAAATTACATGTATAAGTGCATAACCAAGCCATTTATCCTAAGTGGTATTTTTGTGAGCCATACAAAAATACCAAGTCATAACTAAGGACCATAAAATTCCTCTTGAAATGAACTTGAAGCTCCCACTTGCCAAAACAACTCCTTGTAGTGCAAATGACTACAAGCCTTCATGGTTGACTCCACCATACTTGAAAACTCCAACTTGGTCATTTCTCCATCTTGTTACATTTTTATAAAAGTAAACTAGTCTAAACTATTCTCTTACTTACAAAATACAACAAGATGAAACAAAACTAAAATTATTATTACATACCAAATGAAAGAATAATTTTACAACCAAATCGAATTTCCAACACATCACAAAAGGTCTATGGCTTGTTATGCACAACATACACTCAAACAAACATATATATCAACACTTGATATTTAGGCAACTTTTACAACCAAATATGCATGTGGTTTGGTTGTATCCAAAAATAAATATATAAACATATACAAGTTGCCAACAAGAAAATCCACAACTTTTCTAACAAAAGAAAAGTTGTCCATTTTCTTAAACAATACATACTCAAAAATAAAGTTTCTTAAAACTATGCATAAGTGGCTCTGGTACCACTGTTGGGGTTTGTTCGGTTTTTCAAAATATATTTTAGCAACGGAAGCATGATAACAATTTTAAACTTTTTAAAACTCCCCACCAATGATCCATATGCAAGCCTTAAGAAACAAAACCAACCATAGGGTGTTTAGAACTACAACCTTTGTAGCATGAGTAAACCGTTTGTGAAGTGGTTGATCTATGAGAAGCCAAGAGAAGACTTCCTCCAAGGTATCCACAAGCCAATGATTCCAACACCTTGAAATGCTAGTTTCTCCAACCCTTGAAATTCAAGAATGCAAGCAACAACCTTTTTTCTTCTTCTTGAACTAGATATATGTTTTTTGAGTATGTGTTTATGTATCACCTTTGCTAACTTGAAGAACACCAATGCTAGAGAGTAAGGATGTTTTTCAAGTATAAAACACTTAGAACAATTCTAAGAACACAAAGAAAGGTGATAACATGCAAGTATGTTACAAAAGGGATCATGCATGTAATTTTAAAGTCAAGAAGCAAAGCAAGAGAGGGAGGACCCCCTCCCTTGCATTATGAACGAAAATTAGAGGGGGGGAGGGTCCCCTCTTGCCTCTTGCTTCCTTACTTGTCTCATACATGCATGTCTTGGTTAAGTCTTATGCAAGAACACACCATTTGGCCCCCTTTATGATTAATGTGGTAATTTCTAGATTTTCTTTTAAATAAATAAAAGATAATACTAGATATGTCATACTATGTATAAAATACATCTACATGTATTTTATATACATACTTGATTGTTACTAGTAACTCTTTACTTGTAACAAAGATATACATATATTTATAAAATTTGTTACTAGTAACAATTTACTTATAACAAATATGTATTTATACATATATATATACATACATATATATATAATCATATGTTTATATTTATGTATTTGATATGCATTATCTTATATCTATATATAAGAGTAATATTATTATTTCACATAAATAATAATATACAATAATGCATATAGACTTATATATATATATATAATGAGTTGAAAACATATTTAAATCATATTCAAATATGTAATTGGTGTCCATTGACTGTAAATGTGTGACCCTATGGGTTTATTTATTATCAGTAATATCGTATTAATTTGTGTCTTGTGCATATTGAACCAACAATTAGAACTACATGGGCCGTGTAGGGTTAGAGTACACAGTGGGCGTACATGGCATGTGTAGGTCGAGTACTAAGGTCGTGTAGTGCTACACGGACCATGTAGCAGGCCGTGTAACATACTAATAGAGAATTATTTGAGAAGTTGAGTTCTAAAGAGTTAACTATTCAATATAGGCGGACATTGATAAACCTATAATTGATTAGAGATAAAAAAATATCACAGAGGAATCTTAATTTACTACTAACGAGGTGAATTTCACTATACCCTCTAGTGCATGAGATAATTGTGAATATATGTGTTTATGAGATAATGTATGTTCATATACATTGATAGTTGTGAAATAACGTGAAGCCTGAGTGGTTATAGAGATGCCTCACGTGCAAAAGAGAAGCCTAAGTGGCTATAGTGATGCTTGAGTGGCCAATGAAATGCCTAAGTTGCAATAGAGCAGCCTTAATGGCAATTTAAAAACAAAGTAACAATAATCAAGCATGAGTGGCTTAGAATGAGTCTGATTGGCATAATGTGTGTATATGTTTAATTGAATGAGTTATTATTATTTTAATCAGAGTTTTGAATGTTGTTGATTATCGAGATATTGAACTCACTAAGTCTAATGCATACTAGAGTTGATTTTTTCCTTTTCAGGTAATGACCGGGGTAAAGCTCCCGTTAGAGAATGATGGTTTATGCTTCCGCTGACTCTTTTGAAAAGATGATCACCTCTTGTATAATTTATACAATGGTGACAAATAGTTTTTGTAAAGCTACTTCCATATGAAATTGTTATCCTTTGAGTTTGATAATATATCTATAAAATTCATTTGGGTCTTTACCGTTGTGTGCCCTGATTTGGGTATTTATACCCTTTTCAAGCATCATTAAAAGTCCAAACACCCCCTCACCTAATGTCTTACTCATAAAATAGACCCATTGTGGAAAGTCCATTCCATTAAAATATTAAAACCTCATATTATTATAGTGTTGCAATATTGTTACAAATTGGAAAACGGGTATTACACCACGGTACCGAAGACATAAGTGAAGACAGTTTCAAAGAGATTGGAGGATTCAAGAAGAGGGGATCACGCAACACAAATAGCAAAGGTGGAAGGCCATAATCGTTGAGCATCAATTTGGAAAAAAATGAGTCTAAGATTGTTGAAACAGATGGCTACGGCTAAAGGTATACAACTTAATAAACAAGAATCACACACAGAAGAGTGGATAAGGAAGGCTATGGCGGTAATGGTGGGAGGTAGATCTTCATCCGACTCATCAGTCAAAATAAGATCGGTGGATGAAAAGGTACGTTTCACACGGTGTGACAATGATATGTTTCTTTTTCTTTAGAGATGTTATTGCTGACTTGCTCTCTTGTTCTCTTTTCTTTCATGCGCCCAATTTAGTAGCGTTAGAAAATATATTCAAGTAGTCACATTTTGCTATTTTGTGTAGCTTTGCTTATCAAGTAACATGTAATTTCTTTGTTATTTATTTATTTTTCATTCACTAAAATGCCGCATGTACTATCATGTAAAAGAAGATGAAATTAATATGAAGATGAACTTATGATGAAGAAGATGAAGATTAACCAAAAACAATCATACATGAACCACAAATCTTAAAACAACCCGATATGAACCAAAATATGTATACAATCAAAAACCATAGTAACCAATGAACCAAAATTGAAGGATGAAGAGGAAGCAAAACTAGATCTGTCATGAAAACCCTAGAAATAAAAAAACAATTTGAACGATCTATTGTTAGAAACTAGATCTATGATGAAAACCCTAGAAATTAAAAACCCCATTCGAACTACATGTAAAAAAAACTAGATCTGTGATCAAAACCCTAGAAATTAAAAACCCAATTTGAACTATCTGTTGTAAAAAATAGATATGTAATGTCGATCTTGAATCTCAAAAGCATCTAATGTTATTGATTCTAAATCAAAACCAGATATGTGATCTTGAATCCCTAAACCATCTAATGTGATATTCCTAGTTCTAAATCCCAAACTTGTGCAACATCATCACCTTACATGCTATACTAGGTATAAGACATTAGATGGTGACTTTCAAAAGCTCAATACATTAAATGTTAGGTTTCATATTTGAGTACACACTAGTAAAAGATGACAACTTTGATACATGTTTAGGAATTAAACCCTAAAATTTATTATTACAATATTTAAATAATTAATTTTATCTTTTTTTTTTGCTTTTCTTCTATAATTTTTAACATATAACGTTCGGTATAAATGTGAATATATATTTGTAACAGCCTCGTTTTTATCTACATTTTGATGTAAATCTTATCGTGATGTTTTTTTATCTAAAAATATATTTTCTGTGATCTAATACAAAAAAACATTTTATTCAGCAAGTATTATATCATGTCATTATTTATATTGAAATATATATGAAAGGACTCGTTACAAATACCCGTTTAAACTTGCACCAAACATTATACATTAACACTTAAGATAGAGATATATACATTTGACGCGGTATTAAAGTTTTTTCCCGTTTTATTTCAGTCTTTGTGTTTGGATGTTAACTATAGTTTATTCACATTAAAACCCTGATGTAACACGCAGATAAGTAGCACCTTGTTTGCTATTCATTAATCAAGCTAAAGAATAGGGATGTAAACGAGCCGAGCTACTCGTGAGCTACTCGAGCTCGGATCGTTAAAAGCTTGAAACAAGTCGAGCCTTAACGAGCTCGAGCTCAAGCCTAAATTAAAGCTCATTTAATAAACGAGCCGAGCTCGAGCTTCAAAGAGTGTGCTCGCAAGCTTAAACGAGCCTAAACAAGCTCCATATATAATATAATTTATATTTTATATATTTAATTTTTAGTAATTATATATATATAAATATCATTTTAATAAAAATATCAAAATAATACCCGAGCCTAGCTTAAACGAGCTGAGCCCGAGCTTCATAAGCATTAAACGAGCCGAGCTCGAACTCAACATCATAAGCTCTAAACAAGTCGAGCTCGAGCTCGAGCCTAAAAAAGCATAAACGAGCCCGGCTCGATAAGTGTCTAGCTCGGCTCGTTTACATCCCTACTAAAAAATATAGTTTTGATAGTAAATGTTTGAATTAAAAACATATTCAAAGGATTACTAGATATTTGAAATTTAAGATAAAATATTACTGTAAATTTAAATATACATATAAATATAAATGGGTTTTATTCAATATAGTCCTTATTAAAAGCATAGTCCTGAGGGACAATTTTAAGCCATTAGATTTCAAGATCAATAGTCTAGATTTAATTTTAGATAATAATTAAAATTGATTTAAGAAAGGACAATTCTGACTTTTTGCATACTGGTCCCCATTTTCTCTTTCTTCTAATTTATTTAAAATTAATTATCTCATAAACCGGTAATCGTTAGACGAAACCAATTATACCGTTGCGATCCTCGTGTTCCCCTCTTTATTAGAGAGGTCACTTGATATACTTTTGACAAACTTTTTTTTTTCATTTTGTTAGGTTGGACTTAAATTTTATTAATTTATAATCACATGTGATTCATAACAATATTACATGTGTTGTTTTACTAAATTTTTTATCTTCTTAAATTGTATATCATTAAACGTTTATTAATTTTGAATGTTTGCTTAAAAAATCAACGTTTGCTTAAAACCGTTTATACATGTATGTACATATTTAATTTCACCCAATCCAATTGCATTGTCTACCCATGAATGCATATATTGTGTACTAGCAACACCATATCTCCTCTATCAAAGGTCCAGATGTGTTCTCCTTCGAATTCGATATCTTTTATATTGGTTCTCGTAATAAGAATTGTTATCGTTTGAACAATCCCTTATGCAATCATATATGATTGAATACCAAATCTCATGTTTTTTGGTATTCAATAACAGGTGAATCTATACAAACTCTCCTCTTATTCTATACAAAATCACATGTGATTAAATATGCAATCATATGTGATTGAATACCAAATCTTATGTCTTTGGTATTCAATCACATGTGATTATGTACAAAATCACATGTGATTGAATACACAATCACATGTGATTGAATACGTAATCACATGTGATTGATTGTGTCAAATATGTGACATAAAAATGTTATATTTAATCAAATCACCTGTAATTATGTGCATGTATAAGAGATAGATAATCATATGTGTTATGAAACAACTAATAACTTAGAATCACTTTCAATTGTTGATTTTTTTGTTACTAAATCATAGAACTTCGCCGGATTATCAAACACCAAACTATAATTTTATAAATACTATATTGATCACATCTCTGTGAATCACATGTGATTATACTTTAATAAAATTTAAATCCAATCTAACAAAATGAGAAAAAAAATTTGTCGAAAGTATATCAAGTGACCTCTCTAATAAAAGAGGGGAACACGAGGATCACAACGGTATAATTCGTTTCGTTTAACGATTAACGGTTTGTAAGATAATTAATTTTAAATAAATTAGAGGAGAGAGAAAGTGGAGACCAATAGTTAAAAAGTCATAAATGCTCTCTTTCATACAAATATATCAATTTTTTATTATAATCTAAGATTGAATCTGGACCATTGAATCTTAAAATCTAATTGCTATAAATTGTTTCTCAGAACTATAAATTAAATTAGGACTATATTGAACATTTCTCAAATATAAATATAATAAAATATATAAAAGATGAGAGATTCTATATACGTATACTAAATATTCCTATATTTTTAAAAATAGTAAAATTTAATATAAATCAATATTATAAAGCTAGCATATAACAAAATCTACAAGCACAAAAAATCCACCTGTTAGACCATGCGTAGTGGTAGACCCGATGATCTACGGGTTCATTTGGGTTCACAATAAACACCCCTTACCCCTTCGGCTTCCCCTTCCATTTTTCCATTTCAATTTGGTAAACCCAACTCACCCGAAGATTCCTTCTTTTTTTTTCTAGAGAGTAAGAAGAGAGAAAATATTTAGGTTGTTTGGGAAGAATGCTACTTGAGCTTTGGATTGATTTGGGTTAAAAAGAAAAAAGTAACAAAAACTGATGTGACATTTGAGTTGATTTAGATTGAGGGATTGTTATACTCGTGGCCTTACAATAATTACATGTCAATCGATCAAGACAAGCGATACAATAAGAGATAAGATGAGAAAAGTAAAATAGCGTATTCTACATGTCAATTAAAAATACGAAATAAAAAATAAATTGAAAAGAGTGTTTATATTTTCAACACAAAGCAAAAAAAATAGAAATTGGTGGCCTAAACTTCATCATTTATTGCCAAAAAAAGAAAATGAAAATCAAGACATAGACTTGACTTAACAATAGTTGATGCTTTGGAGGGAACACGGAGGCCTTCTATTGGTGAATATAAAAGAGAAATAAAAAAAAGCAGGTGACAAATAATGTGTGGAGATGCATTATTATTCTTTTTCTGAGTTGATTTTTAATTTTTCTAAAATATATTTCCTTTTTTCTTCTTTTAGGACACCTGCAGCCTGTGCCTGTCTCTTGTCTACTCAATTTCTTGTTCTCCAATAAAAAAAAGTAAAAAACAAAATTTATTTCTCTCTTTTCTTCTTCTTTTTCAATTTCCTAATCTCCTTCACTGCTTCTCTTTCTTGCTCTTCCCCAACAATCAAGAAATAGAACATCACATTGAACTCTAAAGGGGTAGATATTTTCAGTTTTCTTGAAAAGAATCTTGAAATTTTTTTTAAAAAAAGTTATGAAGAAAGAAAACAGAATGGAGGTAATGAAGATCAAGAACAAGAACAAGTCTCATCAACTGTATCTGTAAAAATTAGGTAAGTGAAAAAGACACTTGCAAAACTTTAACATGTTTGATGGTTATTACTCTTTTGTTAGTTGTTTATCTTTAAAACATGGGAAAAAATAAAGAAGAGAGGTTGATATTTGTTCCCTCAGATCCAGGGAACTCCAAAAGTTTATGTACAAAAAAGGCTACATCTTTTTTGTATTTCCCTGTGATTTCTGGAACTTTTTCACTTTCTTTCGTAGGTTCTTTCCATCACTCCTCTGTGTTTCGTTCATTTCAAACTTTCTTGCGTGTAATCTTTCAAAGATCTTTGAAAAATTTTGTGGGGTTTTCTCGAAAATCTTTAAAGATCATCTCCCGTCTCTTTCCCAGAAGAAACAAATTCTTTGATGACCATTTTAGATCAGTAGTATGATTGTATTCTTGTTTCATTACTAGATCTGACCACCCATTTCCATTCAATTGTTTTTATCTTTCAGTTTGATCGAGTTTGGTTCGATTTGATTCAGACGAATGGACTTACATGCTGCTTTTTTAATGTGTTTCAAGGGGATAAATTAGTCAAACAATGACAGTTTGTGTGACTTTTGAGTTGGTGGGCAGTAAATCTAATTTCAATCAAGATAGTGATTTTGACGGACGAGATGCTTCCGGCGGTGATAGTGCCATTAAATTTAGGTAATTCGCTCTGTAAAACCCCGATTTTTGAGGAAACTCTTGTTGTGATCACTGGGATACAACAAATTATGTCAGATAAAGGTAATTCTACTCAAGATCCTGTTAACAATGATGATTGTAATCATTCTCAAGATGATGGATTTCAAGAAAGTGAAGATGAAATAATGTCGTTAGAGGGTGATAGAATAGCTGATAGCTTGTGTGTTTCAATGGTGAGTGATTCCAGTAGTTTATGTGGTGAAGATTTGATAGCATTTGAGTCTGTAAGTTCAGAGATAAGTAGTACATTGGGATCAGAAGACGTTGAGAAGGGTGTTTCTGCGGTTGTTGAGAGTAATATCGTCATTTCGGAGAGAGTATCAATTGGGGGTGGGACTGTAGTTCGAAGTGTTTTTGAAGTTGATTGTGTACCATTATGGGGATTCACTTCAATTTGTGGAAGGAGACCAGAAATGGAAGATGCAGTCGCAACCGTGCCTAGATTCTTGAAGGTTCCGATTCAAATGCTGACTTCTGATCGTGGGGTTGCTCGGTTGACGAAAAGTCTAAGCCATTTGACCACACATTTCTTTGGAGTCTATGATGGCCATGGAGGTTCTCAGGTATCTTTTCTAGTTCTAACACAATAAAGTGTGACTGTGAATAGTATAGTTTGACTTTATAAGGTCAAACTGATTACTTTTCAACTTAGAACTGATAAAGATTTTCCTCTTTTTCATGTATATTGAGGAAAGTTGTCAACAAATGTGAACCCATAACTGTATTACAATTAAGAATATGACATTGTTGGATTTTGTAACAAAATCACCATCAGTTTTCTTAATTGAGAAGTCAATTGTAGGGCCTCAAAATTCAAAATTTGTGTTTATTTTACTAAAGAAAACTTAGAGAGAACTAGTAGATGAGATGGATCTATGGCATTAGATGTTTTTCAAGATTTTTTCGGTGAATTTAGGCAACTTGTTATGTTTGATTACGGACTTATCTTCATTTTTACATGACTTTTAAGGTAAGAATGGACTACTTTCCTGCTTTAACTTGCATATATATCTTCATGTTTCTTGTGAATATAGAGGAACAAAGTTCAAACCTTCCGAATATTGTCGGATTTGGAATAACATATCGTGGCCTTTTCTGTTTTATGTTTTTCAAGATTTTCTCATGAACTTAGTTAGTTAGTTGAATAAAACATCTTTATTGTATGTGTATATAACTTTGAATCTTATGACCAGGTTGCAAACTACTGTAGTACCCGTGTTCATGCTGCTTTACAAGAGGAATTAGAACCACTTATAGCGAGTTGGGGTGGTGAGGAAAGTGCGAATAATAATAATAATGAAAACAGTTGTCAAGAAATGTGGAAAAAAGCATTTGTCAATTGTTTCCTTAAAGTCGATGATGAAATTGGAGGAAAACAAGCGAATCTTGAACCCATTGCTCCTGAAACCGTTGGATCAACTGCTGTTGTTGCTTTAATATGTTCATCTCATATCATAATATCAAATTGTGGTGATTCGAGGGCGGTTTTATGTCGTGGGAAGGAAGCCATGGCACTCTCCGTAGATCATAAAGTAAGATTCTTTTTTAAATCTCTATTAGTGCTTCGATTCTTTATTTTGTTTGTGGTGTTTTGGAACTGATTATCTGACTACTGTGACTTGTAGTTGCAGTAACTATTTTCCCAGTGTTTGGATGATCCTATGTTGTTTATTTTGATCATTTTAGGGGTCACTAAAGCAGTCTTGTAGGGGGTGTTTGGGATTTGGAATAAGCAACCTAATTATATGATTAGTTAAATTTCAAATGACGAAAGCACATCCAAACACCTGTTTTGACATGTAATCGCTTTGAAAATCGTTGCATACTTTTATACTTACATACACAATTACACATACTTGGACCATCTTTTTTATAGACTGTCTAGAAAAGTTAATGGATCTCTTTTACACTTTCCTTTATACCATATATAGCTTTCTTTTTTTTCTTTTTTTGTTCATACTGATCTTGTGTTCTTTAAATTATTTAACACTAAAATAGCCAAATCGGGAAGATGAATATGCAAGGATAGAAGCGGCTGGAGGCAAGGTCATACAATGGAATGGGCATCGTGTTTTTGGTGTTCTTGCAATGTCAAGATCTATTGGTATGTAATCGTTATTCTCTTATGGTATTTTTCTGCGTGCATAAAAACTTCTGCGATTGTCATTTCTACTAAGGTGTTGTTTGTTTTCGAAGACATAAATGTCTTATGTCTTATTTCATGTCTTCAGGAGAAGATGTGGTTTAGAAGGTCTTAAGATTGAGAAGGTCTGCGAAAAAAAGCTATAGATTTTAGCTTCTCAAAATAAGTAAAAATAAGACAAAATAAGGTCTTATGTCTGCGAAAAAACAAACAACCTTATTAGAAACGTCTGCGGGCGCGCAGAAGTTTCTTTGAAAAAACAAACAAGCTTATCAAAAACGTCTGCGCATCCGCAGACGTTTTTTTAAAATAAGGTCTTATTTAAAAAAACAAACAAAGCCTAAATTAACTGCTAATAAGTTCATTGTTATAGCAGTTATTTGGATTTTAACTAAATATCTTAAACACGCTTGTATGATAACTAGTTAAGGACGACCTTATGGATCTTAATGATAACATTATGCATGTAAGTAGACGTGGCAAAATGGCGGGGTTGAGCAGATTGGTAAGTGGGTCAAAAAGAGGTTTTAGTACATGTTGAAACAGGTCGGGTTGGGTTGGGTTGACCCTCAAACCTTTTTTGTGCAATTTTATCTGTTATAATAGTTACTGCATTGCAGATAATTACAGAAAAGCTAATATTACAATAGTAAGGTTACCTTTTGGATTGGTTGATGGTTTAAAACCGATTAGACAACCTACATCTGAGCCAAAGGCTCGGAGCCCCCCGGAGGAGCCTTACCCATTGGCTCAGAGCCCCCCCGGAGGAGCTTTAACCAAGAAAAACTCCTTTTAAGAAAAAAGTGACACTCAACGCGTTTCCATTTTAACTAAATATAAGACAAAAATAAAGAAAAATTATGTTTCCAACTATTAAATCTTCCTACGTCATCCTCATACCTACTAAATGATGACACATTGGTTCTTAACGAAATGATTTTGGGATGTAGGCGACAGATATTTGAAACCATGGATAATCCCTGATCCTGAAGTAACATTCATTCCCCGAGCCAAAGAAGATGAATGCCTGATTCTTGCAAGCGACGGTTTATGGGATGTAATGAGCAACGAAGAAGTATGTGAAATAGCTAGAAAAAGAATCCTCGTTTGGCATAAGAAAAACGGGGGTATAACACAAGAAAGAGGCCAAGGGATAGATCCCGCAGCACAAGCAGCTGCAGAAAGCCTATCGAATCGTGCTCTTCAAAAGGGAAGTAAAGATAACATTACAGTCATTGTTATAGACTTGAAAGCACAGAGAAAGTTTAAAACAAAAACATGATCATAGTAACTCCAATTTATCAGTGTACAATGTTATTGTTCCTAGTATTCAAAACTGAAAAAGCCTTTTTGTTTGTTCATGTAAATGTTTGTTTTTTTTTTTTCCTAAAATTTCTTTTAGATGTTTTTGTAGTAAGATTAGGATTTCCTTCATGTGTTTTGTTATTGTTCCTCCAAGTTTCAAAGGCTTTGTGAGGTATTTCCTATTGGAATAAAAGTGTAACATCTAATGTGTTTGAGTTGCAGTTATAGTTATACATTCAATAAGTGTATGGACAATAATAAAAACCTCTTCGGTATTATGTGTTATATTGATCTTTATTTATAGAGTATATGAGATAAAATAGAAACCCAAATAGGGTGTAACATATATATACAATCGAGCTTAGTTATCCGATACTAACGTTCTAACTATCAGAGATTATGTAGAATGGAATGTTAGTATCAAACTTTTAGAGATTAATTTTATGTATCAAACTTATAATTTTGTACTTTTGTTTAGTTAATTTCACGCAATGATAAATTAAACTTTGATACATAGTAAAAAGGACAAATTTTCGAGAAAGGTAATTTAAATATCGAAATTTGTCAATAAAGGTAATGTTTAATTTTTTAGGCAGGGAAAGAATTATAGATTTTGATTTTTAACAAAAAAAGGTACCGGTAACCGGATGTGCAGGTTACCGGTTAAAACTCATTGAGGTGGTACCAAATTGGCCTAGTAGTTTTACACGTGCTTTGGTAAGATAATTGTTTATTTGTTTGTTTAAATATTTATTTGCTATTTTATAGAATTATTTATATTAAAATAGAGTCACAAGGTTAAAAAGGGAAAATATATGTTTTTATATATTTATGTGTTTATTGAGCATATTGATTCGTATTTAGATAAATGTCACAAATAATAACTCGTTGGTTAATAATTAATTGAGTAGAGTCATTTAATTAATCAATTGTGAGTTAGACAACAAATAAGTGCACTGTGTGTGTGTGGGGGGGGGGGGGGGGGTTGTATTAGAGAACATGCCTTAGCACCTCCTCTTTCACTTTGTGCTTACCTCTTTCTTGTGCTCCTTCCATTTTTGCTTTGAAGAACAACAAGATCAGCCTTGATTCTGTGTTTTTAGTGTTGGATTTCTTCTAAGTAAAGGTTAGTTCTTGTTTGTGATATATTCTTGGTTGTATTCTTGCCATAGATATACTTGTTCTTGTTAGGGTTCTTGAAGGAAATTGGGTTTATGATGAAATTGAAAGTGCTATTTGTGCTACACATGATTTACATCTTGTTTTGGTATTAATTTGATGTGTAATTTTTGTATTTTGGTTTAATAAGCCTTGAGCCCCATTAATGGAGGATGAGGAAGATGAAGTTGGGTTTTGAGATTGAAAAAAATGGATACTATGATTTTGATGGTTCTAGTTGTTGTTTTACATGTTATTTGAGTTTAATACTACCATACAACTGCTACATATTAATTTCCAGGATTTATTGTTGTGTTTTGGGATGTTGGAATGTGGCTGGAACAGGGCAGAAGCATACCTGCAGTCTGCTGTCCGTCGCTGAACGTGACGCGTCCTTCAAGGGGAACGCGACGCGTTCCTTGCTGGGCAGAACCATGGTGTTTTGTTTTCTGCTTTTATTCGGTTGTGTTATGTTCTAATTATTTATACTTAGTTCTAATACGAATTAAATGATATAATTGGGATAGATTGGTGATGAATGTCGCTTATGGAATATTATATGAGTTAATTGCATACTTTAAACTAAGAAATGACATTTGATGAAACTTGTACAGGTTTTGATGGTTTCTACATGTTATGTATCATGTAAATAGGCTATATGCTAGTTGAACATGTGTAACACCGTATTTTCACCCATAAAATTTTCATTTAAAATAACACTGCGGAAGCGATTAAATACCAAAAGTATTTACAACTAAACACAAACCACTATTTACAAAACCAACTTATTCAAAATATCAGTATTACAAAAACTACGGCTCGTCACAAATATCACATCAGAGCCCTAGGTGATTACTCCCCAAGCTAACCACTCTCAGCCGAGCCGCTGACGTACCAAAACCTGTAAAAAGAGTAATAGGTGGGGGATTAGCACAAAGCTAAGTGAATGGAGTACAACCACAACAGATATATCAGCCACAAACCCATGATATCAACAACCACAAATAAACACCCCGGGAAGACCGACGGTTCTGCAGGAACCTACAACCAATGCCGGCCAAAGCAAAGGTTTACCGATAGTTCATTTGTTATTCTCACACAATATTATCTTAAGTTGCAACAAATGCATCAAAAGATTCCAATACTGATTAGCCGATAGCAAACAAACCCAGCCCATAAGCCCAGTCGAAAACTGACTTCCCAACCATCATGTATACATATCATTGACGCAACAATTAATTAACAATCAACCAGTTAATCAATTATCAGATACACAATCTATCCATGCGTTAAACCAATAACAGTTGCAACCAAACCAACTACAACTAATATCACCCGTGAGTAAACATCCACTCACCTCAAGTTCTCAGCTTCTCCACTCAGTGATCTAATTTTACTGAGCCTTGTTTGTTCCTGAGAACACAACAATCAAACATCAGAATCTGATTCATAAATATATATCAAACATATATTTATATCATCTTTAAATCAAACATATCATGTTAGATTCACATATGCATGAACACTTAGCATATAGCATCAAATAATCAACAAACAACCAAAACCATCGGATTTCAAGGAAATCCGATACAACCATCGGATTTAAGCCAAAATCCGCTAAAACCATTGGATTCCAGGAAATCCGATACCCCTATGTCGGATTTGAAGACAATCCATAACAACTGTCGGATTCCTTCACCTTCGGATTCAACTTGTCGGAATCCACCATAGAACTCATCCATCGGATTTAATGATAACCGGATTTCATACACTCGGATTTTAACACTGTCGGATTTCACCATTAGTTCCGGATTCTTGAATACCGGATTTCCATATCTTCGGTTTTCACCATCATCTTCTTCATCAACAATCTGATAACATCATAACTTCCATAAATCATATAACCAGAAATATGAACTTACTTAAAACATACTCAATCATGTTTAAACCATCTAAAACATGTTTGACATCAATAACATCGTCATAACAACTCAAGAACATCACAAAATCTACTAAACCAACCAACGAATGTTTTTACATGTTCTTACATAGTGTTCATATACAAAACCCAGCATAATGATAATCAAAATCATATCATGCTAACAAAAATCACGTTTCAAGAATCAAACAAGAATCAAACCAACCTTTAACTTGAATTCACGAATTCAAAACACCAAATCCGATTATGTTCTTCTTTGCTTCTCTCGGTTTTTCACACTCAATACACACACTTAGCAATCTTCAAAGTGAAGAAATGATTACCGGGAATTAGATTTAACTCAACTAACCACATATACATGCAATTAATTATTCAAGCAGGAGGTGTCATCCTCTAATCTTTCAATTACATGCACACACACACTCACATCCGCACATATATACATATATAAACCAAAACATATATATATATATATATTTAACACTTAATTAAAAGTTAATGATTAATAATTAATCAAACATTAATCAATTAATAATTCACGTAATAACTTACCGAAGCCTACCCAAATGCTAGGCCCAAATACAGGATGTTACAGCATGTGTTATATGATGGTGTACATGTGTTAATCATATTGGGTTAGTTTTGATCCGTTTGTGAAATTACTTGACATTTTGGAGTTATTTGGGTATTGATTACTAATTCCTATTATGTTGTGTTCTCAGGAACGGAGAAAACTCAGTGACATAAGACTACTGAGTTGGAGATTGGTGATCATAGGTGAGTAGACGTTTAACCCACCGATGGTTATTAGTTGTAACGGTTATGGTTGCAACTGTTGACACTTTGATGGACGGTTTTAGTCTGGTGATTGATTAACTGGTTATCTGTTGATTAATCGTCTGTGATATGTGCACATGGACGATGGGAAGTCTGCTTGGCTGGGCTATGGGTTGGGTTTGTTTGCTATCGGCTAATCAGTATTAGATCTTTTGATACATTCGTTGCAACTTAAGGGCAATACTGTGTGGGAATAGCAAATGTGCTATCGGTAAACCTTTGCTAGGCCGGCATTGGTTGCAGGTTTTGCAGAACTGTCGGTCTTCTCAGTTGCTTGTTTATTTGTTGTTCTTGTATCTTTCGGTTGTGGTTGATGCTGTTTTGTTGGTTTAACTTTCATTCACTTAGCATTGTGCTAATCTCCCACCTTCCACTCCTTTTTACAGGTTTTGGTAAGTCAGCGGTTTAGCTGGGAGTTGGCGTTGCGTGGGGAATAATTGACCGCCACTCTGTTATAACTTTTGATGAGTTATTTGTAACTATGTAACACTAGGTTTTTGATATATTGATGTTTTGAAAATAGTATGGTCCTTATTTAATTATATACTTTTGTAAACGTGTTGGCAAATCTATTTTATCGCTTCCGGAGCATTTAAAAAAAATAGGTTGAAACTTGTGGTGTTACACCTCTCTTCAAATCCGGTTGATTGACTTTGTATCAGTGTGAGTGTTTGTTTGTTGGTGTTTGAGGGTTGCCATTTTGGCCGGTCAAAGGGTGGTCAAACACCGATTAATGGCGGAGGATGGTGATCAACGGCGGAGTACCTTCATACCTTCAAGAACATCAACAAAATTTCATAAACACAAACAAGGGGTGTTGTTCGGTTATTTTCTTTGAGTTTCAGGTAGATCGGGTCGGCTAAATTAGTATTTGTTGTCAAGATTTTAACCGTTAATCGAACCAAATTACAATACAGTTAATTGGGTATCGGGTAATTCGGGTATCGGGTCAGGTATCATTAGGCATACCCGAAAATTGGATTTTTCAAAAAAATAAAAATAGTTGTAGATCAAAATTTCATACTCCAAAGATAAGTTCAAGTATAACAAATTCACTATAGATGAAATTTTCAAAAAAATAGCTTAAATAAAATGATGACATGAAACATTGTTTTGTACTTTTGTATATTGTATATAGAGTTCAACTATTTTGCTAAGTTAAAAAGTGTAGATATTTTCCTTGTGTCTAAACTTTGCTTTGGTCTTATAGTTTATAAATAAGTAAAAATTGGATAACTAATAAAAAAAGTTTTTGAGACCCATCATATTACACCGAAATTATGGTTAAGAAAGTATTTACAAATGATGAATTTGTTATAGTTTTGGTATAGAATAAGAAAAATGTTTACATGCCTAACCGTAATGGGTTTTTACCCAAATGATAACCGAACCAAAAAAGAAGGGTGACCCGAATAACCGAAAACAATAACCGATAACCGATTAACCCAACCTGACTTAACCGAGTCTTCAACGGGTCGGTTGTTTTTTCGGATATCGGTTATTTTCAACGAGCATAACACAAATACATGAATTCTTATTAAAAAATAATCAAATTAATATAAAGAAATTATTAAATCACCACCGATCACCATGTATGATTCATGGTGGTCAATAGGTGGTGGTTTATAGAAAATAAATAACTAATTAATGGTTAACTTTAAGAAGCGCATGATTAATCATTAGAATATAAGAAATATCAAGTAGATATTAAGTGTAAAAGGTAAGCAACGCAAATAATTAGACTCGGGCTAATGCTGCACAAAATGAATGATAATTTGTATGGCGGGAAGATTCTTTTTTAATGAGAAAGCATATTTGATTGGACCACACATATTCATGCTCGAATATGCTTAACAAAACCTCTTATTCGAACTCGAATACTTCTAGCATTTATGTTGACCAAGCTCGAATATGCCTTGAAGAGATATTATTCAAACTCGAATATGTCTTGAAAAAATGTTATTCGAACTCGAATATGCCTAAAATTCACTTCATCCATGCTCGAATATGCTTAAAAAAACTTCATTCGAACTCTAATATATCTAGAAGACATGTATCCAACTCGAATACTACTTGAAAATTTGATATTCAAACTCGAATAAACCTTAAAGATCTTGTATCCAAAGTCAAATATGTAACACCACCTCAGCTATTGTCAAAATCCGTGTAAATTTAAGTTTTTAAACTGCGTGGTTCGGTTTGTAATAAAAGTGTTTACCTGTTTGATTAACTAACTAGTAATTTAAAACAACGCAGCGGAATATTTAAAACCAAACAAACGAACCTATCAATTATTACAGGTTAAAACCACATTGATTTGGCGTTTAGATTTACATATCAAAAATGGTGCCGAATCACATACTATCAGTGTTACTACATCATCAACCGACCATTGCATACAAAATACCAGTTACAGTGTTCCTTCCCAAAAGATATATACAATTCCCAGCAGAGAATCCCATCTCACCAGGCACGCCTACTCCTTATCTGTAAAAAGGTATATCAACGGGATTAGCTATATAAAATAGCTAATGAGTACTAACAGGCATGAAAAGCAATAAAGCAAGTCATATACACATCACGAGTTAGCAAATAATGCTATCATATCACATAGCGGAGTGCTGACATGTCCAGCGAGTGTATTATATTGCCGGGTTGCAAATCCAGCTCAAACCACTACCACCGGGGGAATCAGACACTACCATCCGTGCTGGTTTCATCACGTGAGTGAATCACCATGCTCGTTTTGGAACCAAAAGCTCATAGGCTAGCCCTTTAAGGCAATCACCTCCCAGATAATCTAAGGAACGGAACTCGAGTACCATTAGTCCAGGACATTATGCCCGAAGGCTTAGGACCCAGCCTAAGCTGACCTCAATCAAGAAACTGTCTGGACATACACATAGCTCATCAGAAATCCTTTTCAGGAACAATTGCATGCATGCTTTTACAGATAACTTGTATTCATCAATATATATATATATATGCACATGTATTTAAATATATGTTCACATATCAGATAATCATGGCTTTACTAACTTGCATACATATAATTCTCGTGTGTACCATATTTAGCATACCATAACCGTGTAGTGCATTTACCAATTAAATCTCCCTTTATTGAACCCATGAAAGTCAATACTCACCTGAGCGTCTAAACTAAACAATTATACTGTTCAGGCTCTTCCTAGTCGCTAGAATCACCTAAACAATATCACATATATCAATACCTCATGAAACAGTAAATTCTGTGCTGAAATAGGGCTCCTTACGGCCACAAGCAAATGCTTGCGCCCACAAGGAAAATGCTTTGTTTGCGCCCGCAAGGGCAGAACTATGCTTGCACCCGCAAAGGGGGTCCTTGCGCCCGCAAGCACAGCTCCTTGCGGCCGCAAAGGATTTCCTTGCGCCCGCAAGCAAGTCTGCACAGACCAGTGTCGAGTTCCAGCCCCTGTTTTGGCCATTTTCAAACCCAAATATGTACCAATCGATTCCAAACCATTTTCCAGCATTCACATATGAACAAGACATTCAAACTAAGCTAGAAACATGTTTCAAAACACACTTTAACATACAATTCAAGATTTTGCACCAAAATCACCCAATTTGACCCATTTGCATAAATTCTCCAAATCAATCTATAAACCTTACTTTAATTCAAGTTTCTGATTCATTTAAGATTAGAATAGGATTGGAAACTTGTTGGAATCATTGATTTCAATTGTAGAAACCAATTTGGAGGTTTTGCCAATTTGACCTAAAAAGTCAAGACCCAAGAACAAAGAGGAATCATGAAGAAGAAGGCTTACAAGATAGATGAAGATGATGAACAAAGGAATAAGAACAGATTGCCAGCTTGATTTTCTGATCAATTCCAGCCCTTGATTACTCCTTTCTTGATTGAGTTCTTCTTCTTCAAGCACAAGGAGAGAAAGTGAGTTTAGTGTGTGTCGTGTATGTTAACTGAGAAAGATAAACATGAGGGCTAATATTAGTCCTCATTTATCCACAAGGGGTATTTTGTTCCCCTTGTCAACATACAACTTAACACCCGATTATCTGTTTCAAGTAACGAGGATATTTTTGAAAACCTCGTTTGAAACCATTTAATATTTAATCATTATTATCTATTTTCTTTATTATTTATAAATTCCCATATAATTAACCAATAACTTATCATCTTTAAATACTTAACTTATATTCTTAATTTAATTCTTTTAAATTAATACACGTACCAAATGGAGCGCACGAATAGGCCCAATTTGAGGATGTTACAAAATGCATATTCAAACTCGAATATATACTCAAACTCGAATACCCCTTGACAAACTTATATTCAAAGTCGAATACTTCTTGTTTTTCAAAAACAAAATTTCAATTATTTAATAAAAAAATGAAACATAACAAAATCAAATATTTTTATTTTTCTCACAATTTTCAAATTTGTTTTAAAACACTTTTCAATTTTTTTTATTTTCAAAGATTTTATGAACAAAACCAACTCCCCCTCAAATTTTGCAATAAATCAATAAATTCAAATATGAGAAAGAGATAAAATTCCATATTAGCATACTGAACACAACAATCTTCAATGCACTTTGATTGATCTTCACTGTGTTCTCACATGTCTCTTCATCTTCTAACTACAAAAAGGATTATAAAATTGTGATACTCATTTCGTTTCGGGTCCAGATTTGTAAGTCTTTGCAGTTTTTGGCATCCATATTTTTGGATTTTTAATAACAGATTTATGGACCTTTTTATTCAATGGTCCTAATACCTCCGTGAAATTCCATTTTTCACAACAAACTCATGTTTTGTCCTTGATGTTTTGTAGATCTTCGTTTTTGATAACCTTGTTAAGTATTTGACTGAATATACCACAAATGAAGATTTCACATTTGTTTTTAGCACAAAATCAGAATTCATTTTTGGTTTAAAGGAATACTTATGTTTGTTGTGTTGATTGCAAAAGTTATTATTTTGAGGTTGACTATTTGAAATTCTCTTTGGTATAAAATTAGATGACAATTCATCATTGATAACATTTTTTACTTTGAACTCTAATGTTCGGGGGGCTGGTTCAGAATGTTTCTTCTTTGGTGTCCATGATGAATTCTTCATCCTTGAAGTCGATGGTTCACAAGATGATATGTTGCTGGTAGAGCTTTTCTTTGAAGCCCATACCTGCTTCTGTTTCAGCTTCGAATCATCTGTGACAATAGAGAAACAAGAGTCATAACTATTTGAATGATAAAAGTTATGTTTACCTTTAAACTTTGGTTTCTTCTGTTGATAACAGAAACTAGTTGCTTTGTTTGGAGCCTTCACTGAATCAATTGGTTCATCAAATATGAAGGTCTCATATGAATCTTCAGAATTTGCAACAGAATGATAAGAATCAGATTGAATACTACAATGTGAAACTAAATAAAAAAAATAGATTTAGGAGTCTTTTTAGCGAAAGTCTATTGTAGCTCAGATATTCAAGTTATTACCTGTGTTCTTTCTTTCTCAAAATTCTTTCTCCCGGCATCTAATGTCTTTTGAAACTCAAATATTTTCTTTTCAAGATCTGAGCTGAGAATGTATGTCTGAGAAGAAGCCAATAGCTGTTGCTCAAGTCTTTTGACTTTTCCTTGCAAATCAGTTTTTTCAATGCAGAGTTTGTATATCAACTTCTCATCATTCTTCAACATCTTTTGTGAATCTTGATGTTTTTACAAAGAGGGTAGACAAATGTTCTTTAAGCTTAGCATTGTATTCTTTAGATCATGTGATCTTATCTTCTCGTTCTCATTTCATGTATCTTCTTCCCAATTTCAACTTTATACTATTGACATTTCTTTTCATATAGTTCAAATTTCTTAGACTCTTTGGACATTTGTTCTTTAATCTTTTCATTTACTTCTTTCAAAAAGTTTGTTTTTATCTTCTCTTTCTCTAATCTCAACATCATACTTCTCCCTCTTGTTATTCAGAAGTTGAGATTTCCTAACACTATGGACATTTTCTGTTTGAGCATGCCAATCTCTTCTTGGAGAGAGTCTACTCTGTTTCTTTCAGTTTTAAACCTTTGATGTTTTGAAAACTAAAAATGAATCTTCGCAAATAATTCTGGATTTGTCTTGCACAATTCAAAAAGTTGTTCATTTTGTTCATCCACTAAATCATCATATAGAAGAAACATCTCGTTCAATATTGTCTTCAAATATTCTTCAGTTATTGAAATGCAAGGATTGAATAATAACGAGTTTGAAAGATCCTCTTGAATCGAAATCCTAGTTTTTTTAATAGATTAGTTGTAACTAATCTAAAATTCAAAAAAATTTTTTTTGGTACAATTGAGGTTTCCGAATTGCAATTGAAGTTTTAACTAATTAATTAATTAAATATCATCCTAAAATTTGGTTAATTAGTTAAAGAATTTTTTTTTAATCTGGTCATAAATTTTAATACCTTCAATAACTTTGATCATTTGGTCATAAACTGAAGCGTTATTGAATAGATTAGTTGTAACTAATATAAAATTCAAAAATTGATTCTTTTTGGGATGACGTCTCTGTATTCTTAAAAATGATTTTTTTCATTTCTTTTAAATGAGATGTTGTGATTGGTGGAAACCTAGTTTTGAAAAAGATGATGTCATCATTTTTTTCTTTTAATAAGGTTATAAGATAAGATAAGATGTTTTAAAATCAATAACAAAACATTTTGAATAACATATTCAAGTTGATCACTCAGCTAATCACCATAATCTCAAAAAAATCCCATAACTAAACAAAAAATTACCTACCCACTACTATTAATGGATAACAAAAAATTAAGAATATAATAATTTTTAAAAAATATCATATTACAATAAAATTTACACCAAAACGTAGATAAAAATGAGACGGTCGCAAATATATAATAATTTTTTCTTTAAACAAAATATATCACAAGTTACTAAACTAGGATTTTTATTGCTAATATATATTTGAAATTCAAACTCAAACGGGTATAAATCCGTATGATATAAAACATGATTAATTAGACAAGCTACCATCACTATTTTTAGGGAGGAATTAACTCACATTGATTATGAATTACTACGGCTAGGATCATTTCTTTATTTGATCTAACGATTTAAAATAAACTAAAATTTCTCTCTCTAAACTCACCGTCGATAATATATATATATATATATATATATATATTTAATGTCCGAAATATTTATGAATTCCACTAAACAAATTAATCACCTAAGCAGGAGGTGGTCGGTTCTATCTTTAAGAGTGGTTGAAATCTTCACATCCTACCATACCTACGACACCACCACGTTAGTTTTTCACTCCACCACTCAATTTTGTAGTGGTCAATTCCTACTAGATCGAATTTTAGAACCTACTTTATTTATTAATCTCACATTCAATAATTCCTAATAAATAATATAAGAAAAATTAATAGATTAAATTACTAAAAAATTATGAGGCCAAAAAAAAAAATAAATTAAAAGAAATTTGTTTGTTCAACATGGAATACGTAATGTGACAAAATAAAAATAAAAATTGAATATCTTATTTTTATTACCAGCGCGGTAATAAAAAGAATATTAAAAAAATAGCAATTTGTATTTGTTGCACCATCTCAATAAGGAAAGGAAAAGAAACTAAAAATAAAAAAATCAGTTTTTTTAAATCATCTTAATTTTGAAAGAATAGATTTGAAACTAAAATAAACCTAAATTTCCTTTCTAAACCTCTCAATTTTCTTTATTTTCATTTTTTAAATGAAACTCGAGAACACCTTCTATAGAGGCTTAGGGGGTGTTTGAGATTGCGATTTGAAAATAGATTATAATGTTTTTAATAATCGGAATCTAGATAATCAATTGTAAGAGAACTTGCTATTGAATAATATTAGATTTGATCATGCTGCTTCATATTGATAACCAGTTTTTTGGGTGTTTGAAATTTTGTTTAAACATTGATTATCTGATTATCGTGATTTGAAATCATAGATAATTAGTTTTAAGTGTTTGAGGTTTTTTAGAAATTAATTATTCGTGTTTTAGAGACTACAAAACGCAGTTTTGAAAATCTACATTTGAGTTGCTTTTTCAAACTGATTATTGGATTATTGTGATTTTACCCTTTAAAAATCAATTAATCTACTTTGCTAAACACTCAAAAAACTGATTATCTAATTATTACGATATGAAGCAACATAACTATTATTCAGTAGTACGTTCTCTTACATCTGATTATATTATTGAAAATGCATAATTTATTTTCAAATCGCAATCCCAAACATCCCCTTAACAAAGTAGATTAATTGATTTTTAAAAAATAAAATCACAATAATCAAATAATCAGTTTAAAAAAGTAACTCAAAAGTAGATCCAAGCCAAAAAAATCCAAAGTTGAATTTAAAAATAGAATCGAAAAAATCCGAACGAAAAGACCACCAGACTAGACTAATCTAGATAAAATCGAACCGAAAAAAACCATCCGAGACCGGACAACAAAAGACCGAATCATCCCCGGACTCGGGGGCCGGATGGGCCCGCATTTTGTTTACTCTCAAATTATCAAGTACCAAAGCCCACTCACCCAGCCCACGGGCCGCAGGCCCATCATTTGCCCATTTAGAAAACCCTTTCCCAACTCGTCTTCCTGAGTTTTTCTCAATCGCGACTCCCTGGCTCTGTGCGGCTTTAGCAAGGGTGCAACTCGGCTATCTCTTCAGCTTTGTGCCTCTCGATTGTTGACACTGACAGACAATCGCAAGTCAGCAACCCTTCTGAAGTTCGTTCCTTCTTTCGAGGTAAATTTCTAAATTCTAGCTTTTAAATTAAGTTTTGTTGATAATGGATTAATTGATTATTACTTGTTAAGAAGTTTAGATTGATTAATTGATTATTATTATAGTTTTGATGAAGTATGAATTATGAATTATGAAATGTGAAATTATAAATCCAAATGTAAGTTTCATGTTGTAGTAGTTATTAGTTGCTTAGCTGAGAATGTTATGTGAGTTTGATACTTAGTTATATCTTTCATACATGGTAATTAGTAATCACCATTCACCACTGTTACTTATTTGTGAAATTGTGATTGTTATTTGCTACTTATGAACTTTATCATTTTATCAATAGTCATGGAGAGATTTTTAAAGAGAAATGTACCATCTTCAAGTAGCGGTAGTAATGGTGGAGACCCTTCAACTAGAAATTTATGATGCGGCTAGTAATTTCCAACCTCATCCTACATCGTCAATGCCCAATATTGTTGATTTGAATGATCTTACTTGATTGATGTGAATCTGTTAAAAGATCACTATAGTTTACTCATTGCTTCATTCTCTGCATATTCCATGTGCAAGTTGTTGTAGATTACTAGATTGAATGTTCTTCTGTAGGATTTGGTGTTTGTGTAAGTTGTCGGCAGTGTTGTAAAACTTGGCCTCCTTGGCAGAGTAATCGGCGACTAGTCAGGATTAGACAGACAATCACCGAGCCTAGTTGAGTGAAATCGTATTAAAGACTCAGTCAAAATCTAAAATTTTCAAAATCATTGAAAAATCGGTGAAAATGGTCAAAATCAGATTGAAAATGGGTGAAGGGGTGTTGAAAATGGTATCGGTTTGCTCCTTTGGGATGATAAATCGAGACCTGTGGGAGCAGGGGTGTTGAAGAGCGGTTTATGAAGTATTGATTGATGAAACAACGATTGTTGATGGGTAATTGATTATGTGGTCATTTGTAGAAGAAGAATGATATAAAATGGAAGTTGGAGGGGGGGGGGGGGATTGTTAAGGTTAAAATGACATATTTACCCTGTTTTATTATAGTTTAATCTTCTTAGAACTTAATCTAATTACAAAGTTGCGATAAACAGATAACCTATATTAACCATATTCTAATCTTATATTTTCAAATTTTAACTAAAATTTTCCAATCCAAGTACTCCCCACCTAGGCCGATTATTCACTAAATCCATGTCAACTGCTCGACTACTGTGTAGCGAGTTCTACAACGTTGGTCTTCGTTTTTCTGGTTTTGATGTGGGAAAGTGTGTCAATTAGGTATTAGTCTAATTAGATTAAATTGTCGGGGTAATTGGTAAAATATGCCTCTTTTTATCCATATGTTACTGCTTATCTTATATTCTTAAGTGATTTATGCCAGTTTGTACAACAATCCCTATTGTTCATCAATTTGCTACGTAATTGTTGTAGATCACTAGATTGGATATTGTATTGCTGGAATTGTTACTTGTTAGTTTAGGTTTTTATGTGCTTAGAAAATTCAAATCTGTTTTGATTTTGGAAAGTATCTCCTTTATGATTTGGGCTAATAAAATCAAAATATCATGGCAAAAAAGGCTCAAATCAGATTTTCATCAAAAGTGGGAGCCACAATCATGTCAAACACAAATCTGGATACTCAACTTTCAGAGGAGGAACTTGAGAGAAAGAAGAAGAAAGAAGAGAAGGTAAATCCTTTTTACTTATTGTTCTTGACTTAATCACAATTTATGTATTGTTTTTCACGTGGGTTTATTCTATTTTCTTTGGTGGGCAGGCAAAAGAGAAAGAATTGAAAAGACTCAAAGCTGCACAAAAAGCTGAAGCAGCTAAACTTAAGGTAATATAATCTAATTATCATATTTTAGGGAATATTTCCCTGTTTTGAGTTTGAATTATCAATGATTTAATGATCATCGACTTAACTGATTTACACTTAAGGCTCAACAAGGTCCTACTTCCTCAAAAACCAGTAAGAAGAAGCTACGAGCAGATGCAGGAGAAGAAAATCCCGAAGAGTTTATCGACCCAGAAACCCCATTCGGTGAGAAGAAAAAACTATCTCAACAAATGGCAAAGCAGTTTACTCCTGAGGCAGTGGAGAAAGCGTATGTTTTGCTATGAATTGTTATTATTCTATAGCTTTCAACTGGCTTCAAGTTGTTTTTTTATCAATTAGTTTATTGCTTATTGAAGTTATCTATTGGTAGATGGTATGCGTGGTGGGAGCAGTCAGGTTTCTTCGAGGCAGATTCTTGCAGCTCTAAACCTCCATTCACGATTGTGAGACTCCGCCATTTTACTTGTGATTTTCTCTTGTCTAATATCATATGTAGATTTTAAATCTCAATAAACCTTTTTTAAGTGGGATCATAAAAGCTCATAAGTAGCGATCGACTATAGTAATTTGGATATGCTCATATGTAAATGCAGGTTCTTCCACCTCCTAATGTGACTGGAGCTCTACATATTGGTCATGCCCTAACCGCTGCAATCCAGGTTTAAATAACATACATTCATATTTCTTATGAATCACAGTTTTGCATGTAAATCCGCTTTATTTAAGTTGCTTTTGATCGTCCTTATTTCAGGACACGATTATTCGTTGGAAGAGAATGTCAGGATACAATACACTATGGGTGCCTGGAATGGATCATGCAGGGATAGCAACTCAGGTTAAATCGACTTCTAAGATATGATGAATTCTAGATGTTATAAAAATGATGGGTGGGAAGTTGGTTAACGGGCCAAAACATGTGATTTTTGGTATGGGTGAACTGTGAAGTTGACCAAAACACTTTATATGATCACGAAAGTTTTCTTTCTGTTAGAAAACATTTTGACAACTTTTTTGTTTGTGTTGCTAATTTTCATATATATATCTGACACTACCTCTGCTAGGTTGTGGTGGAGAAAAAACTAATGAGAGAAAGAAATCTAACCCGTCATGATGTGGGCCGAGAACAGTTCGTATCCGAAGTGAGTTTGACTTGTGTTCATAAGTTGTGACATCATAATGGTTAGATTTGCTTCTAAAGAGTTCCCATCATTTTGGTATTGATAAAAGGTATGGAAGTGGAAAGATGAGTATGGAGGCACAATACTACAACAACTTAGGCGTTTAGGTGCATCTCTGGATTGGTCACGTGAGGTAAATCGAGCAAAGTTATATCATCAATATGTGTGTTTGTATTTTAATATTTTGTTTGGTACCTAGCCTCATTAGGACTTTTGAACTTATTGTTTTCATCATGTCAGTGCTTTACTATGGATGAAAAAAGGTCAAATGCTGTAACAGAAGCTTTTGTCAGGCTTTATAAGCAGGGTCTTATCTATAGGTAATATTGATATCAATGAGTTTCATTCATTCTAAATCATTCTTGGTGTTTTTTCCTTTATTCAAATTGGATTTTGACAATTCTTTATGGTTAGTGGCAATATTTCGGCCAACGCCAACTTAAAGATATAGTTAAAAAGGAAATGCGTCAAATGTAGCCAATATTTAAAATTTTCCCCTAAATTTCTTGATGCAAAAAAATTAGGTCAATATTTTTATAATATAGCTCTTTAATGGAATCTAACACACTAGTTATTTATGAAAAAGATTTTCAAATATCGATAATTAGTTTTCCTGGTCTTCAACCCATTCATTGCGTACCTCTACTTTTTACTTAATGTTGTGAAGAAAGGTATTTGTCAGGCACTTTATTTTCCTTAACAAAATCTTAATTTTTTCTCAAGTTATCATTTAACTAAAATATGGATGCCTTTTGTGTTCACTTCAGAGATTTACGGTTAGTGAACTGGGATTGTGTCTTGCGAACAGCAATATCTGATATTGAGGTAAACCATTACCTTTCTTTCTTGACATTAAGATACATCAATTACATATTTAACATCTCTACTGCTGTTTTTGTAGGTAGATTATGTTGATATCAAAGAAAAGACACCTCTTAAGGTTCCCGGTTATAAGAAATTGGTGGAATTTGGTGTTTTAACATCATTTGCATACCCTCTAGAGGAAGGTCTCGGAGAGATAATTGTGGCAACTACTAGAGTTGAGACAATGCTTGGAGATACTGCTATTGCTGTTCATCCTGAAGACCCAAGATACAAACATCTTCATGGAAAGTTTGCAAAACATCCATTTAATGGAAGAAGGCTTCCTATAATTTGTGATGCTATACTTGTTGACCCAAAATTTGGAACTGGTGCTGTGAAGGTAAGATGATATGTTAAAATTAGTTGTGGTAATTCAGCACATTTACATAGGATTGGGTTAGAGGGATAGGGGTTTTAAAGTGTAAATGAGCCTAGCCTGAGCTGAACTAGGTTAGTGAATATTATATAGGCTTGGGCCCAGCTTGTTGTTGTATACTTATTTACATAAGTATTATTTATTTTATGTGTGTGTGTGTATATATAGTTATCTATCTATATAATTACTTTCTAGATATACGTAATCACTCTTATGTAATATTATTTTTATAATAACACCCACATTAATATTTATTATGTAGTTATATATTATATTATTAATATAGATAGTTAAATACATTATTATAATTAAATAATTAGTGGGCTAATTTAGGCTCAAGAGCCTAATTGAGCTCATTATGAAGCTTGGGCTCAAACTCGTTTATGCTTGGCTCGAGATGACCTTTTTATTCTTTTGAGCTCGAGTAGCTTGGCACTACGAAGAGAGATAAAACTAAAAAAGAGAGAAGGAATCGGGTACAACAGGTTGGAATTCGTACAAAGTGCGTTCTTAATGCATTAAACCAACGTGATCTATTTTAATAATTATGGTTATTGTTGGAAAACTTCAATATTTGTAAAATCATACATGACACACCCCTCTTTGATACAAAATTTAAACAAAAAGTGTTCACGGGCAACATAACCCGCACAGTACCTAAAAATAACCATGTGACCTGTTACCCAACCAGCCTGAACCGTTTATTGTGCCACCTCTATTAAAGACATTAGAAATTCTTTGTGAAAATGTTGTTCTGTTCTCATTTATTGATGATTATTTAAAGGGTCTACTAATTGCAGATAACTCCAGCTCATGATCCAAATGATTTTGAGGTTGGAAAGCGTCATAAACTGGAGTTCATCAACATTTTAACTGATGATGGGAAGATAAACAGTAATGGAGGTTTAGATTTTGTGGGGATGCCACGTTTTGAAGCTCGTGTTGCAGTAACCGAGGCTTTGAAGTCTAAGGTATTGATGTATTGTTACATTATCCATCAATATTTTTGTGATATTGTCAATGTATAGTTGGGCATTTAATCTTCTTTTTTCTAGAAATAAATAACATCTATTCAATGCATACAGGGACTCTATAAAGGGGAAGAGAAAAATGAAATGCGTCTAGGGCTTTGTTCTAGAACCAATGATGTGGTTGAACCTATGATTAAGCCTCAGTGGTATGTCAACTGCAGTAGTATGGCCAAAGAAGCTCTTGATGCTGTCATGAATGAGACAAATAAAAAGATCGAGATAATTCCAAAACAATATGCTGCTGAATGGAAAAGGTCATGTCAATTTTTATTATCTTAATAAGAGTAAATTACTGATCTGATCCTTACGTTTTCCACAAATTGCTGGTTTAGCTCTTTATTTTTTGAAATTGCACTCGTAGTCCTTTATTTCGAATCCAGAGCCCTCTATTTAACGAACTGTTAAATCTGAATGTTAAGTTCCCTCACAATTCACATGCCTTGCAAATGAGGGTAGAATTACCTTTTCTCTCATGTTTATTAAATTTAAAGTATCTTGATATCTTCTACACTTGCCACTTATCCTGAAATCAAATCTAACCCTAAATCCCCCTTATCCTGAAATCAAATCTAAGCCTAAATCCCCTGTAGTTGCCATCCCCTACTACCCTTCTTCTTCACTTGCCACTTCATCTGCTTTTTAAGCTTACAATCTTCAGCCGCTTGAAAAAACAGAACCACCATGATCATGCCGGAAACATGAATTTTCTACCATGTTCTTGCTCATTTCGATTGTTTTCACCACTGCATCTTCACATTCAGTCCCAAATCCACTGCTGGCCATGTCATCCCACAACTACGAGCTCCACACCACCATTGAACTTATTCAATTTCTGTGTAATGGATCTATAAGATCTCCCAAATCCTCATAACTAAATTATAAAATTAAGGAATTGATGGATGGAATAGACTAGAAAACAGAAAAATAGCGTTCGGTGGTTGTATTGAATACTCGAGATGATGAAATTATAAGAACAAATAAGAAATCAGAAGGAGAGCACTATGATACTCCTTTGCTCTAAATCAGAGAAGACGCCAAGGTCTTCCTGCTATTCAGCCAAGAACCAAAAATAGTTAAATAATTCCCAATACCCCCTTTTTCCCTCTACGTCAAAGATATATTTGTCCATCTTCTAAAAAGGCCATATGCCCAATGGACTGTTGGTCTAGAATTGGGTTTGTAGCATATTTTCTATCCATACCACCCCCATGAAGAACAAGCTTGTCCTCAAGCCTCATATCTGACAATGGACATGGTGTAAAATTAAAACCCTTTCTTGAGTCATCTTTATTAGTTTCCAGTTGCCCTGGAATCTTGCATCGCTTCACTTCTTTAGTCTTAAAAGTATCATGTGATAGAAGATGTTCTTTAGCAGCAACATATTCAATGTTATGATTATTCAGATAATTGACCTGGAAATTCAGAATGTTACTGTTTGGAAACTCTTAGACTGCCAAAAACATACCAAGTAACGTACAAGACTTAGGCCTCTTACCCGAACTTGGTTCTGGACTTCCATCGAACTACCCTCGTACACGCCCAACAAAAGAATTTGTTGATTGGTAGGGGTCTTTGAATTCAACACATAGTTTAGATAGCCTTCCTTCCATAAACTTCTCCTTGAACTTCTCTGTTTTTAACATTCTCGAATTTGGGAACCGAAATCGGCCCTCCACTTTCATCAAAGAACTTGTCTTCTTGACGATGCACATCCCTATCATATGTGAAGTGTGTCGACAAAGATGTACTGCACCGGGTGAATGGTACTTTGAGCCTATCAATTTTGGGCACTTCTTCATAATGGGAAGAATCCCACAGATGGGCTTGGCCCGTGTCACTAGAATCCGAATTGTTGGTGTTCTTTTTGGGTGCATAACTATTGCCGTTGGAAGGTATTAGTATCCCTGGTTTGACTCTACAAGCATAGTTCTTCACCTAATGATACGTTGATGGAAGCAACATACGAACCCAAAACGGAGACCCCTTAGGTTATGAGCAACCGATCCTCCGATTGATTTTTGATTTTGGCACAATATAATTTGAATACTTCAATATACAGTTCGATGTTTCCCTTTTGAGGGGATTCCGACCCTAAACTTGTTTGCTACAGAATAATAATCTCCGGTGATAGAAAACTCCATGGTCGGAGAAGATTTGACATGAAAATCTGATCAAAGAAATTTCCCACAGTGATCCGGCATCTTCTCCAACGCTTTAGGTAGCTCTTTGAACCGTTGCTTCAACAAATTGATGGAGAGAGTGAGATTTCTGATTTTAACAGATAGGGAGTCGATATTCTCCTCTTGAGCAATTACCCGAGACTGCAATTGGTTACTCATAACTCATAAGTAATTTTGATTCCTTCGTCGATTGCGTTTCCCGGCAATGGAACCAATTGATAATAAATAAGTTATGAAAATGAGGAAAACAAGAAATTGATGGATGGAATAGACTAGAAAGCAGAAAAATAGGGTTTGATGGGATTGAATACTTGGGATGATGAAATTACAAGAAGAACAAATAAGAAATCATAAGGAAATTACAAGGAGATCACTATGATACTCCTCTGCCCTAAATCGAAGACGCCAAGGTCCTCATGTCCAAGCTATTCAGCCGAGAACCAAATAAAGTGAAATAACTCCCCATACCCCCTTTTCCCCTCTACATCCGATACATAAATATAAGGGAGGGTTCAATCGAGAACTGTTTTTCGTACGAGAATCAATCTTGGCCCTTGATTAAAAATAATCAATGGCTAAGAATTTTTGGCGGCTCATTAGTGACTCATTTATGGCTCGTTAATGACTCATGAATGAGTGGTATTTTAGGAAAATCAAGTCTCGCTCATTAATGATAGTCCACCCGGACGCAATTCTCAGTCGGGTAAATACACAAATGTCCAAATACCCCTATTAATTAGTCACTAATGATGTTACAAATCATTTTAGCAGTTCTTGTTTGAACTTTTCCTTATATATATATATATATATGTATAGTGAAAAGATCATTTGAGAACCATTTTATTGCGAGAACCGCGAGAACCAATCCTAGCCGTCCAATTCTCCATCCTTTAATTCAACTGTCCACCTATGAATTCATCACATGCACCTTGCCACACTCTATCCCCCCACGCTCTTCATCCATGAATTTCACCTACCAATTGAATCGCTAAGATTGGTTCTCACAGTTCTTACAATAATAATGGTTCTCAAATGAACCCTCCCCTATATATATACACAGGCAAAAGTTCAAACGAGAACTGTTTTTCGTACGAGAACCAATCTTAGCTGTCCAATTCCCCCTCCTTCAATTGGATTGCCCACCCATGAATTCCTTACATGCACTCTGCCACACTCAATCCCCCCACGCTCTTCATCCATGAACTCCATTATCCAAAATGAACGACCAAGATTGGTTCTCGCAGTTCTCGTACAAAAAACAGTTCTCGTTTGAACTCTCTCCTATATACACATATATCCATCATCTAAAAGGGCGCCAGGTCAATGGGCTTTGGTCTAGAATTGTGTTTGTAGCATATTCTCTATCAAGCGCTGTAAAGTCTCCCAAATCCTCAATGAAGGGCTACCAGCGTAAAATATCCGAAATTCTTAATTTATTAAACATCTGGGAAAAGACAAGTCTATCCTCAGGAGACTTAACAGTCAGATTTAACGGTCCTCTTAATAAAAGGACTGCAAGTGATAAGTTTTTTAAAATAAAAGACTATCTGTGTAATTTCAAAAACTAAAGGATTAAACCAGCAATTTGAGTTAAATGTAAAGAACCAAACCAATTTACTCCTTTAATAAGAATAATCTAGTTTAAGAATTTTGAGATGTTACGTGTTAAAGTTACACTTCAGGCGACTTTCAACTCCTTTGATCCATTAAAAGGAATGATTTTACTCACTTGACCCAATTTAAGCATTCTTTTTTTTTCTTGCACCAAAGTTGCTGTCAACATTAAATCTTTTCATGCTTGTACATATGATATATCTTATTTATAGTTATATTATTTTTTTAACATATAGACATTAAATGAATCAATTTTTAGCTCACAGATGGCTTGAGAACATTCGTGATTGGTGTATATCAAGACAGCTTTGGTGGGGTCATCGTGTTCCTGCATGGTATGTTACATTAGATGATGATGAACTAAAGGAACTTGGGGCTTATGCAAATCATTGGGTGGTTGCCCGAAATGAGAAAGAGGCTGAAGTGGAAGCTAACAGAATTTTTTCGGGAAAAAAGTTTAGCTTGGCTCAAGATCCCGATGTTTTAGACACGTGGTTTTCATCGGGGCTCTTTCCATTATCTGTATTGGGTTGGCCGGATGAAACCCAAGATTTGAAGACGTTTTACTCGACTTCTGTTCTTGAAACTGGGCATGACATTCTGTTTTTTTGGGTCGCTCGTATGGTGATGCTTGGCATGAAACTGGGAGGTGATGTACCTTTTGAAAAGGTTTGTTAAGTTTAAAATATTTTATGAAAATAAGTATATCTAGCCATGATATTCAAAGGTCCGTTAAGTTAAAAATACTTTATGAATATATATATAGGCAAAAGTTCAAACGAGAACTGTTTTTCGTACGAGAATTGTTTTTAATGTAACTAATAACTCATTAATAGGGGTATTTTGGCAATTTATATATTTACCCAACCGTGAATTGTGTCTGGATGAGCCGTCATTAATTTGTGAGGCTTGATTTTCCCGAAATAACCCTCATTAATGCGTCATTAATGAAGCATTAATGAGCTGCCAAAATTTTTTTGCCATTGATTAAGTTTAATCAAGGGCTAAGATTGGTTCTCGCAGTTCTCGTACGAAAAACAGTTCTCGTTTGAACCCTCCTCTCTCTCTATATATAGGAATGATACATTATCAATCTTCACATGCATATTCTATGTCAACATGGTTTTCTATTCATTTTCACCGTGTCATCTCTTGGTAAACTGGGTTGGCCCTGAAACACTTTTGAATCAATTTTTAAGTTTTTATAAAATCAATGTGTCATATACGATTACAGGAAATATATGGTTTCAATTACAGTCCGTATTATTAAAATCACAATGTTTTAGAAGGTTTTGCTGGATTAAATTACACTTTAGATGGCTTTTGACCCATTTGAGGACTCTTTTCCTCTTTATCTAATTTTCATTTGTTTTACCTGTTCGACCCTTAAAAGATGAAACATAGCCTGAATCAACCTATTAATTAGTAGATCTGTTAAACTTGCCACCTTTAATCTGTAGTAACATTACTTACATAATCTCACTCATTAATTTGGAACATGACTTTAATCATCATCATAATCAGGAGTTTAAAATTTTAATTGCTCTGTTATAATCACCATAACAATTTACTAATTAATTTAAGTTAAATATATAGGTTTATTTACATCCAATGATTCGTGATGCACATGGGCGCAAGATGTCCAAATCTTTAGGAAATGTAATAGATCCTATTGAAGTCATTTCGGGAATAAGTTTAGAAAATCTTCACAAGAGACTGGAAGAGGGAAATTTGGATCCTGCTGAACTAAAGGTTGCTATAGAGGGACAGAAAAAAGATTTTCCTACTGGTATTCCTGAATGTGGTGCAGATGCCCTTCGATTTGCTCTTGTTTCTTACACGGCTCAGGTACCATTTATATAAATATTAAGGGGGTGTTTGGATGTGAATTTTTGCTGTTTGAAGCTGTGACTATTAGATAATCATTTCTGCGAGTATCTGAAAAGTGTTATATTTGGAGATTATCTGAAAAGTGTTGTATTTGGAGGAATCATAGGTAAAAATAACCAAAATGAACATTCTTACGTTTTGTTAAAGTATCAAATCTAGATTATGAAAGTCCGCTTTCAACTATAAGCATATAAATTATTCTTCTAAAAGTTTTTCATATCGTATATAATTCCAACAGTTATCTTTTTTATGAATAATATTGTTAAAAATGAGAAAATAGATAGAAAAGGGGTAAGTAATTAATTTAAATATTTCTCAAATAATCAGATTTGCTACCTTAGGTATGATGGTGATTATCCAAAACTGATTATCTTTTACCTCTAATATAAATTGATAATCAGAATTAGTTTATCCAAACATTGGAAACTGACTGTGATGACATCTAGCCACAATAGTTGGATTATTGGTTCTATAACACACATCCAAACACCCCCAAAACACCTTTCTTTATAAATATTTTTTCTTTTTTATGTACTAACATTTTTCATTTGCATTGTTCTAGTCTGATAAAATAAATCTTGACATACTACGTGTTCATGGATATCGACTGTGGTGTAATAAATTATGGAATGCCATACGATTTGCAATGAGCAAACTTGGGAACGATTATACCCCTCCAACAAGAATAAACCCAGAAAACATGCCATTTAGTTGCCAATGGATACTTTCTGTCCTAAACAAAGCGATATCAAAAACCATATCAAGTTTGGATTCTTACGAGTTTTCAGATGCATCAAGTGCTGTATATTCTTGGTGGCAGTTTCAACTCTGTGATATTTTTATAGAAGTAATTAAACCTTACTTTTTTGGTGATGATGAATCGATGGCATCTGCAAAGGGTTTTGCACAAGATACGTTGTGGGTGTGTTTGGATAATGGGTTAAGATTACTTCATCCGTTTATGCCGTTTGTTACTGAAGAACTATGGCAACGACTCCCGTCACCAAAGGATCATACACGAAAGAAGTCGATTATGATATGTGAATACCCGTCGGTTGTGGAGGTTTGATCTTTAACAGATTTTGCTATGTTTTTTCTTTTTTAGACTTCGACTAATTATGCTGTTTACATTTTACTTATTACAGTCATGGACAAATGATAGAATGGAGTATGAGATGGAAGTGGTTGAATCTGCTGTGAGATCACTTAGATCAATCAGAGCAAACCTGCCTGCGGGTGAAAGAAATGAAAGGTTCATGGTGTATTAATATGATCCGGAACGGGTCGATATTTGTAATTCTTTTATCATGTTCGAAACAGGGGTTGGCCCAGCAAACAATATTTTGTCCAATTTTAAGCTTTTTATATATAAATTAACAAACTACATAGTTGCGTAAATATTGAATTTTTTTGAATTAAAGTGATTTAGGTGGTTGATTGCATTAAAAATACATTTTTGGCCGCTTTTTATCGTGTTATTTTTTCTACTTGAATTCTTTTTTTACTCATTGGACTCTTTTATGATAAAACACAACCAAATCAAATTCATTAGCAAATGGTTCGAAATTTCTTTTGACTTCAATAAATTACTTTAGCAAGTTCTTATTTTCTAAATTTTTTCTTCTTTGTTATTATTAATCATTGGATACTTGTTGATTTGTTTATGGAATTGTTTGGATGATTATATAGTATTGTGTATTTAATATTAAAAAAAATGTATATATTTGTCCTTTTCAGGCGAGCTGGATTTGCAGTGTCCCGAACTGATCAAATTGCAGACATTCTCAGGTGCCATGAAATGGAGGTTTCAACCCTAGCCAACTTGTCAACATTAACGGTACATGGACATCTATTTCACATAATTATGGACTTTAAAGCTAATCTTTTTTACTTTCTTATCTTATTAGAAAAATGCTACTTTAAGGGTATAATTAGAGATGTTAATTTAATATTTGGGATTAATAATTTTCAGGTTCTCACTGAAAATGATCCTGCTCCGGCTGGATGTGCAGTGTCGGTTGTAAACGAAGCACTTTCTGTTTATCTAAAGCTTCAAGGAGCTATTGATGTTAAAAAGGAACGTGAAAAGCTTAACGCTAAGTTGACTGAGCTACAGAGGTATGCATTTCAATTCAAAACGGGTTTGGGTCGAAACCATTTTTTAGGATAGGTCAAAAACAGGCCAGGCCGGATTGGGTTGATCTGCAAACTCCATTACTATAAAAAGTATAAAAATAAGATTTCAAAAACAATAAACAATATTACCAATTTAAGGAGGTTGTACACATTCAAGGTAGACATTGGGCGACTTTTAACCAGGGGCGGACCCAAGGGTTGGGTAACGGGACACCATCCAATTTTGTACGCGTAGTGTAAATTTCGATCTCGCGTAGTGTAAATTTCGATTTTTTCGAGATTGTGCTACCATCCATTTCAAATTTTAGGTCGGGTGCTACCATCCATTTCAAATCGTGGGTCCGCCCTTGCTTTTAACCCGTTTAACCCATTCGGCAATCCTCTTATATATATAGACGAGAACTGTTTTTCGTACGAGAACCGCGAGAACCAATTTTAGCCATCCAATTCCCCCTTCTTCAATTGGATTGCCTACCCATGAATTCCTTACATGCACTCTGCCACACTCAATCCCCCACGCTCTTCATCCATGAATTCCATTATCCAAAATGAATGGCCAAGATTGGTTCTCGTAGTTCTCGTACGAAAAACAGTTCTCGTTTGAACCCTCCCCTATAGTTACATCTAAATTTTCAATTTGATTTATTTGAAATAAAACACAATGCCCATGCATGCATGACATCACATATCAAAGAAAAATTGCATAAACTTCAAGTTTGATGAACATCTAATTATGTAAAGAAATTTTGCTGTGGGGGAACTTTTGAACTCATTGGAGAAAAACATAACCCAAATAAATGTAAATGGGTCAGAAAATTGCAACTTTATTAATTAATAATATAATATTTCATATATTTGACCAGGCAAAGGGATAGTTTAAACAAGGTGATGGGTGCTAAGGGGTATGAAGAGAAGGTTCCAGCACATATAAAAGAAGAAAATGTAGCAAAACTTGCAACTTTAATGCAACAGCTACTGTCTATTGAAGAAGCTACTCAACACTTTGAAAGAGAAGTAGCTTCTGCTTCAGAGATTTAAGTCAAAACTATCTTTAAAAAAAACAAATTATCTGTTATTTTTCTTATGCTTCTTCTCTGAAGATTAGATCAACCAAGTATTCAATGAAGTTAGTTAAATACATTTGGGTTAGAACTATGTGGGAAGCTAGATTAATGAAAACATGAGTTCAAGATTTGTGGAATTTTGCGAAAACTATTTGTATTTTTAACTAGAATTTGTTACAGAGTTCTTAGTCTCAGTTTTATTCTTGTATTGTCTTAAGTTTTTGGGTAAATGTTGAGCTCATAACCATCATATTAACTTTTTATATTTTTAAAATAACTTCTAATCCCAAATCATTATGCTTAAGAATTTTGAAGCTGAATTAGATTATAATCTCATCTTATAAGTAATAACTATAGTAGTAACAAATTTTGCATGGTGTGTTCTAAGGATGAGCTAGGTTCCAAAACAGAACTGAACTGGACCGAGTCTAAAAAAAACGAAACTAAAAATTCCCCAATGTAAGAATTGGTTGTAATATGACTTCCGCATTTGTCTGGGCAGCTCTATCCTGCCTAGTGTTGTCTGTTATCGTTGATGATTATGGGTTCGTCGTTATCATGATTCCTTGGCTAAGCGGCCATGAATTTGCAGTCTCATGCTCCATCTTCTTGCTGGATACGGTATTGAAACCCTAAAACATGAAATGTACTTGGATTAAAGATTAGATCGAATTTTACCTCCTCCTTTCCAATTCATTGTCGTTCCCTATTCTACAAGGTCGCATAGTCGTAACTCCCTTGTAGATGGTTTTTGATTTGTTTAATTTTGCTGTATCTTCCGTCAAAGTTATTCCCATGAGAAGGTCCATTTTGCCCTTAACGTAAACAGTTGTAGCCTTTTGCAAACCGCTTTGTCCATCAATCTCTTTTTCATCGGATGCTCGCAAACTGTTCTTTCCCGTAGTGTAGGTGGTGTGCGCTAAGGGGCTTGATTTAGCAAAGGGTTTCACACGCATATTTTTAAGATATGGAAATATAAAATCACAACACACACGGACAGTGTACACGTGTATGTAGTTTAGTTTATAAAACCGAGTATCGAACACAGGGAGATGTTAACTACTAATACTCAACCATCATCATTGTCTATTCCAAGAATGCAAATAGATCATGATATAAATGCATATCAATTAATCTAAGTACAATCATTGTTCCAAACTTACACACAAATCTCCAAACACAAATGAGTGAAACTAATACGATAGAAGAATTACTCAGGCTTCAAATCCTCTAGGTGGTTAATTTTTCTATACATGCTATGAAAACTAAATTTGTGATGACTCAAATTTGATAAACAAAAGTAGGGTAGTGTTAAAGACACATATTACCCATACAAACCCTTAGAAAGCTAATGCATTAACCACCAAAACTTTGTTCTTCTTTAAAACAATCAAAAGATAGGTTAGTCTTGTCTTAATCCATATTCATAAAAATCATAAGTTAATGGAAAACCACCTTGGTTCAAATGGTTTTATAAACACTGCAAATACCGTCCATGGGCAAGTATAAGGACATAACTTGATTAAATCTCCAACACACCAAATGCACATACCAAATATGAACATGCAAGTTACCACTGATTTCTAGCAAGAAAACTAGCATGCACACACATGTTAAATATACATACACTTGAATATAAGTACTCTTCACATGCAGTTTTTCAACCTATCATGATCACAATAATCATATGACTTAAATATGAAAGCAAAATGATCAAGATCACTTCTTTATTAAAACAACTATTACCAAAGATTCATAGAATTATCATAAATTTAAATATTATAGCAATACAACAAAACTAGCCAAGATTCATCTTGGCCTAAGTAAATAAGTGTTCTAGTCGATCATGATAACAAATACAAAATCAAAAGCTACTGGATTATATGGTATCATTGTTGGAAAAATAAATCAGGAAAGACTATACCAATGACCTGTTAAGCTAAGATGAATATAGATATGTAGACGATGAAGCTAGCACGTCCAAATGATCAAATGCGCCTTCTTCAAGCTCTAGAATCACCCAAGACCCTCTACCGGAGTTTATAGACTATTTAAGACTAAGAGGTTGGTAGAAAAGTGTAAAAGGTTGGAATTTTGATACAGTCAATTTGTCAGAAAGCTAAATTTATTGTGTAGGTGATGTACTTTCAACGTCGTAGAAAGCAAAACTATGTACGTAAAAAAGAGGGGCAAGTTTGGCAAGTTGGTCTCACTAGATTTTGTGCAGGTGCAAGTCGGCAACTAGTGGGCAGTCACCTTCTATGGCCGTAAAAGGGATTTCAATCCAATACCAAACTTCTTTTGAAACAGTCTCTTCCGGATCTGAACATGCACGTACTGACTGAATCTGAACATGTAAGAGCTTAAGTAGTTACTTAACTTGAACTTCTGAACTTGAAATCTAACTTGTGAGCTCTTGAACATTCAACTCCTGAAATACCACTCTTGAACGACTGAAATTTGAACTATGGTCTTCGACCATTTTACGGCCGTAAAAGAGAAAACTAAGACCGTAGAAAGAAGATGGGTGTAAAAATTACAACTTTCTCATTTTTGATGTTTTAACCTCTAAAATTCACACTAGTTCGAGAATTTGCCTTTTTCTTCTGAATTTTAGGTTTTGCTCTGTTTCTAGACTTTTTGCCATTGAATGTCTACATGGTGGAATATAAACAATTAAGGATCGAAATCTAAGATGTTCACCATAGAAATTAGTTCAAATGTGTGAGAATATATAAGATAAATATGTAACATTTAAGAGATATAAGTAGGATGTAGGTGTTTTCTCCCGATCCAAACCATATATTACACACACACACAAACACACACACACACACACACACACATATATATATATATATATATATATATATATATATATATATATATATATATATATGATAGGGTTTATTTGAGAACCATTCTTATTGAGAGTATCACGAGAACAATTCTTGGCCTTGATTAAAATAAATCAATGGTTAAAAATTTTGGTAGCTCATTAATGACTAATGATTGGCTCATTAATGAGGGACATTTTGGGATCAAGTTTCGCAAATTAATGACGGCTCACTCTCACCCCGACATAATTCATGGCTAAGTAAATATATAAATGACCAAAATGCCCCTATTCATTAATGGTGTTACAAATAGTACTCTCGGTACTCGCAATAAGGTTCTCAAATGAACTTCTCCATATATATATATATATATATATATATATATATATATATATATAGTCAATTACACCATTGGTCCTCTTAGTATATGGAGTATTTCAGTTTTAATCCTTTAAGCCAAAAAGTTGCAATATTAGTCCTTTAAATGAGTTTTGTGCACGTAATTAATCCTTTAACTATTAACTTTAATGGTGTTATGGTTAAATCTTTTAAAATGACTATTTTACCCCTTTCCTCTCTATATCTTTCCTCCCTATTTAATTCAAGCATCCCCCTTCCTCTCTATCTCTTTGGCCTCGTCGGGAGCCTCTACCACCAGACCATCGCGGGACCGTCACTGCCACTGGACCATTGCTGGACCACTATCGGAGTGGGGCGACGGCGATGGATGGAGAAATACAATTTTTGCGTCAATTTTCTACTTATTTCAAGAAGCCTTACTATTAGGTGCTTGAATTTCAAGATCAAGCTCAATACCTTCGGTGAAATCCTTCATGAAATCAGGCAACTATATCACCGGGTTAGGTACATCATCTGACCATCTAGATTTTCTCATCCTCTTCTCCAGCGGAGCAATCTTTATGTGAGACCATTTTCAGACAACAACACTTTCCGAATGATCTGACTTACAAGATTTTTAGAGGTGTTATCAACCGTCTGCCCGTCTATAGGCTCCGTAACCGAGTTTTGATTTTCTTGAACAGAGGCTAGGGTTTCTAGTTGCTGAATATTGTTCTTTATATTAGATTCGTGGGGTCTGATTGTTGTTCATTGAGTCTGAAATTTCAGGTTTTGTGGATGAATTTTGAAGAACGTCGATAGAAACTAGGGTTTCAGATTGATCGGGTCTCATCGATGAGCAGCGGTGGTGCGTTACGATGGTTGGTGTAGGCGAAGGGGTGCTCCGGCGATGGTGGAGGGTGGCGGTAGTGAAGTAGATGGTGATGAAAGGGCGGTGGTTGAAGAAGGCGACATGCTTATTTAAATTACGGTTTAAGTATATAAATTATAAAGGACTGAGTTTGTAAAGGGTAAAATAGTCATTTTAAAAGATTTAACCATAACACCGTTAAAGTTAACGGGTAAAGGACTAATTACGTACACAAAACTTATTTAAAGGACTAATATTGCAACTTTTTGGTGGTGAAATATTCCATATACTAAAAGGACCATATGTGTAATAAGGTTCATTTAAGAACCGTTTTTATTACGAAAACCACGAGAACCAATCATAGCCGTTCATTTTGGATAATGGGATTCATGGATGAAGAGCGTGGGGGATTGAGTGTGGCAGAGTGCATGTAAGGAATTCATGGGTGGGCAATCCAATTGAAAGAGGGGAATAGGACGACTAAGATCGGTTCTCGTGGTTCTCGCAATAAAAACGATTCTTAAATTAACTTTTCTATATATATATATATATATAACGGTTTTTTATTCAAACGATAACTGTTTTTTATATGAGAGCTGTAAGAATCATTCGGAACCAATCATTTATATTTATGTATTTTATTTCATTTTAAATGAAAAGAGTAAATATAAAAATGGACATTTTCATGTTAAGAGCTACAGCTAATAGCCACAGCCACATACCTTTTACCTCTCATTTCACATCTTTGTCTCTCTCTACTCTCAATTCAGATCTTTGTCTCCCTCTCTCTCCATTGTGAGACCCTACCACCCTTCTCCCACTGATGTCGACTATCCACCTACCCCAACTCAATCATAAGCGGCAACATCGCAACGATCATCAACAGGCGACAACCCATTGCAGATCTGCTTTGCCATCTCCTATCTAGTCCACACTTCATAGATCGTCAGCGGCGACCACCGTCCTTCTCCCACAGATGTCGACTAGGTTCTAATGGCGGTGATTGTAAACCTACCCACAATCTCCATCATCACCAAGCCCAAAAAACCTAGTTTGAACTAGATTTGATTTGAACTTTGAGTTGCAATCTGGCATTCGAGCTTCGATCTAACTGAGCTTCAATCTGTCCTTCGAGATTCATACCCCCATACAAGCTCCGATCTGCGATTACTACCACCTGAGATTCCATTAACGACCACAACTATCATGTACAATATTCCCTAATACCATTGTCGTCTTTTCCACCTTGTATGACTTGCTTACAAGTGAAAACCAAACAATGACCTCATGGTAAACTCCAACCTTTAGAAATACCTGTGTGGACATGGGAACATGTGACTATAAATTTGATAACGAAACTTCACAAAACCTCGAGGAAATATGATGCGATTTGGGTGATCGGTTAATGAAAAGTACTCAATTTATTCCAATACGGGAAGCTTACTCTGCTGAAAGGATGGCGGATATCTATGTGAAAGAAGTGATATCAAGGCACGGATTGCTGGTATCAATTGTATCCGATAGAGTTGTAAGATTTACTTCTAGATTTTGATGTAAGTTCCATGAAGAATTAGGTACTCGAGTAAACCTCAACATGACATATCATCCTCACACCGATGGTCAAAGTGAAAGGACAATACAAACACCGGAGGATATGTTACAAGCATGCGTGATAAACTTCGGGAGAAGTTGGGATTTATATTTGCCACTATCGTTCCTATAATAACAGTTATCATGCAAGTATTGGAATGCCTCCGTACGAAATGTTGTGTAGGAGGAAGTGCAGAACTCTTATATGTTAGGGCGAGGTCGGGCAACAAGAATTCGGAAGCATGAAATAGTGTAGAAAATGTTGGAGTACGTTCAACAAGTTCGAGAAAGATTAAAGGCCGATCAAAGTCGATAGAAAAGTTGAATTTCAATTAGGGGACTTCGTGTTGTTGAAAGTATCTTTGTGGAAAGGCGTGATACGATTCAGGAAGTGAGGAAAGTTGAATCCAAGGTATATCGGATCATTTAAATGATTGCAAGAGTTGGAAAGTTAGCCTATCGGCTTGAACTACCGGAAGAGTTACCAAAGATGCATAACACATTTCATGTATTTTATTTACCAAAGTGCTTTATACCTTAGAACGGACGTAGGAACCGGAAGAGGAAATGAGAAGCAAGTATCCCGATTTATTCAAGTGAAAATTTCGGGGACGAAATCAAAATATGTGGGAGAGAGTTGTAACACCCGTGATTTGACTCCATAAACAAATATGTAATATGGTAATGAAAGTATTATGTAATACCCCAAATTTAGTTGTAAATAAATAAAAGGAATTATAGTCGGATGAATAGTCAGAATTATATATTAGTGGGTCTCATGCGATTGAGACATGAGTTACATTCATGGTTATGAATATAAATTATATATTATCGAAAGGAATAAAATGGGGATTTTAGGAAATATCCACTTTTAATTTTATATTAGTAAGGAGATAAACTTTAAGTTAAAAAGGGAAAACTTAGAAAAGGAGTAATTGCTCTAACTAACATACGCTATGTATCCTTTGTCTACATGCATAACTTTCAATGGCCACCTTTATATTTAAACCACTCACTTCATTGTCATTTCTCCATAAACCTTATTACTACCATAAAGTTGAGAGAAGTGAGTTTACACGAAAAGTTCCGAAGACAAAAGGTGGCTTAGGAGTTCTTAAGAGTCTCAAAGTGATTTGGGGCTATTCGAGGTAAGAAACTTAACTAGAGGCTCGTATTTTCCGTTTACCAGTTTATTGGCGTTCGTAAAACATTCCGTTTTAATCTAAAAGAAGTATTAATATGTTCCTAACTCTGCTAGGAGCATTTTGGTATAGAAATGAGACAAAAACATGAACGTGCAATAAGCTATTCTAGAGAGACGTTTTCATGGGTTTTTTAAAAATGTATTAAAACAACCAAATGACACTATAAATGTGTTTGTATCATCAAAGGCGTCTTGTGAATTTTGCAGGCAGTGTGCGAAATTAAAAAATGGGCCCTTTATATATATATACACACACACACACACACACCGTTCTCAATAACTATCATTGTCAATTTATTAAGTCTTTCTAATGATATTTTAAACCGTAAGTAGGACTTCAAAAACTTAAGTTTTGAGAAACCTCTTTCTGCAGATGAAATAGTTACTGAATAGTTAACAAGACTCTATATGCAATAATTGCATTGGAAAACAACCAACTTCTTTCAGGTATTTTAAGACATCGTTAAGTCGGATAGTTTCCCCGTATAAAAACGTGTCAAGTAACTTCAACTTCATATAAAGTTCACTTGCAATCGTCCATCATACTTAAGTGTGGATTCAAGACGACTACAACATGACTTAAGATTTTCGTCATCAAATTCCTTCAACCTTTTAGGAAACAAGAAACAAAATACTTTTTCATACTCTTTGTACCGTTCAAATCTGGTTTTAAGAGAAGCACTAGATTAATCAATAATATATAAAAAATACTGGGCCGAAAGTAAGACATCTTGATCACTTTGATTCTCCACAAATTATTTTTTTTCTACGAACCTGACGCCTTTGAGGGAATATCAGATCAATATTCATTTCAATGACAAGTTCCTTAGCATCATCAATAGCCTTACATAACTCTCTTTCTTTGAACTCTTTGAAGTATTCGATCAACATGTTCTCTTCTTTAATATATTAATCAAAATATGGGCAATCTAAAATTTTATTTTTTAACTTTGGGCTTTTGAAAATTATAACACACACATAAAAGTGGGCCCCCTCTGAAACATGGGCTCCGCACGGCCGCACCTACTTCACTCCCTCAAAGACACTCATGTGTATCATCATTTAGAGTATTTTGGTGACAACGAGAGCTAAAACCGTTAAGGAATGAGTAAGTTGTCATTATGATTCAAAAGGTTAATCTTAAAATTTAACAAGGAAAACATTTGTTTTTGATTAAGATCTTTATGCAAAGTTTCGTTAACTATGATTACAGGGAGTTTGAGTTTTATAGAATTCAATTTGGTAAATACCAAAAAAATGAAAAATTAGAGTCGAATGAAGCGAGCCGGAAGAAAAAGAAAGAAAGAAAGATGATGATGAATAGTTAGAAAAATTATAATAATAATATTTGCAATTCAAATTTACAAATTGAAATATAAACTTTCACTTTAACCCCAGAAGTATAATATTAATTTTCATTAATAACCTTCTAGGTTGTATATTATTTTGAAAGACCTGTAAAACAATATTATCTTCGAGTTTTAGTAATTCGCAGTTTAATATAAATAAATAAATATACGAAAATATATGTTTCGTATATTTATATTGTAATGTAAATATTTTAATGGATATGACGTGACACGTTGTAAGTAAAAAGAAGAGTTAGTAGATTTTAGTCGCGTGTAACAACATGGACTTGTATATATATATATATATATATATGTTTAGGATACGGTAGGAAAACGTTTTGGAGGTATTGGTACGACTAAGAACTGAGGTGAGTTCATTAACTTACTCAACATATTGGTGTTATGTACATGTTTTATATGTTGAATGTAATTATGTGATTATGAGTTATATATGGAAAGTTGTATTGTATTGTGAAATTATATAACTACTATATTTCAAGCCCGTGTAAACACAGGCTAGTGTATAATGTGTTGGTTAAATCGGTTTAATATTAATGTTATTTTCTAAATTAAGTTACAAACCACGAATTGCAAGCGAAGGAGTGAAAGCCACTCGACAGTAATGTAAGGAGAGTACCTACACTATTCTTTTACACAAATTGTAAAAATTGATTTGATTTGTTGTGATGTTGGCAGGACTTCTATTGGTTAAACTATCTCTTTCTAGTAGTACTATCAAAAGTTGTGAACGACATTGTGTGACACACTGTTGTATTGTTCACTATTGTTGGTGCAAAGCTAGTAAAAAACAAATGGTTAGAACATTGTGTACCAAAATACTTTTGTGTTTAGCTTGTATGTGCATTTTAGGTACTTACTTTTTCGTTGTTGTCGAATTTGCTAGAATGACTTGTTCTTTATTGCCTTCCTCATGCTCATCTGTTTAGTTTAAAATTGAAATATTTATGTATAAACAGTGAGCATATGCAATGTTTATCAAATCTAAAGTATCATATATATATATGTATATATAATACATGTGTGTATACACACACACACACATATATATATATTATTACGGGTACTTTCATCATCAATTATTAGTATATCTTCTGCTGTTGTTTTATTAATTTCCTCCTCCTTAGAAATGATTTCTTGCCCATACATGTGAAAGTGTGTAAGACTTATCATTCCTTCCATCAAACACGAGATAATGTCCTGAGATGATTTTAAGTTTTGTACATAACTTCTCTCAAATTGTGCCACATAATCCCACAAACAAATCTCCATCAAATGCAACATCAACCCCATAAACTCGGAGGTGAGTGTTTATTGTGTGTTTTGTACAAGTGTCAAAGTTAATAGATTGAAGAAACGAATCGCGCAAGTCCTAGAGTAGTTTTGTCGTTAACTTTTTGGTAAATGCTATAATATTGTGGAATGTACTTTTGGTATATAGTTTTTACATACTTAGTAGTTCGTGGTTTCCATACAGATTGTGGTGAAGTATTTTGGTGTCCAAAAGAATGGTTGTCATGTATAGTATATATGTGGTTGCTTTCCTTCCATGTGGTATTAGATAACATTAAGTTTAAGTGGGTTGGTTATTTCGAAATTTAGTTTAGTTGCTGGGGTGATTGCATAACTTTGATTAATTTATACCAATCAATACAATGTATTCCGATTGTATTGTTGTTAATTATTGTGAAACGGATATAATAAAGATTGTTCCGCATCTTCAATAATGTTTTTGGGAGACAACTTTTAGGTAGTTTTTCACAAATAAATGGTGGTAAATTATGCCAAATTAGTAAATTCAAAATGTCTATGTAATATAGTTTTAGATCATTACTATAATATTATATGGGTATTATATCGTTTGTGTGTGCTTGTTAAATAATCGAATTTGTAACACATACCAGCTCGGTTTCATATGTTTGTGGCAACGACATAAGAAACTCATACACCGGATGTTTGTTTTGCATGTGCAACAATGGATTTGAATCGATAATTTTATGGTGATAACAATATACTTTTGTTGTAGGTTGTGTTTATATTACTATACAGTGTCTTGCTATAGTGTTAAGCATCATGACTCAAAAACCGTTCTTGATGTGGAAACATATATGGCCTTATAAGATTTGTAAGACATTGTAATAAATAACAATCTTTAATACATATCGAATGGTCAAATGGAATAACAACTAACATACCTTTTGTGCTGTTGTGATGCACTTGTGGCTTAGATTTAGACTCTATATTCACTTGCAATGGTGTGAAAGGGTGGGCTTGTATTCAATTGCAAACATGTGCAAATATGGTATAATGTCTTTGAAAATGTTGTATAATATATTAATTAGTAAGAAAGTAAAAAGTCATTTAAAATACTAATTTAATGCTAATTATTGAGACTTTAATGTAAATATTAGTGTTAATTACAACACAAATTAAATAAGTGCAAATGAACACACCATTTTCTCGTTTGCTATCACATTAAAACATATATTAGTGAAAATTACTTACTATCATCATTTAATAAAATTAAATATATTAATTTAAACTATCATTAAATTAAATTACATTGAAACACCCTTAAACAATCATATTATAAGGAATTCTATTAATCATTTCGGTTATGAATTTGAGTTAAAAGTATTTTAGGATTGTTGAGTAGTTACATTTAGGTTACAATAATTATTTTTAAACTCACATTCAAACCTCAATTAGAAAATGAGTTACTACCACCGTTAAATTAAATATTCTAATTTGGATTATTATTAAATTAAAACGCCCTATTGATTTGACATTAAACCCAAATGTCAATTAGTTACTACAATATGGTGTAAACTTTTACATGTTGAGAAAAGTACACCAAACACATACATAAAATAAACTCTTAGCCATACCGTATCTAACCATTAATGTTTTGATATGGGATAAAGGAAGCCTATATTATAGTTTCCTATGGAATGACATGTCTTTTGACCTTAATGATGAAAAGACGAAAGTAAGATACCTTTTGATGTTATTAACACTTTATTGTTACAACAAAGTGATTATTAGCCGATAGAATCCTAAATCAAAATCTTGTTACAATACGAAATCCACCATTTAAATCCTTTTGTCCTCTAAGTTTATTAGCCGATAGAATCTTAACTAAAATATCCATTTAAAATTTTTTGTCCTTTAAGTATTGGATCACATAATTCCAAATATAAACAAAAATCACTAATCGAGACACATTTTTGCTCTACATTTGGTGATGAGTTTGTAAACCCTTAATAGTTCATCAACAATATTTTTGTCTACTCTATGTTAATTTATATCTAATGCATAATCCGGTTCCTAATTAGTTGCGAAAATAATCCGTGAGTTTAGTTCATAGTACTTGGCAGAGGAAGACAAATTAAAGCAACAGATAATAAGAAAAGATATAATCAAATTATATTCTATTGTCAACCAAAACTATAGTTGAATGAGAACAAATAAAATACTACAAAATCTTCAAACTAACCCAAGAAATTCATCTCAATAGAAATAATGAGATTAAGAAACTGTATCAATGAAAACAAACTATTATTACATTTCGAATTCATATGAGACCCACATCTGATTCAAACTTAAGTTTTGTCAAAAACTAATGCCAAAACTCAATCAAAAGGTTTACGCGTTCGTTTCCGATATGTTACATTTCATTGGAGCAATTCATGTAGCACCTTGGGGAAGAAAGATCAAAGCAACATACAAAAAAAATGAAAATTTTGTAATGTTAGGGAGCTAAATACTTACACTATTAGTATGATGTAATATGTCTATGTATAAATAAGAAATTGAAAGAAAATGATCATCATGTGAATTCCCGAAGCTGAGTCACCCACTCATTAGCTCCATTTCAGCCTTCCATAATTAAATAAATGCTAGTCACAACCCATCCTTCCATTACAACAACCAAATTAAGAGGGAAGAAGTGGGTTGACATCTCTCATTGACTCTTAATATCATTCAATTAATTCACTACTCCTTGGAGTTACCAAAGGGCATCATAAAGAATATATTGAACGGTCGCATCTCATTCAATGAACAATAATAGGTAAAATGAAACTGAAAAGCAACTTACATTTAGCCTATTTATAAGTAAAAAAAAACCCAAATTCTAAATAATGACTCATCATCAAATCCTTCACTCTAATTAGCCTCAATTTGAAAAATCATACCTCCAAAGCATTGCTACCTAGGATTAAAAGCATTTTAAGTTAAAGTAGATATAGATTGATATGATGTGAAATGGAAAATAGCGTATAAACTATTTGGTTTAAACTCTGACAGATGAGATACAAAAACTAAGACTACTCGGTTTGAAAGTTTGGTAGTTGAGATACGAGAAGTAAAGTTATTGATGTTGAACTATATGTTTAAAGTATGTGGAAATGTTATGGAATCATGGTCTAATGGATATATGTAAGATGTGTGCATGCCTGATATGGTGTGTAATTTGGTGTGCTCGCTAAGCCTTATGGTTATTGCTCTGAATTTACTCTTTTTACATGAAAGTACAAAGGGAAGGGTCCAACACAGTAAGAACAACTCATAAATGGTGCTTTTCCGCAATTAAAAGTCCCGGTGGTTAAATGAATATATGTTGTGGTCTTAAAACATTGTTTTGAATATTGTGTGGTTTGTAAAATGATTTGTGGATCTCGTGGAGATCAAATTATCATATTGTGGTTCTAATTAAATATATGGACCTTATTACCCTAACACACACACACACACATATATATATATATATATATATATATATATTATTAAAAGACTTCACAAGTCGATATAACCAATAAAGTAGTGTCTATAATAGTCGTTTCGGCTTGGTTGTATTTCGAAAAGGTCACGTACCGAAAGGATCCTACATCCCGAATGACCTACTTGGCCACTTTATTTTGGTAGTCAAACGTGATTCTGTAAATAAAAAAAATTGGGGTGTTACATATAATTAACTTGACATTGAATTTAATCCAACCAAATCTGAGTTGCACATGTGCACCTTAAAAAACTAGGTTCACATGTGCATCTATCTGCACATGTAGGTTCAAATAGGTGCACAAGTACATATACACGTCAAGACCTGTGTTGAAAAAACCCCTAGCAATATGCAACTGTGCACATATCTGATGTTGACATGTTGTGCTAAAAAAACCCAGCAAATATGAATTTTTTCTTCCAAAAAATATAACAAGATAGATCTAAAATTAAATGGCATAATTTTCTCGTTATTATGGTAAAATTTTTGTATTTCAAAACCTTTGCGTTCGGTAGATATATTATTTTTAAAAAAGTGGTGGTAAATTGTTGGTCCCAAAGAGGGTGAACAAGCAACCGATACAGTGTAGAAGGGGGGGGGGGGTTTGAATACACTTTAAACAAATAATCAAATTAATCAAATGTATATTCAATGATCAAACATAACAATAACTATTATCACTCTCTAATCAAATCAACAGGATGTTTTGATATTACAATGATTATAAACTCAACTCTCTCTCTAGATACTCTTGAATCACAAACTAATTGATGATCGAACTTCTTGTTAAACTGATAACAAGAACTCTTGAAAACTCTCTCAAACTTTGAACTTACAAAGTTATCACAACACACGCGTATCAAGTATCACGAACACACGTACGTTTTGCAACTTATGCAGTCGTCGTTGTGTCTCGTGTCTCTGTTCACGTACACACGTAAGAACATATATATAAAACCCATAAGAAGGTTTATACTTATACTTGATATATCTACGAACAAATCGCATATTAAAGATAGAACTTATCTTTTCTTTAAAACCGTAACAAACTCCTTAATTATAACATATCTAATCAATTCCGTTTGAAATTTCTATCCAACTAATAGATAGTTTAAATTAGGTTTAGATATCCTAATTTAAATGTCATAGATATGGAGAGTTTATAACCGAATTTAGAACTTACTTAAATTCTGAATGACGCTGAGCTGACATACTCAGTCTTGACCTTGTCAAGCTGACGTCTTGAATCTTGGGTTCTTGAATCTTCAAGTCTTCAATTCTTCACTCTCAAAACCTACCTCAGCTTAGAAGTCACCGAGCTATCTAGTACTTACATAGAAAACTCTATATCTGTTTATACACCGACTACTCAGCTTCAGCTGACTAGTTAGTCTATAACAGACTTACATAATTCCTAACTCTTAACCTATCATCTATACATATATATAGTTTGTCTCATCAAATCTGATTATTTTAAACATGGGACTAACATAAATGTTATAATGTTTAAATTACCCTCATTAATTACCTTAAACATAGGATAAGTTTGATTTAATTAAGGTTATCCATTAACAACCATTTAATCTATACCCTTAATCTTTTTTTATCAATGACTATAATTAGTTCTCGTACGAAAAAACACTTCTCTTTTGAACTCTCCCCTTATATATATATATAAGTCAGCTAAGCCTCACCTAATCATTATGTGTGATCAGCTAATTCAGTGCGTAAGATCATATTTGTTAGCGAGCAATCCTTTGCTTTAGCTGAGTAGGCATATCTTAGCAATCATTTAGTGAGATGTGCAATCTTATCTCATCAACTAAGTGCTGAGTTGTCTTCTATATTTCTGTGTAAATTATTTAAGTCAAATGCTAAACATGTGTTGTTCTTTACAGCCTTAGATCTTCTATTTTTAGTATGAGGAATTTTAGTTTTGCAAAGAAAATCTAAAAGAATAAAATTTAGATATGATGGAAAAGGTTAAAATTGCTGTAGAAATAAGATCTCGAAGTTCTTGTTCAAGACTTAAGCATGATCAACAACAACACACTTAGGAAAGTCAAGATACCGAAGATACTATGGATGATAAAAGTTTCTAAGTATCAAAAGGGAACTTTGCACTCCTCAAGACAAAAATGCATGGAATATATATTTAACTATTGTCGGTGGAGAGTACTTTTCATAAAGTAATTATTTTATTAGGAATCCGATTAAAATAATATATGCATTGTCTCTCACTAACTTTATCATAGAAATATTATATTATCCATGTCCTCCAATTGGGGATACCTCCTTCATCTATATATATGCAAGTCAATTGCAATGTTGAAGTACAACTTATATTTACAAGAAAAAATGATTGCAACTTCACATCAATTAGAATTAGCATATTAGAAGTCTTTAAACTTGTCCATGTGTTGGAATACCTTTGGACATTAGTTGTCTTAAGGATTAGCTAATATATGTGTTAGGCTAAACTTGTTGTCATATTTTATAGTGTGAGGATTTTGCATCTTAACACTTGTAATTATTGATTTATAATCAACAAAAATTATATTAAAAGTAACCGTGTGTTTAATAGTGTTTTGTATTCAACTCCCTCTTTTACGAATATTTTGTTGTTTGAGTACTTAATTTAGGACTAATAAATGGAGTTAACGAAGTTGGAGACATTCTTTGAAGCAATAACCATGGTGTCCGGAGATCTTTGGGAGACAAAGGTTGTGAAGGGAAGTGGGAGCTTCAAGATCATCATACTTGGATGTTTAACTATGTCCTTAGGTTGACTTGGTATTTTTTGTTTGGCTCCTGAGAAATACCGACTAGGAAATGGCTTGGTTATGCAGATTTATATGTTTTGTATTGTTCTGTTTTTATTTATCATGTCTTGGTTGAAAATAGTATTTTGGAATGCTAGATAACATTTTGGACCTAAATAAATTGTAAATGGGAGTTTGATAAAAATATATATTTCCCGACATTTTTGGAGTTTCATACAAAATGAATTTTAAATAAAATATCATGGCAACAAATTTGATATATATGAAATGAGTTTTCTAAAATATAGATTTTAAAACTCAACCAAACTCCATCTCTAGTTATATAATAAAATGAGTTTTATTATAAACTAAAATTGGTCATAATTAGAGCGTTCAATCAACACACGTTAATATAGAATATTAAGATTAATATTGATATAAAATTGATCGCATCGAAAGTCCGAAAAAATTGTTGGAAATTGTGGAATGAAAGAAAAAACATCAAAGAGGAGTGGGATGAAAACAAAATTGATGTCGATATTCCTAAAGCTTTATATATATATATATACTATATTATAAAACATTTAGCTCATTGTAAACTCTTAATAAAAATATTTTGAAATGACTAGTTTACCCTTTATTTAAACTTATAAGAAAACCATTATATGGAGTTAATTAGATTTTTAAATACAATTTTATAATTAAACCTTCCATAATAAATAATGTTTAAAAAAAGTCAAGTCAATGAAAATTAATTTTCAACTTATATGATATTAAATACAAATTAAAAGTTGTACAAAAAGGATCTTTATAAAAATAATTATTCTAAATATTTTATCATATAACACATATTTTAATTTAAGTATTAGAAAATACGTATAGCTAGAACTCATAAACCTATAACATGTAATCTAAATTTATAGACATTTCCGCATTTTTTAAATGACTCGTATAATCAAAACAAAAGAATTGATTTATAGTATATTTAATATTCTTTTTGTTTCTCGGTTTATTGTTTTTAAAATTTTATTTTAAAAAATAACAAAAGAGTTATAAAAAAGTGAAATAAAAGAAATGTAAAAAGGAAATAGATATATGGCAAACAAAAAATGTTCGATGTCATCCTAATGCATAATGCATGAATATAATAGTCTTACGTCATAAAAAATGGACATGCTATCGAGCATAAATTATGTTCACTGTGGCATTGCATGTGTACTACGCTAGTGTGTGTATATATCTATCTATCTATCTATATCTCTTATAACTTAGTAAGGTTTCAAACATATGTGGCAAGCATGATTGAGCTTTAATTCTTGAATCCAAGCTAATTAGCCTAGGAGGGTGGATGATGTGACAACATATTAGGAGTTTGGGTTTGAAGACAATATATATTCTCACTCAATTATGAGCTTCATTAACTATTATTAACTATTAGGTATTAAGTATTTTTCGGTTATGTGTTAGTGTATTTAATATTCTTTTTGGTTATGTCTTTGTAGAGTTATGCTATTCAATTAGTGGATTAAGTATTTTTTAAGTTATGTCTTTGTAGAGTTATGTTATTCAATTAGTGAATTAAGTATTTTTTCCGGTTTTGTCTAGAGTTATGCTATTCAATTAGTGTATTAAGGATTTTTTCGGTTATGTCTTTGTAGAGTTATGCAATTCTATTAGTGTATTAAGTTTTTTTTGGTTATGTGTTAGTGTATTAAGTATTCTTTTCGGTTATGTCTTAGTAGAGTTATGTCATTCAATTAGTGTATTAAGTATTTTTTCAGTTACAACTTAACATGTATTATGCTATTCTTTTCGGTTATGTCTTAGTAGAGTTATTCTATTCAATTAGTGTATTAAGTTTTTTTTTGTTATGTCTAGAGTTATGCTATTTAATTAGTGTATTAAGTATTTTTTTCGGTTATGTCTTAACATGTATTATGCAATTAGTGTATTAAATATTATATTCAGTTATGCCTTGGAATTTATTAGGAGAAGTAAATGAGGGTAATACTACATTTGAGCTCCCATCTAAATAGTATTACATTTGAGCTCCAACCAAAACTTTATAAATTCCAAAGCTTCCTTCTCTCTTTGCTTTAGTTTACGCATATTGCACCTTTTACACATTTGTTAGTTTGTTCTAAGATAATGATCTCAAAATATCATTTGTTAAGTGAGGTAAACCCCGATGCCGGTGGATGGATAATTCAGGTCCATGTTGTTCGGTTTTGGAAGCAACATGTCTATATGAAACCTTCGGAAGCATATTCTATCGAAATGGTGTTGATGGACGAGGAGGTATTTCTTTCTTAAAAAGATTACATTAACATTTGGTTTACCCTATATATGATTTTTTGTTTATCTTATATACGATTTTTTTTTGTTTACTTAAAGGGAACAAGGATTTCCACCACCGTAAAGAAAAGTTTTATTATTAAATTCAAAGACTTGATTGTTAAGGGACGTGTCTATGCTATTACTAATTTCAGTCTTGCGGATAACAATGGTCGTGTTAAAATGATTACACATTCTTATGGTGTTAACTTTCTAACAAAATCACGTGTAAAAGAAATCAGCAAGGAGTTTCTACTTGAAGTTAGTATCTTCTCATTTACTAATTTTGAAAGCATTATTGAGAAAAAAGTTGGGGAAGATCACGCAATATGTATTTTACTTTTGTGCTTTGTGGTTAACCATATGTTTTTAATATGGCAAGATATTTACATGTGCGTCGATTGGTTGGATATTAATTTTTTATGTATGTAATATTGTTCATTAACATTAGATGGATTTCGTTGTATTACATTATTTTGGTAATTTTTTGTTATGTTGGTTTATAGATATTGTCGGTGTGTTAAGTGGATACACGGATGTCATTTATACATCCAATGATGGAAGATCTACCCGGAGAGTTTGTTTTCAATTATTAAGTGAGAAGTATGTGTAATGTGTATTCTTTTTAATTTAAACTAGCATCTTTCTTTCTAAATTTATTAAATGTATTTTTCTCTAATTATTTATTGTTCTTTTCATTTGTAAACTTATGGGCATCCCACAAAATAGAAACCAAAAAAGGAAATAACGTCTTCGATGCACTCTTTGGCCTGGGCATACTAATCATTTTATGGAGTGCGTTTCGAAATATAATGTAGACGGCCACATAATAGTTGTTTTGCAATTGGTGAAATCTCGTCCTTGGCTAGGTAGTTATCTAAATTTTTAGACATATTTATTGTTACGTATGTAGTAATTATTTTTCAAGTTCTATTTCACTTCTACTTATAATCTTTTAGGCAAACCTGGAGTATCAAACTGCTATTTTGGGACAAAAATTATTTTCGATTCTGAAGATCCTGCCATGTTGAGTTTTAAAGAGCGGTATATATCCATATCTAGATACGCTTGCAAAAATTAAATCATTGTGTGTATACTTATATAAGATGTGTTTCTAACTGTTTGTGTCTTTTTGCTTGACGTGATAGTGTCTTAGCTAATCCTAAAGTCCCAATCACACCCGAGAAGTATCCAAACATTGAATATTTGAATATTAATTATACATTAAGTGAGTTTGCACCATGTTGTAAATGTGTTTGGTTAACAATTTATGCGACATTAGTGAGGTAGTTTATCTTACTTTAATGAAGTTCACTATTTATGGTAAATTTTTTATTATATATCTATGAAAATTGACATTTATGCTTTGCAGGTGAAGAAAGTTATAATTGTTGGGAAGATTTTATGTGTGCAAAAAGATCAATTATGGTATTATGTTGCATATAGCAAATGTTTACGGAATGTTGCTGATAATACTCTAGACCAATATACCATTGAAGATTACAAGGAATGGAAGATTACAAGGAATATTCTAGACCAAATAACCATGATTTTATTTGTATTGTACACATACTGATTGTAAGACTTAACCCGTAATATTTATCGTAGATATAAGCTCCAAATCTGTGTTGAATGGTTTGAGCTAGCTACCATTTAGATTAATGTATTTTGTTTTTGACTTTTATCAAATAAGTAGCTTAATTATTATGATAATTAGGTCATTTGAAAACAATATACTTTGGTTTAAGGTTTAAAATCTACGTTTTTATGATTGGAATTATTAGTTTTTGCCCAATTAAAAAAACTTTATATTGTTTTACAAAATCTTTATTGAGGATGTTGTTGTAACTTATATATTACTATAGTAATATAACAACAACTAATAACTATAAAAGTCACTTTATATTATTTACCCATGTCTATAACTCCTATATATTTTTGATTAATTATTTGTAACTTATATGTTACTAGAATAACCTAACACCATATATTAAAGGGGAAATTGCATGAAAATACAATAAACTTTGTCTAAATTATCATTGTATACAACAAACTTTATTTATTTTTAAATAATACAATCAACTTTTATAATCCTCCCATTGTATGCAAGTTGTTGTATACAATAGAAATTATGAAAAAGTTTATTGTATACAATGGTAACTAAACACTAGATACAGAAAAAAGTTATTTGCATACAATGAATTTTTTTTGAAAGTTGCTTGTATTATTTTTAAGAATTTAAAGTTAGTTGTATACAATGACAATTAAGACAAAGTTAATTGTATTTTCATGCATTTTGCCCTATATTAAACTATACAACTTTTTTAGACTTTAATGATAATTATTACTATTAAATAGAAATGATTATTTATTATTACATTATACTCTCTTATGATTTCTTATTATAAATTATTAATATACCAAATATATTTTAATTATTGTTATTAACAATACTTATATAAGTATCAATATTCATGAGTCATAAATATTAATTAATACTCTTAAATTACAAATATGATTTATCATTACTTTATTCTATTACAATTTATCTAGGTTTGTAATGATTCTCAAAATATCAATTATTGTAGGTTAACAATACTTATGTAACTATCAAAATTTATTACTCATTAATATTAATTATTACTCTTAATTTGCAATTATGATTAAACATTACTTTATACTCTATTTCAAATTCTCTAGGCTTCTCAATTTTTAACATTACAAATCTATTTACAACTTCATATACACAAGATTGTATGATAAGATTTGTCAGATATCTAACAATATTACTCTAAAATTGCAAATATGATTTGTCATTATTTTATATTCTATTACAATTTATTTAGGCTTGTTAGTTTTTAAGATCCTAAATCTATTTACAATTTCATATGCACAAGATTGTACGATAAGATTTTCAAGAAATCCAACAATACCATAATGTAGTGAGGGATATATCAAGATTTTCTCATTTACAATAATATAAGTATTTATCATAAAATAAAGTCTTTATTGATTTACCTACTTCATTATTGTTTTACGTTTATTAATTCTTTTAATTGTTAAAATTGTTAAAAGTCAAATATATTTACAACCTAGCAAAACCAAAAGAATAATTCTCAAAATATCAATTATTGTAGGTTAACAATACTTATGTAACTATCAAAATTTATTACTCATTAATAGTAATTATAACTCTTAATTTGCAATTATGATTTATCATTACTTTATATCATATTTCAAATTCTCCAGGCTTCTCAATTTTTAATATTTCAAATCTATTTACAACTTCATATACACAAGATTGTATGATAAGATTTCTAAGATAGCCAACAATATCGTGATGCAATGAGCGAAAATCCAAGTATTTCTCATTTACAACAATGTAAGTATTTATCATAAAATGTACTTTTTATTGTTTTACCTACTTTATTGTTGTTGTATGTTTATTGATTCTTCTTATTATTAAAATTATTAATCAATGAACCCTTTTCGTAATAGGTGTTCAAAGGAGTTATCATGTTAGGATTGCACGAAGATTCAAAAAAGTGCAACTAGATATGAAGAGCTGGAGAAATGATGTGTCCAAAAATCATCAATTTCATGGTATGTTTGACATATGTTTGATTGACTACGAATTCTCATTTTGTTGACATAATAATCTCACTATATATATATATATATAACTACACAGATTCTAATTGCAATAAAAAGGAATGTAGCTACAAAAAGCAAGCAATATATACTTACTTACGAGTGTATGAGGAAGATGTGGAATTCGATGAAGCTCTACCGATTGGTTTATGTGGACCAACATGACAAAAATTATGCAAAGATTTTTAAATCTCTCCAGGTTAGTATCGAGTGCTTGATCACATAATGGAAGGAATGATAAATCTCACACACTTTGACATATCCGGCAAAGAAATAATCCGTACACATGAAGAGGTAAACAAGACTACATAAGAAGATATCAAAACAATAAAGGATGGAAGAACCGGTGCAGGGAATTCAAAAAATCTTTAAAGTTAAGACAACCTACTAGGTTGTTTCTTACAATTGTTTTTTTTCGATTACATTCCCTAACTATGATTGTTTTGGGTTATACAATTTGTGTAGAAGATAGTGTACGTACTCTCCTTATTTGAAATGTGTGGTGACTAATTTACTTTAAAAAAACATTAAAATTAAATAAAATTACAAAACACATTGAAACCTGGCCCATGTTTACACGGGCTTGAGATCTAGTATCTCTTATCACTTAATAACCTTTCTATCCTATGTGGCATCCTTCATTGATCCCTAATTTTTGAATCTAAGTTAATTAGGATGGGTGGGTGAATGATGTGTCACTAAATTAGAAGTTTGGGCTTAAAGTGTTATCAAGATGAATTTGTGAGGTTAAGTTATGTAAATAGTGTGTAGTCTTTGGTTATACCATCGGTTATACAATTTTTATTTAATGTGTATTAAGTTATATTTTCGGTTATGACTTAGAATTTATGAGGAGAAGTAAATGGGAATAATACTACATTTGAGCTCCAACTAGAATAGTACTACATTTGAGCTACACCAAAATGTCTATAAATTAGAAAGCTTCCTTCTTTCTTTCTTCGCTTTTTGTTCAAATATAATGATGATATTAGTGAGATAGTTTGTTTAGTTGGAATGAAGTTCACTATTTGTGCTAAATCTTATATTCCTTACATATGAACATTGATCTTTATGCTTTGTAGGTGAAGAAAGTAAATGTGAATAGTACTACATTTGAGCTCCAACCAAAGATTTATAAATTCAAAAGCTTTCTTCTTTCTACGCTTTTTGTTCAAAGATAATGACGATATTAGTGAGGTAGTTTGTTTAGTTGGAATGAAGTTCACTATTTGTGCTAAATATTTTATTCTTTACCTATGAAAATTGACCCTTATGCTTTGTAGGTGAAGAAAGTTTTCATTGTTGTTTTCATTTGAGCTCCAACCGAAGGTTTTCTAATTCGAAGGTTTCCTTCTTTCTTTGCTTTTTGTTCAAAGATAATGAGGATATTAGTGAGGCAGTTTGTTTAGTTGAAATGAAGTTTACTATTTGTTCTAAATCTTTTATTTTTTTACCTATGAAAAAATTATCCTTTGTGTTTTGTAGGTGAAAAATGTTATCATTGTTGTTTTCGGTGTTGTTAATGTAAGTGATGAACCTGAGATACTTGCAAACTTTCCTATGAAGGTTGAATTATTGAATGTATTCTATGTCTTTAACCATAGTTATTTAACAATGATAAGTATATAAAGAGTACAAAGAATTATGAAGCTTGCTTTATTTTTTTTCCTAATTTTAATATAGGATGACGATACAAACAACAAAGTTGTGGTTGATAGCGATGATTGTGAAATTGTGACTCCTAAGGTTGGGTCGAAAACAAATACGGCGGGTCCATCCGGAAAATGTCACAATATTGATGATGAAGATGAGATGTAGAAGGATATGCTCTTGTGAATATGAAGTTTGTGTTTATGAAGAATGGAAAAAGTTTGAAGGATTTGAGATGACTACCCTTAAGATTAATGTCTTTTGTTTTTTACTTTTATCAAATAAGTATGTTAATTATCTTTGATAGTATTTCCCAAACACTAATCCATTTCATCATATAACAATTAGGTCATATGGAAATAATATACTTTGATTTGAGTTTTAAAATATAAGTTTTCATGCTTGGAATTATTAAGCTCTTTGGTTTGAGTTTTAAAATATAAGATTTTGTGTTTGCAATTATTAAGTTCTTTGTGTTGTATGTTAGTAGATATGTGTATATTGTTCAATTAATCTCTACACATAATATGTTTGTATTTCTACTTTATTATACAATGATTTTCTAATTTTAGTGAAGATGACTATACAAACAACAAAGTTGTGATCATAGTGATGATTATGAAATTGTAACCCCTAAGGTTGGCTCGAAAATATTTTGATTTTTATCAAATAAGTAGCATAATTATCTTTGTTTGTATTTCCCAAAACTCTAATCCATTTCACCATATGATAATTAGTTCATCTGAAAATAATATACTTTGTTTTGAGTTTTAAAATAAAAGTTTTCATGGTTGGAATTATTAACTAGGCTTGATAATGATTTATGACATCTCTATTGAAAATGTTGTTGTAACTTATATGTTACTATAGTAATATAACAATATCCATAAAACAATTCAAATTTATTACACATTAATGTTAATTATTACACTTAAATAGTAACCTATAACTATAAAATTCAGTTTATATTTTTTACTATTAGTCCATAATTGTTATATATTTTTGATATATTATTTGTAACTTATATGTTACTAGAATAATTTAAGACCATATATTAAACTAAACAAATTTATTAGACAATAATGATAATTATTACTACTAAATAGGAATTATTTTTTATCATTAAAATATCAATTATTGTAGGTTAACAATACCAATGTAAGTATCAAAATTTATTACTCATTAATATTAATTATTACTCATAAATTTCAATTATGATTTATCATTACTTTATACTCTATTAATCTATTTACAATTTTATATGTACAAGAACTACTTTAGAGACTACAAACCATGTTTATAACATCCGATTCATAAAAATTAATTGAATTAGAATGCATGAGATGGATTGGTATCAATATATTAAAGATTATGCAATTACCCCAAAACAATACTACATTTCCAGATAACCAATTCATTCAAACTTAATATGGTTGAATATCATATGGAGGACGAACAATCACATATATATATATTATACATGACAACAATACCTTGAGACACCAAAATACTTCACCACATTTAGTGAATAAACCACAACATATCAGGTATGTACAAATTATAGTGTTATTCTACGTTCAAGAAATATATTGTGATTTCACAAAAGATAACATGCACCACCACAAACATTCAATATATACTCACTTACGAGCATATGAGGTTGATGTGGCGTTTGATGAAGCTCTACTAGTTGGTTTATGTGGACCAACATGACAAAAATTATGTAAAGATATTAAAATCACTCCAGGACAGTATCTCATGTTTGATCATATAAGGGAATGAATGATAAGCCTTACACACTTTGACATATCCGACAAAGAAATTATCACTAAACATGAAGAGGTGAATAAGGCTACAGAATAAGATATTAAAACAATGAATGATGAAAGAACTCGTGGAGAGATTTCAAAAAACTTTTAAAGTTAAGACAACGTACTAAGGTGTTTTTTACAATTGATGTGAATGCCTTACAAAACAATCATCAAGTGGTGTTTATGGTTACATTACCTTGTCTTTGTTAGCATACTTAAAGTAACTATGATTGTTTTGGGTGCCCTACTTTAAAAATAATACAAATAAACAGTTTTAAGGTAGCACAATAATAACCATATATACCAAACATTGCATAATTTAGAATATATTCCGGTAGTATAATCACTTCGCAAATTAAAGAAATAAGATATTTGTATGATAGTTTATTATATTTTGAGAAACACTTTCTTCTTTTTTCGTATACCAATGAATGGATATGAGCTTACTTAGAGCAACATGACAAACTAAAAAAAGAATATCAAAACAAAGCAAGACAATTTAACAATTTGTGTAGAATGAAATGTATGGTCGGTAACTTACTTTAAAAAAACATTAAAATTAAACAAAATTAACAAATACATTATAACCTGTCTCGTGTTTACACGGGTTTGAGATCTAGTCTAGTCTATATCTCTTATAACTTAGTCATCTTCATATCATATGTGGCATGTATGATTGAGCTTCAAATTTTGAATCCAAGTCAATTAGGATAGGTGGGTAAATGATGTGTCAACATATTAGGAGTTTGGGTTTGAAGACAATGTATATTCTCACACAATTATGGCTCCTTAATAAGTAAAATTTCAGTTTCCAAGAAGTATTATGCTACAATCGGTTACCACATGTATTATGCAATTAGTATATTAAGTATTCTTTTCGGTTATGTCTTAGTAGAATTATGCAATTTAATTAGTGTATTAAGTATTTTTTCGATTATGTCTTAACATGTATTATGCAATTAGTGTATTAAGTATTATCGGTTACCACATGTATTATGCAATTAGTGTATTAAGTATTCTTTTCGGTTATATCTTATAATTTATAAGGAGAGGTAAATTTGGATAATAACCATGTAATCCTATGTGGCATCGAACATTGATCTTCAATTTGTGAATCTAAGTTAATTAGGATTGGCGCGTAAATGTTGTGTCAAGAAATTAGAAGTTTGCTCACCCAATTGTTCTTCCTTAATCTCCTACCATCGGTTACTACCAAGGTTCAACATTAATGTGTATTAATCTCCTACCATCGGTTACTACTAACAATTTATGCAATTTAAGTAGAAGTAAATGTGAATAGTACTACATTTGAGCTCTAATCAAGGTTTATAAATTCAAAAGCTTCTTTTTTTGTCTTTAGGTTACGCATACCAAAGCTTCCTTCTTTCTTCACTTTAGTTTACACATATTGTAGTGTTAACACATTTGATAATTTGTTCAAAGATAGTGGCGACATTAGTGAGGTAGTTTGTTTAGTTGAAATGAAGTTCACTATTTATGCTAAATCTTTTTTTCTTTACTTATGAAAATTGACTTTTATGCTTTTCAGGTGAAGAAAGTTATCATTGTTGTTTTCAACGTTGGTAATGTAATCTTTCTACTTTCTTCGCTTTAGTTTACGCATATTGTAGTGTTAACATATTTGGTAATTTAATCAAAGATAATGACAACATTAGTGAGGTAGGTTGTTTGGGTGAAATGAAGTTCACAATTTGTGCTAAATCTTTTATTCTTTACCTATGAAAATTAACCTTTATGCTTTCCCGAAGAAAGTTATCATTGTTGTTTTTAGTGTTGGTAACGTAAGCTTCTTTCTTTCTTTAGTTTACTCATATTGTAATGTTAATATATTTGGTAATTTGTTCAAAGATAATTGCGACATTAGTGAGGTAGTTTGTTTAGTTCAAATGAAGTTCATTATTTGTGCTAAATCTTTTAATGTAGGATGACGATACAACCAACAAAGTTGTGATTGATAGTGATGATTGTGAAATTGTGACTTCTAAGGTTGGCTCAAAACAACTACGTTGGTCCATCCGGAAACCGTGTCAATATTGATGATAAAGATGGGGATGTAGACGGATCTACTGTTGTAAATAAGAAGCTTTTGTTTGTGAAGAAAGAAAAAATTTGAAGGATTTGAGATAGCTACCATTTAGATTAACGTCTTTTGTTTTTGACTTTTATCAAATAAGTAGCTTAATTATTTTTGTTTGGTAGTATTTTCCAACCACTAATCCATTTCACCGTGTCATAAGTAGGTCATTTGAAAAAAATATACTTTAGTTTGATTTTTAATATATAAGTTTTCATATTTGGAATTATTAAACATTTTGTGTAGTGTGTTAGTATATATGTGTATATTGTTCAATTAATCTCTATACATAATATGTTTTTGTTTTTGACTTTTATTAAATACGTAGCTTAATTATTTATCTTTGATAGTATTTCCCAAACACTAATCCATTTCAGCATATGATATTTAGGTCATTTGGAAATAATATACTTTGGTTTGATTTTTAAAATATAAGTTTTCACGTGTAGAACTATTTAACTCTTTGTGTTGTGTGTTAGTATTTATATGTATATTGTTCAAGTAATCTCTACACATAATATGTTTGTATTTCGGCTTTGTTATACAATGATTTCCTAATTTTAATGTTAAATGACGATACAAACATCAAAGTTGTGATTGATAGATATGATTTTGAAATTATGACTCCTAAAGTTTGGTCGAAAAACTAATATCGCGGGTTTATCCGGAAAACGTCGCAACATTGATGACAAAGATGGGTAGAATGATCTACTCTTGTGAATAAGAAGCTTAAATTCAATTTATATTATTTACCTATGTCCATGTTTGTTATATATTTTTGATAAATTACTTGTAACTTATATGTTACTAGAATAACCTAAGACTATATATTAAACTACACAAATTTATTATACATAAATGATAATTATTACTATTAAATAGCAATTATTATTTACCATTAGTATATATTCACTTACGATTTCTCCAACCTTATAAATTATTAATATGCCAAATATATTTACCAACCAGCAAAACCAAATGAATGATTATCTAAATATCAATTATTGAAGGTTAACAATACTTATGTAACAAATGCAACAATACCATAATGCAATGAGTGAGAGTTTGTTACTCCTAAAGTTGGGTCCAAAACTATACCGCGGGTTAGAAGGATCTACTCTTCTGAATAAGAAGCTTAAATTCAATTTATATTATTTACCCATGTCTATGTTTGTTATATATTTTTGATAAATTATTTGTAACTTAAATGTTACTAAAATTACCTAAGACCATATATTAACTTCCAAAAACTTATTAGCATCAATGATAATTATTACAATTAAATAGCAATAATAATTTACTATTAGTATATACTCTCTTACGACTTATGCAACCTTATAAATTATTAATATGCTAAATATATTTACAACCTTGCAAAACCAAAAGAATAATTATCTAAATATCAATAATTGTAGGTTAACAATACTTATGTAAGAAATCCAATAATACCATAATCCAATAAGTGAGAATCAAATATTTCTCATTTATAACAATATAAGCCATTATCATAAAATGCAGTCTTTATTACTTTATCTACTTTAACATTGTTGTATGTTTATTTATTCTTCTAATTATTAAAATTATTAATGCTAAATATATTTCTAACCTAGCAAAAACAAAAGAATGATTCTCAAAATATCAATTATTGTAGGTTAACAATACTTATGTAACTATCAAAATTTATTACTCACTAATATTAATTATTACTATTAAATTGTAATTAGGATTTATCATTATTTTATACTCTATTACAATTTCACTAGCCTAGTAAGTTTTTAACATCTCAAATCTATTTACAACTTCATATTCATAAGATTGTATGATAAGATTCTTAAGAAATTCAACAATACCGTAATGCAATGAGTATTGCTTCACATACTTCAATATTGTTGTATGTTTATTTATTCTTCTAATCATTAAAATTGCTAATGCTAAATATATTTACAACCTAACAAAAACAAAATAATGATTCTCAAAATATCAATTATTGTACGTTAACAATACTTATATAATTATCAAAATTTATTAGTAAATAATTTTACTATTAACTACACTTATCATGTAAAATTTAAATATAAGCCCGCATTTATGCGGGCCTAAAACCTAGTATATATTTAACTTAATATCCTTCTTTTCCTGTGTGGCACATTTAGAGGATCTTGATTTCATATACAAAGTTAATTAGAAGGAAGGGTGTGATGATGTGATAACTTTTTAGGATTTTGGGCCTATAGTGAAATTTATGTGGGCTTAACTCATATTTGAACCTCAATTAGTGAATATGAGTTACTATCACCATTAAATTAAATATTGTAATTTGGATTATTATTAAATTAAATTAGAGTAATGGTACATTGTTTAATGGGTTTAAGTTACATTTGTCTTTCTTCAATTATAACTTCAATGACATAGCTTCTTATTTAATTATGAGTAGTTACATTTATGTTTCAATAATTGTCTTTAAACCTCAATTAGTGAATATGGGTTACTATCACCATTAAATTATATTTTGTAATTTGGATTACTATTAACTTAAATTCGAGTAACTAGTTTATAGACCCGTGTATACACGGGTATTATCGAATTAAACTTGAGATATATCAAAATTAAATAAAAAAATGTTAGAAGTATATATACACAAAAACTTTCAAATACGTAACTAAGAAACTAAACGTTTCCTTGTTATCTTCAAATAAAGCAAAGAGACCAGGTTTCAAAAGATTTCAACTTAATAATCAAATGATGATCTTAAAGCTAGAATAGAATAAAGAGATATGTTTGTTTTTATTTTATTTTCAGTTGGTTCATCTTCATCTCTAATTTTTAAATTATCACACATGATGAAAAGGGCATTTTCCATAACTTTAACATTTCTTTGGTGGAACTTAACTAAAATGTTTGAATCATTTTCATTCTAGAAATATACATAATAACACAAACATTCTTGCTAGAGATAATCTTTATCTCGATAACATGTGTATCAAATTGAAATAACTGAAGAAATATTTGATAATTGAATGACTCGAATATATTCAAATTTATGTAACAACCATGTAAGTTAACATTTGATGTGCAATATTGAAAGGATATAAATTATGTAGGGACACTTCTTATGATTTGAAAGTAGATACAGTCTCTTTGTAGAAGACTCGATACAGAGTAGCATACGAGTAACAACAATGTAACGTGGAAAGTATTATAAATCAATCAAAAACATTAAATTTTAAACGATTAGAGCTATGAGATTTGGTAAAAAAACATGACAATTTTTTCTTTTGTTGACAATTGGAAAAAGTAGAAAAAGAATAGAGCTATGAGACTCTATTAGCAAAAAAAAAATGACACTTTTGTTGCATAATCAGACACAAAATTATGAGTTATAATAGTTTAATCTGGATTTGTCTGTTTTAGACATGACTCCTTATATGATATAAAAGTTCAAATATCAAAATATATTTCACTAAATCCAAAACAAAAATAATTTAATTTGAAAGAACATGTATTACCTATGCTATTTTTAGTAAATTCAAATATTAAAGTCAATCACATAATAATTCTGAACTGAAAACAGGCTTAAATTTCATAACACATCTATTGCCCATTTAATTTTTTTCACCATCTACCAGATCTCTTTGCTAAAGACTTTGCTTGTTTATAGACTCGTGCACGCACATATATTAGTCTATTAGAGAAGTAAACTTGAAATGCATTAAAATCAAATAGAAAAATGTAAATATTTTACATGTACAAAAAAATTCCAAATACGTACATAAGAAAGCAAAATAATTTTTTTTGAAGTAATTTATACACAAGTAAACTTAAAAATAACATAATTGAATACAAAACACGTTTCAAGTATGTAGATAACGACCAAACTATTAAGACGGATACATAAAAAATAAAAAGCAGACGTACACATTGTTCAAAATATATACAAAACAACAAAAACACATCAAAAGCTTAAGCATGCTCATATCATCATAACCTCTTACGGATAAGTCAATAGACAATCTAGAAATAAGAAAAAGAAGTGAATCAAGACACATATTCTTAAATCAAGCAAAAGCAACAATATTCTAATAAACAACCACTCTACTTGGCCAAACTGATCATTGAGAAATAATAAAATGATAGTCAGTATAAATTATCACATATAAATAACAACTAAAAGTTTTTCATATTTAGAGAAAATGAAAATCCAAGTTTGCATAACTAATAACTTAGTGACGATTTAATCGCACATGTTTAAGAGAAAGAAAATATACATACAAATTTATACACACGAGCATTACATGACTAAATCTAAAACACAACATAATCCAATAGAGAATCATTGATAATTTAATGAATCAAATTAGTTGATAAAGTGGCTCATCTCCATACTTAAATCTGCTACTAATGACCACATGTCTTACCTTTTGAATGGACTCCATTGCATTTCCACTTCTAACGCCAAATTTTCATACACATTGCAAGTAAAAGAAAAAAAATAATAACTCACGTGTTAAATATTAAAAAAATTAAGAATGGTTTACTGTCTTGTGTATAAAAAATTAATCTTTCTATATTTGTGTTTCCTTTGGCTAACTATCTATACTAATAAAATAGTTTCAGGATCATCAAGAACAACTATCTTTACATCTCTGAATTGAGATTTTTAAATATATAATATATCATCTTTTAATGATACATTTTATTTTAAACCTTATTTTATAAAAGGTTTCATACATTTTTCTAATAAGATTGAAAATACTTTAAAATCAATAACTAAACATTTTGAATAGTATACTCAAGTAGACCACTCAGCTAATCACCATAATCCAAAAAAAAAACCACTCAGCTAAACAAAAAATTACTTACACGCTACTAATGGATAACAAAAAATTAAGAATATACTAATTTTAAAAAAGTGTCATTATAATAAAATTTATACCAAAACGTAGATAAAAATGAGACGATCGCAAATATATAATTGTCTTTTCTCTAAACAAAATATATCAAAAGATACTAAACATAATTTATAAATAACCTATAATTAATTAAATCAATATACAATTTTTATAAAAACCCCTCATATTTTCTTAAAAGACCCTCATAGTTTCATAAAACCCCCTCATAATTTTAATCCAACCCCTTCCCAATTGGTTTAATAATGAATTTGATCTATGTTAATCTTTCTAAAATTGTTTTGTAAAAGTAAATGATTTTGAAATTGGAGGTTTTGATTGGTTAATAGAGTTTGATTTAATAGTTAAAAAAAAAGGTAAGCCTTTTTATAATAGTTATAGATTCATAATTCTGAGAGACTAATTTTAGCCTTTGGATCCATGATAACAATGATTCAGATTTCATTTTAAAATTTTGGGCGGAGTGACATTTTCATAATTCACATGTGATACTTTTACAAATCACATGTGATTGTATACTGAATCACGTGTGATTGAATATTAAAATTTTAGGACTATGTCTTTTACATGGACTCTATTGAACACAACTGTATATACACGAGTAGTTTGCATATATGCATGTTGAAAATTATTTTAATATCATAATTAAATAAAGCTTGAGACATATATACATACCATGTTGCTAGCCATGAGAATCTGTCTTGTATTGACACCATTGTGTAGACCTCCTAGCAATTCTGTTTTACCTCTCATAGCAGTTATGACCTGTAGATTTAAGAGTAGGTTACGTGAGTGTGTGAGTTCTGACATACAAAAACTTGATTAAGTTAATGAAATCAAAACTTGATTATTTTCCATTAATTAATGATTACATGACACATGCACTCACCTCTTTCAAAGAAGCATGACCAGCTTCCCCTCCGATTCCATTTATTGTCACTTCTACTTGTCTTACACCCGAATATGCCCCCTGAAACGTACCCAAGTTATCATGTGATTGACTAGTAGAATTAATTAATTATAATTAAAGAACATAAAAATTGTTAATGATGATTGATTAATTAATTAATTATAGTTCATTACCTCTAAAGTATTTGCAGTAGCAAGTCCTAGATCATTATGGCAGTGGGTAGAAAGGATGACACTATCAATACCAGGTGTGTTGGCTCTTATGTCAAGTATGAGTTGCCTAAACTCATGAGGCAGATAGCCAACAAACTCGGGAATGTTAACATACAATAATTGATATTTTGAGATCATTACAAGCCTAGATAAATTTTAATAGAATAAAGTAATGATAAATCATATTTGCAATTTAAGAGTAATAATTAATATTAATGACTCATGAATATTGATACTTACATAAGTATTGTTAATATACAATAATTGAAATATGTTTGGCATATTAATAATTTATAGTGTTGAAGAAATCATAAGAGAAGTAATGATAAATAACATTTGCGATTTAATAGTAATAATTATTATTAAAGTCTAATAAATTTGTATAGTTTAATATATGGTCTTAGGTTATTCTAATAACATATAAGTTACAAATAATTAATCAAAAATATATAGGAATTATGGACATGGGTAAATAATATAATGTGACTTTTATAGTTTGGTTGTTATTTAAGGGGGTAATAATTAATATTAATGTGTAATAAATTTGAAATATTTTTTTGGGTGTTATTATATTACTATAGTAACATATAAGTTACAACAACATTCTCAATAAAGATTTTGTAAAACAATATGAAGTTCATTTAATTGCGCAAAAACTAATAATTTCTAACATGAAAATGTAGATTTTAAAACTCAAACCAAAGTATATCTGTTTATACGCTGACTACTCAGCCTAAGCTGACTAGTCAGTCTATAACAGACTTACATAAATCCTAATGTTTAACCTATCATCTATACATAGCTATGGTTTGTCTCATCAAATCTAACTATTCTAAACATGGGACTAACAATCTCCCCCTATTTGATGATGACAAAATATTAAATCAAAGTAAGACAGGTTAACGGAATTGTGTTGAACAAATTTGGAACTGACCAAAGTTAGTTCTTGAAATAAGTATTGAATTGATCTATACCCATTCATCATTTCTTGAACTTACAAGATTTTAGGTTACAAATCTATTCTAAGACTTGTATTCTAAGTATTTGAACAAACAATTACGTAGTTACTAAACTTATCATAGTTAAATTAAGTTCTGGACTTACCAAACTTATATGACTGAACTTATCAGTTTATACTTGAACATATCAACTCTCATATTATTTAAACACATCAAACAGCTGAACATATGAAACTTAACTTTTCATTAATGAACATATCATTTACATTTAGCTTGATCATTTTGATCCGCTTATGCACACTTAGTGCTTACAAAGTTATAGAACTAATCTATTTAATCTATAGGATCTCCAGCTTCTAACCACATATCAGAACACTTAAGCTCCCAAATGGCTGCTTCCTTGATAGCACTGATAAGAGTTTCTTCACCATCTTGATATTCATTTATTTCATCTCTTCTTGATCTGATTGCTCTGATTATTTGATATCTGAATGGTAAATTCTGACTTGAGTCATCACATAGAATCCTCAAATACAGAATTTACTCCAAGCTAGCCAAGTGCATACTGGCTTCCTCCAAGAAACACTGATTTCCTTCAATGTCTATGTACATGAAGCCTGCTAGGGGTTGATCAATATATGTATTCTCCTTGAATTCAACACCCTTGGGAACTTGTAGGCTGAGAACTCTGTTCTTCCTTTGCCTAGCTGCTCTTTCTCTTGCAACTTTGTTACGATTTAAGAAGACATCAAATTCAGCTGTTGGAATTTCTCCTCAATCCTAAGAAAAATTCTTTTAAGCTCTTGAATGACCTCTTGTTTAATCTAGATTTGTTTCATTCTTTAACATTCAAGGCCACTGTCTTCCATTCAGAGAATCCCAACTTATATAATCTTCTCATATCTAGCCCCACTTCAGCTTTGTTTTTTAACACAAAGTTGATTATTACCAGCTCCCCTTTTCTGCTCAACGTTAAACTTTCAATTGTATGACCAAAATATTTTCTTTTGTAGCAGTATGTTAGATCATCATCAGTGTATGGAATTGGTTCAGCTCTTGGTCCAGAATAATCAGCTTCAGCTTCAGCTCTGGCAGCTTCAGCTTTAGCCTTTTCTCTTTACAGCTCAGCTTGCCTTTGCTGCTATCTCATTTCTTCCACAGTCATACCGTTCCTTAGCCATTTCTTGTAACATTTGCTCAGCTAGCATGTCATTGGCCTTTTGTGCTGCATCAGCTTCATCACTTGAGTCAGAATCATATGCAATGAGTTGAGACTGACCTTGTTGCTCTGACTCAGGTTCAACAATGATGACTTTTCTTCTCTTTGCTAGAGACACAACACTTGTTCTTTTCTTTCTTTTTACAGTCTCAAACACCTTGCCTTTCCCTTTATCCATTTGGGAAGCTGGAACAGACTCAGCTTTAACAACCTTTGGTAGCTCAGCGTGAAGGAACCTTTCCCTTTATCCATTTGTGAAGCTGGAACAGACTCAGTTTCAACAACCTTTGGTAGCTCAGCGTGAGGGATATTAGTAGGAACAGCTTGAGGTGTTTCTTCATATGGAGTTTCTGGTTGAGCTGATTGGACTAACGGAGCTATGAGTGTTTGAACTGCTGGAGCTTGTTGCTGTTGTTGAGAAGGCTGATCTACAGTGCTCATGAACTGATCATGAGCTTCTTCTTCGATTTGCACTTCCTCTGTATGCTCCCCCTCAACCACATCATCAATAATCTTTGATTCTTCCTCCCCCTTTTTTTCATCATCAATAAGGGAGGGTCTTGATTTAAGCACGATGCTTTCCAAGTTTGCCACAGAGTTTGATAGATCGGTCAACTTGCGCATCAGCTTGGCTTTGTCACTTTTTCTCTTTTTGTGTAGAAGCTCAAACTGATTTTGAAGATATAGCATAATTGATTGGGCATCGGTGGTCATCAGCTTGGGCTCCTATGGTCTCTGCTTAACCTCAAAGTCCTCCTCGCAAGTGGAGGAATGAATTTCCACTGTAGGAGTGGCTGTTGAGTGTGCCTCATGAGGTGAAAATGTGGGCCCCATATCCAAAGGTTGGTGTTGACCTAAGGAATCAAGGGGGCCAGAATGGGGACCCTGTGAACCTTCCTGGTGTATGAAAGGTTCATTGATAGGTCGTGCTAGATTGTATAAGAATGGAAGAGAAGAAGAATAACCAATGTCGTAAACTTTGGTGGTAGGGTAGGCTGGGCTGAGTGGTGAGGAGGGGGGGTAGTTGACCCTGGGAGAGGTCATATGTTCAATGTTACCTTCATGTGTCTGTGAAGGCACAAAAATGGGTTCTCCCATGGCTAGAATAGGTATGGGCTGAGTAGACACCATACCCGGTATAGGCTGACTAGTTGAAATAAGCCTTGAGGTTGGCACCTTAAGAGAAGGTGTCTTCCCCTCAGCTCCTGCCGGTGGAGGTGTCAGTGTGACATCAGCTCCGTGGTCCTTTTTAGGTGAAGGACCATCTTTGTCAGTTTTACGAGAATAGGTTTTGGAAATATCCTTGGTAGCAGTGGGCTGACTAAGGTTGGTTTTAAACTAGAGAATAGATGGAGATGTTCATGGTAGGGGAGAGGATTTAGACTGAGATGGGCTTGACTCAGTCTTATCTCCAAGTTTAAGAGGTGGAGAAGTAAAAGAGAGAGAAGGAGATAAGGGATGAGAAGTTATACCTACTGCACCTAGCAGTGGTGACTCAGAGCTAGGAAACAGTCTCCTTTGCTTAGAGCTGGAAGAGGTGGAGGAAATTCTTTGTGCATGAGTTCTGAACCGAGTCCTAGGTTGTTCAGCTTGAGAGGACTCAGCCTCAGAATCAACAGCATCGCCCTCTTCTTCCTCAGCTTGTTCCTCCGCCTCAGCTTCACTTGACTCAGGAGTCGGAAGCTGTGCAAAGGCTCGCATCTGAGCACTCATTGTTGGATGCCCCAGGAAGATGTCATCCTTGAACATTCTAGAGCTGAGGGCAGGGGTGGGTGTTGCATCATTTCTACTTGCATATAAATTTCCAAGTCTATCCTCGAACACCATCGATAGAAAGCGGATGAAAGGAACATTTACATCTCTTACCTCTTTGGTGACTTGTAATGCCCATAGTACATGTTGTAGAGTAGCTGCATCTCGAAGTCGTTAACATTGTCAAGGCCTCCAACCTTGTACCCCAGTGAACGCACCACTCTTGAGACCATAAAACCCCAACCGGTTTGGAAGACTGACTTCTTGATTACACCGGTCATATGTGGGTGACCTAATAGTGGTAGCACACTTCTAGCTGTTTCCCTAGAAACAGGTTCATCATAACGTGGGCCTATAGGTAAGTGTAATACTTTACGCAGGGCATTTGCATTGACCACCATCCCCTGTTGTCCACCTAGGACAGTTCCCCTAATAACCCTGTGAACACCTTCATATCGACAGGTATACCAAAATTCTGTTAGTAATTGAGGTATCAGAACATCCGGGCCATTGAGAAAGGCATGTGATAAGGGTCCTTTGCGAATATAGGAGACCCACTCCTCATATCCGTGACCTTGTTTTGATTGAGGAATGTCGATGCATGCTAGCACGTTGTTCTGCTTGTATACCGGAAGGGCATTGTTCTTGAATGACCATCCTCGAATCATCTGATAAGACAAATTTAGAATATATCCCTCCATTGATTTCGAGCTGATCGTATTGGATTGCACTTAGCAGTTGTAGGGTTTCGCACTGAGCGTTTGATGCTACACAAAGCAATGTAGGGTTTTAGAGAATAGAGAAGGAGGTATGAGATTTGGAAGAGTAAATGAAATACGGTGAAGAGTCTCTCTTATTTATACCTTTTCAATTGAGAGAAAAGTTACCGTTATCGGATGGTAATAAATATGACCGTTACAGTAACAACCGACAACATAGTTTGTTATAACGGCTATATTTAATGTAACTTACCTAGACACACAGTTACATTGATCCGAATTCTAGCAATACAAAATGAATTATTACCACGAATATCTTTTAAATAATTTATTTTGTAAACAACTTACGTTTATTTTTAAAGGACACACCTTACATAGTTTGTACATACTATAGGGTTGGACTGACCATTTGTTAGGAATAACCTAGACATGTGGAACTGACCACACATTAGAACTGATTACTCAGCTCAGATTAGGCACTTAGCATATATTAAACAAAGATAGAGAAGTGATGGAACATACCAAATTAAGGGTTGAGCATGCCAAGCTTGCCAAGTAGAGTTGTAAATCTTGTGCCTTCAATTGGTTTAGTGAAGATATCTGCAAGTTGATCTTCAGTCTCAATGAAGACTAACTCTATCTTTTCCTTTTCTACTATGTCTCTGATGAAGTGATGTCTTATCTCAATGTGCTTGGTTCTTGAGTGAAACACTGGGTTGTGTGTGATGGAAATAGCACTTTGATTGTCACAGAATATGGGAGTCTTTGAATAATGTAAATCAAAGTCCTTAAGCTTATGTTGCATCCACAATATTTGAGCACAACTGCTCCCTGCTACAACATACTCAGCTTCAGCTGTGGAGATTGCCACTGAGTTTTGTTTCTTGCTTGTCCAGCTAACTAATTTTCCACCCAATAATTGACATCCTGTAGTAGTACTCTTTCTGTCTAGGCCACAACCTGGGAAGTCTGAATCTGAGTACCCTATCAGCTCAAATCCTGATCCTTTGGGATACCACAAACCTAAATTTGGTGTTCCCTTTAGATATTTGAGAATTCTTTTAACAGCTTGCAAGTGTGATTCCTTAGGATTATCCTCATATCATGCACAGACACATGTAGCATATATTATATCAGGTCTGGTGGCAGTCAAGTAAAGTAATGAGCCTATGATTCCTCTATATATAGTCTGACATATAGATTTCCCATCAATGTCCTTGTGTAACTTGACATTGTGTAACATTGGAGACTTTGCAGGATGGCTTGTGTCTAATCCATATTTCTTAATCAGATTAAAAACATACTTGCTCCGATTAAAAATATACCATCTTCTTTCTTGTTGATTTGAAGTCCTAAAAAATAAGTCATCTCACCCATCATGCTCATTTTGTATTGATTAGACATTATCTTTGAGAACCAATCACATAGACCTTGGTTTGTTAAACCAAAGATAATGTCATCTACATAGATTTGAACCAGAATAACATGTCATCTGCTTTTTCTTATAAATAGAGTTTTGTCAATACTTCCTCTAATAAAATCATTTGAAAGCAGATAGGTGGACAGTGTATCATACCATGCTCTTGGAGCTTGCTTGAGTCCATACAGATCCTTGTCTAACTTATAGACATAATTGGGATGTTTAGGATCAACAAAACCAGGGGTTGTTTCACATAGACTTCCTCCTGTAGTGATCCATTTAGGAAAGTAGTTTTAACATCCATTTGATACACTTTAAAATTTTTGAAGGTTGCATAGGCTAGAAACAATCTTATAGCTTCAATCCTTGCAATAGGGGCAAAGGTCTCATCATAGTCAATACCTTCTTCTTGTCGATATTCTTGAGCTACTAGCCTTGCTTTATTTATGATCACTACTTCATCCTTGTCCATTTTGTTTCTATAGACCTACTTAGTGCCTATAATTGTTTTTCCTTTGGGAGCAGGGACAATGTTCCAGACCTTATTTCTTTGAATTTCTGTCAGCTCCTCTTGCATAGCTTCAATCCAATCTTCATCCTTTAGAGCCTCTTCAGTCTTCTTTGGTTCCATTTGAGATAGAAAACTAGAGTAGGCAACATAGTTTGCATTTGCCTTTGATCTTGTTAACACACCATCTTTAATGTTACCAATAATATCATCAAGAGGATGATCTTTTAATACTTTAAAGGTTGTAATAGGAGACTGTGGTTCTGAGTCTGAATCTGAGCAGTGTCTCAGGCTGAATAGGACTTACTTCTTCAGTCTGGGTGGGAATTGAGAAATCACTTAGATTTTTAATCTGACTTGTACCTGATGATTCACCTAGATTCTCAGGCTGAGTATCTTCAATATTGATAGTTTCTTTTGATGATGCAAGTTTGTCAGATTTACCACCATCCTCATCATCAGAATCATCCATAACATACATGGGATTTGATATGAGATCTTCTTTGCTCCTTTCAAGCTCACTCAGACTAACCGCTCAGCTTGAGCTTTGTCAGATTTGTCAATACTTGTCTCATCAAACGTAACATGTACTGAATCTTCAATTATTTTTTTTAAGATTATAGATTCTGTAATCTTTTGAAATTGAAGAATATCCAACAAATAGACCTTGATCAACTTTAGGTTCCAACTTATGGAGCTGATCTCTTTAGTTTAGCACATAGCATGTTGAATCAAAGATATGGAAGTATCCAATATTAGGTTTTCTGCCATGATACATTTCATAAAGTGTTTTACCATGTCTTTTAACTATCATGGATCTGTTCTGTGTGTAGCAAGCTGTACTTACAGCTTCTGCCCAAAAGTTCAGCTTAAGTTTTGCTTCACATAACATGGTTCTGGCAGCTTCAATTAAGGTTCTATTTCTCCTTTTAGCAACTCTATTTTGTTGTAGAGTTCTTATAGATGAGAAATTCTGGATAATTCCCTTCTCTTCACAAAAGCCTTCAAGGGTTGAGTTCCTAAACTCAGTCCCATGATCACTCCTGAGCTGCTTGATAGACTTACCTTTTTGCAACTCTTCTAGTCTTATGAAGCTGATTAACTCACATGCAACTTCACTTTTGGATTTTAAGAAGACCACCCAAGTGAATCTTGTGAACCCATCAACAATCACTAGAGTATATTTTTTACCACTTAGGCTTGGGGTACTTATAGGTCCAAATAAATCCAAATGCAACATATGCAATGGTTGTGTAATAAAAAAATTCTGTTTGGACTTGAAGGATCCTTTATGAAGTTTTCCCATTTCACAAGCTGAGCAAAGTTTGTCTTTAGCAAATGTGATCTTTGGCAGACCAGACACTAACTCTTTGCTAGACAGTTTGTTAATATATTTAAAATTTAGGTGTGACAGTATTTTATGCCACAACCAGCTCAACTTGGGAATTGAGTCAGAATACATACAGGTTTCAGTTGAAGGATCTGCGAAGCTGAGATCTAACAGATAGATATCTCTCTCTCTCTCTCTCTCTCTTTTTGCTATTAGTATTGACTTTCCGTTCTTATCATAAATTGTTCCTGCATGCTTTCTGAAGGTGACTTCATAATCCTCATCACACAATTGACTGATACTTATCAGATTGTGTTTAAGGCCTTCAACGTATGCTACCTTTTTGAAAGTGACTGTTCCAGCAGTTATCTTTCCATAACCTTTAGTCCTTCCTTGAGAATTATCCCCAAATGTCACATTGGGTCCTTCATTGTTTTGGAATTCACTTAGAATCCCTTTGCTTCCTATCATGTGCCTTGAGCATCCACTGTCTAGGTACCACTTATAGGAGCCCTGCACATGATCAACTAAACACATTAGTTTCTTTTAGGAACCCACTGTTTGATGGGTTCTGAGGATGAGCACTTAGCTAATCCTTTAGAGGCTGACTGATCAGCTTGAACCGATTCTGAGTCTGTTTTAGACTGATCATCCTTTACTTTTTCAGGCCTTAAATTAGTACTTACACAATCCTTGGCTTCATGATCTCTGTCACCACAGTTATAGCATTTTCTTCTAAAGATAGGTGTTTGGGTGACTTCTTTGAGTTTTCTAACATTAAATTTGGATTCTGTTTTAGGATCATAAGATGTGGATAACCTTTCAATCCTTTTAGACAGTTTGTCTACTTGATTTTATCTGACTTTGGACTTACCTTTGTCAGCTTTATGGTTACCCTTATTGGTGAAGTCTGACTTACAGACAACTTCCTGTTCTTAGACATCCTTTCATATTTGACTTCAGTGTTATGTCTCTTTGAGTTGATGTGAGTTATTCTGTCAAAAACAATTGTCCTCACAGGATTGTAATCCAATCTTTTGAAAACTGACTTACAGTTTCTGTTGAATCTAGAACACTCAGCTTGATGGTTTGTATGAATAACCTGGGGGCTTTGTGTTGGTCTCACAAACTTATTGGTTTTGACCTGTTTTCCATCCTTGTTTCTTAAAAATGTCTTTGGAAGTATATCATCAGATTCCACATTTTTATCTTCAAGACTGACTTGTTCTTTGTTGATTTCATCAGTAGCAGCACTATAATCTCCCCCTAGCACTGCTTTTACTTGATTTGGTATCTACTGGTTGATACATTTTTCTGCTTCCCTTGATGACTTACACCAAGATTCACAGATCTTTCTTAGATTGTCAGCTTGTTCTTTTGATTCTTGTAATTCTTCACTTAGAAGTTTGTTTATGTGAAGCTGACACTCTTAATCACTTTGAGTCTTTTTACCGGCATTTATGAGAGTTTTAGAGTGTTTAAGTTCATCTTTTAATTTTGAAATTTCAGTTTTCAAATTAGATTGAATTGTAAGAGAGGTTTTGAAGTCATTCAACAAATAGTTGAACATTAAACATTTTTGTTCATCAGTGTAAGAGCTGAAGTTATTTACCTTATACATTGAGGCAGGATCCTAGTTCTTGGTTTGCTTACTCAGCTTAGCCGCTTCTGCTAGATCCTCATCAAAGGAACTTTCTTCTAATTCATAATCAACTTGTTCCTCTTCATCCTCAATGGCCATCAAACACCTATTTGGCTCATCATCATCTGAAGTAGATGATTCAGTATCCCAAGTCTCAGCAAGAAGACCTTTGGTGTTTTCATCTGGCTTGGCTTTGAGTCTCTAATATTTCTTTTTATATTTATCAGCGCTGTATGCATTCTTGTCAGCCACTAAAGCTGATTCTCCCTTCTTAACTCTGCACTCAGTAGCTATGTGTCCTATTTTCTGACATTTGTAGCACTTAGCTTTCTTAGGATCAAAAGTAGACTTACCACTTTTGCTTTTGTCAGATTGACCTCTTCCTCTTCTGAACTTTCTAAAATTTCTTCATAACATTGCCATTTGTTCAGTAAGAGCATCCATCTCTTCATCATCTGAGTCTGAGTTAGGACTTACCTCCTCAGATTTAGATTCAGAGTCAGTCTCAGCTTGAGACTTTCTAGATCCCTTCTTCTTCTTTTCTACAATCAATGCAGATACAACACTATTGATAGATTCTTTTAGTTGTTGCTGGGCCACTTTCTTCTGTTCCATGATCTGTTGATGATTTAGAAGAAAACCATAGATAGATCTGAGATCATATTTTCCTAAGGTTCCTCCAGCATGAATAGCAATGGTAATCTCATTGAATTGTTCTGGTAACACATCCAAGAACTTGAGCACCAACTCATTTTCATCTTTCTTGACACCTACCAATAGCAGATCATTAATCAAGCATTGAAATCTGGAAAACAGATCAGCCAGAGTTTCATTCTTCTTAGCAAAGAAAGTCTCATAAGAACGACTCAGATTTGTCTTCTTATGTTGCTTGACCAGGTCAGTGCCTTCATAAGTGACACTAAGAGTATCCCACATCTCTTTTATAGTTTGGCACCCAGCCACAATATGGAGAAGAGGGTTTGTCAAAGCATTTGCTATAATGCTTTGTGCCTTATCATCGAGATTGAATAGTTTGCGATCTTCCTCAGTCCAGGATGCTTTAGGCTTGGAAGTTTCTTTGGAGGGAACAGTTTTGTCAGTGGCAGTAATATGGATCATCGGTATGATTGGGCCATCTTGAATCACGGTACTCATCCTGTGATCCACTGACTTGAGATATAGCATGGCTCTGAACTTCCACATAGGATAGTCATTACCATAAAAAATAGGACACCCTTTCGCCGCCATTGTTGGAATATGATTTGATTGCTTGTTGTTAGACATCTTGGCCTCTTGACAGCGCAGTTAATGAAGAAACTTGCTCTGATACCAGTTGTTGGTCCCAAAGAGGGTAAACAAGCAAACGATATAGTGTAGAAGGGGGGGGGATTGAATACACTTTAAAACAATTAACCAAATTAATCAAACGTATATTCACTAATCAAACAGAATGATTACAAACTCACTTTCTAATCAAATCAGCAAGATGATTTGATGTTACACTATTTATAAACTCAACTCTTTCAACACTCTTGTATCACAAACTAATTGATGATCGAACTTCTTGTTAAAACTGATTAACAAGAACTCTTGAAAACTCTTTTGAACTTTGAACTCACAAAGTTATCGCAACACACGCGTATTAAGTATGACGAACACACGTACATTTTGCAATTTATGCAGAACTCTCTATTCGATGTTTTTTTAAACCCATAAGAAGGTTTTTACTTATACTTGATATATCTACGAACAAATCGCAGTTTAAAGATAGAACTTATCTTTTCTTTAAAACCGTAACAAACTCCTTAATTAGAACATATCTAACTAATTTCGTTTGAGATCTCTATCCATCTAATAGATAGTTTAAATTAGGTTCAGATATCCTAATTTAAATGCCATAGATATTGAGAGTTTATAACAGAATTTAGAACTTACTTAAATTCTTGAACTGACTTCTGGCGCTGAGCTGACTCACTCAGTCTTGATGTTGTCAAGCTGAGTTCTTGAGTTCTTGGATCTCCAAATCATCAAGTCTTCATTCTTGAACCTATCTCAGCTTAGAAGTCACTAAGCTATCTAGTATTTACATAGAAAACTCTATATCTGTTTATACGCTGACTACTCAGCCTAAGCTGACTAGTCAGTCTATAACAGATTTACATAATTCCTAATGTTTAACCTATCATCTATACATAGCTATGGTTTGTCTCATCAAATCTAACTATTCTAAACATGGGACTAACAAAGGTCAATTTTCATAGATATATAATAAAAGATTTACCACAAATAGTGTACTTCATTAAAGTAAAACAAACTACCTCACTAATGTCGTGCAAATTGTTAACCAAAACACATTTACAAACTGGTGCAAACTCACTTAATGTATAATCAATATTCAAACATTCAATGTTTGCATACTTCTCAGTCTGATTGGGACTTTAGGATTAGCTAAGACACTTTCACATCAAGCAAAAAGACGCATATAGCTAGAAACACATCTTATATAATTATACACACAATGAATTAATTTTTGCAAGCGTATCTAGATATGGACATATACCGCTCTTTAAAACTCAACACCACAGGATCTTCAGAATTGAAAATAACTTTTGTCCCAAAATAACAGTTTGATACTCCAGGTTTGCCTATAACATTATAAGTAAAAGTGAAATAGAACTTGGCAAACAATTACTATATACGTAACAACAAATATGTCCAGAAAATTAAATAACTACCTACCAAGGACGGGATTTCACCAATTGCAAAACAACTATTATGTAGTTGTCTACATCATATTTTGAATCGCACTCCATAAAATGACCAAAGGGTGCATCAAAGACGTTTCCTTTTTTGGTTTCCATTTTGTGGGATGCCTATAAGTTTACAAATGAAAAGAACAATAAATAATTAAAGAAAAAATATTTAATAAATTCAGAAAGAAAAAGGCCCGTAGGAATTAAAAGGAATACACATTACACACTGACAATATCTAAAACTAACACAAAATTTTTTCCAAAATGATGTAATACAACAAAATCCATTTAATGTTAATGAACAATACTACATACATAAAAAATTAAGCAAAGATTTATCCAACCAATCGGAACAAATGTAAATATCTTGCCACATTAAAAACATATAATTAACCACAAAGAACAAAAGGAAAATACCTATTATGTGATTTTCCCCAAATTTCTTCTCAATAATGCTTTCAAAGTCGGTGAATGAGAACATACTAACTTCAAGTGGAAACCCCTTGTTGTTTTCTTTCACACGTGAATTGGTAGACAGTTAACACGATAAGAATGTGTAGTCATCTTAACATGACAATTGTTATCCGCAAGATTGAAATTAGTAATAACATAAACACGTCTCTCAACAATCAAGTCTTTGAATTTAACGATCAAAGTTTTCTTTACGGTGGTGGAAATCCTTGTTCCCTTTGAGTAAACAAAACAAATAAAAAATCGTATATAAGATAAACAAAAAAAATCATATATAGGGCAAACCAAAATGTTAATGTAATCTTTAAAAAAAAGAAATACCTCCTCGTTCATCCACACCATTTCGATACAATATGCTTTCGAAGCTTTCATATAGACATGTTGTTCCCATAACCGAACAACACGGACCTGAATTTTCCACCCACTTAACAAATGATATTTGGAGGCCATTATCTTAGAACAAATTAACAAATGTGTAAACGGTACAATATGCGTAAACTAAAGCAAAGAGAGAAGGAAGCTTTGAAATTTATAAACTTTTGGTTAGAGCTCAATGTAGTACTATTTAGATGAGAGCTCAAATGTAGTACTATCCTCATTTACTTCTCCTAATAAATTCTAAGGCATAACCAAAAATAATATTTAATACACTAATTGCATAATACATGTTAAGACATAACTGAAAAAAATACTTAATACACTAATTGAATAGCATAACTCTAGACATAACCGAAAAAAAATACTTAATACACTAATTGAATAACATAATTCTACTAAGACATAACCAAAAAGAATACTTAATACACTAACACATAACCGAAAAAACTTAATACACTAACACATAACCGAAAAAAACTTAATACACTAATACAATTGCAACACTCTACAAAGACATAACTGAAAAAAATACTTAATACTCTAATTGAATAACATAGCTCTAGACATAACTGAAAAAAAAAATACTTAATACACTTATTGAATAGCATAATTCTACAAAGACATAACCGAAAAGAATACTTAATACACTACTACATAACTGAAAAAATACTTAATACACTAATAGTTAATAATAGTTAATGAAGCTCATAATTGGGTGAGAATATATACTTCAAACCCAAATTCCTAATATGTTGACACATCATCCACCCATCTAGGCTAATTAGCTTGGATTCAAGAATTGAAGCTCAATCATGCATGCCACATATGATTGGAACCTTACTAAGTTATAAGAGATATAGATCCTATGTAGCGTTGCTTTGGATGTGTGTTTTTTCAAATTGAAGACAATTTAGTGAGAGCTAGTTTAATAATGGATGATTGGTAACCATAGATAGGATTGAATGAAGGCATGTTTTCAAAGTCTTAAACACGTTTCAGAAGAGGAAAATGACAAGCAAGCAGATGAGTTCCATAGGCATATGATTATTATGATTCTTAAAGGTATGTTTATTTTTCTTCTCAAAGGTATTTTTTTTAATTTCTGTTGAAATTAAACGTGATTGAGTTGATTGCTAAGAAATATTATAGTTTCATAACTTGATGTTATAGTTGCATAATTCACAAGGAAGATGTTCAATGAAATATCCGTAACAAAGCTCTATTTGTATTACAAAAAAGAAGTTAGTTCTTCTTAATAACATCACCTTCTTATGCTTTTATGGCATTTTTCTTATTTTTAAATTTTGCGTAGTTCAAATGTTTTCATTTGTTTTATAACATTTAGTTTCGTTACTTAATTTTGACTATATTATTGCATGAAATCGATGTTAGCATGTACAAAAGGATTTTCATATTTATTAAGTATGGCTATGATTAACAATCCATAGCTTCTACTTATGCAATCAATAGTGGTGTCCTAATACAACCACTCTTAGTTACGTACTTAAATTGGAGTTCTGCTACAATGATTCATGTTGCTGCTTTGTTGCCAATTGCTCCGGTATCCCAAAATTCAATAGAAATGGTTATTGATTTATAGATTCTTTGTTGCCGATGTCTACGGAACCCTGTCTCAATTTTTTCCGTTGCAATGATTATTGATTTATTGTCTTAGTTATATCGTCACTAATAAATTTTTGATTAACACATAATTACACTAAAAAGTTTGTAAGAGAACAGAGGCCTGGACGCAATTTGAGATTTAATTTTAATGATTCAAATCTTTTTCATTAGACCGGTGTCACGGAGTGGTAGTTGTATCCGCATGTTTTGTATTGTTCTATATCACTCTCATCATATGTGTATTTGTATATGTATACACTATACACTTTTGAATCATAATGGTTTATAATGACTTAAGGTTTACAAGAGCCTATGATTTGATTCATCAACCAATGGACTTCGTCGAAAATTGCAAAGCAAACCATAACTTCTCCTAAAGTGATCAATAATGAGCCATATATGTGTGTATCATGCAACCCATTTATTATTGGGCTTGCAAATTTCTTAGCTTGACAAATTCTATTTCAAACATGAGTCATTTTTACTAATATGAGTTTTTATTTTCTTTTCTTGACCATTTGTTTCTTGCGGACAAAAGAATCTAATATTCTAAAGAAAATTTATCATACGTGAATGGACCATTATTGCTTAATACCAATATATTGGTGAAGTAGTCCTTGGATAATATCATATCTTAACGAGTTTGATAATATATATATATATATATATATATTTGTATGATGAATGAGAGTGTATTTAATTAAAAAGTGACTAGAGATTTTTAATTTGTAGAACTCGAAGAATCAGATAGCACTTGAATTCATTCCTCAATAATCTTTTATAAGTGCGTAATTATAGAATATAGATTCTATCCCCATGTACATGTTAGATGTTCTAATGAGGATACTTATTTGGGATGAAGGAAATAAAATTGTGCGAAGTTGTTGTGTTTATTGTTCATGTACCAAAAACCAATATGTTGATGATGGTTTCGGTTTTCAAGTTTCAAAAGCTTGCACAGACGTATGAGGTACTAAGTGACCCTGATAATTGCAACTCCATGTAAGACTTTGAATACCCACTTTTGCTTCAAAAAACATCTTCATGACTCAAATGAAAGTAAAATTGATATTTAGCCGGCTATATTCTTTATCTGAATTGGAAGTTACTCTTAAAGTTGCTATCCAATGAGTTCAACATGTTTTCATGTCCATTAGAAGTGTCAAAGGTTGAACGAGAAATTTTTATCACCAAGGTACATGTATCTCATTTAGTATAAATGGTTGCTAAAATTCCTTTATTTAGCTTCTCTATAGTAGAATTATGATATCAAATTAAATTTATTTCATGCCCTAATAAATATGGACCAAGAAAAATTCCACCAAATAATTGATAACAATGCAAGCTCTCTACTAATAATAAAAAACAACAAAAAAAATGGACTTCAATTAGTCATAAAATCTGCATCAGTATTTGCATTTTGTGGTTTGAATGGTTGACATCAAAAGTTGAAGTTTGACTATGTTGAGGGTTTGTGTATATAGTGGAATATGTTTGGGTATTGAAGTGACAAGTACCTAGGATCTGTTTTCCCTCTTCATGGTCTTATAGGTTACTCATTTTATGAGTTTCTTCGCATTTGAGGGATTTTTCTTAAATCTAGATGCAAGTGAGTAATATAATTCTCATGTGTGTTGTTACATATTTACTTTTGCTTAGTGATTTTTTTTTTTGTCTATATGACTTTTGTAGATAGATTTATTCTAGATTATACATTTTTAGATCAAAGACTGAATGTGATTTTTTTAACTATTTTCACATTTAATTTTACAATCTTTTTGTTTATAGTTTATAAAGGTCGTTTAATCAACTCAAGTATGAATTTTGGAAAGATCAAACATATAATAATGTTGCTAGGAAGGGATCTCTAACATTGTAAGATGGTTAATTTCTATTTGTCAATAGTTTTCCTTAACACTTGTGCAAGGTATTCTCATCTTATAAATTGTCTTATATTAATTTTTCAATGGATATGTCATGTTCATATCAAACCCATAAAAAGAACAAAGCCGGCTCCCTCACATGTATATTGAAGTTAGATGATTTATTCACCTTTTCATTTCCCTTGCCATACTTCATAAAAATTGTTTTTTTTGTCTATATTGGTATTATTAACTTTTGAGCCTCGTCAATATGCAATATATTGCATCCCGACAAAAATAGGTAATAAAGATGGTTCAATGAGTCTAATGTTATATGTTCTCCAACGCGTTACACATGGATAAAGACTTAAAAGCATTTTTAAACCACATTGATGATTTTTAAGAAGTGAATTTAGTGGTACCAACACTTCATTTGCTTTTTTTAGAACCGAAGGGAACACCAATGCATGAACATGTTTTCTACTAATAAACCTGCTATTAAACTTTACATCTTTTTTTATAACTAAAAGGGATTTCAGCTAATTTAAATAATGTTAGATAAGACCATGTAATTTAAGACTCCAAGTTAGATGTTTAATGCTATTAGCTCATCGGATGCAAGTCAACTCATCATGTCAGTAGCTTGTAGTTGATTATTTTTTGCATAATAACCTAATTTTTTTTAAAATGGCTGGATCATTTGATGTTTACTTATTTTCTCCCGTTTTGAATCTCAGACACATGCTTTGATTTTCTTTATGTTCTCGATCATTTGAGCAAATCTCTTGGCTGCTAACGAGCATGGTCCTATCAGCTTAGCCTAAAAAGTCTAGAGTTACATATATGTTCTCAATGTTGTTATGTGATTGTTGTTATAAGTTTGAAATGGAAATCTTATAGAATCTATAAGCTAATTGACAAAGGTAAATAATAATAGTTTCCTCTCATGATTTTTTGGCTTCATTTGGTTGGGGGTGCTCAAAACCGTTTCAGGTCAAAATAGGTCGTCTGCCACATATTGTAGTAATTAAAGTATGTCCCAACTTTTCCCCAATTGCCCCGTAAAAATATGTTGCGTGTAAAAGAAATTACCTGGAATGACGCCAATGTCATGTGTATGTGTCAAGATATAATATATTTTTCCCATATGTGTTGCTTCGAGCACCGCATGAATATGGATGGTTCTCCTACAAAGAGTGGACAAATTAGAAGTTGTCCTTCTCATTTGCACTTTTCACAATTGTAGATGAAGTATTGTTTAATCCTCCTATGTTGTACTTGGAACTTGATCTATGGATTAATTTTTCTTAAATTTTTGATATATTTTGTTCATATTTTGTATAATACATGCTGATTTGTAATTCAAATACTCACCTATGTTTTCTCTATACCCCTAGAGAGTTGGAGGTGTTTTGGCAATGTCTCGTGCTTTTGGAAAATGAAAGGTGAAATATAGGTATTTAATTAACCATTTTATAGTCATGTGTCTATAACTGGAATTAAGGTCCAATTTTTCTAGATAAACACTTAGACTCTTAATTTCTTTCTTTAGTTTTTAGGAGATCGGTTATCTCATGGGTTAGAGCCTTGATGCTGCCTTGATATTTGCTACAATCTCCATCAAATTGCATAAAAGATTGGTTACTGATAACCTCCACCATGGTTGTTGTTCGGGCTTCCGCCTCCATAGTTGTTGAACCCTCCACCTCCTTGTAACACAACCGGAGAAGGGTTTTGAAAAATGGTGGGCCTAAAGTATGTATCCACTCCCCGTTGGAGTGGTTGTTGTTCGGGTTTTCGTCTCCATAGTTGTTGAACCCTCCACCTCGTTGATTATTATAACCCATTCCACCTTGGTTGAAGTAACCAACACCATTTGGTCCCAAACCCTCCTCTACCATTATTATTTTGAGCTCCTCCACCCATGTTATTTTGGTGTTGGTTTAGGAATTGATTGTGGTTAGGAGGTAGCTTGTTTGGCGGCAGATTATTGTTTTGAGGTGGGTTTTAGTTTTGGTTTTGAGGCGGATTATGAGCTCCATCCATATTCATCATATTTAGAATTGGAAGGCGCAAGGACCTTCAAAATCAACAGGTGCTGATGTAGCCAGTGATATCATCCGGTGAATCACTCGTTGCTTGTTATTATTTCTTGCAGTTTTTTCAATTTCTGGATCAAAAGCAAGTGGTGAAGTACGCCCCGAGTTTCTTGTATGCATGCACTGTTAAAACAACCTGCACAACACAAACAAAACACCCAAACGTAAAGAGGAACAAGAGAGCAAACAAGAATTTTTTTCTTGTATTTTTGATTTAAAACTAGCACTAAAGACAAAATCAAACAATAGATTGAAAACTAAGTGCACTAGCTCCCGGCAGCGCTTGCAAAATTTGATCGATGTCAAAGTGATGATAAAAAATAAACCTAATTACCTTATACTAGATAGGGTAAGTGGGTATCGAATCCATGAAGAGCATGTGGTTAGTATTTAAATCTTATGTTCGATTGTAAATTAAAATCCAAAGTTGTGATTGAGTTTAGTAATTTTCTAGATTAACTACTAAGTATGGAAGAACAAGAAGCAACAATAGAAGATTGGTTGTAACAAATATGTGGAAAATGTAATCGCTAACGGTTTCGGGTCTATTTAATATACGCACAAATGATTACTAAAACATGTAAATGAATAGGCTACATAGACATAACTATTAACTCATTAATTGAATTGAATTTGGGTACGGATTATGCCTTACCACACCAATTGTCTTATCCTTGACTAAACTACACTAATGGTGGAATCGGAACGATTGGGGAGCTCACAATAACACTGTCTTAATACTCAAAATCAACCAACAAGTGTTCACACAAGAATGAAAGATATAATCATATGGAATTAATCTCAAAACCAACATTCAAGTATTCATATACACAATTGTTCATCAAATATAGACATAAATTAACCAGACCCTAATCCCGGTTGCAATCACGGGGTGTTTAGCCGAGCATGATGGTGTTGAAAGATGCAAATATGGTAGAAGAAAACATCTTCAAATGATTGACCAAACTAGGGTTTATAGTGATGAGAGATTAGGTAGAGAAATGATGTAATCCAACTAACGTATGACTATTGAAGATGTTTGAGAAGTAATCATCCAAAAACCACCTTTAAATCTTGACAAACCTTGGTTTCACCATGGGAGGATGATGAGAGATGATGATTAAGTGCTCCAATGGTGTCTCTCTACAGCTCCTTGATGAAGAATGCTTAAACGGTCAACCGGGTTGAATAGATCGAGTGGAGATGAAAGGATTATGATTGTGGATTGAAACAGATGTGTTCTAGGATGAAGGAGATGAGTTTTAGGAGCAAAAACTAGGGTTTGGGGCTGTAAAAATCATGGTGAAGAAGATGGGGGAGAAGAAAAGGAAAGGGCTTAGTTATAGAAGGAAAGAAAGGAAGACGTCAGCACTACTCTTGAGCAAACGGTCTCTACTCCCCTCTGTGAAGGCTTTGAGAGTAATGCTGAGTAACACTACTTTTAGCTTGTTTTCTTTGTTCTTCCTTCTTAAACTCTCATATCATTGCACATCCATCCTCATATCTTGTAAGCTTTCATTATCTTCATTTAAAACATCAAATATCTTCATTTAAGCTCCATTTCTTGCACACCTATTACAAACACCAAAGCAAATCAAAGCATAACTATTCTAGACAAATAGGTGCATTATCATCAAATTATGCATGTGAAGAGTATATACAAAAGGCACCAATCAGCTACCTATTCTGTTAAAGACCTTGCACGTTGCATATATCCTATTATTTCCACTTTTATGTCCCTTGTAAGTAATTTGACATTAGGTCTAATAGCTACTACTTTTTAGTTACTTTGCCCAGCTTTATTGTTATTTCTTTTGATCTAAGTGTTTTAAATTAAAAAGGTGCTTGTAATTGCTTATTTTAAGTTATTTGACTACATAGACTATTTTTGGCTTTTTTAAGTTTATTTAAATAAAAGAATAATTTTGTAAACATATATGCTAACATTCAACTAACAAGTATTTATCCTACTTAAAACATAGATACATATAATCATATGTCAAAGATGTTACATGATGGCCCGTGTTTACACGGCTTGAAACCTAGTTCATTAATATGAAATCAATGTGCTGACATCGAATTTGTTATTTAGCGCAATCATAATTAAGAAATCGATACCAAAACATTAATACAAGACTTAGGTTTAAGATTTACTTCGTGTAATCGAATGATAAATTCTAACAAAAAGTGAAACGAGTTTTGTTCTTCCTAGCCGCCGTTCTCCTTCTCTCCTTTATGTATCAGGTAATATTCTATTTATAGTGTATAATAGATAAATTTTTAAAATGTAAATATCCTATCTATGATAATACACATCTCTAATAACCTTATCTAATATTAAAGAATATAAACATCTATTCATAGTTATTCATAGTAGGACATTTCAATTTTTTTCCCATGGAGGCTTTTAACATAAGCCAAAATTTCAAATCTTTTTTATTACTAGACATATCAGGTGTCCTCAACATTGATTCGAAACTCTTATTTAAACATGCAAATCATTATTTGTTGGGCAAAATTCATGAAAATACAACAAACTATGTCTATATTGCCATTATATACAACAAACTTCATTTTCTACCTAAAAACACGATTAACCTGTAATTTTGATCCATTGTATATATTTAACCTTCATTTACCAATTACCATCCGGTTTTATGAGTTCTTGCAAATCTGCTTTTTCTCCATCACCATTAATTGGTGTACCCAAAAATCTCGATGAAACACAAGTGAGGGTTTCTATGAGGGCTGATAAACTCTACGATTTGAAAATCAACTTGCATAAACACATGTTCATCTTGAATGAGGATGCAGTCAAACGTGCATGCAATCTGTAACACCCTAAATTCATAAAAGTTATTAAAATAAGTTGTAGAATAAAAGTAGAGGAAAAGAGTAGAAGTTACAAATTATTAAATGGTTTGAAATAATGACTCTAAATATATCCTCGTTGGGATTTACGGATAGCGTGTGGATGAGTTGTAAGTCAGAAATTGGAGCGAGATAACCACTAGAGGATGGGCTGCCACCTAAGAGGCAGGTGCCATATACTTAGCATTGTTAGTCTTTTATTTCATTGACACCTTCTTCTTCCTTTCTTTCTTTCCTCATGAGCTAACACACACATACATATACCTTTAACTCTCTGGAATTGAAGCTGTGTTTGATGATTAACAAGGGAGATTAACACGTGTTGATTGAGGGATTCAAGATTAAAGATTGTAAGTATTCTTTGTTTTGAGTTTTGAAAGGTTTAATTGATTCTATTGAGTTTAAGTGTTGGTTGGTAATCAAAGGGATGCTATGTGTTGTTTATTCTGAGTAGAAGGTGTTATGGTGATGTTAGAAATACTGGTTTTGATCTGAAAGTGATTTGTTTGGGTTTTTTTTTGCCGGAGACAACAGGTTTTGGTCAAACCTGTTGCTGTGAATGGAAGGGCACGTGCGTGCCCCTCAAGATCCAACCGTGCCCGGGGCGTACCTAAGGAGGCACATACATACCTCAAAAGGTACGGACGTGTCTAACCCTAGATAGGCCCGGGGTTTGATATTGATCACGGGCGCACCAATGAGTAAAGGCCTTGTCGTGTGTAGTGTTTTAAAAAGGGTGGTTCAATTTGAATAAGAGTAATGACTATCATGTTAATATTTTTTAGGTATTTTAGGACCTAAGGAAAAGAGAAGGAAACGACCAGGAAGTATGAGACCACAAGTGAGTACCTCAACTTGGTACTTAGAGATATTACTTACTTACGATTGTTTGTAATCAACATTAAATGGAAATGGTTACGTAAATGTTATAATCTGTTGACATCGAGTAAACTATTAATATTAGTCGGATAGTGAGTATATGATGAATGTAAATAACAGAAAGAGCCTAAATATTATAAGAATTATGAGGCAGAGATACACGTCTGTGTTTGAATGCAGAGTATTGGATTTGCACTAAATAATTAAAGAGGTGTATAATGAATAAGTGAGAAATTGTAACATCCGAAAACCCGGCCTAGTAGTAGGCGGGCTAATGGTAAATTGATATGTGTTTAGTTATGCCGGTTTAAATATTTGTTACATGATTAAATGAGTAATTGATATCGTATGTGTTTATGATTAAATAAGATTGAGTTTGATACGAGAATTATAGAAATACCACGATCGTATGATTAAGTTAAATGATCGAGAAAGATTATTTGTTTGAGAGTAAATGGACGTAATAAATGGTATTATGATATTGAATAATTAATTGATGGTTAATTGGCATGTGATATATACTAGAAGAATTATTTATGTATGTATGACATTATGTATGTAAGTATGTATGTTAGTATGTATGTATGTGTATATGAGAGTTGGTGTAAAGTGATGACACAATATCTGAGAAGTGTACACGTGTGTGTGTGTTTGCATGTAATCAGAATTAGAAAGAAAGAAAAAAAAAGAAAAAGAAAAGAAAAGTGAAGGTGTGTGCATGTGTGTTCTCTGGAGAAAGAAGAACAAGAAAAGAATAGAAAACTTGGAATTTCAAAAAATAGAGATTTTGTGATTCAGAACTCAAAATAAAGGTTAGATGATACTCTATACGTGTTACTGATCATTTGGTTATGTTTTTGATTATGTTTATATGGTTACATAAAAGTTCCGCGATTGATGGGTTTTGAAGAAAATGAATGAAATGGGTTTTGATGATTTTTGTTGTTTGATTTGTTAAAAAGATGTTTTTGATGATCTATATGCATGTTAGATGTTAGATTCATGTTTTGTTGGAAGAAATATGAAGTTAGAATGAGATTTGGAGAAATCTGGCTGAAAATCCGACACTTTGAAGAAGATGATGATAATCTGGAAATATGAGTGTAGCGGCGCTACGCTATAGCATCACGCCGCGACGTTCAAGAAAACCGAAACTTGGGTTTCGGATTTAGAGAAACCCAAGTGATATGTATGTGGACTTGGGAAATCCGATTGTTAGTGAAATCCGACCATAAATCCGAAGACCAACACTAGAATCCGCATGAAAATCCGATCCTAGTACAATCCGAAAGTGAAATCCGATTGCAGTTCTCGGATTTGAAATCCGACGTTCGTCGCGGCGCGACAAGCCCCAAATCCGATTATTTGATTATTCTTTTATTATTTTGATTGGTTTAAGTTAGTAAACTTATAAAGTGATTTAATTGAGTTGTTTTGATAAATTTGAGATATAAATATATCTGAGAAGATATATTTATATATTCGCGACTGATTCGGTTGTCGTTGTGTTTTCAGGCAAACCACAGACTCGGTGATATTAGACAACTGAGCACGCGTGATACGAGGACTGAGGTGAGTGTAAGTTTACTCACGGGTGGTTTCGTTGGTAACATTATGAATTGAATGATTGAAAGATTGTTTGTTGATTCGAATATGAGATATTTGACTGATAAGTTTGTTATGCGAAGATAGATTGCTTGTCATGCCATGATAGACTGTTAAATCTGCTATTTGTTAAATGAGAATTACATGTTCTTATATGTTATATATAAAAGAGTTTTGATTGTGACTGGAGGAGTGATTGGATTGTTTGAGAACCGACTTCTGTGTTACGGGTTGGAAGAGATCAGCTTCTGTGTAAGAGCTGGTTGGGGTCAGCTGCTGATGCTAGAGCTGGGCTCGCTTGCGGTTGGTTGAACGGTAGTAGCTCCTCTGTTGCATTTGTTGCTCAGAGGGGAGTTTACTGTGCCAATCGGCAGGGAGCTATCGGTAAACCTTTGCTTTGGCCAGCTTTGGTTGTAGGTTCGGTAGAACCGCCGGTCCTCGGGATGAAAGAGATTGTTGAATTGACGGATTGCTTGAGGATTGATGTTCAGAGGTTTTGTTGGGAACAATGATTGTTATGTGCTTGTCTGTAGCTTCCATTCACTTAGCTTTGTGCTAATCCCCCCACGGTTGATTGCTTTTTGCAGGTTTATGTTAGCAGCTGTTTAACTTGTTTGTAGAAAGGGGAATTTGACCAATACTCTGATATTGTGTTTTGAGAAGAGACGAGCCACGGTTTATAATCTTTTGTAACACAAACGAATGTTGTAATTTGTAAAAGTACGTTGTACTTGTGATGTTTATGTCAAATGAAATTAAGTATATGCTTCCGCAGCGTTTTAAAAAAAATGGCTTGAGTTTTACGGTGTTACAGAAATAAACCCTAGATAATAATAAAATGGACAAGAGGTGGGATTAATATTTAATAACTAATCCTATGTACTAAAGTATATCTATAATCAATGTTATGTGAGGGTAAACTTATAAGAGCCATCAGCAGTATAATGAGTAATACTGATACATATAATTGTGTGATTAAAGTGTCTTATAGAGATATATGTTATAAATACATATGGACATACATTGTGAGTATGTGCGTAAATACTGAGAAGAGGTATGTTAATGGCTTAATTATGTGATCATATGCATGATATCAGAGTATCTGATATATTGTTGATATGATTACCCATGATGTTGCTTGCAACTACGTATATTCCATATATCTTATCTGTAGTGTTGCACACATAAATGAGATGCCCGAGTGGCAAATAAGATAGCCTGAGTGGCATGCAGAGGCCTAAGTGGCACTATCTGATGAGCTTATTCTTACTTGTTATATTTGTGAATTGTATATTTTGTTGAGTACTCAATGGGCTTTCTAGCTCATTCCTTCCGTTGTTTATTCTTTTCATGTTGTGCTAGACGTGACTTCCACGTGGACATGCTAAAGAGTTATGTGCAACCTTAGAAGAAAATTGTTTTATATTACCTAGTTGTTACCCTATTTTAAATAAAGTATTACCTGTTATTTCCTTGCTACACACCTTAAAAAGAAGGGGCGTTACACAATTGAGTAGGGTTTCAAATTTATAGATTTGAAGGATTTATTGCAATAAACCTTTAACCTTTATTAGATCTATGATATGGACTTGATGAACTTGCAAACAGTTAATTTGCGGCGGATTTCGTAATTTCCCTAAACCTTTTCATTCAAAATTTTGTTCAAGTTTGATTAGGGTTCCATACACGATTCTTTTTTATGCGATTTGGGTTTCAAATTTGTTCAAGTTTATGATGTGATTGGCTTGATATGTGGTTGTTTCTTATGCGATTAGGGCTTGTGGTCGATTTACATATGCGATTTCGATATCCTTCCAGATCTACCCATTTTCAATTTGCAATGGTTCTTGTTCAGATTAGGGTTTGAGTAAGATTGTTCTTGTTCTATTTGTGTTTAGATTTTGGTTGTTCTTCGGATTTTATGATTTTGTTCATATTTGCTACTTTGATTGTTAAGATTTTGGTTTTTATGTTGTTCTTATTCAAAAGAACATGTTGTTCTTATTCAAGAACATGTTGTTCTGTTTCCAATTGTACACTGAGTTGTAAGTTGAGATCTGTGTCCGATTATACACCGACTTGCAAGCTTTTGATTTAGACAAACAATATCCTGGTTGATTTGATTTTGTTCAAATAATAAACACCTTGAAAGAACATCAACAACATATAAATATCCTAATTTAAAAAATTCAAAAATTAAGAAAATAACCGGTAAAAGGTTACCTATTGTATACAATGGATCAAAATTACAAGTTAATCGTATTTTTAGATACAAAATAAAGTTGGTTGTATACAATGACAATATAAGCATAGTTTGTTGTATTTTCGCACGTTTTGCCCTTATTTATTCATTAATTCAATGCAGTTTATTTTTAATTTTAAAAGTTCTATTTTATGTTTATTGAGTATTATAAAATTAAATGTTAAAGTAATAAATAAAATGAGTCCTAATTAAAGTTTGATATGGTAGAGAATGACCGGTGCGGATCTAAATGATGGACCAAGTGTTTGAAGTGAAAACCTGACATCACGTGATATGGTACGTGTAATGAAAAGTGGCCACTACCAATACTCTAAGAGAGAAACAAAAATACAACATTGAATTAAATAATGCATAGATTATTTATAAATTAAAAAAAAACATGGTGGGAATAGTCTGTTTAGTCAAGACCACAAAAGAAGGGCCACCTCTATATTCCTTAACATTGAGAATTAGAAATACAACACATTCTCCAACCCTTACACATTATTTCCTTACAAATCAGTTCTCTACACGCCCTGTGTGACGTGGAGTGAAAATAGCACAACGTGCATTTAACCTAAACCTACCCTTTTTTTGAGTTTTATAAAAGATATATCAATGGTTACTTTATTACTCCTTTACTTGTACACAAAACATGACACCGGAAAAAATGACGTGACACGAAAATAAATTAGTCAAAAACAGATCAATAGCATGAACACGATAATCGGAAACTAACACGAATTGCCACCCATATCGTACACTTTAAAATGAACTCATTTTTTGTAATGATCTTACTTCATGGAAATTGAGATCTCAAATTCATTTTTTCTTAAATAAATAATGTGTGACCATCCATTCTTCTCCATTGTTGTACCCAAATAGTTCAGCAACTGATATAAAAAACGTCCTCCAATAGACAGTCCATTTCACTGCTGAATCTTTCCCATAAGTTGTCTCCATAATTGGCTTTATTGCACTTATGTTCTTATCCATTCTCTTTAGCCACTCTTCACTGCAAACACAATATTAAAAATGAAAAATATTCACAGTTAACCGTTTCGCAACGTGAAAATTAAAAAGAAATTGGGAATACTCATCATTTACCTTGTTTGAGCATAATGTTTCCCATTCACAAGCCAATGGTCGACTACAGAAACATCGTCCTGCCGTTAAGATATATGCTATTTAGGAGGTTGTATGCATTGAAATTATACTTTGGGCGACATCGACGTTTGATAAGTCAAAACATAACACAGATTGGTGGATTCGGATTGCCAAACATATCATATATATAACACCATAACTTGATGTATTAGATAAAACAAGGGGTTATAATATAAGAACTCTCACCTGGAAATAAAGGAGGAGGTTTGAAGAAGGCATTGTACCTCCACTAAAAAAGTACCTTGTTATCCAATCATCTTCATTCACATCCTGCAGGAAGAGCTAGCCATTATTTCTCAAGGGTCTATCAAAGATAATAAGAGGCTTTGATGGAGTGTTCGGATATAAGCGACTGTGTGATATTTAAAGGAGTCATTTGTAATGGAAATGGGTTTCACAATACAGTGTTTAAATGTGTATATAATATTTAATAATCATATATTCAACTGTTCAGCAAATCCTGAACAATCAGGGAATTAATACATAAAAAGTCCAAACAGCACATTCTTAAAACTTGAAGAAATATGAGAGAGAGAGAGAGAGAGAGAGAGAGAGAGAGAGATGGTAAAAGAAGTTTCATAAATTAGATTAAAAGAAAGGGTAGTTAAGTATATTTATTTTACTTTTTGACAACAGTTGATTGATATTAATTATGCACAACTGAAAACAATTAGATAATTACATTCAAATTAGTTACATAATGCAAATCCAAACACCTGACCAGAATGGAGAGAAATGAAAAATACTGAAAATTAATCGCAAACAAAACAGGATGGAGTTTTCTTTTATTCTATTTAGATCCCTAAATAGAATAATAATTTATTTAATAAAATAGTATATAATAAATGTCGAGTAGCCGTACCTCAAAATGGTAAGCATATGTTTTATGGCAGAAGTGATGAACAAAGAGAAAACCATCTTCTTTCATCCACTTGGATATCTTCTTGAGAAGATTCTTATAGTTTTTCATATGCTACAAAACAAACAAGAAATCAAGCAAGATCAACAACACAAATCAATAATTTAAAAACTGCAGGAAAAATTGAACTAATTTCCCATACCTCAAACATTTCAATGGAGAATATTCGGTCATAAGTTCCTTCCATTTCAAATGTGCTAATATCTGCAACTATTACCTCAACGTTCTTCAAACCAAGTTTACTATATATAAAAGGCAAGGTTTTTGTTACAATAAAAAACATAGTGTCAATATCAACCCATTTACTTAGGAATTGGTTAACTCAGGATATGTTTTATTTCTAACGGGACCAAACCTATAAAATAAAAAAGAATATTGACAAGAAGATAACCGGTCAAATTGGCCAAGAGTTGCTCAAAGTGTAGTTTTAATGCAAGAAACCTCGTAAATTATTTTATCCGGACAAAATTAGATTGTTATAGATATATATATGAATTTTGCAATTATATCTTACACACTACTTAAAAAAAGGATTTAAATCATTGTGTTTCAACCCCACATCAAAATTACCCCTATACCTATAACCCAACCCCCATTGCTAGTCCATTTTTCTATCACTAAGTTATATTATCTCATTCAAAATGCGTATAAAACTATGAAAGTTAAGTTTAAGGGCTTACTTGCACTGCTCATCAATATGTTCTTTTTGGGTGACTGAATTGCAAATCCCAGTAATCTTGCAATTACTATAATTTTTTGCAATGTATATACTTAAAGAACCCCAACCACAACCCACATCAAGAACAGTTTGCCCATCTTGCAATTGTGACTTCTCACAGTAAATTTGCAACATTGCTACCTCAGCATCCTCTAATGTGCTTAATTTGTCACGGAAATAGCAACAACTGCAAAATATTATACATGAATTAAAGAAAGTGTATCCATTAGAGGCAAATTATATCAAATGAGTTTAACGAACTTGTCAGCTTTAGTATGCCTAAAGGCCCAACATTTGGTAAAACATATGAGAATTTTCCATAATTTTCTTTTCTATTTTGGATCAATGTATGAAATTTAAGAGAATTGTAGGAAATAAAAAGAAAAAATTTGCCTATATTTGAAATTCTCCCCAAGCACAAGGTTAAAAAAGGAGGTAGGTAGCTCATAATGTTGAGATTTGGGATCTTCAGTCTTCACAGCAATAGGCATTTCTTTCAACGCTGCAAGAAAATATATCATTTTGTAAATAAATAAGGATGTGTTTGGTATTTACTAATGAAATTGATTATTTGATTAGTAAGTTCCGTCGTATAGATAATCATATCTAGTGTTTGGGTATAATTAAGTTGATTACGATTATAAGATTAATTACCAGCAAATGTTCACATGAATGCAACTCCTTAAGTAATTAGAATTTGCCTAACATTCAAGCAACTAGTTATCTAATTACCATTATAACTTCCACAATCCACATACAGCTGCTTCCCTCAACATTACCATTATAACTTCCGATGATTATAAAGTTCCGTCATATAGATATATAATCAAAGCTAGTGTTTGGGTATAGTTAAACAGATAATGATAATTGCATTAATGAGAACCAGATGTTAACATAAATGCAACTCCTTAAGTAACTAGACTTTGCCTAACATTCAAAAAAACTAATTATAATAACTTCCACATACAACTGCTTCCCTAAACATTACCATTATAACTTCCAAATGAGTGAGAATTTTCGATGAGCTTCGCCTAATGTTTTCATGAATCTACAACTACCTGTTAATATTTTAACTCCTAATTGTTCATCCAAAGTTACATCATATAAGTCCCTCAACTTTTCAGTTCCTGACATTACAAATAGGGGCTTGTAATTCATATCCAGCTACTGTTTGCTTCTGTAATTTGGGCATTCTTCCTCCTTTCCTGTATAATAACTCTACTCTAAGTAATCATACTACAACTAATTAGTCAAATTACAACTTAGAGGAAGAAAAACAAACCCTAATTACCCCAAATTATTCAAAACGAAACAGATGCAGAATGCCAAAATCAGAACAACTCACCAAAACTATTAATTAACAAGAATTAGAAGAAGAAAATAAACAAGGAGTTATTATACATCATACAATGAACAAAATCCAGTAGATCTTGAAGTTGTTGTTGAGAGGTGGGTTTGAAGCAGGAACGAAGGCGGCCGGCGAGAAGGATACAAGTGAGCCTGCGTATAACGGTATCTGGAAGCAGATTACGTTCGAGAGAAGCCATCATTAGCTTCACTGTAGCATCGTAGGGTACCTGCATTAAGCTGCTCATTTCTGTGTCGTTTGGGAAGAAGATATGGTGGAGGTTGGTGAAGATAAGATGGAAGCTTGGTTTAAGTAGTAGTAGACTAAGTAGATCAGGGCGGTGCAAGTAGGAAGCAGTATTTTATCCCGCGAAAATGGATGAAAGTAACGGGAGTAACAAAAAAAAAAAAGGATTTAAATATTTAATTTTAGGGAAATTTCATTGCTTTATTATAAATACTTGAGTCAATTACACAGTTAGTCCTTTTAATGTATAGGGTATTGTACATTTAGTCTTTTAAGTCAAAATCTTGTAATTAGGAATGGCAATAGGGTGGGTTTAGGGCGGGACATGCAATCCCCATCCCTGAACTCAATAAGGAAATTGTGCCCCGTCAACGCCCCGTTCCCCGTCAGGGAGTTTATCGGGGCGCCCCATCGGGGCTACGTCTTACCCCGATCCCCGCCCCGTTCCCCGTTTTTGCCCCAAAATTTGTACATCCCTTCACAAAAATACAAAATGCAAACACGAAAATAACGTTGAAAAACGAAGATTTCGGCCGTAAAAGCGTCCATAAAATACAATACAAATTATTTATGTATATATACATATTAAATAATAAAAATATAAATATAATATATAATCGGGGCGGGGCGGGGCAGGGCGGGAGAAGACATCCCAAGTCACTACCCCGAAACCCGAAAGAAACCCCGTTAATGCCCCGATCCCCACCCCGTTCCGTGATAACGTCCACCCCGCCCCGCCCCGTTTAATTCGGGTTTCGGGTTTCCCCATCTGGTTCGGGTTTTTTTTGCCATCCCTACTTGTAATATTAGTCCTTTAAATGAGTTTTTTACACACTATTGGTTCTTTGACCGTTAACTTTAACAATGTCATGGTTAAATTTTTTTAATTGACTATTATACAATTGGTCCTTTATAGTTTAATAACCTTTATTTTCTGCCCTCTTTATTATACTGTACACATTGACAGGAAAAAGAATCACAAACAGATCTTCACTTTGACAAAAGTAACCTCAGGCTCCAGTACATCATCTTCATCATTTTTCTTCTTTTTATTCATTTGTATGTTTAAAGTTATAGATTTAAATTCAGTTTTGATTTTGTTTAGGTTTTAATGTTTTGGATCTACCATCTCCCACCTCACCTCCAACACCATCATTCTTACTTTACTTCCCCCTCTACCACCGGCCACCATCATTTGGGACCATCACTACCATATCACAACGATGACAACATTTGCCTCCATTTCTGCCTCCCATAACCACCATCTAAGAGACCCTCAACGACGACATATTTAGGGAGTGTGTAAGTATATGCAATTTCCGGTGAAAACCATCATTGGCTGTGATTACCACCGCCATACTTCTTCTTGTGCTATTTTTTTCTTATCTTTTTCTTTAATTTGTTCAGATCTATAGTGATTAGTGGTTTGGTGTTGCTTGGTGAGTGGGGTGTGTGTGTGTGAGAGAGAGAGAGTGTGTGTGTGTGTTACAGATCTTAGATCTTAGGTAGGCGCGATTTAGGGTGTTAGATGTTGTTGGTGAAGAGATAATGATGAAGGCAGTGATGGACCAGTGGTGGAGATGGTCTCACAGTGGTGGTTGTCCACTATGGTGTTAGATATGTGTGTGTGTGTGTGTTATAGATATTAGATCTTGGGTAGGGGTGATTTGGGGGGTTAGATGTTGTTAGTGAAGAGATGATGATGGTGGCGGTGATGGACCAGTGGTGGCGGTGGTCTCGCGGTGGTGGTTGTCCACTATGGCGGCGGTCTCATGGTGGTGGCAGTATAGTGGTGATGGCGGTTCTAAGGTGGTGGTGCTATGAGGCAATTTGGGGTGTTAGATGTTGTTGGTGAAGAGATGATGATGGTGGCAGTGATGGACCAGTGGTGGCGGTGGTCTCGCGATGGTGGTTGTCCACAGTGGCAGCGGTCTCATGGTGGTGGCAGTCTAGTGGTGATGGCGGTTCTAAGGTGGTGGTGCTATGGGTTTCTCAAAGGGATTGTTTGGTTAAAATAAATGTTTAGCTTAAAATATGGTGTTTGGATTAAAATTTAAAAGAGTATAATAGGGTTTAGGGTTTAAGTGTATAAACTATAAAGGACTAAGGGTAAAATAGTCATTTTAAAAAATTTAACCATAACACTGTTAAATTTAATGGTTAAAGGACCAAGAGTGTGCAAAAAACTCATTTAAAGGACTAATATTGCAAGATTTTTGCTTAAAAGACTAAAAGTGCAATACCTTATATACTAAAAGGACCAACAGTGTAATTGACTCTAATTACTTTGGTTTTATTATTGTGTTTACTTCTTCAAAATGTATTAAACTATACCCAAATATTAATGTATGTATCTATCTTCTAAAAATATTATTGTGTATATCAAACTTTCAAAAAATGTATTATTGTGTGTATTAAATTTTATATTGTATGTATTAAACTTATACTTTTTTTTTCTTTTGTGTGTAATCAAAATATGTACAATAACAACAAATTAGAAGTTCAATACACTCAATGACATTTTGAAAGGTGGATATACACATTAACATTTGGGTATACTTTAATACATTTTGGAGAAGTAAACGCTTTATTCTTTTATCCGTTAAAAACACGAAAAAATGATGTATGCAACTAGGAGTGTTTATGGTGACTACTGTCATGCTTATAAATACTTATTAAGTAATTGTTGAAATAATTAAACCGTTTGTTAGTTGATAGCAGCTAAAGAACCATGGTTGGACTCCTCAAACAGGTTCATTGTAGCCGATGGTTTGCAGAACTGTTTGAACTTCTGCTCTGGAGGGAAAAGCTGTGTAAGGTGGGAAGTGAGGAATACCAGAGGCTTCGCGAAGTGTTTCGGTGGTGATCTGGAGATGGTAGTTTCCTTAGGCTAGGGTGCAGTGGATGGTGTTGGTGTTTAGATTATAGGTTGCAGAGTACCATAGCTCACCGATAATGGTAGGGTATATGTAGTGTGGATCAGCAGTGAGACTATCGAACAAGGGATAAGCTTGAAGGAACTGAACCATTGGTTCATAACCTTGGTTTTCTCGCGAGGCAGGGATGGTGGTGCAGAGTAGAATGTTGTTGGGAGTTATGTTCATTGGTTGATTGGGTGCAACATTCTCACCAGGGTTGACAGTAGGGTCTGGAATATAGGTGGCCATTTGGTAGGGATGATGAACAGTGAGTATCGAGAGAGAAGGTAGGGTAGTTCTTTGTAGAGAGAGAGGGAATTTGGAAAGTTTGAACAGGTAAAGGTGAATGAAAGAGAAAGTGGGATATTTATGAAGGTTAGTTAACAGAGATCGTTAGATACTGACAAAAGATCTAACGGAAAACAAATTAATTAGCTATTAAATGAAATCTAACAAACGGAGTAAATAACTAGGGTTAAAAAGCATTAAATGAGAGTAAAAAGTGAAAATTTTACCAAGTGTAGAACCATCAGCTGATCATAGAAATGCATCAGCTGAAGGGTATCAGCTAATAAAAAATTATCAGCTGATAGTGAAAATTTGGAGTATCAGCTGAGAAAAGTACTTAGCTGAGCATGTCTTTCTTATCTTAAAGTGATCAGCTGAGTAAATTTGATCAGCTGATAGGTATCAGCTGAGCATAATTACTCAGTTTACAAATTAAGTAAGATATAGATATGCTTAAATAAGTAACTTATAATTTTCAACACTTATAAATTAACACAAACTAAATTACCACTATTCTAAACTAAAAATTAAGCATACCTAGTTTGGATATTAGGAAATTGAACCTTGCTTCATCTAATGGCTTTGTGAATAAATCTGCAAGTTGTAAATCAGTGTTGATGTAGTGCAAAGTTACCTTCTTCTTTTGCACATTATCTCTGAGAAAATGATGTCTGATTTCAATATACTTTGTCTTAGAAAGTAAACATGATCAGGTAAGTTTGACTCCTCAAAATCAGGAGGTTGTTTCACATACACCTCTTCTTTCAGATCTCCATTCAGAAATGCACTCTTCACATCCATTTGGAACACTTTAAAGTTTTTGAAGGCAGCATAGGCTAGGAATAGTCTGATAGCTTCCAATCTTGCAACAGGGGCAAAGGTTTGATCAAAATCAATACCTTCTTCTTGACAATACCCCTATGCCACTAGCCTTGCTTTGTTTCTTATGATTTTCCCATTTTCATCTAGCTTATTTCTGAACACCCACTTTGTTCCAATGATGGATTTATCCTTTGGTTTGGGTACCAAAGTCCATACATTATTCCTTTTGAATTCTGCCAGTTCCTCTTGCATGGCAGACACCCAGTGGGGATCATTGAGAGCTTCATCAACCTTCTTTGGTTCAATCATTGAGACAAATCCAGAATACAAGCAGATGTTTCAAGCTTTTGATCTTGTTCTAACTGGATCATCTATGTTGCCTATCACCAAATTATGAGGATGGTGCTTGAGGTCTTTGAAGGCTTTTTGGATTGCTTGGGAATTGGGATTCATTTGGATTTGGGGAGAAGAAGTTATGTGGTGACTATCAGCAGTAGAAATGAATTCATTTTGAGTGGCTTATATAACTTCATTATTGCAATCTATGGGTATCTCTACTGAAGAGGGAATGAGTGATATGGAATTGGAATCCAATGATGTTGAGTCATTTTCCACATGATTCAATAGAGGTATAGGATTGGATGAGGATGGTTGTACATGGTTAAAAATTTGGATAGGAACAGGTTCATCTATATCATGTGCATCTGGTTGAGTAGGATCTACTTGCTCTAAAGGAACTTCTCCAGTTTGCATAAGATCATTAAATTCTTCACCTGAAACATGATTAGAAGAACAAGAAGCAACAAAGTCATTTTCATTGAAACTTACATTGATGGATTCCTCTATGACTTTGGTTCTGAGGTTGTATACTCGGTATGCTTTAGAAATCACTGAGTAACCTACAAACACTCATTCATCAGCTTTAGGAGCAAACTTCTGCAATTGATCTTTTTGATTGAGAATGAAACATTGACAACCAAAGATATGCAGAAAGCTAATGCTTGGCTTCCTTCCCTTGAGCACTTCATATGGAGTTTTGTTGTGCCTCTTGATAATAAGGGACCTGTTCTGTGTGAAACATGCACAACTTACAGCCTCAGCCCAGAAATTAAATGGTAACCCACTTTCACACAACATGGTTCTGGCAGCTTCAATTAATGTTCTATTTCTTCTTTCAGCTACACCATTTTGTTGTGGGGTTCTTGGAGCAGAAAAGTTTTGAGATATCCCTTTCTCATCACAGAAAGATTCCAGAGTTTGATTTCTGAATTCAGTTCCATGATCACTTCTAAGACTCCTCACCAAATTGCCATTCAACACTTCCATCTTTTTGATAAAGCATATAATTTCTTCAGCAGCCTCACTCTTTGCTTTAAGAAAGAAAACCCAAGTGTATCTTGAGAATTCATCAACCAATACAAGAGCATACTTACTTCCACCAATACTAGTAGTTGCAACAGGACCAAAGAGATCCATGTGCAACATATAAAAAGGTTCTGTAATTGAGAAGGACTGCTTGGATGGAAATGATGTCTTATGCTGCTTTCCCTTCTCACAAGCAGTGCAAGGTTTAGGCTTAAGATAAGTCAGAGAAGGTAGTCCTGACACTAGTTCACCCTTGCTCAACTTGTTGATATTTTTGAAATTAAGGTGGGAAAGCCTCTTGTGCCACAGCCAATTTGTATCCTCATTATTCTTGGAGTACAAACATGTTTCCTTTGAAGGGTCACCAGAGGACATGTCAAGTGTATACACATCCTTGGTTCTCTTGGCACTTAACACTGTATTACCTTCTTTAATTATTATGGAGCCTCCTGTCTTTGTGAAGTGGACTTCATTATCTCTATCACACAATTGACTAATGCTTATGAGATTATATTTCAGCCCTTTGACATATGAAACTTTTGACAGTTTGAGGTTCCCATTATGAAGTTCACCATAGCCTTTTGTTTGCCCATGGTTGTTGTCACCAAATGTCACCCTTGGACCTTTCTCTTTCTTATAGTTACTGAGCAAAGCCTTGTTACCTGTCATGGTTCTTGAACATCCACTGTCAAGAAACCAAGAACTAACACCATGCACAGATTTGAATGAAAGAAGAGTTAGTGACACAAAAAGGAATCCACTACTTAGTGGATCCCTGTGGAATGCACCTAGCTTTCCACTTCATCTCAGGTTTCTTATGTATGAGAGGAGTGACTATGTTATCATCACAAGTCCGCTGTCTTGAATTCCCTTCTAAAGAACATTCAAATGCCTTATGCTCTTTGCTTCCACATTTATAACATTTTTGAGATTTTGTGGCCTTGGAGCATTGAACAACATGGTTTGAATGCCTATGAGATTTCTTATTAGTCATCATTTGACTAACTTGACCATTCAGCTTATGAAGATTGTCCTGTAAATTTCTTAGGTCTTTATTTACAGGCACCTTAGATTGATCTTTGTTTTTAGAAAGTTTTTGACCAATCTTTGGAGTGGCAGAAATGGGAACAATGTGAACATCATTCTTTTTACTCATAGTTTCTTCTATTGAAAGAGAGTTGATTACTTCTAGATCAACTGATTGTTTAGAAGATGATTTATGATCAGCTGATAGGTTATCAGCTGAGCATTTATCATCTACTAACCTATCAATTGATGGAGTAGTATTAGCTAATGATTCTTCAGTTTGTGAAATGATAAGACTTAAGTCATCTGTTTTCAAGGTTTGACAACATAATGTCTCTGAGCTTTCAACTAATGATTCCTTTCCTTTACTCGCATCCTTTGACTTTATATTATTAGTATTTTTACATTCTGAAATCTTACTAGAGGATGATTCAACAGAAGGAATAATTGATCCTTTTGAGTGGGAACTCTTGCTTCTAACAAACTTATTTGTGAACACACTTTTGCCTTTAACAGTTTTGTGAAAAGTCTGTGGCAAAATGTCAGCTTTGTCTAAGATATTAAGGTTCTTATTAGAATCAACATAGTTAGCAGCCTTAGAGTAATTTCCACCAATAATAGCTTGAACTTGTTTGGGTATCTGCTCCTTGACACACTGAGTGGTCTTTTCTGCAGATACACACCAAGACTTTACTACTTTTTGGAGGTCATTAAACTTTTTGGTTGCTTCACTAGTTTCTTTTACTAAGATCTCCTTAAGTATCTTTTGATTAGCTAGTTCCTCATTTAAGATTGTTATCTGCTTAAGTTCCTCATTCTTAAGAATTAACTTTTCCTTTAGTGATTCTACTTCTAGTTTTAGCTTCTTCTCTCTTTGAATAGTAGACTGGAAATCAATACACAAGTAATCAAACATAGCATTCTTCTCATTATCATCATAGTTAATAAATTTTCCAACCTGATACATAGAAGAAGGATCCCAGTTGGTAGTTGAACACGCTTTAGCAGCCTTTTTCATGTCTTCATCAAAGGAACTACCATCATTGTTGTTGGCCATCATGCAGAACTGAGCAGAGATCACCTCATCTTCATCTGAGGAGAGATCTTCTTCTGCCCAATCTTCTTCTTCAGCATCAAGAACATGACCCTGGGCTTTCTTCTTCTTCTTCTTGTCAAGGACAGCAGCAGGAGTTTCTTATACTTGGCTTCATAATCAATTTTGCCCTCCTGCTTTTGCACAGATGAAGAACCAGTGTTATATTTGGACTTACAGTTACTAGCTATGTGGCCAATCTTGCCACACTTATAACACTCTGCTGTAGAGGCATCAAATGTGTATTTGGGCTTGACAAACTTTGATGACCTCTTGCTGAACCTCTTGACACCCTTTCCCTTCTTGAAAGGTCTGAACTTCTTAACCAGCATTGCTACACCTTCAACCAACTCCTCTAGATTACTTTCCTCACAATCATTCTCCTCATTACTTTCTCCAGCACTTTCCTCTTCATCTCCTTCTTCATCAGAACCAGAATCAATAGCTGCAAAGCTTCTCATCTTTGTATCTCTTGATACAAGGGCAGTTGGTGCAACTTTCACGACCTCCTTCATCTCCTTGGATGACAACTTCCTTTGTTTGACTGATTGCTCATGGTTTAGTAAGTTACCATAGAGAGCAACCAGAGACATTCCCTTAATCTTCTCACTATGTCTTAGAACAGTGACAAAGTGATCCCATGTTTCAAGGAGGGAGTCTAGAAACTTGTTCACCAAAACAAAGTTGCTCTTGGTTATGTCTGCCCTTTTCAAGTCATTAACTAGGCATTTGAACCTGGTGTATGTCTGTGTAAGACTCTCACCTTTCTGAGCAAAGAAGAATTCATATTCTCTATTGAGGAGGAGCTTCTTGTTCTTCTTCACCTCTTCAGTCCCTTCATATGAAACTGTGAGTGTATCTAACATCTCTTTAGCAGAAGACCAGTTAAGCACTTGATGATAGATTTCATTAGGTAGTGCAGAGACAAGAGCTGATCTAGCCTTAACATCTAGGCTAACCAACCTCTTATCTTCATCTGTCCACAGATGCATGGGTTTGGTTATGATTCTTTCTGTTGTAGAGGTTTGACCTTCAGATTCTGATGGAATGGATAACACTGATGTTGGAACATAAGGACCATTAGTGACTATTTCAAGCATTTGGATATCGAGGGTGGATAGGAAAAGATGCGCTCTACTTTTCCATATGGAGAATTTTTCTGCATCAAACATGCGACATCTTGTTAAGGACCCGGTGTTTGAGATATTCATGTTGTTTGCTGATGAGGCCATATTGAGAGGGGTAGAAGCAGTTGTAGAGTAAGCAAAACAGATCTAGATATTGATTATCTAACCTGCTCTGATACCAGTTGTTAGTCCCAGATTGAGTACACAACAACAAATGTTTGTAGAAGGGGGGTTGAATACAAACTTTAGCTTTTAAAAAAATAAAGACATACTGATATACTTTTATATAATTCTTATTGATATTGAATCAAGAATTACATGTACTAGAAGCGGAAATTCTAAGTACAATAAAAGGTGGCAATCTATTTGTCTAACACATAGACAAGCTAACTCTAAAACAACTAATGTATATAGAGTGTTCAACACATGAACAAGTTTGATTCTACACAATGCTTATACTCTACGAAATTTCTCAACTGATTTGATTTTCTTTCTTTGGAGTAGAGACTTCACTGTGTTGTTTTTTGCATATCCACCATGCATGAGTATATATAGAACTCTTTGGTGAATCCGGTTGCATGAAGGTAAGAGACAAAGAGGATGTGGAAATATAATATTTTAATTGTAAAGGTAGTGGCTGAAAAGTAAAGTTACTTTAATCAAATGTTTGATAAAAGTAATTGTACTTTTCTACAAAAGTGCAACCCATTCACAATATAAAATATTAAAACCCACATCTACTGTCGCGTAGAAGTATCTTTCCCTTTCAATGATTGTACTTTAATCAACACCATGCTTCTGTTTGATTTGACTTTACCAAGTATGGGATTGCCAGCCATACTTAGTTGTTTGAACAAATCTTCAAGATCTTCGTCTGTTTGAGGTATCATTATCCTTTTCCAGAGGATAAGATCAAACCTTTTTGTCTCATACTTGATCCAAAAAGTGCATTTTTACTTTTACAAACAAAGATCTAAGGCATAATAGAACAACACATGTTCTGCCTTTTACATATGACTTACAATCTGAAAAGATAGAGTGGATTTGACATTTTGCACGACTCAGCTAACAGATTGTACTAGGAACTCTGATATTCACTACTCAGTTAACAAAATATATCAGTTGATCACTTTTTGCTAGGACTCAGTTGATACATATTGCTTTGCTGATCATATAGATGCTCAGCTGATCAATAGTAAGCTTAGGAGGACATAAGCTCATGTATTCGTATGATCAGTTGATCAAGAATGCTCAGCTGATCATTCAAATACATCAGTTTATGAGGGGAGATGACTTGTGTAAAGGAAGACTTACTTAGCTGATGCTCTGGGCCTCAGCTGATCCATTTGTTCACTCAGCTGATGGAGTAGGTACTCAGTTGATCAATGTGTTCACTCAGCTGATCAATTTGTTTACTCAGTTGATGGAGTATTCTTCTCAGATGATCAACTTTTTCACTCAGCTAATGGTTTGTTTTCCTCAGCTGATGGTCTTCTTTACTTGTTTTCTTCATCTGATGCTCCTTGGCTCATACATTGAGTAGGATCTGATGCTCAACTGATGGTTCCATACTTAGCATATTTTTACATAAACTGATTCAAACAACACATGTTTGAATTCTTTCTAAGTCATACTGAATGTAGGGTTTGGTTATCATCAAATTCTATGTTTTAGGATAGGCAGAGATGATCATTAGGGTGAAGTGATTATCTCCCCAACAATCTCCCCCTATTTGATGATGACAAAACCTTTTTCTTTTTGAAGAATCAGTTTGACTTCGAATACAAAAGATTTGAACTTTTAAGTACATTTGGCTACCTGGCTATCTGTTTTTGGTAGCTCTTTTTATTTTGAACCTTGTTCTGTTTTTGGTTTCTTTTCTATTGTTCCATTTTGTTCTGTTTTTGTGGAATCTTTTTCTGTGTTGTACCATTTTGTCTTGTTTTTGTGGTACCTTTTCATTTTTCCATTTTTATATGTTTTTGATTTTCTGATATACATAAACATCACTTGAAATAACAGAATACAGTAATGTACAGAAGTGTTTACATAGATTAACTAATAACTAACTAGTCTATAATGTACAATCAACTAGATATCAACAAATCTTCAAAGTTAGAATCAGTCTTCAATCATCCCACCATGGTTCTTCTTTAACTTCAAAATCTTTGGCATGGGGATCTGCTTCAGCTAAGACTTCACATTGGGCTTGTACAAGGGCTTCAAAATTTTCATTTCCAGTTCTGCCTCTTGTGGATATCCTTAGCCCAAATAGAAACTTCTTGCTAGCTTTGATGATTTCAGACTGTCTAAAGAACCTCCATGTGTCAGCCCTGTCCAGAAAGAATATACCTTCAACAGGTATAACTATAAACTTGTACAGCTCAGGGGTGATGTTCAATGGAAGAGATGTGTTGAGACCCTCAAAGTCAGATAAGAATTCATGCTGGGGTAGTACCTCTCTTAGCTCAAATGGTTTAAAGGGCTTGGAGCCTTTCTTGTGAAGATTATCAACTTTGTGCACATGCCTGTAATAGTCATCTGGAGTGAAGGCTCTTTGTGACACAGCTAGAGCTATCCAATTCTGAATTTTCTGAATGAATTGAACTTTGAGCTTAGATTTGGATTTGAAGAGAAGGTACAGGATCTCAACTAACTCTGTGAACCCATAGATGTGACACCTCTCATAGGATACAACTTCACAGTTGTTGAAGTTGTTTTGCCTTATAGCTTTGAGGTAGGGTTCACCATCACCTTTGTGGACAGTGGCTCTTGTTATTGGAGTTGGTTCTGTTCTGTTTCTTAGAATGTTAATCCTTTCTCTGAAGCTTTGAAGCCTTTGTTGACTTAGATTGATGGGAGCAGATAGATCAAGGTTGAAGAGGGTTTTGATAGCATCAGCATGAGATCTAGCTTTGAGCAGTTCAGACTGAGATTTCTACCTTGCCAATTTGTGTTGAGCAGCAGCTTGATTTTGAATTTGTTCTTGTTCTTGCTGATATGCTAGCTCCTTAGCTTGGTAGATTTCTTCAACTGAAACACCTAATGCTTGAGCCATTTGAGCATTTTCCCTTTCTTCTTGCTCTTTAAGTGCAAGCTCCCTTTTCATTTGATCATCTGCTTCAACTTGCTCAGGTGTCTTTTTTGTTTGCCTTTGTCCTTAGGAGCAGAGGTTGAAGCCTTTTGGAATGATGGGGTTGATTAGACTGGTGGAGCAGATGGTTTTGGGCTCTGTCTTCTTCTTTTGAGGATGTTAGATAGTGGAGTATCATCCTCATCATCAGAATCAGACTCTATATCAATTGGAGGAGAGCAACCCTCAGCAACTTTCCTTCTAGGCTTTGGCCTATTTGCCATTCTTTTCAGACGCTTAGGAAACCTTTGCTCCCCCTCAGAAGGTGCTTTTCTTTTAAGAGGTGGAGGAGCTGTTGCTTTGGGTGCTTCCTGCTGCAAGATTTTTGTGGCAGTTTCAGAATATGCAGCATCAATTTCCTCTGAGTCTGGATCATCCTCCCTTGAAGAACTTGAGAATTTCTCCCCCTTTTTGGCATCATCAAAAGGAGGAGGGGAGTCACCTGCAGTTGGCTTTGGGGATGGGGTAGGGGCAGGGGTGGGTGTATGGGTTGAGGAAGGGGTATAGGATGGGAGAGAGGTAATTTTAGAAAGCTGAAGGGAGAGGTCATCCTTGAGATCTTTAATGGCTTTCCATAATGAGAGATGACTCATTCTGGATTGTTCAGTTAAGGTTTCTATGTCATCAAGGATGCCTTTAAGATAGGAAGGCATGGGTAGGAGTTGTTCTGGGATAGGGACATAAATGTTTGGGTTTATTGGTCGTAGGGTTTGAAGTTGTGATAGTAGGTTGGAGATGGTATGGTTGAGGGAAGAGATAGTGGATTGAGGAATGATGGGAGAGGGTGATTGAGATGGGAGAAGGGTAGAGAGATTGTCTAGTTTGGTTAGGAGGGGGGTAAGATCAAGGGGTGCAGGGGAGGGTTGGGGTGGGGTCTGGAGGAGCTCAATGTCTTTTGCAAGTCTAGACAGTTGAGTAGAGGTTTGGGTTTGGAAGGCTTGGAAGGTTTGGGTTAGGTGATCAATGTTTTGGTTTATGGTTTGGATAATGGTAAGGTTTGGTGTTTGGGTAGAAGTAGATGGTTTAGAGGTGGAATAGGTGGAGATATGTTCAAAGAAAGTAGGTAAGGTTTGTGTCCCCTCATTTGAGCCTTGGTGTATAAGCTAAAATTCATTGGGAAGGAGTGTTGAGCCCTGTGCAAGTGGTTGGTTTGTACCATGAGCATTGGCAGGCTGTGCTTGTGTAAGAATAGAATTGATAAGTGGTGCAAGATAAGTGGACTGAGTGTGGGATGCACTCAATAACAGGGAATCCCTTATTAGATCCACATTCTGTTGGAAGAATGTGAATGGCATAGGCTAACTCAAAGTTGGGAGAGACACAGTATGACCTTGGGTTGAGGTCTGTCTTTCAATGAGATCAACCTTTTGGGAGGTTGTCTCAGCTATCGGCTTAGATCCCATTTTTACAGATGTATCCTGTTGTGAGGATACATCCACTGGCTGAAAGGTTGCAACATCCAATTGCTCCCCCTTAACATGAGGAAGGGTAATTGGAGTTGAGGTCAGAGGTGTGGATTGCACTCCCTTAAAGTGCTCATAAAGAGTCACTTCTGGTGACCTTGTATATATGAGGCTATGAAAGGGAGTAGAACTAGTGACCATAGGAGGTTCACTAGAGCTTGGCTGTTGGAGTGGTGTATGGACTGGAGAAGAGGATGGGCTATCAAAGGTTGGGACTACCATTTGAATATCCTCCGAGGTGGAATCAGTACTGTCCTTACCTTGGGACATGATGTGCCTGCTTCTGTCAATGAGCTCCAGAAGTTGCTTAGAAATCTCTTGTTCTTGGGCATCACTATCATCACCAAGAGGACTTAACACCATTGGACTGAGAGGAGTAAATTCACCAGCATCACCATCACCAGCATCATCATCTTCATCATTTGTTCCAGTGTGGCTTTCATCAGCATCATCATCATCATTATTATCATCATCATTTTCATCACCATCATCAGCATCAGCATTGTCATTTGCAGCATCTATTAATTCTTGCATTTGGGCAGTGATTGGAGGACCTCTGTTTGCCTTAAGAAAGTAGAATATCTTTTCACCCATGGCAGGGACAGGAATATGCTCAAGATGTTCAATTAAGCCCGCGTAATCATCTTCTCCAATCTCCCTCATAGCAATCAGGCTTAATAATCGAATGTAAGGCACCTGAGACCTTGATGATTTCTTGTTGGTGCTCTGAGTGATTTTATCAATAAGGTCAGAAAATATGACTTGAGCAAAGTCGATATTTACCCCCAAAGACTAGGGCATAGAGCACAAAAAGCTCAGTTTGATTGATGAGATGGCGGCTACAAGATTTTGGACCAAAGCAACGTATGACCACGTTGGCCAAATACTTCCACGGATGAGCAAGAGCAGAGACTTTTACTTGACCATGCACTACAGGTTCAATGTAGCCGATGGTTTGCAGAACTGTTTGCACTTCTGCTCTAGAGGGAAAAGTTGTGTAAGGTGGGAAGTGAGGAATACCAGAGGCTTCGCGAAGTGTTTCGGTGGTGATCTGGAGATGGTAGTTTCCTTAGGCTAGGGTGCAGTGGATGGTGTTGGTGTTTAGATTATAGGTTGCGGATTACCATAGCTCACCGATAATGGTAGGGTATATGTAGTGTGGATCAGCAGTGAGACTATCGAACAAGGGATAAGCTTGAAGGAATTGAACCATTGGTTCATAACCTTGGTTTTCTCGCGAGGCAGGGATGGTGGTGCAGAGTAGAATGTTGTTGGGAGTTATGTTCATTGGTTGATTGGGTGCAACATTCTCACCAGGGTTGACAGCAGGGTCTGGAATATAGGTGGCCATTTAGTAGGGATGATGAACAGTGAGTATCGAGAGAGAAGGTAGGGTAGTTCTTTGTAGAGAGAGAGAGGGAATTTGGAAAGTTTGAACAGGTAAAGGTGAATGAAAGAGAAAGTGGGATACTTATGAAGGTTAGTTAACAGAGATCGTTAGATACTGACAAAAGATCTAACGGAAAACAAATTAATTAGCTATTAAATGAAATCTGACAAACGGAGGAAATAACTAGGGTTAAAAAGCATTAAATGAGAGTAAAAAGTGAAAATTTACCAAGTGTAGAACCATCAGCTGATCATAGAAATGCATCAGCTGAGGGGTATCAGCTGATAAAAAACTATCAGCTGATAGTGAAAATTTGGAGTATTAATCGGGCCTATTCGTGCGCTTCATTTGGTACGTGTATTAATTTGAAAAGAATTAAATTAAGAATATGTGTGTTGGGGTATGTACCATACTAGGCTCAGCCGGACCTCATGACCATCCGACCAAGAGCTCTGACCAACTACAGGAACAACCTTCCATAGTTGAATCTTATGACCATCGGACCAATAGCTCTGACAGCTGATCCACAGCTAAAGCTCATGACCTCCGACCATCTGAACCTTACAACCTCCAGCTTGGGAAATGATGAGGTATGTCCGGACCTCCACCCCCCAAGCCTTGGCCGGACCTATGCTATCCGATGGACGTCCGAAGCTTCGTCCTTCAAGCACAAGCCGGACCTTCACCTTCTAGAAGAAGTCTGGAACCTTGCTCACCAAGCTCCTCGGGACTAAGCACACTGCAACCATTGGTAATATAACCAACAAATGAAGAAAGGTAGACAAGCACAGCTAAAGGCACTACTTAACCTCTTGTGGCAAAGGTTACTAAAAGGGTGATTAAGGTTAGGAACACTAAAAGGATGTATCAGATCACACTAGAGATAGCCAAGCAGAAGGTCAACCTCTATGAGAGGTCACATCGCCTACAGGACTTGGGACTCTCTTGTCTGACCAAGTCAGAAGGTCCTCTCAAAGACTATTGGATAAAAGGGAGACACATCCCTCACCATTTACCTATATATAAGACCATAAGGAACGGTAGAAGGTAGGTCTTACCACCCAGAACTCTCTCTCAGCTTCTCTTCATACTAAAAACACTTATTCTTCTTACATACAAAGAAGCTTATTCTCACACCGGAGCTTGGTCACGAGGTTCCACCCTCGTGACGAGGCTAACGGTGGTTTGTTTTGTAGATCGTTCAAGCTTACGAGTTCTAGACGAGCCTCCTCCATCTGATGTTGACCTCAAGAAGATCCTTGCTTCAATTCTGGTGGACTGGTGTAACATCCTCAATTCGGGCCTATTCGTGCGCTTGATTTGGTACGTGTATTAATTTGAAAAGAATTAAATTAAGAATATGTGTTAAGTAATCAAAGAAATAAGTTATTGGTTAGTTAAATGGGAATTTAAAAATAATAAAGAAAATAGAAAGTAATGATTAAATATTAAATGGTTTCAAACGAGGTTTACAAAAATATCCTCGTTACTCGAAACGGGTATTCATGCGCTGAGTTGTATGTTGAAAAGGGGAACAAAATACCCCTTGTGGTTAAATAAGAAACCAAAGATGGTTCCTTATGTTTATCTCACAGACTCAATACACACTCACATACGTATAAACACACACACCTTATTGTTGTTCTTGTGTTCTTGAAGAGAAATTAAACAAGATCAAGTCAAGGGCTGGAAATCTAACAAGGATTCAAGAGTAAATCTGTTCTTAATCTGTTGTTCTTCATCTTCATCCTCTTCATCCATCTTGTAAGTTCATTCTACCAAGTTCTTGGGTTTTGACTTTTTCGGTCAAATTGGCAAAAAACTCCAAATTGACTTCTACAATTGAAGTCAATGATTCCAAGAGGTTTCCAATCCTATTCTAAGCCTAAATGAATCAGATAATTGAATGAAAGTAAGGTTTATAGTTTGATTTGAAGAAATTATGCAAATGGGTCAAATTGGGTGATTTTGGTACAAATTCATGAATTGTATGTTAAAGTGTGTTTTGAAACATGTTTCTAGCTTAGTTTGAATGCCTTGTTGATATGTGATTGCTGGAAAATGGTTTGGAATCGATTGGTAAAGATTTAGGTTTGGAAATGGCCAAAACAGGGGCTGGAAATCGACACTGGTCTGTGCAGACTTGCTTGCGGGCGCAAGCATAGTTCTGCCTTTACGGGCGCAAGTAAAGCACTTCCTTGTGGGCACAAGCATGTGCTTATGGCCGTAAGGAGCCCTGTTTCAGCACAAAATTTACTGTTTAATGTGGTATTGATATATGGGATATTGTTTAGGTGATTCCAGCGACTGGGAAGAGCCTGAACAGTATAATTGCTTAGTTTAGACGCTCAGGTGAGTACTGACTTTCATGAGTTCAATAAAGGGAGATTTAATTGGTAAATGCACTACACGGTTATTGTATGCTAAATCTGATACACACGAGGGATATATGTATGTAAGTTTGCAAAGCCATGATTATCTGATATGTGAACATGTATTTAATTACATGTGCATATATATATTGTTGAATACAAGTTATCTGTAAAAGCATGCATGCAATTGTTCCTGAAAAGGATTTCTGATGAGCTATGTGTATGTCCGGACAGTTTCTTGATTGAGGTCAGCTTTAGCTGGGCCCAGAGCCTTTAGGCATAATGTTTCTGGACTAACGGTACTCGAGTGCCGTTCCTTAGAGTAATTGGGAGGTGATTGCCTTAACTGGCTAGCCTATGAGTTCTTGGTTCCAAAACGAGCTTGGTGATTCACTTATGTGATGAGACCGGCAAGGGATGGTAGTGTTTGATTCTCCCGGTGGTAGTGGTTTGAGCTGGATTTGCAACCCGGCAATATAATACACTCGCTGGACATGTCAACACTCCGCAATGTGATAGGATAGCATTATTTGCTAACTCTTGATATGCATATGACTTGCTTTATTGCTTTTCATGCCTGTTAGTACTCATTAGCTATTTTATATAGCTAATCCCGTTGATATTATCTTTTTACAGATAAGGAGTAGGTGTGCCTGGTGAGATGGGATTCTCTGCTGGGAATTGTATATATCTTTTGGAAAGGAACACTGTAACTGGTACAATGTGTACAATGGTCGGTCGGTAATGTAGTAACACTGATAGTATGCGATTTGGCACTATTTTTGTTATGTAAATATAATCGCCAAATCATTATGGTTTTAACTCTTTAATAACTAATAGGTTTGTATGTTTGGTATAAACATTTCCACTGCGTTGTTTTAAATTACTAGCTAGTTAATCAAATAGGTAAACCCTTTTGTTACAAACCTAACCACGCAGTTTAAAAACCCAAATTATTACAAAATTTTCTAAGTCTAAATGGTGGTGTTACAAGTTAGGTATCAGAGCCTAAGTTTGAGGGAATTGGGTACTTGAAAGAGTATTCAATCTCAAACTCGGGCCCGACCATTATGAAGTGTTTCCTTATTGGGTAAAGGGGATTGAGTATGAGTGTTGTATGATTAAGGCTTGTTAATAGTTAAGTCTATATGTCGGTATACAAGTATAAATGCTATAATGAATACCTTCCTTTCTTATAGCAAATCGATAGAGATTTCTGCACCACGTGATGCAACTGAGCAGGCATTAAAGGAAATGGAGGACGAGGCCTCACATATACCACCACAGGCTGGGGACGTGCAGTCTTAGCACCATACAGAGGGTGCTCCAGCCAATAATGTACAACAGGAATATATCCGACGCCTTGAGGAAGAGCTCCGTGTTGCAAAGGAGCTATTATTTAACTCGGCTCTGGGTAAAGTACCACGCAAGCCTTGTTCTTTCAAGAAATTTTTGACTTGTAAACCACCTACTTTTGAGGGGAGTGATGACCCCGTGGTTACTATGAGGTGGCTTCGTGAGACGGAGCAGGCTTTTGAATCATGTGAATGCGAAGCTGAATACCGCGTCAAGTATGCAATCAGGATGCTTAAGGGCCGTGCCATATTCTGGTGGGACACGGTCACGGCCTCAGTTAGAAAAGAGGTACTGGAAGCTCTGTCTTGGGAGCAATTCTCAGAGAAGGTGCAGAAGAAGTACTGCACTGAATATGACATGGAGCGTCTGGAACGAGAGTTTAATAATCTTTGAAAAGGAGATAAATCCATGGAGCAACATATTGGTGCTTTCACTAACAAAATGAGGTTTGTACCACATTTGCTTACTGATGAAAACCTGAAGATAAGGAAATTTGTTGCCACATTACCACTCGAGTTTCGGGCACATGTCCGAGCTGCAGCTGATCTGGATAGAGCTTTCGAGATAGCTAGATAGATGGATGGTGATCGCATCCAGTGTAGGAGTGAATCTGCAGAGGGCAGCAGCAAGAGGAAATTTCAATCCTCTTCTAACCCAAGTCCTGCAAAAGGACAGTTTTCTGCAGGTACCAAATCGGGCGATTACAAAAAGCCCAGGTCTGATGGAAGATGGTGTAACACATGTCGCAACGACCATTCTGGGGAATGTTCTAAAGCTACCAGGAGGTGTGTTAGGTGTGGAACTAGAGGACACCCGGTGGAGGAGTGCAGGTATAAGGAGGACGTCTGTTTCAGATGTCACCAGTCAGGGCACCAAATAGCTCAGTGTCCTAAAAATCCCAACCCTAGACCTGGAGGATCTTCATCCGAGCAGAAGAAAGATGGCGCCCCACGTGCAAAAGGGCGTGTGTTCCAGATGACGGCCGAAGAGGCCAAAGTTGCAGGTGATGTGATCACGGGTACTTTTCTTATTGAATCTACCCCAGCATGTATATTATTTGATACTGGAGCTACTTATTCTTTTATCTCAATATCTTGTCGTAAGAAGTTGCAACTACCTGTTATTCCATTAACGGATCCAACTAAAGTAGAAGTGGTTGATGGTAAAGTAGTTCATGTTACCGAGAAAGTCCCGGTAACACTTGTTTTTATCGATGGGCATAGCTTTTCAATTTCATTTCTTATTATGCCTATCGCGGGATTCGATGCTTTGATCGGGATGGATTGGCTCAGCAGTAAAGATGCTGAGATTATGTGAAGATTATCAGGTTTCCTCTAATTGACGGGTCTTATGCTATCGCGAGGGGAGAAGGACGGGAGTCTGATATTCCTATCATTTCAGTGATTCAAGCTCAGAAATCTGTCACAAAAGGTTGTGTCTCCTATTTTGCTTATGTTATTAATACTCAGATGGAGAAACAACCAATTGAACATATCAGGGTAGTGTCAGAATATCCTGAAGTCTTTCCAGATGAATTACCCAGACTACCTCCAGTCAGGGATGTAGATTACAAGATTGATCTTGTTCCCGGAGCTACTCCAGTGGCTAAAGCTCCATATCGTCTCGCACCTTCTGAAATCCGCGAGATGATGAATCAGATACAAGAACTACTTGACAAGGGCTTCATACGCCCGAGCTCTTCACCTTGGGGAGCTCCAGTTCTTTTTGTCAAGAAGAAGGATGTGACTATGTGTATGTGCATAGATTATAGGGAGCTTAACAAGCGAACTATAAAGAATAAATACCCACTCCCGCGCATAGATGATTTATTTGATCAATTGCAGGGAGCAACGTGCTTTTCTAAAATCGATCTCCGATCAGGGTACCATCAAGTACGGGTCCAAGCTGAAGATATCCCGAAGACGGCTTTCCGTACACGCTACGGTCATTTTGAATTCTTGGTGATGCCATTCGGCTCTACCAATGCACCAGCTATCTTTATGGATCTAATGAATCGAATTTGTCGTCCATTTCTAGACAAATTCGTGATAGTATTTACTGATGATATCTTAATCTATTCCAAGACTGAAGCAGAACATGAATCACATCTTCGACAAGTTCTCGAAACTCTTAAGCGAGAACAACTCTATGCCAAGTTTTCTAAATGTGAGTTCTGGCTTCGAGAAGTGCATTTTCTTGGTCACGTTATCTGCAGGGAAGGTGTAAAAGTAGACCCTGCTAAAATAGAGGCGGTGATGAACTGGGAGGTTCCTAAAACTCCTACAGAGATCAAGAGTTTCCTTGGTCTTGCTGGCTATTATCGGTGATTTATTCGCGATTTTTCTAAACTCGCCGGTCCTCTTACTAAATTGACACGGAAGGATGTTGCTTATGTGTGGTCTGATGCACAGGAGAAATCCTTTCAAACTTTAAAGCGGCTACTCTATTAAGCTCCGATTCTTACTTTGCCAAACGGGTCGGAGGATTTCATAGTATATTGTGATGCTTCTTATTCTAGCTTGGGTTGTGTTCTAATGCAACGCGACAAGGTGATTGCCTATGCTTCCAGACAATTAAAACCAAATGAAAAGAACTACCCAACACACGATCTTGAACTCGCAACAGTTGTATTTGCATTGAAGCTGTGGAGGCATTACTTATATGGCACAAAATGTGTTATATGCACGGATCATAAAAGTTTGCAATATGGCTTTTCTCTGAAAGAACTCAATATGAGGCAACGACGCTGGATTGAGTTGTTTAAAGACTATGATTGTGAGATCCGTTATCATCCAGGCAAAGCTAATGTAGTAGCTGATGCCTTAAGCAGAAAAGGGGTTTCAACTAAAGCCAAGTTCATGAAGCTTACTGTGGTTCCTGATATTATTTCTAACTTGAGGGAAGCACAACAATTGGCTCTACAGGAGGAAAATCTGAAGGCAGAGACTATGAGAAAGCTGAAAGATCAGCTTGTTGATGACAGTCAGGGTTTGAAGACTTTTCAATCCCGGATCTGGGTACCATTCATTAGAGGCAACCGTGATTTGATATTACAGGAAGCACATAATTCCAGGTTGTCTATTCACCCAGGTATAACCAAGATGTATTATGATCTCAAAAAGCTGTATTGGTGGCCTACACTTAAAAGAGACATTGCTTCATTCGTGGAGAAGTGTCAAATATGTGCAGAAGTCAAAACCGAGCACCAAAGGCCTTATGGCAATCTGCAACAGCTTGATATTCCAGAGTGGAAGTGGGATCATATTACTATGGATTTTGTTACCAAGTTACCCAAGACACTCAGAGGGCACAACATGATTTAGGTCATAGTTGACCGATTGATTAAGAGTGCTCATTTTCTTGCTACAAACGAATCTGCATCATTGACACGCCTAGCTCAACTCTATATTAATGAGATTGTCACTCGTCACGGTTTACCTTGTTCTATTGTTTCTGACCGTGACTCTCGTTTTGTGTCAAATTTCTGGCAAAGCTTACAACGTGAGCTTGGTACACGGGTTCATCTGAGTACTGCTTATCATCCACAAACGGATGGTCAGTCTGAAAGAACAATTCAGACTTTGGAAGATATGTTGCGGGCATGCGTGCTCGAATATGGTGGTTCTTGGGATTCTCATCTCCCGTTGATAGAGTTTGCTTATAATAACTCTTATCATTCTAGTATCGGGATGCCACCATATGAGATGTTATACGGGAGGCGTTGTCGAACTCCCACTTGTTGGCTTGAACCGGGTGAGAAGCAGTATGCCGGACCCGAAATTGTGCAGATTACTTCAGATAAGGTTAAAATAGCTCTGGAGAAATTAAAAGCAGCTCATGATCGTCAAAAGTTTTATGCAGACCCAAAGCGCCGACGTGTTGAATTCTATGATGGCGATAGGGTATTCTTGAAGGTATCTCCTTGGAAGGGGGTAATTCGGTTTGGACGTAAGGGTAAGCTGAGTCCACGTTATATTGGTCCATTCAGGATTATCCAAAAGGTCAACGAGCAGATTGTATCTCTTGAATTGCCTCCTGAGCTATCTGGTATTCACAACACTTTCAACGTATGCTATCTAAGAAAGTGTAAAGTTGATGAAGATCAAGTTCTACCTCTGCAAGAGTTGAAGGTTGATTCAACTAAACGTCTTGTAAAGGAGCCAATTGAAATTCTTAACGCAAAGACAAAGAAGTTGCGTAAGAAGCAGATCAGACTGGTTCTTGTCAAATGGAAGCACAACCTAGGTCCTAACATGACATGGGAAACCGAGGATGATATGAAGGAACGATACCCTCATTTATTTCCAGCTGAGCAGATTCCGAGGACGGAATCTTCTTAAGGGGGTAGAGTTGTAACATCCTCAATTCGGGCCTATTCGTGCGCTTCATTTGGTACGTGTATTAATTTGAAAATAATTAAATTAAGAATATGTGTTAAGTAATCAAAGAAATAAGTTATTGGTTAGTTAAATGGGAATTTAAAAATAATAAAGATTATAGAAAGTAATGATTAAATATTAAATGGTTTCAAACGAGGTTTCCAAAAATATCCTTGTTACTCGAAACGGGTATTCGTGCGTTGAGTTGTATGTTGAAAAGGGGAACAAAATACCCCTTGTGGATAAATAAGAAACCAAAGACGGTTCCTTATGTTTATCTCACAGACTCAATACACACTCACATACGTACAAACACACACACCTTATTGTTGTTCTTGTGTTCTTGAAGAGAAATCAAACAAGATCAAGTCAAGGGCTAGAAATATAACAAGGATTCAAGAGTAAATATGTTCTTAATCTGTTGTTCTTCATCTTCATCCTCTTCATCCATCTTGTAAGTTCATTCTACCAAGTTCTTGGGTTTTGACTTTTTAGGTCAAATTGGCAAAAAACTCCAAATTGACTTCTACAATTGAAGTCAATGATTCCAAGAGGTTTCCAATCCTATTCTAAGCCTAAATGAATCAGATAATTGAATGAAAGTAAGGTTTATAGTTTGATTTGAAGAAATTATGCAAATGGGTCAAATTGGGTGATTTTGGTACAAATTCATGAATTGTATGTTAACGTGTGTTTTGAAACATGTTTCAAGCTTAGTTTGAATGCCTTGTTCATATGTGAATGCTGGAAAATGGTTTGGAATCAATTGGTAAAGATTTGGGTTTGGAAATGGCCAAAACAGGGGCTGGAAATCGACACTGGTCTGTGCAGACTTGCTTGCGGGCGCAAGCATAGTTCTGCCTTTACGGGCGCAAGTAAAGCACTTCCTTGTGGGCACAAGCATGTGCTTGTGGCCGTAAGGAGCCCTGTTTCAGCACAAAATTTACTGTTTAATGTGGTATTGATATATGGGATATTGTTTAGGTGATTCCAGCGACTGGGAAGAGCCTGAACAGTATAATTGCTTAGTTTAGACGCTCAGGTGAGTACTGACTTTCATGAGTTTAATAAAGGGAGATTTAATTGGTAAATGCACTACACGGTTATTGTATGCTAAATCTGATACACAGGAGGGATATATGTATGTAAGTTTGCAAAGCCATGATTATCTGATATGTGAACATGTATTTAATTACATGTGCATATATATATTGTTGAATACAAGTTATCTGTAAAAGCATGCATCTAATTGTTCCTGAAAAGGATTTCTGATGGGCTATGTGTATGTCCGGACAGTTTCTTGATTGAGGTCAGCTTTAGCTGGGCCCAGAGCCTTTAGGCATAATGTTTCTGGACTAACGGTACTCGAGTGCCGTTCCTTAGAGTAATTGGGAGGTGATTGCCTTAACTGGCTAGCCTATGAGTTCTTGGTTCCAAAACGAGCTTGGTGATTCACTTATGTGATGAGACCGGCAAGGGACATTTCAACACTCCGGAATGTGATAGGATAGCATTATTTGCTAACTCTTGATATGCATATGACTTGCTTTATTGCTTTTCATGCCTGTTAGTACTCACTAGCTATTTTATATAGCTAATCCCGTTGATATTATCTTTTTACAGATAAGGAGTAGGTGTGCCTGGTGAGATGGGATTCTCTGCTGGGAATTGTATATATCTTTTGGAAAGGAACACTGTAACTGGTACAATGTGTACAATGGTCGGTCGGTAATGTAGTAACACTGATAGTATGCGATTTGGCACTATTTTTGTTATGTAAATATAATCGCCAAATCATTATGGTTTTAACTCTATATTAACTAATAGGTTTGTATGCTTGGTATAAACATTTCCGCTGCGTTGTTTTAAATTACTAGCTAGTTAATCAAACAGGTAAACCCTTTTGTTACAAACCTAACCACGCAGTTTAAAAACTCAAATTATTACAGAATTTTCTAAGTCTAAAAGGTGGTGTTACAAGTGGGATCTACTTGCTCTGAAGGAACTTCTCCAGTTTGCATAAGATCATTAAATTCTTCACCTGAAACATGATTAGAAGAACAAGAAGCAACAAAGTCATTTTCATTGAAACTTACATTGATGGATTCCTCTATGACTTTGGTTCTGAGGTTGTATACTCTGTATGCTTTAGAAATCACTGAGTAACCTACAAACACTCCTTCATCAGCTTTAGGAGCAAACTTCTGCAATTGATCTTTTTGATTGAGAATGAAACATTGACAACCAAAGATATGCAGAAAGCTGATGCTTGGCTTCCTTCCCTTGAGCACTTCATATGGAGTGTTGTTGTGCCTCTTGATAATAAGGGACCTGTTCTGTGTGAAACATGCAAAACTTACAGCCTCAGCACAGAAATTAAATGGTAACCCACTTTCACACAACATGGTTCTGGCAGCTTCAATTAATGTTCTATTTCTTCTTTCAGCTACACCATTTTGTTATGGGGTTCTTGGAGCAGAAAATTTTTGAGATATCTCTTTCTCATCATGGAAAGATTCCAGAGTTTGATTTCTGAATTCAGTTCCATGATCACTTCTAAGACTCCTCACCAAATTGCCATTCAACACTTCCATCTTTTTGATAAAGCATATAATTTCTTCAGCAGCCTCACTCTTTGCTTTTAGAAAGAAAACCCAAGTGTATCTTGAGAATTCATCAACCAATACAAGAGCATACTTACTTCCACCAATACTAGCAATTGCAACAGGACCAAAGAGCTCCATGTGCAACATATAGAAAGGTTCTGTAATTGAGAAGGCCTGCTTGGATGGAAATGATGTCTTATGTTGCTTTCCCTTCTCACAAGCAGTGCAAGGTTTAGGCTTAAGATAAGTAAGATAAGGTAGTCCCGACACTAGTTCACCCTTGCTCAAATTGTTGATATTTTTGAAATTAAGGTGGGAAAGCCTCTTGTGCCACAACCAATTTGTATCCTCATTATGCTTATAGTAACCTTTGTGTTGCAGCTTTGGCCTGCACCTCCGATTGTGAATGTCTATCTTTCCTCATCCGTAGGTTACCTTACCAATGTTTGTTGTGCGCTTAGTCCCGAGGTGATTATGAGTTGAAGGTCCGGACAACGCTTGGAGGGCGAAGGTCCGGACAATGGTTAGAGGCATAAGCTACGGACATTCCTCATTTGGTCTAGCTTCGGCCAGGCTTCTAGGAGGTCCACCTCCGGACATACCTCATCATGTCCCCCAGTCTAGAGGTATTTGGTGCTTGTAAGCAAATGGCTCTAGACTCAAGGATATAATTTGGTCTAGTTATTGTTTTATTCATAAAAATGTAGTCTTTTCTTTCTCCCCCCTCTTTTGTTGATTTTTAATTCAAAATAGTCGGAGCTTACCTTCATAGGGAGAGGAGCCGATGGATGAGTTGAATAGCCTGCCACTTTTTCGGCTTGAATGACAACTGAAATGATGGCCAAGACACGTGTCGGCCATCCATTCGTTGTTGTCGTTGGCGCATTAAACACCCCCTCAACCGGAGGTTGTTTCACTTTCTCTCCTCATTTTGTTTTTTGAAATTTCCCATAGCAGAGAAAAAGAGAGAAAACCCACGTTCTCACCGGTTGCTCTTGCTCTTCTTCTTGCTGTCGCCGTCGTCGGTTGCTTTCTACTCCATTGTCGTCGCCGGTGAGCGAACTAGGGTTTTGCAGGTTTGATTTCTTTCTTCTACTCTGTATTCTTATTGTTTTCCGTAATGCCTAAGGACAATCTTGAGTCAACCCTTTCTTCCGTCGATCAACGAATGGTCAATGATTTCTGTGTTCTTTATCGTATCGGAGAAGAATATGACCCCAAGAGTCCTGTATCAAATGAATCCATTCGTGATTTCCCCGATGGGTATATCGGAGTGTATATGAAATGGTTTGACTTTGGCAACCTTCATTTTCCGTTTTCAAAGTTTTTTGTTGAGGTCTTGAGGTATTTTCAAGTTCACTTATCGCAACTATCTCCTCTTGGTTTGATCAAGATCACCTGTTTTGAACTACAATGTAGGGCTCTTGGTGGGCAACCCACTGTGCCCCTGTTCCGTAAGATTTACAAATTGGGGAAAGCTGGGGATTGGTTTACCATTGAGAAACGAAAATCTCCATCTCCCGTGTGTATAGAGGACTCTCCATCGTGTTTGAAAGTATGGAAGATTCAATTTTTTTGGGTTAAATCGTCTGTAATTCCTTTACCTGTGGTATGGAGGGAGAAAAACCAATCCATTGCTGATCCCGTCCCCGAAGATGGGGAAGTTGATATGGGGCTATGTTCTATGCTGATGGAGAAGAGGATGTATGTACGTCCTCTCGAGGAAGAGGTGCTTGTGTTAGCCGGTCTTAGTTGCTTGTGGGATCTTCCTGCGAAGAAACCTTCTCTTCGCCATGAGGGAAAGGGTATGGTCGAGATGAAACTACTTAACCCTTTTCTCTTTGCTTTATGCTTTTTGGTATATTGAACTTGTGGTGTTGCATGTGTATTCGATTGACACTAATCATTGTTCTATTGTTTTTCTTTCTTTGTTGCAGAGATGAGTTTGTTGGATTTCATTGTGTTACCTGTGATTGAAGAAGTGGAAATTATGGAGGAGGATAATGATGGTGAGGTTGCTGTCGTGGAGAGGAATGCCAAGAACCTTGCCATTCCCGGTGAAGGTGGTTCTTCTTTGAAAAGGGATGCTTCTACTGTTGAAGCTTCTAGGGGTAGGGATCTTCGTTCTTCTAAGAGGAAGAAACATGTGTCTAAGAGCCGTTTGTCAATGTCTGGAGGTGTATCCAAGGATGGTGGTGCTGATGGTGATGGTCGGGTTGAAAGTATTTTACCTCTTGATGCACCGGTAGTTGATCTTGCTCCTCCTATTTCCCCTACTGATTTTGATATAGGAGGAACTCCGGAACCTTTGCCCAAACAATCTGTTGTTATTCCTACCTCTTCTACTCCTCCTTCGACGAGGTGTAAGGTGGAGATTAGGAAGGGGAAAAAGGTAATGGTTTCCAGTGAGGAGGATGTAAATGAGGTAAGCGCTGTTCGATCCTCCGAAGGTGCTATAGTGGTAAACAACAGTCCTTTTGTTCCTGTTCTCCCTAGTCTGAGGAATAATTCTCTGTATAGCACTTAATACGTCTGCCGGACCTTGGTTGAGAACATGATCATTCCCGCTGAACTGAAGAGAGCGTCTGAGAAGAGTGATGAGTACATTTCCAACAGGTTCTTTCAATACTTGGCTAAGATGTGTGCCTATGGCACAGAAGTGAACCATCGGTGGGAAAGGGCCGATGATGACGCCGAGGTGGCGGAACAGAAAATTCAAGAGTTGTTGGGGGAAATTGAAACGTTGAAGGTCCGTGTTACGTCTTTGGAAGAGGAGAACATTGGTTTGAAGAGTTCCAAAAAGATTCATAAGAAGGCTGCGAAGGAGAAGAAAAAAGAGTTGGCTGTCAAGGATAAGGTGATCTCTTCTTTGGAAAACAGCTTGCAAGAAAAGGATTCACAAACTCGTCGATTAATTCGCGAGAGGGAGGCAGAGAGGGAATTGGCCGAAGGTCGCATAAAGGAAATGCAACTTTCTAACAATGCTGTTATGAAGGAAAAACTCTGGTTAGTAGAAGAAGGTTTCGAGTGTGCTTTTGAGAAGCTCCGCCATAGCGATGGGTATTTGAAAGCTCTTGGGGAGTTACAGTCGAAGAGCTACTCTGCTGGATATATGCAAGGGTTGGAGGTTGGCTACAACTCTGGTCAACATAACCTTCCTCTGTCCGATGCTCCTTGCTTCAATCCTTCCGCCTCGGATGAGCTGCGTGCGGCTGTTGCAGCATGGGATCGAAAGTCCTTTACTTCATTCTTCTGAGGTATTTCTCACTTTAGTTCTGTTGAAGTTATTAAGCGTTTTCTAGGTGGTACTGCTGGTGGTTCCTCTGCTCTCACCAAATCCATTATTCCGGAGGAGAAGGTGGCTGAACCGGCTAAAGCAGCCTTGGCTGAGGGTATAGAAAGTTCAAGCATTGTTTCTCCAGATGATTCTTTGAAGATGGTTGATGTAGGTGCTGGTGCTGGTGATGCTATTGTTTCTGAGGCTATTGAGGTTGTGAAGGAAGCTCCAATGATGATACCGGAGGTTGCTGAGAAAGCTCCGGAGGTGGTTGTGTCCATTGACCCAACTATTGGCGAGCCGGAGGTCATAGGAGCAGCTCCGGAGGTTGATAGGCCTTGTACTCTTGAACAAACTCAAGCTGCGGAGTCGGAGTTGCAAGCAGAGGGCTTAGTTGCTGGTGATAAGTGACATTGATATTCGTCAACTTTATGTTGTCTTGGTTGAACATTTCCATGCTTTTGCTACACTACATTTTCCGTTTGTGCTATTATTGCTCTAGACTACTTAACTTGGCATGATTGGGTATACATTGCCCATTAGGTGTTATATGGGCCTTATGCCCTATCGATATTATGACACTGTTTCTATGACTGATCTTTATGCTAATCGTAGATTACTTTCGCATGTCATGTCTTTACATCTTTTATCACGCTTGTTTGCATAGATGCTCCGTATTGGTGAGCATAGGTATTTTTAGTACCTTTGTATGGGTAACTATGCTCGTACATTATGTGTTTGTGGCTAAGGTTGTTGTCTTTTGCGTAAACATGTTTATACATTGTATGTGTGACCAAGACCGTTGTCGAGGTGCTTATTATTTGTGGCATTCCTGTATGATGTTTGTTTGCAACCAAGACCGTTGTCGAGGCGCCAATTAGAAATGACATGCCTATCTGCAGTATAGGCATGTCCAAGACTATCGTCTAGATTTATCTGGACAAGGCTCGTTTGGGCCGTGACCATATGTTTTAGTTTGTTAGAGCTTTGCTCATATGACACATTCATTTTGAAGTATGCATGTGCGAGTGATGTTTGGAACATAATTATGTTTCATTCACGTACTCATAAGGTGCTTTGGACCTTTAAAAGGAGATACATGAGATAGTCGATATCTACCACTTTAGTACTTTCTACATACCATTATCGACTATGATTGTTCCTATCACAAAAGTTGGCTATCGCCTAATGTCACTGCTTCACTAGTAGTAGCACCGTCGTAGGTGCATTCCGTTCCAGGGCCTTGGTAGGATGTTTCCCTTCATGTCCTCCAGCTCATAAGAGCCGTTTCGATGTGCTGTGTGAATCTTGTATGGGCCTTCCCATTAAGACCCTAACTTTCCCTGTTTTTCTCCCTTGCTAGCATCGTTGTTTCTCCATACTAGTTCTCCTGGTTTGAAAATTGTGGTCCGAACTCTGTTGTTATAGTACTTCTGGATTTGCTGTTTGTATCGAGCTTCTCTTATGGCTGCCATCTCTCTCCGCTCTTCCAAAGCATCCAAGTTTGTCGCGAGATTATCATCATTTGTAATCTCCTGGACTTGGCTACTTCTATATGATGGCAGACCAATTTCGGGAGGTATAACAGCCTCTGTTCCATAAGTTAAACTAAAGGGTGTCTCACGGTTACTCGTTTTGACCATCGTCCTATGTGCCCAAAGGACATGTCCTAGGTGATCGACCCAGCTTCCCCCATCTCTTGTTAACCTTGCTTTAATTCCTGCCACAATACTTCTGTTCATTCTCTCGACCTGCCCGTTGGCCTGAGGGTGTGCTACCGATGTAAAACGTTGTTCGATATTCATTCCCTCGCACCAAGAGCAAAATGGTTCTCCAGCAAACTGCCTTCCATTGTCAGTTATGAATTCTTTTGGCAATCCAAACCTGCATACAATATTATCCCATACAAACTTTATGACTTGCGATCCCGTGATGGTGGCAAGTGGCTTTGCTTCACACCATTTTGTAAAATAATCAATTGCCACAAGTAGGAATTTTAATCTTCCCGGAGCTTCCGGAAATTGACCCACTATATCCATTCCCCACTTCATGAAAGGCCATGCCGATGCTATGGAGACCAGGTTGTGCTTAGGTAACTTGGGTAGTGGAGAGTGAACTTGACAAGCCACACACTTTCTAACTTCTTCGAATGTGTCCCGATGCATGCTAGGCCAATAGTATCCAATTTGCATCGCCTTGGCTACTATTGACCTTGGCCCTGCATGCAACCCGCAAGATCCTTCATGTATTTCTTTAATCACGTACCTTGCTTCTGTTGGTCCCAAGCACCAGAGGTCCAGTCCAAGGTATGATTTTTTTATACAACACTCCATCGACTAGCCTATATCGCCCTGCTATTCTTTTAATCTTCTCCTCTTCTACACCTGTCTCTCCATGGTGCAAGTATTTGATGATTGGTGTCATCCATGTGTCTTGCTCTTCGTTGGTGATGGTGTGGACTTCCTCTTCATCAACAGATCTCTTGTTCACTACTTCCACTAGAATCTCCTTAGTCAAATGAGCAAACGTAACTGATGCTAGCTTGCTCAAAGCGTCGGCTTTTTTGTTTTGACTACGCGGTATTTGCTTGACTGTGCATGTTTGAAAGCCTGACATGATTTCCTTGGCTTTGGTCAAATACTTCCTCATCTTTTGTTCCTTGGCTTCGTATGAGCCATTGATCTGTGATTCTACCAATTTTGAATCCACGTATATTTTCAGATGTTTGATCTTCATGCTCGAAGCTATGCGTAGTCCCGCCAGCAAAGCTTCGTATTTTGACTCATTGTTAGAGCTTGCAAAGTTGAATCTCAATGCGTATGTAAGCTCGATCCCCGCGGGGCTTGTGAGTATTAAACCTCCTCCTGCCCCTTCACTGCTGGAGGCTCCACCGGTATACAACTTCCACGTTCCTTCTTTGTCATCTTCTTTCTCATTTACATTCTTCGTTTCATCGGACTCAATTAAGAAATCCGCCAGTATATGTCCCTTCATCGAGATTCTAGGTTCGTATATGATGTCAAACGTTCCTAACTCCACCGCCCATTTGGCCAACCTTCTAGACACCTCCGGCTTGCTGAGGATACGCTTGAACGGTGCGTCGGTAATGACTTTTACTTAATGAGCTTGGAAATATCTTTTTAACCTCCTAGTGGCAAATACCAAGCACAAAGCCACTTTTTCCAGCGTGGGGTAGTTGACCTCCGGACCTTGTAAAATCTTGCTTATGAAGTAGATCAGCATCTGCTTCTTGCCTCTTTCTGCCATGAGTACAGCTCCTAAAGTACTTGGGGAGGCAGCTAGGTATAAGATGAGGATTTTACCTTTTTGAGGTGTTGTGAGTGAAGGGAGATTTGAGATGGCTTCCTTGAGCTTTTGAAAAGCTCCTTCCGCCTCCTCCGTCTAACGAAAATCTTTTTTGTTGACACAATTTTTAAGTGTCTTGAGGATTGGCAACGAATGCTCAGCGGCCCGTGACATGTATCTATGTAACGCAGCTATCTTCCCGTTAAGACTTTGTGCTTGTTTCATTGTCTTTGGGGATGGGAGGTCCATGATAGCTTTTACTCTATCGGGGTTTGCTTCAATTCCATCAGGCGTAATCACGTGCCCTAGAAATCTCCCTTGCTCTAATCCGAAGGAACACTTTTTTGGATTTAGCTTCATATTGGCTCGTCGCAGGTTTTGGAATGTTTCTGCGATATCTTTAAGCATTTCCTTCTCCGTTGTACTTTTTATCACCACGTCATCTACGTAGGCTTCTATGTTTCTCCCAATCTGGTTTTTGAAGACCTTGTCGACGAGTCGTTGATAAGTTGCCCCCGCATTTTTTAGGCCGAAGGGCATTTTTTTATAGCAATATACACCCTGGTCAGTGTAGAAACCAGTCTTATCTTCATCCTCTTTGGCCATCTGGATCTGATGGTACCCTTTGTATGTGTCTAAAAAACATTTAAAGCGGTACCCATGCAATGACTCTACCTTGAGATCTATCTCTGGGAGCGGGTACGGGTCCTTTGGACAAGCTTTGTTGAGATCTGTGAAGTCCACGCACATCCTCCATGTGCCATCCTTTTTCTTTACCATGACGGGGTTTGCCACCCACGACTGGTAATGCACTTCTCGAAGGATTCTAGCGTCCGCTAACTTGTCAACCTCCACACATGCTGCTCTGCTTTGGTCCGGAGCTAGACTCCGTTTCCTCTGTACCACCGGTTTTGTCTCTTTGGCAATCCCTAACTTGTGTTCAATCAATTCCCTGGGAATCCCTGTCATATCAGAAGGTTCCCACGCAAAAACGTCTTTATTCGCCCGCAGCTAGCTCTTCGTGATAGTTCCGGCTTAAGGAGGTTCCCACTGTTATTGGTTGCCCCGGATAATTATCGTTGACTACAATCTTTCTTTCTCCTCTGCTTAGTACCTCCTTTCTTTGGTTGCGTTGTTCCTCCCTCTCCGTTTGTAAACACTCTTTTGCTATCTCTTTTTCTGAGTGTGTGGTGGCAACTCCTGATGGTGTTGGAAATTTAATGAGGGAGTGAATGGTGGAGGCAACGGCTCGTAGCAAAGCCATTCCGGTGCACCAAGGATGAAGTTGTACAAAGACGTCGATCGTACCACCAAGAATTGGAGCCTCACCGTCCTACACAAAGGGTAGCTTCCAATAGTGAAAGGTAACACTAATTCTCCTAATGGCCATACGACCTCTCTGGCGAACCCGATGAGAGGAACGGTTGCCTCCATTAGCCACTCCTTAATTTCCGATCCCATTTTTAGGAAGCAATGCTCATACATGATTTCGGATGAGCTCCCCCCATCGATGTACACCCGGTGTATCTCGTATCCGGCTATAATGGCACGAACCACTATTGGACTAACAATCGCCCCTGCATACCCAATAGGAGGAAAATCAATCCTTTGATTGATCCAGCTTTCATATTCTCTTTCTACTCTCTTCCTTTCTATCTCCGATGCTCGCTTCATGAATATTTCTTTCTCCTTTCCCTTGCCAGTGGTTTGTTGTTTGTTGCCTCGACCTTGATACCGAGGGGGTGGTTGTTTGATTTCTTTTACCAAATGTGCTAGCTGCCCCGTCTTCATTGCTTCTTCGATTTGCTTCTTCAGCTGAAAGCAGTCGTTGGTGTGATGTCCTTTATCAGCATGGAACTCACAATACATTTCTTGGTTTCTCTTCTCAAGGGGTGCTAGCATGGGTCTAGGTGGTAGAAATCTATTGTTGGCCTCTTCCGTGGCCAATATCTCTTGGGGAGTCTTTGTTAGGGAGGTGAAGTGAAGCCTTCTATTCTCTCCATTTTGATATGGGACTCCTCGCCGATTTTCGGGCATCTTTCTGTCGTTGTAGGGTATTGGGAAGACGGATGGAGTGAAACTTCTTTTTGGTGCTCCTGACCTCCATGAAGCCGGCTTAACCGAAGGCCCTTTTCGTGATACTTCATCTAGCTGCCCCGCTACTTCTTTTCCTCTAATGAACGCCCTCGCTATCTCCATCATTTCGTCTACTGTTTTAGGTACGTTGTTGCAATACTTCTCTATTAACTGCTTGGACTTTATTCCATGAACAAATCCGGAGATTCTCATTTTCTTATCAGCTCCTCCTATCTCCTAACTTTCTTTCAGGTAGCGCGCCATGAAGGCCCATAACGTTTCCCCTTCCTTCTGCTTTATATTGTGAATCTCCAATGGGTCTCTTATGTACCTCTTTTGTTGCATAAAGTTGGACAAGAAGCATTTTCGAAGGTTTTCAAAGTTGTCTATACTTCCCTCCAGAAGGTGGTCAAACCACACTCGTGCTGGCCCAATGAGGGTTTGCGCGAACATATGGCACCACACCGGCATGGACCAGCGCTCCACTTCAGCTGCTCCCATGAATATTCTGAGGTGATCCTCCGGGTCGGTTGTACCTTCATACATCTTTACGTGGGATGGCATTTTGATTCTTCCCACGAATTTGAAGCGGGCTATCCTATGGGTAAACTTCGTGGACTCAAACGGACGATAGGGACACACGAGCTCATCCTCTTCTAAACTGTTTGCGGGGGGTTCAATGGGGATGCGTTGAGTGGAGGGATTTGACCTTGTGTTGGTCAGTGAGGTGGTATGAGGGATGATTGTGGAAGCGATAGGTCCTATTAAAGGTGTTTCTTCTCCAAAGTACAACCTAGCTTGGACCCCCTTCAGTCTTTCTTCCTTTTCATGACTTTCAACAAGTGTTTTGAGTAGATGGTAGTTTTGTCGGACTACTTCAGGGGTTATTTGCAAAGGATTTTCCGGGGCATCGAGGTTTTGTGTCGTTGTAACGGTAGATTGGACAGTTGGTGTAACGGAAAGGGTGGTGGTGGTAGTGCTTCCGGACGAACCAAGAATACGGAAGTCAAGAGGTGGAACTAGGGAAAGTTCCATACCAACCGAGTCCCACGGATGGCGCCAAATGTTGAAGCAAAAGGCTAGGGCAAGGGCTTCAGCACGTAGTTGAGTTGGGTCGTCCGGAGGAGGGGGCACGTTCGGACCAGTGCACCACCGATGATATCTGCAAAACAAACAAGGGTTAGCCTCGTCACGAGCAGGGTTGGCCTCGTGACCAAGCTCCGGTGCAAGAATGAGTATTTGATATGGAGAAGGTATAAGTTTATGAGGTGTGGAGAGAGTAAAGAGAGTGCGTGTTCCTGGACTTACCTTCATCTCGACCCTTAGTGCTTCTTTTATAGGGCTGGTTCTCATGGATGAACCTTCCTTTTACCCAGAGGTTTGAGAAGTGACCTTGGCCTTTAGTCAAACCCGTGGAATCGGGGACAGACATGCTTCTGCCAAGGATGTGACCTAATATGAGGCTTTGACCTTCTTCTTGTAGGCTGCTCCTAAGTAATAGTGTTTGTCTTCTTTGGAGGGTAAACCTTAAACATGCTTATAGTAACCTTTGTGTTGCAGCTTTGGCCTGCACCTCCGATTGTGAATGTCTATCTTTCCTCATCCGTAGGTTACCTTACCAATGTCTGCTGTGCGCTTAGTCCCGAGGTGATTATGGGTTGAAGGTCTGGATAACGCTTAGAGGGCGAAGGTCCGGACAATGGTTAGAGGCACAAGCTACGGACATTCCTCATTTGGTCTAGCTTCAGCCAGGCTTCTAGGAGGTCCACCTCCGGACATACCTCATCACCTGTCATGGTTCTTGAACATCCACTGTCAAGAAACCAAGAACCAACACCCTGCACAGATTTGAATGAAATAAGAGTTAGTGACACAAGTAGGAATCCACTACTTAGTGGATCCCTATGGAATGCACCTAGCTTTCCACTTCATCTCAGGTTTCTTATGTATGAGAGGAGTGACTATGTTATCATCACAAGTCCGCTGTCTTGAATTCCCTTCTAAAGAACGTTCAAATGCCTTATGCTCTTTGCTTCCACATTTATAACATTTTTGAGATTTTGTGGCCTTGGAGCATTGAACAACATGGTTTGAATGCCTATGAGATTTCTTATTAGTCATCATTTGACTAACTTGACCATTCAGCTTATGAAGCTTATCCTGTAAATTTCTTAGGTCTATATTTACAGGCACCTTAGATTGATCTTTGTTTTTAGAAAGTTTTTGACCAATCTTTGGAGTGGCAGAAATGGGAACAATGTGAACATCATTCTTTTTACTCATAGTTTCTTCTATTGAAAGAGAGTTGATTACTTCTAGATCAACTGATTGTTTAGAAGATGATCTATGATCAGCTGACAGGTTATCAGCTGAGCATTTATCATCTACTAACCTATCAGTTGATGGAGTAGTATTAGCTAATGATTCTTCAGTTTGTGAAATGATAAGATTTAAGTCATCTGTTTTCAAGATTTGACAACATAATGTCTCTGAGGTTTCAACTAATGATTCATTTCTTTTACTCACATCCTTTGACTTTATATTATTAGTATTTTTACATTCTAAAATCTTACTAGAGGATGATTCAACAGAAGAATAATTGATCCTTTTGAGTGGGAACTCTTGCTTCTAACAAACTTATTTGTGAACACACTTTTGCCTTTAACAGTTTTGTGAAAAGTCTATGGCAAAATGTCAGCTTTGTCTAAGATATTAAGGTTCTTATTAGAATCAACATAGTTAGCAGCCTTAGAGTAATTTCCACCAATAATAGCTTGAACTTGTTTGGGTATCTGCTCCTTGACACACTGAGTGGTCTTTTCTGCAGATACACACCAAGACTTTACTACTTTTTGGAGGTCATTAAACTTTTTGGTTGCTTCACTAGTTTCTTTTACTAAGATCTCATTAAGTATCTTTTGATTAGCTAGTTCCTCATTTAAGATTGTTATCTGCTTAAGTTCCTCATTCTTAAGAAGTAACTTTTCCTTTAGTGATTCTACTTCTAGTTTTAGCTTCTTCTCTCTTTGAATAGCAGACTGGAAATCAATACACAAGTAATCAAAATAGCATTCTTCTCATTATCATCAAAGTTAATAAATTTTCCAACCTGATACATAGAAGAAGGATCCCATCTGGTAGTTGAACACGCTTTAGCAGCCTTTTTCATGTCTTCATCAAAGGAACTACCATCATTGTTGTTGGCCATCATGCAGAACTGAGCAGAGATCACCTCATCTTCATCTGAGGAGAGATCTTCTTCTGCCCAATCTTCTTCTTCAGCAACAAGAACTTGGCCCTGGGCTTTCTTCTTCTTCTTGTCAAGGACAACAGCAAGGAGTTTCTTATACTTGGCTTCATAATCAATCTTGCCCTCCTGCTTTTGCACAGATGAAGAACCAGTGTTATATTTGGACTTACAGTTACTGGCTATGTGGCCAATCTTGCCACACTTATAACACTCTGCTGTAGAGGCATCAAATGTGGATTTGGGCTTGACAAACTTTGATGACCTCTTGCTGAACCTCTTGACATCCTTTCCCTTCTTGAAAGGTCTGAACTTCTTAACCAGCATTGTTACACCTTCAACCAACTCCTCCAGATTACTTTCCTCACAATCATTCTCCTCATTACTTTCTCCAGCACTTTCCTCTTCATCTCCTTCTTCATCAGAACCAAAATCAATAGCTGCAAAGCTTCTCATCTTTGTATCTCTTAATACAAGGGCAGTTTGTGCAACTTTCACGACCTCCTTCATCTCCTTGGATGACAACTTCCTTTGTTTGACTGATTGCTCATGGTTTAGTAAGTTACCATAGAGAGCAACCAGATACATTCCCTTAATCTTCTCACTATGTCTTAGAACAGTGACAAAGTGATCCCATGTTTCAGGGAGGGAGTCTAGAAACTTGTTCACCAAAACAAAGTTGCTCTTGGTTATTTCTGCCCTTTTCAAGTCATGAACTAGGCATTTGAACCTGGTGTATGTCTGTGTAAGACTCTCACCTTTCTGAGCAAAGAAGAATTCATATTCTCTATTGAGGAGGAGCTTCTTGTTCTCCTTCACCTCTTCAGTCCCTTCATATGCAACTGTGAGTGTATCTAACATCTCTTTAGCAGAAGAACAGTTAAGCACATGATGATACATTTCATTAGGTAGTGTAGAGACAAGAGCTGATCTAGCCTTAACATCTAGGCTAACCAACCTCTTATCTTCATCTGTCCACAGATGCATGGGTTTGGTTATGATTCTTTCTGTTGTAGAGGTTTGACCTTCAGATTCTGATGGAATGGATAACACTGATGTTGGAACATAAGGACCATTAGTGACTATTTCAAGCATTTGGATATCGAGGGTGGATAGGAAAAGATGCGCTCTACTTTTCCATATGGAGAATTTTTCTGCATCAAACATGCGACATCTTGTTAAGGACCCGGTGTTTGAGATATTCATGTTGTTTGCTGATGAGGCCATATTGAGAGGGGTAGAAGCAGTTGTAGAGTAAGCAAAACAGATCTAGATATTGATTATATAACCTGCTCTGATACCAGTTGTTAGTCCCAGATTGAGTACACAACAACAAATGTTTGTAGAAGGGGGGTTGAATACAAACTTTAGCTTTTAAAAAAATAACGACACACTGATATACTTTTATATAATTCTTATTGATATTGAATCAAGAATTACATGTACTAGAAGCGGAAATTCTAAGTACAATAAAAGGTGGAAATCTATTTGTCTAACACATAGACAAGCTAACTCTAAAACAACTAATGTATATAGAGTGTTCAACACATGAACAAGTTTGATTCTACACAATGCTTAAACTCTACGAATTTCTCAACTGATGAGATTTTCTTTCTGTGGAGTAGAGACTTCACTGTGTTGTTTTTTGCATGTCCACCATGCATGAGTATATATAGAACTCTTTGGTGAATCCGGTTGCATGAAGGTAAGAGACAAAGAGGATGTGGAAATATAATATTTTAATTGTAAAGGGAGTTGGTGAAAAGTAAAGTTACTTTAATCAAATGTTTGATAAAAGTAATTGTACTTTTCTGCAAAAGTGCAACCCATTCACAATATAAAATATTAAAACCCACATCTACTGTCGTGTAGAAGTATCTTTCCCTTTCCATGATTGTACTTTAATCAACACCATGCTTCTGTTTGATTTGACTTTACCAAGTATGGGATTGCCAGCCATACTTAGTTGTTTGAACAAATCTTCAAGATCTTCGTCTGTTTGAGGTATCATTATCCTTTTCCAGAGGATAAGATCAAACCTTTCTGTCTCATACTTGATCCAAAAAGTGCATTTTTACTTTTACAAACAAAGATCTAAGGCATAATAGAACAACACATGTTCTGCCTTTTACATATGACTTACAATCTGAAAAGATAGAGTGGATTTGACATTTTGCACGACTCAGCTAACAGATTGTACTAGGAACTCTGATATTCACTACTCAGTTGACAAAATATATCAGTTGATCACTTTTTGCTAGGACTCAGTTGATACATATTGCTCAGCTGATCATATAGATGCTCAGCTGATCAATAGTAAGCTTAGGAGGACATAAGCTCATGTATTCGTATGATCGGTTGATCAAGAATGCTCAGCTGATCATTCAAATACACCAGTTTATGAGAGGAGATGACTTGTGTAAAGGAAGACTTACTTAGCTGATGCTCTGGGCCTCAGCTGATCTATTTCTTCACTCAGCTGATGGAGTAGGCACTCAGCTGATCAATGTGTTCACTCAGCTGATCAATTTGTTCACTCAGCTGATCAATTTTTTCACTCAGCTGATGGAGTATTCTTCTCAGCTGATCAACTTTTTCACTTACCTGATGGTTTGTTTTCCTCAGCTGATGGTCTTTTTTACTTGTTTTCTTCATCTGATGCTCCTTGGCTGATATCCCTTGGCTGATACATTGAGTAGGATCTGATGCTCAGCTGATGGTTCCATACTTAGCATATTTTTACATAAACTGATTCAAACAACACATGTTTGAATTCTTTCTAAGTCATACTGAACCTAGGGTTTGGTTATCATCAAATTCTATGTTTTAGAATAGGCATAGATGGTTATTAGGGTGAAGTGATTATCTCCCCAACAATGGTCCCATCATTCCCGTCACCGAAGTGAACGGTCTCATCATTCCCGTCATCAAAGTGAACGATTTCATCATTCCCGTCACCGAAGTGAAGGGTCTCATCATTAAGCAAGGCATATCATATCATAGTCATATAGGATCAATTCAGATTGTAAGTAAGAGTACTCACCTATTCGCAGTCTCAGTTACGCAGTTCTTCATTCAGAATTTCACTTATGGTTACTTGTCAATTGGCCACCACCTATAACAAGCCTAATTGAATTAATATCGGGTACTAATCCCTTGCTCATTTATACAAATATTTGAGGTCCTAAGTCGGACCTTACTACTAGGTTTCCTAAGTCGGACCACACCTAGTTTATAAGTCGGACCACCCTTAAACCAAAAGTCGGACCATGGTTGACCTCCAAAAGTCGGACCATGATCAAATGCCCAAGGTCAGACCACTCAAGACAAATGTCAGACCATTCCAACTTCACAAAGTCGGACCACTCAAGCCAAATGTCGGACCACCTTTAAAAATACTACAAGTCAGATCAATTTACTTATGAAAGTCGGATGATATATGAAAGTCGGACCACACATAGATTTCAAGTCGGATCACACATGATTCATGAAAGTCGGACCACACATAATTCAAAGTCGGATCACACATGATTTATGAAAGTCGGACCACACATAATTCATGAAAGTCGAACCAAGTAATATCTTGGTTGGACTCAAACCTGCAACTCTCAGACTCCATTTCCAAAATCCATTTTTTTCAAAACTCAACCAATTCATTCCATTTTTGTCAAAATTATTTCTCCATTCATTTAAACACTTCCTTTTAAGATAAATTTACATTTTATCAAGTATTAAAGGATTTAGCTTCACTCTTTTTCCTGGTTTCTCTAGTTCATACCAAAACCCCAAAAACCCAAATGTCAACTATTAAATCATCCCTTAAACAGATTAGATTGATACTCACAAGATCATAATGAAGTAAGAAACATTACCTCATGATTTTCTTAACAATTTCTTATGTTCCAAGCTGATTCTCGATCCTTTCCTTCACTGTTCTTCGAGAGAGAGTTCAAACATTAATTTTCTTTGAAGAAATGAAACAGTAACTAGGTGTTAGGGGTTGTACCCTATTCATCTATTTATATGGTTTCTTACAAGGCTTGGACCATGAAAAGCGCAAGCCCACTACCATCATCAATAAAGCCCAATAGTCCCACTAAATTCATTCATTAAATCCTTAATTCTCATAACTTTTCTTAATTACATAATAGGCCTAATAGGTTGCTTAGTCCACCATAAATTTGCAGTCCAAAATAATCATGGTAACAACAATCTTTGCCAATAAAAGTATTCTTTTATTAATTTCAGAAATTCGGGTATTACAAATACCAAGTGTGAAGTTGAAAGCAGAGATGTAAACGAGCCAAGATACTTGTAAGTTACTCAACCTTGAATCGTTAAAAGCTCGTTACAAGCCGAGGCTAAACGAGCTAGAGCCAAACTTAAGCATAACTTGAAGTTCGCTTATAAACGAGCTCGAGACAAAGCTTTAGTTTTTTTTTGAACAGCGAAGTTATGTTAGTATGTTAGTGGGCTGGGTCCGCAGTGACATCCATATAGGGCAGTATGCGAGCCCCAAGCCACGCGCCAAGTTAGTAATTAAACGCCTTTGCCTGGGTTTGAACCCAAGACCTCCAAGGAAGGCTTTGCCTTCCACCTCCCTCTTAACCACTAGGCCAAGAGATCAAAGCTTTAGTTAACGAGTTTGAATAGGCACGCGATCCTAAACGAGTCTAAATGATCCTAATAATATTTCAAATATAAAACTATATAAAATATGCCATATATTATAAAATAAAGATTATTATATATATAATTTCAAAATGAGAAATATTATTATATACATAATTAAAACTAAAAATATATTTTTAAAAATAATGATATATACATAAGTATCATGATTTTTAAACTCATTTCAAGTGTTAGGGCATGTTATGTAGTACCCATTTTTCAAAATTATAGTATATTGTGTATGATTTAAGGTTGTAATTATTTTTATCAATTAATGACAAGAGTTGATTGATTATTGGGCTTGCATTGTTCCTGTGATATATATATATATATATATAATATTATATATAGGCGTATACATAAGATGGGCTTAAGGAAATGTGGTTTGTACATGAGTTGGGCCTTGGCTCACCATAACTTGGGGGCCTAATGGGCTTGGGAGTGGGAAGGTAAATAAGCTTGGGGAAAATGATAAAAATACCTGGTTTAGGGCATAGCCCCACGCCCCATACACTGTTGATTACATTCATTTGAGTTTTTACACCAAAGAGAGAGAGAGTGTGCTTGTGTTGGCTGCGCTTTGTCGATAAGAAGAGGAAGCAAGGATTAGAGCTTTGAATCAATCCTTCAAGAAGATCATTAGGTAATACATGTTAATCTCTATAGCTTATCCATGTAGAAATTCTAGTAAGTAGAGAGAGTTAGAGAACTTTTTAAGAGGGTTTTTACACTGTTCTTGTTGTGTCAAACCGACAGCAAAACCCGGCAACAAAAAGTTGTTTTGGGGTTCTAAATCGATTGGTGATGTAAAAGCTTGATGTAAATAGTCATATATGTATCCTTATGCTTCTAGTAACATCAACAAATCAAGTAGGTGCAGTGTAGTCGATTTTCTAAGCCTTGTAACCCTGTTTTTACGGAAGAACCAAACCGAGAACAAAAGTAGGAATTATACCCACTAAATCTGGATGTTAATCGAATTAATCGGAAAGGATGTGTTCATATGTGGTAAGAAATCTATAAAAAACCAGAATTCCTTGATTTGGCTGTGTTTTGAAGGGTTTTAAGAAGTTAAGTTCGACTGTATGTGTGTATGAATGGTCTAACCAAGATGTTATGCACGACTTAAGGGTGTCCGACTTGGCCCGTGCGTGTGCGACATATGTTATGTCCGACTTAAACCCCTAGTGCGACTTAAGTCACTTGTGTGATTTGTGGGAAGGTCCGACTTGACCAACTGGTGCGACTTGAGTCACTTGTGCGACCTGGTAATAACTTAATGCGTGTGCGACTTGATTATGGGTGGTGCGACTTGGTGTCGATCAGACTTACATGCATCTGACTTAGGGGTCCCTTTGTACTTAAGCCTCGTGCAACCCAAATGCTGGTCCAACTTAGGGACCTTGCGCGATTCGAGAATTAGGTCCGACTTAGTAAGTTATGCGACTTGGCTGTGGTCCAACCTAGGAGTGATTATGCAACTTAGCACTGGTCTGACCTAAAGACTTATACTTGGTATTGATTCAGTAAATATTTTGTTGGTTCTCGCTGTCGGATTCATTGACCATGCAACTTTGTGAATTACTGCTAGCGTTGTGTCGTGAATAAGGTGAGTTTCACTATATTATGTTGCGATACGCATTCTATGTGATATTATGAAGATTACCCTCTGTGTAGCATACTTGATGTGAGACATGTGTGGTGTTGTGAACAGCTAGGCTCGTTTAGTATAAGGCCAACCCGCCTGTGTAGCATATATGATGTGATACCTGCATGGTGTCATGAGCAACTAGGCTTGTTTGGCCGATGGCCACTTTGCCCGTGTGGCATTTTTGATGTGATGTACATTATTTGTGGATGCGTGTTCTAATATAATGTATGAGTGTTGTGTGCTCACTAAGTTTTGTACTTAATTCGTTGTTGTTTATCTTTAAGGACCGTCACGTGTTGACAGGGGGACGGGTCCGGTGTGACAGTTGTTTCCGCAACGTCTTCTAAACTCTGATTTACAAACATTACATTTAAAACTTCCTTTGGAACCATAAGTCCTGTGTGTAGGGCTGGTAGTTCATAGTATCGAATATTTAAATACTGGTTTCCTATTATACGATTTCTATTTTTCTTTCAAAAAATTTTTTTGGGGCGTTACATGTTAGGAATCTTGTCATAATGTTCCAATATAGTACTTAAAGTTTTTTTTATATGCATCTGAACATCTTCCAATTACTTTATTTTTTCCTCTATTTTTGACTTTAATAACTCCATCTTGACCTTGTACATGGCAAGTTTAGTTTCCTTGTCATCCAAAAGTTGTTTGTAATCTATGGAATCTTGGTTATAATTCTTATTTACTAATTAGTGCAATTTTTACAAATATTAGTGACTAATTTCCTACAAAATCATAGCAAAGAATTAGGGCATGTTAGAAATCTTCAACCAGGGTTGTTTATTGTCCATGATGTTAGATATTTTACCGGCTTTTCATAATAACATTAACTTAGAAGCTTTGAATTTGGGTTGGAGTTGTAGGACGATGATGAAGACATTCTCACCACCTTCAAAAGCTCTAAATGAACTATTTTCCTAATTTTTTATGTATCAACGATAAAAAAATGGTAGGAAAGAAATCAAATTAGGGTTTTTACCAGTTTACCGGGTAACATTTAATGTAAGAAGTATATTAACACGTTTTTATAAGTTAAATGGTTATACGTGTAAAAAAAATACTTTAAGTACCATATTAGAACATTAGGATAACTTTTATGTCATTACGCAACTTTAGCCCCTTATAAAACACTTAAATTATTAAAACATTTATACGATCATAATATCATTTTATTTGAGTATTATCTAAAAATAACAACACGCAACTTAGAGGGTGTTTGGGATTCGTTTAAACATTGATTAGCTGATTATTGTGATTTGAAATCGTTGATAATTACCTTAAACTTTAAAGTGCTTGAGATTGTTCATAAATCAATTATTTGCGGTTTAGAGACTAAAAAATACAGTTTTAAGAATCTATTTTTAAATTGCTTTTTCAAACTGATTATTTAATTATTATGATTTTACTTTTTTAAAAATCAATAATCTACTATATTAATTACTTAAAAACTAATTATTTAATTATTATGATATGAAATAACATAATCAAATCCAGATACTATTATTTAGTAATACGTTCTCAAACATCTAATTATCTTGAGGAGTGAGAATTTATTTAAAAAATTCTTAAAGAGGGAACATAAAGACAAAATAAATATGCACCTCCATAAACCTCGCAAAAAACAGAGACCAAAAGAATCGAAAAAAGAACTTCGTTGAGACTTGAGAGAGTAATACATCTAAATCCTAACTGTATTCATCGGTTCGTCAACCCCTGTAAATCTCTGAGTTTTTCAATCCTCTTTCCCTTCTGTTGCTTGCTGTTCAATCACTGGTAAGTTCGCTTAAACAATTGAAAATTTCCCATCTTGTTAATCTACCAGTAATATGTTGTGGGTATTCATCAATTTAGGTTTATATATGCATTCATGCCGAAAAAGATCGATTCAAGAAACAATAATTATAAATAACTTGGGAATTGGATAATTTGTTCGTCTGAAACGAAACCCTTCAATGGTTTGATCTATTGTTGTTCCTTTGCTAGGTTTTGTTCTGTATTTTATCATGATTTAGGGGTTTCTGTTTTGAAGGATGAAGTTATGGACATTCATGGCAGATTAAAGTTTGTTGATTGAAATTTAGCTTTGTTTAGGATTAGAGGGTGTTTACTGTTTAGATGTGCAGTTCTTGCATTATTTACTGATAAAGATTTGGCAACACCTTATTATGTGTATGATTTCCTTGTTCTTTAGGTCAAAGTAATCCAATAGAGCTCAAAATATCTAATTATGATCTTCAACTTACAATAATCATTGGAAAATGCTCAACAAACATAAAACCTAGCTCTAGTTTTATCTATAGTGGTTTTGTAGTTTTAAATTGATATTGATTTCGCGTGTTAAATTGAATTTTTGTGAAGATGATGATGCGCAATGAGGATTCTGCAGTGATAAATATTGATGATTTTGGGAGTTCAAGACTATTGCATGATATCGAAGAAATAAGCAAAGCTTTATATTTACGCGAGTCCCCTCCAAAGATCTCAATTCCTCCAAAGAATGTAAAAGACAATTTATTTCGGAATGATAAAAAACCTTCAATTTGGAAATGGAAGCCGTTGAAAGCCCTTACTCATATTAGAAATCACCGTTTAAGTTGTTCTTTCTTTCTGCACATTCATTCTATAGAAGGATTACCACTTAATCTTAATGGCCTTAGCTTATGTGTTTACTGGAAAAGAAAACATGAGGTTCTAAAAAGCCATTCTATATGTGTTAAAGAGGGTGTTGCAGAGTTTGAAGAGACATTAATCCACCGTTGTTCAGTTTATGTTACTAAACGTGATCCCCATAATGATGTGGCAAAGTATGCACCTAAGCTCTCGTTACTCTACGTTTCTATAGTTGGAGCACCTAAATTAGATATCGGGAAACATTGGATTGATCTAACAAGTTTGCTTCCCGTTACTTTAATGGAGTTAGAAGATGAGAAAAACCGTTACGGAAAGTGGATAACAAGTTTTAAGCTTACGGGTAAGGCTAAAGGTGGTACAATAAATGTTAGTATCGGGTTTTCATTGTCAGGGGATAACTTTATGAGGTTGGAGAGCAATGTTGGGAAAAGTCATAATGTCATGCTTCAAAGGGTTAGAAGCATTCCAAGTAACTCGAGTCGTAGGACCCACAGGTCAAGTTTATCTTTCGATATCAAAGATCGTAATGGGATTGAAGGAGAGCCGTCGATTGGTGTTCTTTATGAGTTACTTGATGACGCAAAAACTAGTTATTCAAAAGAGTTAAATTCAACTTCTGATGAGGGTTATGATGGCGATTTTACGGTTGTTGATAAAGGTATCGAGTTTCCTAAATGTGTTGAAAGTTCAGATATTGAGACCATTGATGTGACTAAACTTTTTGATGATGTTAAAACTGAGAACGTTTTTGATGATATAAGTTGTAAAGAGAGTATTAACGTTTGCACCGAAGAATCCAACGAAGAACTCGAATTAATTTTGGAAAATCTATTGATATCCGAATCACAAGAGTTGGATTTTGAAGATGACTGTCACTTAAAAGATGGAGTGTTTTGTGATGGAGCTAAAATGGTAAAATCACGTAGCTTAGATGACATAACAAGCGTTGTCATAGATGATTTCATGAATTTGGTTGGTTTCGATAGCGATCCCGAGTCACCAAGAGAAAGTCTTTTGAAACAGTTTGAGAACGAAACTTTATCTTCGGGGAATTTCCTTTTTGATCTTGATGTTAAACAAGAACAAGGAGACTGTTCCAACATTTTGGATTCATCTTTATTATTCCAACAAGTGGAAACCAAACATGATTACGAGGTGGGTCCCTCTTTGATAAGCAGAAGGAAAGCTAACATGCTTGAAAATTTAGAAACTGAATCGTTAATGGAAAAATGGGGTTTCAACGAACGGTTGTTCCAAAACTCGCCCAGAACCGATTCAGGTGCGTTTGGAAGCCCGGTTTATCTTTCCCCTGAAAGACCTTGTCAATTACCTCCACTTGCAAATGGGTTGGGCCCATTTTTGAAAACTGAGAATGGTGGATTTTTAAGGTCCATGAATCCATTGTTGTTTCAAAGAGCTAAAAACAGTGATAAGTTGGTTATGCAAGTATCTAATACAGTATTGCTACCTCCTGCAATGGGATCTACTAATATGGATATTATGATCAATTGGGCAACGATGGGACCCGAAAAGATTCTTTTTATGGCCAACAGTTTGATGCCCATCGAGGTTATTACGGGAAAAACATTGCAACAAGCGGCGTGGAAAGCTGAATCCGATACAGATGTGCTTAGGAGGTTAGTAAACTTGTTTTAACTTACTTATAAATTAGCTTAATAGGAAACCAGGCAAACTGGTGTGGACACAAGCTACCCAAAGTTTATTTTTAAAGCACAAAACCTCTAAAATCTTGTTAATTTTTTACGGGCAAATTGCATTAAAATACAATGAACTTTGTTTTAGTTACCAATTATAGGGAAAAGTTCAAACGAGAACGGTTTTTCGTACGAGAACTGCGAGAACCAATCTTAGCGTCCAATTCCCCTCCCACCCATGAACTCCTTACATGCACCTTGCCACACTCAATCCCCCCACACTCTTCATCCATTAATTCCACTTACCACTTGAATGGCCAAGAGTGGTTCTCGCAGTTCTCGTACGAAAAACAGTTCTCATTTGAACCCTCCCCTACCATTATATACATCCAACTTTAAAATCTTAAAAACAATACAATCAACTTTCGTAATCCTCCCATTGTATGCAAAGAACTTTTTTCAGTGTCTAATATTTAGTTACCATTCTATACAATGAACTTTGCTATAGCTTCGATAACACAACTAGCATTCAATGTGAGGATAATGAAAGTTGATTGTATTGTTTTTAAGAAAATAAAGTTGGCTGTATTTCATGCAATTTGTCCTTTCTACTAAATATGCAATAAATGTGATATCTTTATCATTCATTTGTAATGCTTGTTACAGGGAGCACACATTACTTCATAGTCTTCATGAACCAGAATCCAAAGAAATACCAACAGGTCATAGTTATAGAATTGATTCCGAATATGTTCATGTAGACGCTCTTATCCCGTTAGCAATCGAAAAGATTCAATATCTTTTAATCGAAGGGCTAAGAATTCAATCCGGAATATCAAACGAAGATCCCCCATCAACCATAAACTCAACCATTACAAGCAATGGTGAAGTTGAAGAACTAATAAACATGTCTATATCATTCGCGGAGTGGAAAAAGTTGGATTCTGCAAATCTTGATGTTAGATATGAAGTTAGTGACCGTTTTTCCCAGATTTTCGGGGAATCATTTGATCAAAATCATGGATATTTTGGTAACTTCACGTTAGCTCTACAGATTTTGCTTAGGGATCCATTACGAGACTATGAGCCTGTTGGTATCCCAATGCTTGCTTTAGTTCAAGTAGAAAGGAGCACAAGTGTTGACTCATTGTTTAAAGTCAATGAAGTTCATCTCAACGGTTTTAAAGCTGACGTTGAAAAGAAACAGAAATCAGGTTTCCGTTGGTTGTATTCAAGTGGGATGAGTGGTAAAAGAAAAACGCATCCAGTTAGCAAGTCAACCGCATTAGTAAAATCATCTATACGATCGATGAACAAGATGAAACATGAAGAAATATTGTGGAGTATATCTTCTTATGTTCATGGTGAAGTTGCTAAGTGGAAAGAATCATCAGGACTTGGCTTATATTCAAGGAACCCTGATATTGTCTTCAAATGAAAATGTCAGTGAATTTTTTGATCTTTGACATGTAAATTAGTTATTACATTTTTTTATGATATGATAAAAAGTCCCTTTTTCGGGTTTCTAATATTCTTTCATCTTACGGTGTTTTACGCGCGCTATGACGATCTTTTAAAGCTTTAAGTGCGAGTTTTTTTACCTCTCTTTTTCTACCTGCGTACCTTCCCTGCCCCCAACTAATGGTCACTTTTCACAGGTAACCTCATCGCTGGCTCCCTCTGGCTAACCTGCGGAATGCCGGTAGCCCCCCTCGTTACTTTTTACCTTTTTGAGGGTGTTTATTTTAGCTTTATGGGCTTGTTTTCCCGGCTTATTTTTCATAACCCATTTTCCTGACTTAATTTTTTCTTATTTTAAATCATAATAAGTCAATAAGTTAGAAAATAAGCTGAAAAAAATTAGGTGATTAAAAATAAGTCGAGAAAATAAGTCTATGATAAGCTTAGCCAAACACCCCCTTCATTTACCTCCAACTGCTCACCCCTTATCAACAGAACCCCCACCCCAAACACTTAAAAAGGAATTAGTATAAGTAGAAAGTGGTTTATTTGCCGGAGCCTTCGGGCATTGGTTTTACCTCCTCCCCACGGTGGAAGTTCCTTGGTAGAGAAATTTGCGTCACAGCTTCTAGGTATAGAGTTGTCACCGGAGTTTACGTGTCTAAGTGGTGCCACAAAGGGACGTAACTATTTTGATCCACATGTAGATATTTCTCGAACCTAGGGTGCAGATTTCCCTACCTTCCCTCTCTAGTCATGTCACATATTTAGGTATTTTTGTACAATTGTGGGTTTTCTTTTTTAATTTCAATCAATTTTTGTTAATGGATCTTTGTTAACAACTCCTAAATCACACTTAGAATATATATTTATTTGAATAATCACAAATGTGTTTATAACTAGAGAAAAATTTTCTTTGCAAGAGGTTTGTTCAAATGAGACCATACATGTCTTTTATAGGACAAGATACAAGAGGACAAAAATTGGCATGTTAGGCAGATGGTTCCAGCCCAAAGTCGACCATGGGCCTCAATTGTGGGAGCCTAGCTTGGTTCCACTTTCGACTTCTGAAATTTGAACGTTTTATGTTGTCTTGTCCTTTCATTTATCGGTCTTTTCAGCAAGAAACTCATTAAAATAATACCTTTATGTGTACTACATAACCGTGAGATGAGTTTTAAAATTCAAATATTAGGAAATAACAAAATATTGGGTTTTGTAAATCATTACCACAAGTTTCTAAGATACAATCTTCTACTTTATGGAAGATTGGTATGTTCACTTATGAAATTCAATTATCTTTAAAAAGCTTGTTTGTCCAATTAGTTTTATTCTAAGATATTTATTTTGTTTGAATCTTTGAATTATATTAATTAACTTCTGATCATTCAAGTTTATATTTTAATGTGTATATTTTTAGTAAACTTGTTATTTCAAGTTAACTTGGATTTTATAAAACGGAATATTATAAAAACATTATGTGTTTTCTTTCAATTTATGCAACATTTTCTAATTTTTTTTAAACAAGTCATTAAACTATGTATTTTCATTCAATTGACATGTTGGTAACCTATTAAACCTGTAGTATATTCAATTTTCCAGTAATTCTTTCAATTGTGTAACATTTTTTTCAACTATTTTTCAATTCTGTGTAAAGTTTGATTTTTTTAAAGTAAATTTTTAAATTTGTGTACCATTTTTTAATATGAGACATTTGTTCTTTTAATAAAGGTATTATTATTATTATTATTATTAGTTTTAATATAGTAATACTAGTAATAATAACTATTATTATTAATAATCATTTTTAGGCATAAAATATTTATTTTACTAAAAAAAATATAGAGTTGTGTCCAATAAAGTCCATGTAAAAGCATGTGATTTGTAAAAACATCACATAAGAATTACGAAATTGTCACTCCGTCCAAAATTTTAAAATGCTATTTGGACGATTGATACCATTGATCCAAAGATTAAAATTAGTCCCTTAGGAATTAGGACTATGAATTAAGTATGGATTACATTGAACATTCTTCAAAAAATATAATCTTGGGGAATTTTTAATCATTTATGTTACTTAAAATATTTTATATAATTTATGTTATATTTAAAAAGATTAGATGTTAAATGATTCAAGAAAAATATAAATAAAAAGGTATAATCCAAGAAAAATAACATTTTTTGTAATCTAGCATGAAATAATCTCTTTCTTGATCTTATGCTAAAAACAAAAAAATATTAATCTTGATCAAGGTATAATAAAAAATAATTTGGGTTCAATATTTTTCTACACATTCATAGGAATTTAGATGTTAGCGGGGATTAGATGATCAAAATATAATAATTGATTTTTTAATCAATTATTCCACGATTATATGGTTTGTGTTCAATATATTTTTTCTCCATTAAAAAATATAAAATTTTGTTGTAGTCGGCAAAAGTTAATAAATTAAAAGATAAAAATTACTACAAATTAATAATAATCTTATTGGTAAAAGCAATTTTATGCCAAATAATATAGGTAAAAATGATAGTTATACTAATAGCAAAACTAGTAAAATGATAGTTTTATGACGACGACAATAATAATAATAATAATAATAATAATAATAATAATAATTATTATTATTATTATTATTATTATTATTATTATTATATTAATAACAATATTGAATATTACACCAATTGAAAAAAGTTGATAAGAATGTTATACAAATTAAAAAAATTACTTATAAAATTGAATATAGTTACCAATTTAACAAGTAACATGTCACTTATTGCATTAATTGAATGAAAAATGCATAATTAAAATTTAATTAAAAAAACTGGCAAAGATATATAGTCCCATGTTTTTATAATTTTTCCTTTATAAAATTGCAACTTTTTTGTCCAAAATTAAAATTGTATGATCAAAATGTTATAAATTATGTTTAATAAAAACTAAGGCATTGATTACACTAACAAATTTTTATTGGGTTTTTTTTATGATCATCCCTAATTGTAGTTAGTAACTTCACCTCTGATGTGGAAATCAAGCTGGTGCACACTTGCTTATTTTGACCCAATTGGGTTTTGGAACCTACTATTTGCATATTTCTTTTATGTAAACTGTGGATGGTTAATTGTCAACAACTATATGGGATTATGGGTAACTACTTATTCAGTCTCATTTTTAATCTTCTAATCTTTAAGCTTAGTTTTAAAGGTTATTCTGTTGGCTGTTGACCATGGCTTCTTTTATGTAGCTTTTATGTTGTATCTTGCACATTCATTGATAGTGTGTGTATGTTTCTGATTCTTGTATATATATGTAGGTAACATTTTGAAATTGATTTCCTCAAAAGGCACCGGTTTAATTGTATATATATGTAGGTCAAAAGGCCCTAAAAAATCAGGCCTAAATGTCTTTTTTGCAGTAGTGTTATGTAAACCTATATTTTTGTTAATGTTTTTGTCTTGTTAAAGGTCAGTTAATTATCTTATCGTGATCGAGATTTACACATGGCTCTCAATAGTCACTTTGATTTCGTTTTATAAATTGTTGGTTGTCTTGTTCAACTCTTAGACTCCTCAAGCACTCCGACCCTATGGATGAGGCGGCCGTTTTTGAAAAGGTCTTGGGTTCTCGACAAGGTCATATAAAAGGCGTCAGGCATAAACACCGCAGACACATGTTATTATTTATTATACTTATTTAGGGAAGTCTTATTTAACAATTTATGAATGCACATAGTATGGTGAATTTGGTTTATGTTGATTATTCATTATAAACTTTGGTAATTATTCGTTTGGTATTTTGATGTATGTTGATACTTTGGTAGTTTGATTAAATGAGTAATAATTAGTCGATATGGCTCATATTTACTTGTAATAAGGCATAATGAGTTCGTATTGATCATAATTACTTGTAATGGACGATAGTGGGTAGGTATGCGCCGTATTTACCTGAACGTTTTGTAATAACTCCTTATAAGACATATTGACTTGTAACGGGTAATAATGTGTAGGTATTGTTCATATTTACTTGTTTCGGGTCCTAGTTGATACGTATGGGTCGTATTTACTTGTAATGAGACTATATAGATGAGTTATATTTACTTGTAACGATTTATAATGGGTAGGTATGAGTCATATTTACTTGTAATGAGTCAAAATGGGTTGATATAGGTTATATTACTTGTAATAAATCATGATGCTTCTTATATGGATCATAATTTACTTATAGTGGGTTATGATCTTGGTATGAGTCATATATACTTATAATAGATGATATTTGATCGGTTTGGCTCATGATTTCTCATAATGGGTTGGTTAGTAGTTTTAATGATAAGCTTACTAGTTAATGTACATTTTTATTTTGTAGCCAGATTCTCTTGAAGTTATTCTTAGTAATCCAGCAGCGAGAACTGTAGATATATCTCAATCATTAGCGACCCGAGGGGGGGAGGGGGTAAGCGGAGGACGACCGTAACAATAATGACATGTAGTTTATGTTTTATTTAGTGTTTAATAGACACGTTTGTGTAACAAGCAACAATTTAAACACGTATTTGAGATTTTGTAATAGTTTGTAGGTTTTATATAAGATGCATATTATGATATAGTAGCATTGTTTTTGCGTTTTATAAAAGTGATTATCTACATTTAAAACAAAATATCGTAAAAAAATAAGTAATAGTTGCGACATCAATAAAAGCATCAACAAATAGCAACAGGCTGATAGCTAATAGAAAAACATCACCAATAGCAGTGACTTTTTGGCAACAGCAACGAACCAATAGTGATGACATGTCACTCCTAAAGACAACAGGGACAACAATCAGAGGCTTCAGTCACGACTTTTGTCGCCCGTAATACTCTGATACTTTACAGTGAATGTACTCATAACGCAAAGTTGATCAACAGGTTCTAGTTTTAGATACCACTTCCCCAAAATACCATCAAAGGTAGTAATACAAGTGCACCATACTAGTTTTTTTTAATGCTTTATGACAAAGCAAAATCATTTATAGTCTAAAAAGATCCATAACATTGGTGGGTTGTTGAAAAAAAGTAACAAAAACTACAACTTTCTTCTTACCATGAAGAACATAGGAAAAGCTGATCTTGCTTTTTTAAATAAGCATAGAAAAACTAATTTACTTTAACATACATGAGCTAATCATGGTACAAGTTATCAAAAGTTAGATGGACGTTGGTGGTTATGAACTCCTTCATAGGTTGTGATTACATACCGTGCATCCTCTACATCTCTTTCGACTCTTTTTTTCACCGAACATCCTTCTGCCGAACAACGGTAATAATTCCTGTTAAAGGATATACACACACCTTGTGTCAGTACTTTAAGCAAAAGGGATTTCCTGTTTTAACAGTTTAATGAGAAAAAAGACCGTTTCTTGTACTTCCCTATTGAGCTCGGGTGTCTTTTGAGACTTTCGAGGCAACGAGGCCATCTTGAGATGGTTCTTTGCACTATTGGTTTGATGTTATAAATATATATAAAGGGTGTGTTTGGATTTCAGTTTATATTAATAACTATGTACCTTGGGTTTGGGCTGTTCTTCACCATCTTCTTTCCATACTTCCTCCACTTGAAACCATCATCAAGTATCTCTACCTGTGATTTAGTTTTAAAGGCAACTTTCTCTTTTGTAACCCTTTGAGCCTGCCTGATTCCAGTCCCACCTAGTAACAAAAAGCCCCTTTTAGTCATTAATCTTGATCTTGCCACTTGCATGGTTAATTAAATACCATTGTAAGATTTATATATGTTGGTCAAAGATGGCAAACTAAACATACACAGACAGCCTTCTTTGACAAAGAAATTTCAAGGGCTCCATGTGTTTGTATGCTTGTGTGTCTGTGTGGTGATATTTAGACATTTAGTGTATATTAAGGAATCCATATATATGATGCAATTGATAAATGACTTTTCTTACTGTTAGCAGTTTGTTGAAAATGGCTGCTGCTACTGCTTCCAATGGACTGACTTCCATCATCAATGGCAGCCGAAGCATAAACTGGAGTATGATCTTGATACTCAGGAACAACAGATGCTTGATCTTCATTTATCCAATCATCAAAAGTAAGATAATTATCAAAAAACTCAGGGTATTGCTGATTTGGAACATCATAATCGACATCAGGCGAGTCTACTGATCTATAACTGTGGGATTCAGACATTGGATCATAAGAATCCATTTTTAAAACTTGAGTTACAAGCTGTGGTTTTGTGTTCTTGATATATTATCTTGATAGATCAATTGAAGCTTTCCTAGTGACCTTCCTATTGACATCGTTGAAGCTTCGTAGTATGTCGTGTTTAATGGTGGCAGTAGTGGCTGCTACTAAAAAAATATAAAGATGGAAGGTCCCATGAAGACAGTTGAAAACGAATTCTGTGATGTTTACATCTGTAGATTACTTTACAAAATCGAATTAGCTAGGAAAGTGTGTAGGAAATAGGAAAGTTGACGCGACCTCGCATTTGTAAGCTGTTGACAACGACATTTGATCAATGTTCATGATCGTCGAGGTGGCATAATAGACGGGTTGAAACATCTTTGGGTCGGGTCAGGTCGGGTTGGTTGCACTCGTAACATCTTTGTCCAATACTTTGAAAAGCAAGCGTGTCAAAAATCATCACAAAAGAGTCCAACTTGTTGTGTTTTGAGTTCAAATGGATACTAGCTTATATATATACATATATATATGTGTGTGTATATATATATATATATATATATATATATATAACAGAAGTATAAAAAACTGGTTTTTGATGAACATTCTGATATAAAATTAGAATTTAGGATGTAAAAAAGTAAAGGGATTGACTTTGAAAAGTCAAGATTGAGCAAGACAAATGGAGAATAGATTGAAAGGTGATGCTTGAAGGAAGACTTGTGGGAAGACTTTTGTGGCCTAAACTAGTGCTTTAAACCAACCCTTTTGCAACGCCAAAACTTAATCATTATCTTTTATTTATTTATTTATTTAATTTTTTTATGGTGGCCTTGTGGGGATGAGGGGTTAGCTATTTTGTTTTTTCTTTAATTTTTCATTTTTGGTTTTCTAAATTCAGGATTAAGGACAATATTTTTTTTTAGAAAAACTGATCTAAATCTTTAAAATATTTATCTAGGAGCTACAATAATAGTATAATGAATCTACTAAAAGTATCTATCATATTTGTCATTTTTTCTATTATTTTTTAATCTAATTTAAAAGTTTATTGTTTTTATGTTATTTTGAACTAAAAATAAATTTAACTTTATAAAATTTAATGATTTTTGTAACCGTATTTTATGAGAAGGGTGTTCTCCCTGAAACCTTATCCCACTTTTATGTATTACTGCTTTAGCAAATTATTTCTTTTGTGTGAACTAACTTTGGCTTTGGAAAGTAACACATGTAACATGTTTTCTTGTTTGGTTGTGAGCTAAATCTTTGATTTTGTAAGTTTGTGGGGTTTCAACTCAAAACCGATTGCTTATGAGAGGAGTAGCTCATGATCCTTATTAGGTCGGGCGCATCCATCCTGCGGGATGGAGCATGACTGGGTTTCACACCATCGCCCCAATCACCCTCACTTTAAAGTGATAGGTATCGCTAGTTGATACTTTACGTTGTTTCTCCCATTTTTACTCTTTTTATCTCTATCTATATGCACTCTCTACATTTATTATTATTTATTTAAAAAAAATAGGGAATGGTTAAGGGGGATGGATATGGCGTGCTTTTTTCCCGCCGAACACATGGATATTTATGGCTGGGTTTCGTGGAGTTCGTGTGGCCTTTGAACAACCACGGGTAAACCTTGCTCTGATACCATATAAGTTTGTGGGTTTTCAACTCAAAACCAATTGGCTATGAGAGGAGTAGCCACGACCTTTATTTAGCAGATTACAAAATTATTTTCCGTCTAACATGAAACATTACTCAACACTTCCAACAAATTTCTCATTCCTCATTTTGCTAGGGTTATATTTTTTTCTTCATTCTACATTATTTCGTTTCTTTTTCACACACCCATAAACAACAAACCAAGGGTAATATCTAAGGGTGTTCAAAATATACGAAACCGAAGAACTGAACCTAAAAACTGGCAAACCTTACGGAAACTAGGTTAATCAAACCGAATATTTTAACTTTTTTGGTTTGGTTAACCGAACCTAAAAAAGTTTCGGTTATTTGGTACAATTACGGTTCATGAATTTAGAGACGGAAGGTTAACCGAAAAACCGAAAACTTAATAAATTCAAATTTTAATTTTTACGTTTATTAATACTAACCAATTAATCAATATTCATATATGATAATTATCTACTCATAACGAATTGTTACTCAAAATCAAAATCTATATTTCATTTTTCAATATAGATATTAGTATATATGTATTATTCAAGTTTACGAGTCAACTAGATTTATAGATTTTATTATTTACTATTTATTTAGTTAGAGCATCTCCCATATGAGTTACATTAGAGTTAAATGAGGATGACATGGCATTGAACGAGAGTTTAATGGGATGTGAATGATAAACATGGAGTTGAACAGATTTTGGAGTTCAGTCCTCATTAACCGGTTGAATGAATTGTGTGGGCCCCATCTTGATTTTTGAATAATAAAATATTTTATAATAACATTATTTTTGGTTAACCTTTAAAAAAAGTTTATGCCCGGTTCCTTCGAATATTTAATCACGGCTACCACCACTGTTACTATTGCCGGTGAACTGAAAATGATGTGTTCTTATGAGGTCACCCAAACACAGTAACATTACTATTTATCAATGTTGCAAAACTCGCTAGGCGGTACTCGAGCGGCTAACTAGGATGTAGTGAGTAATTAGCCTAGGCGGGGAGTACTCGGGGAGAATTCGGATCGGAACTTTTATATATAAATTTAAAAGTTATAGGGTATTGCATGTTCATGGGACTATAAAATTAGAAAATAAGTACTGAAATAGGGTATGTATTAATAGTTTTAATTATGAGAACCAATAAAACTAAGTATTTATAAAAAAATATAGGACCGAATCATCCTAAGTTTGACCGAGGTGGGGTCGAGTTTTGCAGTACTCGGATTCACCTCTACTCGGCAAGGTCACACACCTTGTCATGAGTACTCACCGAGTACTCGGCCTTGAAATAGGAGTTTTACAACACTGCTATTTATCAATAAATATACTATCATAAATTCGGAAAGCCATTGCATGTTAATAACCCAAAAAACAGATGTATTAAAAATAAAAGTAAAGCAAAAATAGAACTGGGATCATAGTTCAAAGTGATATCATAATTCTCTGTTGTCTTTCTTGCTCAGGTTCTTCATTGATGTCAGCATGCTCACTGACATTGTGAGCTGGAAAATCTGTTGTGTACTCTTCTTGTGTAACAATGGGTTCACATGGCCCACTTTCATCTTGATGAGACCGGCCTTCATTTCTTGGTTGTGCATTTTCATTTTGTTCTAATGCATCAGATCCATTGTTGTGCATCTCATCTTCATGCGGGCTTTCATTTTGGTCTGTAGCTTCTTCAACTACCCCAATATTTTCTTTGTAGTACCATGGAGGAAAATTAGAAAGGTCTTTATTTTCTTGTACATCGATGATTTTAGAATTAGCATATGGAAAAATATTTTCAACAAATCCCACATCTCTTGATATCACGATTTTGTTAAGGATGGTGTCATATATTTTGTAGCCTTTTGTTCCTCGTGGATAGCCTAAAAATAACCCAAGCCTCCCCCTTAACTCGAATTTATCTCCCTTCGTGTTAGTGTTTCGAAAATAAGCAAGACATCCAAACACTTTCATGTGCTCGTGGTTTGGTTTTTGTTGGAAAAGAATTTCAAACGGAGTCTTGTTGTCGATGGCCTTTGAGGGAAGACGATTAATTATGTAAGCGGTTGTTAAGACACACTCTCCCCAAAACTTAATTGGTAAATTTGCTTCAAATCTGAGGGCTCGGGCAGTTTCGAGAAGATGCCCGTGCTTTCGTTCCACCACACCATTTTGTTGTGGGGTGTGTGGAAAGGTGGTTTCGAGTAATATGTCGTGCTCAACATAAAAGTCATTCATGCGATTTGACGTAAATTCCCCTCCATTGTTGTAACAAATTCTTTTAATCATTTTACCAAATTGTGTCTTGACCATTTTGTGAAAATTCATTATACAATCACTAGCCTCAAATTTATGTTTTAAAAGAAAGATCCAACCGGACCGACTATAATCGTCCATAATGGTTAAGAAATACCTTGCTCCAGAAAGTGAATGATTTCTATATCTCCCCCATATATCACAGTGCAATAATTCAAAACATTCTTTTCTTTTAATAAAACTCAATTGAAAAGGCAGTTTTGTGTGCTTTGCTGTAACATCCTCAGCTTGGGCCTAATTGTAATTAAGTACGTACGCATGTATAGTTATTGCAATAAGAAGTGTTTTATGTGTATACTTGTTGAATTGAATGAATATGTGTTTACGTATATGTATGTATGTATGCATGATTAATATATTTAGTATGTGTGAAAATAGATATTTTGGAAAACCCTCATGTGAAGAAAGGGGCAACCGCCACCGTTTTTATATGAGAATATATGTGTGTATGCATGTGCCTTATTGACTTTACAAGTCAAAGAAGGCAAACATACAAAAACTGCAAGCACACTTTCTCTCTCGTGTCGTTGCTCTCTCGGGTTTCCAGAAGAAGAAAAGAAAAGAATCGGTTGTTGATCTTTAAGGTGAGCAACATGATTCTGATATGTTTAGAAGATTAGAGTCGTGTATAGCATGCTTAGAAACATGAATCCATGCAAGAACATCTTGAAGAATATGGAAACTCACTTTCTAAGTGGCTTTTGCATGAATGGTGTTCTTGTTACGATTTCATGTGTTTGAAACGATTAGATGATGATGTTATGATGTTCTGGGCTTAAAGCAAGCCAAAATGAAGTTGTTTAGATGAAGAAATGAAGCTATCGGAATCACAGTTGATGACGTTGTCGGATTCCGCAACTATGAAGTTGTCGGAATCCGCATGTATTGGAAACTGAAGGAATTGTCAGAATCCGATAGAAGTGTCGGATTCCGCAACTCTGTCGGATTTCATGTTTTGTAGTCCTTTTAAATATGAAATCCGCAAGTCTATCGGATTTCCATAGTTTCGGATTCTAAGTGTCGGAATCCGATAAGTATCGGATTTCAATGGAAGTATCGGATTTCCTTCTATGTATCGGAATCCGCAAGTGTCGGATTTTGTGTGCATGGTTGGAATTCCTAAGTGTTGGAATCCGAATGTTAAGTATCGGATTTCATGATTTAAGAGTGTCGGAATTCATGAATCCGACAGGACCATCTGATTTCCCCAAATCCGACAGTCCTAGCGGATTTGTGTTAAAGTCCATGATTAAATGTTGTTTTTGTAAGTCTTGAATGCACATGTGAATGATGTAGGTATAATTTGCTAGGTGAACATGTTAGAGGACTCAAGTCGAATACCTGTGCCTAGTAACAGCTCAGGTGAGTGCCTACGACCATGAGACTCAGTAGAGTAAGGCTTGCATGCTAAGTGACTATGTGAATGTGCTATGTATGACTAACTTGCTTTTGCAGGTACGTTCGAGAAGGTAAATGTAGGATTGATTTGATGTTAGAATATGTACCAAGAGCATGCCAGTGGGTCCAGTTTGGAACCACTTAGTTAATACATGATGATATGATCGTATGAATAATTGTATGATGTTATATGTAAGATGATGGATCCCTGTGGGATCAAATGTACGTACATGTGTATGTGACCTGTTTGCAGACTATCTGACGCATGGTTAAGGTCAGCCGGTTAGCTGGATCCTAACAGGACTTCGGTCATTTCTGGATTTAACAGTGATTCGGAGTGCATCCCGGATCAAAGTTCTGCAGAACCATCGTGCCTTAACGTGAGTGGTGATCAGCCGGTTGTAGCTGGATTACCTGTGGAGTCTTTGACTCTGTGAACGATGCTTGGTGGACTGCCTTGTGCTCCCCCACCAGCGCGGATTGGTCGTGTCTGATCCCCCGGTCTGAGTTATTGAGCGGGATTGATTATCGTGCAAGACACGACTCTTACCGATCTTGTCAGCACACCGCTATGTGTTAAGCTAGCAATGATTGTTTACGATATGACGCATGACTTACTATATTGATGCTTATGATTGTATGTACTCACTAGCTAGTGTAGCTATTGATACTATGTTTTCCCTTTTCAGGTAAAGACTAGATGGCCTGCGAGGCGGGTTGCTTTTGGGAATTATATTGCCCCTTGTGGGTGGAACACTTGTAGATATATGTTGTGATGTAATATGATTCTATGGTCGGTTCCTGTACTTGGTAACACCAACGTTATTTTGAGAAGTTATTAATGTAAATAACTGTTTGGTTGTTTTAAAAAGAAAAATTTCCGCTGCTAAAATCTTTTTTGACATTAAAGCAACTGAATTCAGAAGCGGTGTTACAATTACGTATCAGAGCCTAAGTTTAAGTGAATTGGGTACTTGTAAGAGTATTCGATCTCAAGCTCGGGCCCGACCATAAAGAAGTGTTCCTATGGGGGGATTGAGTGAGAGTTATATGTATGCTAGTATTATATGATGACTTGTTTATACGTTCACTTAGTGAGATTGAGTATTAACTGCTCTTTCTCTGTCATATAGAAAGTTGATTTAAGATGTCTGCCGAACGTGGCAACACAAAAAAAGCATTGAAAGAGATGGAAGATGAGGCTTCTCATATGCCTCATCAGGCTGAGGATTAGAGATCTCAGCACAATATTGGTGGTGGCAGACCTGAGCCAGATCAGGCTGCTATCATTAGGCGATTGGAGGAAGAGCTTCGAGTTACTAAAGAGCTCTTATTGCAGGCTACCTTGAACAAGCCCCGCAAGACTTGTTCATATAAGAAGTTTTTGACTTGCCATCCTCCAACGTTCCAGGGGAGTGATAACCCCACAGTTACTATCCAATGGCTCCGAGAGATGGAGCAAGTTTTTGAATCATGTGAGTGTGAACCAGAGTACTGTGTCAAGTATGCAGTACGTATGTTGAAAGGCCGTGCCATCTTCTGGTGGGACACGGTGAAAGCCTCTGTTAATAAGGAGGTGTTGAATGCTCTCACCTGGGAGCAGTTTTCTGAAAAGGTGCTGAAGAAGTATTGCACCGATTATGATCTGGGAAGAATGGAGAGGGAATTCAATGATCTCCAAAAGGGGGATAAGCCGATCGATGAACACATAACTGCATTCACTGACAAAATGCGGTTTGTTCCCCATCTGATTCCTGATGAGACCACCAAGATAAGGCGGTTTGTGGCAACTCTGCCACTGGAATTTCGCCCTCATGTTCGGGCAGCTGTTGAACTGGATCGGGCTTTTGATATAGCCCGACAATTGGAAGGTGACCGTCTATACTGCAAGGGCGAATCTGCCGGTGCAGGGTCAAAGAGGAAATTTCAATCGTCTGATAAATCGGGTCCTTCCAAAGGACAATCCTCAGTAGGCGGGAAACTGATTCCTCAAAGAAGCCGAGGCCTAATTCTCCTTGGTGTAATCCATGCCGAACTTATCACTCTGGTGAGTGTTCTAACTCTACCAAACGTTGCTGGAGGTGCGGGCAGAAGGGCCACGCTACGACAGAGTGTGGTTTTAAAGAGGATGTCTGTTATCGGTGCCACAAGCCTGGGCACAAGCTGATTGATTGCCCAGACAGACAAGGTGCTGGAGCAAAAGGGTCTTCTTCTTCTAGGGGACCGAAAAGAGATGACGCGCCCCGCGCGAAAGGCAGGGCTTTTCAGATGATGGCCGACGAGGCCAGGGGATATCGTTACGGGTACTTTTCTTATTAACTATATCCCTACTACTGTTTTATTTGATTCTGGAGCTACCTACTCCTTTGTATCTGTGGCCTGTCGTAGAAGATTGCAATTACCTGTTGTTTCTTTAACTGAGCCGCTCAGAGTAGAAGTCACTGACGGCAAAGTAGTCTCTGTTACAGAGAAAGTCCCAGTAGCTGTGATTTATATTGACCGGAGTAATATCTCTATTTCTTTCTTTGTTATGCCCATTGCGGGATTTGATGTTGTGATCGGGATGGATTGACTCAGCAAGCGTGATGGTGAGATTATATGTTCCAAAAAGATGATTAAGATCCCTCTTTCTGATGGATCTTATGATGTTGCACGTGGAGAACGACGGGATTCTGATATTCCTATTGTCTCCATGATTAAAGCTCAAAAGTCGATTGCCAAGGGTTGTGACTCTTATCTGGCATACGTTATTGATGCTACGATGGAGAAGCGATCAGTTTGTGATATTCGGGTGGTGTCTGACTACCCTGAGTTATTCCCTGAAGAACTTCCGGGTTTGCCTCCGATTCGCGATGTTGAATTCAAGATAGAGCTTATTCCAGGAGCTACACCTGTGGCTCGTTCTCCGTATCGTCTTGCACCTTCTGAAATAAGAGAGATGATGACTCAAATTCAGGAGTTGCTAGACAAAGGTTTTATTCGTTCGAGTTCCTCGCCGTGGGGAGCTCCTGTATTGTTTGTGAAGAAGAAGGACGGAACGATGCGAATGTGCATAGACTACAGGGAGCTTAACAAGCGAACTGTAAAGAATAAGTATCCGCTTCCTCGTATAGATGATCTTTTTGATCAGTTACAGGGAGCTACATGCTTCTCTAAGATTGATCTCCGGTCGGGGTGTCACCAAGTACGAGTTCGTGAAGAAGACGTGCTGAAGACTGCATTTCGAACTCGTTATGGTCATTACGAATTTCTGGTTATGCCATTCGGTTTAACCAATGCCCCTGTCGTCTTCAGGGATCTGATGAATCGGGTTTGTCATCCGTTTCTTGACAGATCTGTGATTGTGTTTATTGATGACATTCTTGTCTACTCGAAGACGGAAGCTGATCACGAGCTTCATCTTCGTCAGGTTCTCGAGATGTTAAAGCGAGAACAATTGTATGCCAAGTTGTCCAAGTGTGAATTCTGGCTTAAGGAAGTTCATTTCCTCGGCCATGTTATAAGTCATGATGGTGTCAAAGTAGATCCAGCTAAGGTGGAGGCTGTGCTGAATTGGGGAGTTCCTCGGACTCCTTCTGAAATTAAAAGTTTCCTTAGCTTGGCTGGCTACTATCGGCGGTTTATCCGCGATTTCTCGAAGCTTGCGGGTCCGTTGATCAAACTCACTCGCAAGGATGTTGCTTATGTCTGGTCAGAAGCTCAAGAAGAAGCTTTCCATACCTTGAAACGATTGTTATGTGAATCTCTGATCCTTACTCTGCCTGAGGGTTCGGAGGATTTCACGGTATATTGTGATGCGTCATACGCGGGTTTGGGTTACGTCCTGATGCAACGTGATAAAGTGATTGCCTACGCTTCTAGGCAGTTGAAATCACACGAACGGAACTACCCAACCCATGATCTTGAACTTGCTGTGGTTGTCTTTGCACTGAAGTTGTGGAGACATTATCTTTATGGCACAAAGTGTGTGATTTGCACAGATTACAAGAGTCTTCAATACGTCTTTACTCAGAAAGAACTCAACATGCGGCAACGCCGTTGGTTGGAGTTAATAAAAGACTACGACTGTGAGATCCGTTACCATCCTGGAAAAGCCAATGTTGTAGCGGACGCTTTAAGCCGTAAAGGGCCGACAGCAGAAGCTAAGTTTATGAAGATTACTATTGTCTCAGACTTGATTTCTCAACTGAAATAAGCTCAGTAGACTGCATTGCGAAAAGAAAATCTGAAGGCTGAGACAATGAAGAAATTAAAGGATCAGCTTGCTAAAGATAATCGTGGGTTGAAGACTTTTCAATCCAGGATTTGGGTACCTTCTGCGGGAGGTAACCGTGAGCTGATTCTGCAAGAAGCCCATAAGTCCAAACTATCTGTCCATCCGGGAATCACAAAGATGTACCACGACCTGAAGATGTTATACTGGTGGCCAACTCTGAAGAAAGACATCGCTTCATTCGTGGAGAGATGTCAGATCTGCACACAAGTGAAGACGGAGCACCAGAGACCTTATGGTAATCTGCAGCAATTGGATATTCCAGAGTGAAAATGGGATAATATCACGATGGATTTCATGACGAAGCTACCGAGAACGTCCAGAGGGCACGACATGATCTGGGTTATCGTTGATCGACTAACAAAGAGTGTTCATTTCTTGGCAACAAACGAGTCTGCTTCGCTGACCCGTTTATGTAGAGCAATTCAATGAATACACAAGTGATTCAAGTAGAGAGAAAAGTATGGAAACACCTTAATGTGTGTGTTTTCTATTCAATATAATATTCAAGGTTACAAGGAAGAAAGGAAACACTACTATATATACTAAGTACAAAGTAAAATAGAAAAACATTAAATTGTGACTAGACTTAAACACAAATTTAACTCTAACAATCTCCCCCTTGTTTAAGTCTAGCTCATTTTCTATGACCCATCTTTCTCTGCCAATGTCTAATCATCTTTCGTTCATCTCGTTTGGCATCGAATAGCTTTATGACTTCTGTTAATCTGACTCTTGGCGCTTGGTCTACTTCATCCTTTAAGCTCATACTATAATCCATAATTTATAATGTCCAAATTTTCAAACATCCATCAGAGTAAGCATTAACTTCTTTGAACCTTAAGAAAAACTTTTCTCTTTTGCTATTAAACAGACAATCCCTTCATCTCCCTCGAACTCTTCATCATCACTCCAGACAACTTGAAACATCTTCAGTTGGTCAATTTTTGAATGTTTTGTGTTTGGCTTTAGCAGATTGATTTTGGCTTTATCAGATTCGGCTCCCAACTGAAGATCTGTATACTCTGCAATCTGACATCGGTGCCTGATGAACTCCCTGAGCTTCTTATAACCAGCTGAATCTTTAGCATTCTTTTCTAGTTTCATTTCAAGCTCCTCTAGCAGAAAGTTAACATCACTAAGGTTTAAGAATTTTAGGTCCACATGCCCGATTGTATAGCTCTTCATATCCGACCTTGTGACTAAATAGCTGATCATTTCTTTGTAAACAACTCTCTGAACTCCAACAAAATTGAGCTTTATGATCTGATATTTTGATATGACTTCCTCTTTCTTTGCAGTATGCATATTGAGTATCATCTTTGCTTTAACATCTTCTGCATCTTTGGCACCCATCATATTTACGTCTAACATTTCTTCTATTTCCTCTACGTAGATGTCAACAAATTTTTCTTCTAGAAAGGCCACTGGTATATCTTGGTATCTCTAGTTTTTGACGGTTTTCTTCAGGGCCTCCCTAGTTAGCACATAACTTTTCTTTACATTTGGTAAAGACCCAGTGTGAACCGGATCTATTTGAGCAGTTTTAGGAATATTCCATTCTGACTGTTTAGATATTTCTCTGACTTGACTTTCTTTCAGTTGTTGCTTTCTGATGTCTGAAGGAGTGACTCTGAATTGCTTGGGAGATGGCGGAAATTGTTCTGTTACTTCTTTATGTACTTTCAACACACTATCCAAATTATAACTTTCAAGCCCAGATTCATCAACTATCTCGGAAGAAGGCTTTTCAACCTCTTGCTTGCTCAGCCACAAGGCTAGCTTCATATCCTCATCCTCTGCCTCAACCTCAGGCACATTTACCTCCTCAAATTCAACCACAGTCTGCTTGCCCTTATACTTTTGTTTAAACGATGTTTCCTCCAATCTGGCAGCAACTTTACCGATTCGCTGAGCAGCCGGGGTATCAAAATAAGTTTTCAAACGTTTCTCCCCCTCAGGACGATCGGTGTCTGAATCATCATCGTCATGCCTAGGTCGTTTTGATGACCCGGCAGCTTTGCACGTAGACTCCACCTCAGTTCTCAATAATGATAAGATATCTAAATCCTCAGAACTGCTATCACCCTTGCTAATCAGTTTAACCATTAACAAGCTTTTTAATTCATCCACTGACAAGGCATCTGTAACTTTATCTTTTACGTCCATTTCTTTCTGTTCTACTAAATCATCCAATTTCTTCTCGATTCTCGTGAGTCTGTCAAGTTGTAATCTTTGAATATCATCAATTCTGACGTGCAGATGTTCAAGAGCAGCATCAAAATCAGCCTTGGAAACGAATTCCTTAGCCGATTCAGATTTAGAAGTTGTAACACCGGGATCACTTAGATTACCCGTTGAGGTTCCAACATCTCCATAAACAAATTCTGTAGATGAAGGACCACCCACTTTCACAGCTAGATTGACGTTGGTTGTGGTGGGATTTCCTACTAATCCTCGGATATGGCCTGTGAAGGCTTCACCTATAGTAGTTCCAGCTGGTCTATCACTGAATAGACCAGTTATTGCTTCAAGTGTTTCCCTATGTTTTGAAAGAAAATCAACAATCTGTTGATAGTTATCGACGTGCGCAGAAACGACAGGTGTGGCATGGAGAGGAGTGCCACTTATTTCAATAACAATTTCCTCCAAATGAGGAACCGTTAGATTTTGTGCTTTATCTCCGTGTGATGAAACAATATCCTGTTGAGAGGATGCTGAGTGGCTTGGAAGGGTTTGTGCATGCTCTGGTGGGAAGCCAGAGTCTTTTTCAATGCCAGGTATAAACCCGAAAGTAGATGAGGTTTCCCAGTTAAAAATGGCTGGAGGAATCTCAACACTCACATATTCTTTTCTTACTGCACTCACTCCCTCACTTTGTATTTGCCTCTCAGCATCTTCATCTACATTAAGCGCAGTAATATCATCATACATCATTTGCGTATCAATATCAGAAAAATCCATCATTTGGTCATAATCAGGTAAACTAGTATGTACTCTTTGACCATCAGGACCTAACTCCTCTTCAAGCTGATCTGGAAACATTTTCTCAATATGCTTTTGAAATGAATCAGTGTCACTTTCAAATGTGTCCAGAGCAACTCCCTCTCTAAACTCACCAACACCTTCACTTTCTTCTCCACCCCTCTCGATTATTTTTTCTCTTAACTCTCCTCTGTCAGCTTCTCCCGTAGAAGACTCACTCCTAATATCACTAGCACTCGGGGATCCTAACATTCTTGGGGTAGGATCAACAGGCTCTTGTCGATCCATAAGAACAATGTTATTCAATCTCACATACTCCTGGACCACCTCGCTTTCCAGGTCCAACAAATATACTAACTCAGCAGGCATCACGAATGGTTGAATATCACGCATCGCCGGGATTTTGTATAATTTGATCATCATTTGAATCTGCACTGCTGGTTCACCATCACGCCTCGAGATATCAGTATCTCTAGCCATCACCCGTTGAATTATCATAGATAGAAACCGCGGAAACGGTAAGAAGTTACGTCTTTTACCAGGTATCACTTTCTCCCTGGCCACCTTGGCTATTTCAATGAATAATAATTCTGCATAATCAAAATGAAAATGCTTAGCCATTCCAACGAGTACTTTCAATGCAAAGATATTGGCCCCATCTATCCCTTTGGTTACACTTGTCAAACACCGCATGATTATGGCATATAGAGTTTGCCATTGAGGAACCAATCCTGAACGTTTGAACTTTGATACACCAGTTAATTCATCTCCTCTCCATCCAAGATCCATCACATGAGCTAGAATTTGTTTGTCGGTTGGGATTGGATCAAAATCAGGTTTTGGTGGATAGGATGTGGATTTGGGTAGTCTTAGTATTCGGCGTATGCTTTCGATACCCATTTCAAATTCAACTTTCTCTATTTGGCCAGCAAGTACAGGAAGGCCTTCAGCACTTTCAGTTAAGGATAATGAACTCCATAGTTGTTGTACGTACACTTCCAGGACATGAGGAAAGGCATCAGTAGGATTAAAAGAGAATATGTGGTTCAATGGGTGAGATGTTATAAGTTCGATGATTATTGGGTATTCGATTTTGGTAATGTCTGGTACAAAGTAGGCGTTGTTCAGTTGGTTTGGTAGGTAATTGGCTTGAGGGAAAAGGGTATTGGATGGAATTTGAGCCATCTGTGAAATAAAACAATTAGTACAATTCTCAAAAATTTCCAAAATTTTTTGAAAATTCCTAAGTGTTGGCAAAAACCGACACCTACAAATCCAATAAGATGAAATCCGACACCCTTTTTGTTTCAAAATCCGACACATGTTAAAATCCAATTTACTTTGAAAATCCGACAGATGTTAAAATCCAATAGTCAATGTTATTCAAAATCCGATGACTTTGAAAAACCGACACTCATTTATCTCAAATCCGAATCTTTTGAACGTGAAATCCGATAAGTATGAAAAACCGACACTTACAAAATCCGATGATATTTGAAAATCCGGTTGTGTTAAAATCCGACAACCACTCGGATTTATATGAAATCCGACAACAACTCGGTTTTACATAAAATCCGACAACCATTCGGATTTATATAAAATCCGATAACATTGAAATCCTTTGTTTGTTTATTGAATCCGACACTAGTCAATGTAAACATTCAGATTTGTCAAAATCCGATTGAACATGAAATCCGATTAACTATCGGATTTTCATGAAATCCGACAGTTCTTGTTCAATGAACAGAGCAAGTAGTTCGACAATCCGATTCTTCCAAAAATCTTTACTTCGTTCATTTATCACTTAAAAATCAACATATTTGTGCAATTAAACATACACTAAGAACTCCTTTTGGATTAATCAACACAAATAACATCTAAAATCCTTCCTCGTTTGAACCATCATTTCCGATTAAACTCGAACAAAACCGACAGATTCAAAATCATTCAAAAACCAACTCAAAGATCGAGTATCTTGAAATCGACATACAACCCATTAAAGTACAACTAAAACCGAGTCCAATCATGTTAACAAACACATATGATTTGAAGATTTGAACATGAAGTGTTTTGAGGGTTTTTCAGTCAAAAGAATCGATTAAAAACCACTTAAACGTTGATGAAAATGAAAACAAAGTATACCTTTGGAATCAGAAAGGTAATGCGACCTTGGATCTGTTGTTTGTTTGCACAAAAAAACACTTCGAAATTTTCAGATTCTTTGAACACTCGGATTCTTAAAAAGGTTTGGAAAACCGATAATGAAATCGGATTTTTGTTTTTATAGGAAAAACCGACACACGAAATCCGAATGGGTAAAATCCGATCCATATGAAATCCGGAACCCACAAAACCGATAAAACATTCAGTTTTGGTCAAAATCCGATAAAAGTATCGAAATCCGACAACTTTTATCGGATTTTCAACACCTCATTAAAAATTTGACTTTTCAACTCATTCTACTCCCCCTAAACATTATATTTCATCTTTAAAAATAATTCTTTGAATAAGAAGATGAACTTTTTCAAAAATTTGACAATTTTAATTCAAAAACAAAAAAATAAAACTCCCCCTCAAATTATGCACAAATGTACAACAATTTGAGATGAAGAAAAAAATGTTTTTGAGTTTTGTGTGTTTTGTACATGTTTTTGATTTTTCATTTAATATATACAAAACCTGATATATTTTCTCCCCCTACAAGTATGAACCCTCAGTGATTCATAACTTGTATTTGCTCTGTCCGTCCATTGACCAAATTTGTCCTGCACAACTAGCATATACCGTGTAAGATATGTTGATTCAGAATGTTATGTTAAACTGTCAAATTCAACATTCCTAATCTTGACACTAAAGCATTAAAACGAGATTCGTCTAACGCTTTGGTGAAAATATCAGCAAGTTGATTATCTGTTTGAACATATTTTAATTCAATTAAACCTTTTTCAGCATAGTCTTTTATAAAATGATATCTGATGTCCATATGTTTTGTTTTAGAATGATGTACCGGATTGCATGTAATTGCAATGGAACTTTGACAATCACACATTAGAGGGATTTTGTTATATACCAGACCAAAGTCGGAAAGCTGAGTCCGAGTCCAAAGACATTGAGAACAGCAGCTAGCAGCAGCAATGTACTCTGCTTCAGCTGTTGATGATGAAACACGGTTCTGCTTCTTGGACCCCCAGCAAACCAGTCTGTCTCCCAAAAAATATGCACTCCCGCATGTGCTCTTTCGGTCTAGCATGCAACCGGCATAATCTGCATCAGAATAGGAAATTAGCTCAAACCCAGAATCCCTAGGATACCACAAACCTAGATTTGTGGTACCCTTAAGATATCTAAATATGCGTTTTACCGTCAGAAGATGAGATTCTTTAGGATTTGCTTGGAATCTGGCACAAAGACATGTAGAATACATAATATCCGGCCTACTAGCTGTTAAATATAGCAATGAACCTATCATTCATCTATAAGTTTTCAAATCTACTGCTTTTCCTTCTGGATCAGCAAATAGTTTTGTTCGAGAAGCCATGGGTGTTGAGATTAATGAACAGCCAGTCATATCAAATCTCTTTAACAGATCTTTGATATACTTTGCTTGATTTATAAAAATTCCATGGCTAAATTGTTTAATTTGCAATCCGAGGAAAAAATTAACTTCCCCCATCATGCTCATTTCAAAGCGCTTTTTCATTGTATTTGAAAATTCATTGCCATATTTAGGATTTGTAGAACCAAATATTATGTCATCGACATATATTTGTACCAACACATAATCGTTGCCAATCTCCTTTTTGAACAATGTGGTGTCAATTTTCCCTTTGACGTACCTTCATTAAGCAGGTGTTCTGACAGCTCATCGTACCAAGCTCTCGGGGCTTGTTTTAAACCATATAGAGCTTTGTCCAAAATAAAGACGTCATTGGGTCTGTTAGGATCTACAAAACCGTCAGGTTGACTGACATACACTTCCTCTTTCAATTTGCCATTAAGGAAGGCCGTCTTCACATCCATTTGATATACAGTGAAGTTTCTGTAGGAAGCATAGGCTAGGAACAGTTGAATTGCTTCTATTCTAGCTATAGGGGCGAAGGTCTCATCATAATCTATCCCTTCCTGTTGATTATACCCCTTAGCCACTAGCCTAGCTTTATTCCTAACCACCACACCATCAGAATCCTTCTTATTCTTAAATACCCACTTCGTTCCAACAATAGATTTGCCTTCAGGTCGTGGAACTAGTCTCCAGACTTTGAGTCGGTCAAACTGATTTAGCTCTTCTTGCATAGCAATAATCCAATCAGGATCAGCTAGAGCTTCCGACACTCGTGTGGGTTCGACCATGCTTATAAAACTGGAGTGTTGATATATGTTAGCTATGGCAGATCGAGTTTGAACACCGGAGTTCAAACTTCCTATTATTTGAGTCTCTGGATGACTCTTCAGCCAAACAGGTTCAGGGGATTGAACCTGAATGAAGTCATTAAGATTTTGAAGATCAATTGAATTAATGTCTTCTGCCGCTTGATCATATCTTGGACTTTGTTCATTTGCAGAAATATTCGTAGCTTCAAACTCCGAATAGCAGAATTTGTAGTCTGTTGAACTGTAGATACACTTGGTGGCTCAGTTATTGACACAGACTCCTGCTGAATATCCTGAAAGACAGTAGATGTATTATCATTCTTTTTAAAGAAATCAAACATAAAATCCAAGCTTATATCTTCTGAATGTGCGGATGACTCATCTGTTTTGTTATTTGTTAAAATTGAATGTTTGGATGAGTTAGGTTTACTCGTTAAGGAATTTAAATTGACTAAATCGTCAAACGTAACATTTATGCTTTCGACAATCATGTTAGTTCTCCGATTTAGAATTCTAAAAGCCTTTTTATCCATTGAGTAACCTAAAAAGACTCCTTCATCGGCTTTCGAATCAAACTTTGATAGTTTGTTCGACTCATTCAGCACAAAGCACCTATTACCAAATACATGAAAGTATTTGATATTAGGTACTACTCCATTACATAATTCATATGGAGTTTTATTAAAGCGACGATGAATTAGTGATCTGTTTTGGGTGTAGCATGCAGTATTCACGGCTTCAGCCCAGTAGGATGGTGGTAGCTTTGAGTATTGCAACATTGTTCTAGCAGCTTCAACCAAAGTTCTATATTTCCTCTCAACTACTCCATTCTGCTCCGGAGTATATGCTGCCGAGAACTGATGATTAATTCCCTCAGAATCTAAATAGGAATCTAAAGTTCTATTTTTGAACTCAGTCCCATTGTCTGTTCGAACACTCTTCGCCGGTTGTCCGTTCTGAGTCTTGTGTTTCTTTAGAAATAGAATTACTTGTTGTGGTACCTCACTCTTATGACTCACGAACCGGACCCAAGTGTACCGGGAATAATCATCCACCATCACCAAGATATATCTCTTTGCATTTCTTGACTGGACTTTCATTGGTCCGCAGAGATCCATGTGAATCAACTGTAAAGGCGCGGTAGTTGAAGATATCTGACTTACTTTGTGTGGAACTCTCTTCATTTTGCCCGCTTCGCAGTCCTTACAGAGATGATCTTTCTCAAATTTAAGCTTCAGTAGACCTCTGACCAAGTTACCATTCACCAGCTTGCTTATGTTTTTTAAATTCAAGTGCGACAACTTGCGATGCCATGACCAGTTTAGGTCTGATGATGCTTTAGACAACAGGCATACTGGTGTGCCGGAACCTTTCTCAGACAAGTCAATTGTATACAAGTTTGACTCTCTGTTGCCACCCAAAATTTCTGCTCCATCTTCAGTTCTTAATGAACAGGAGCTTTTCTTGAAACTACTTCCATACCCTTAGCACAGAATTGTCCTATGCTAAAAAGATTGTGGCCTAATCCTTCCACATAGGATACTTTTTCTATCTTCAAATTTCCTGTTTCTATTACCCCGTGGCCTAAGATCGGCGAGACTTGGTCATTCCCAAACTTTACATTCCCTGTATACTTGCTCACAAAGTGTTTGAGAAGACCTTTGTTCCCCGTCATATGTTTAGTGCAGCCCGAGTCCATGTACCATAGATGATCTTTCTGCACATGGAAAAGAAACTCGTTTGATTTGTTGTGTTAGATGTTTCAGGTGTTTTGACAACATTCAAACTTTCTTTGTTAAGCATTTTTTTTACAATCCATTTCCCAGTTGATTTCTAAGTTGATTTGATCACAGGTGAGAAATGCTTGTTTTTGACAATATACACACTTTTTGTTATGGGTTGATACGACACAGGTGTATTCATATCTGTTTTGGATTCTTCGTTGAATATGATTGATATGATGAATTGAAAACAGCTTTCTGTTGAGATTGGGTAAAGGATGTGAATTTGTTATGAACTACTGGAGTTGGAGAATGTGTTTGATTGTTGTTCATTATGTTCATATGTTCTCTCCACTGTCCTGGACGGACTGGTATTTTTCGGTTGCCATACCTTTTTAATAGCCCTGCTTTTTGATGTTTGTTAATCCATTGGTGAATAATGAATCCATTCTTATTGATAAACCAAAACAAAATTTTATTATCATTTGAATTCTTCCAGTTTTTGTTGAATTTTGATTCACTTTTCAGTTTATTTTGATGATTTTCACATTTGAACTTACATTGTCCTTCAGGACAGCCATTTCCAACACAACACATTTTGTTATCAACTACTTTTGCTGTTGAGCTCTTTGTTTTGACTTTCCATGAAAAAAGTAACTCACATTTTTTATTACAGTAGGATTTATAGATCTTACAAAATGGTTTCACTTTTTTCTTGGAATCAGTATTGACTACATGTGCTTTCTTCTTCTCTATCTCTTTCAGATCTTCCTTCGCAATCCACTTTATTGATATTTTTGTCTCTCTTTTCTTCACATGTTTGATGTTTGACTTCTTCATGCTGTTGCTTGAACCTTCTTTCCTTTTTGATTGAGCTGATTTTGATTCAGACAAGGAATTTTTGTTAGACATGTGAAGTGATTTAATAGATTTTAAAGCATGCACAGTTGATGTCTTTTTTATTTTTGACATTTCAGAAATCTTCTTTGTGTTTGAAGATGATCCTTTTTCTGTAATACTGTTTGAATCACAAAACTGATTGCATTTATGTGACAAGAACTCTATGCAAGCCTTCGGACACTGTGGATACACAATATCCAGATACTTGTCCAATTCGGTTAGCAATCTTTCCACCTTCTCTTCAAGCATCCTCCGTTCGATTCCATTGGAAATAAATTGTGGAATAAGAAATTGTGCAATATCAGAATTTTTATCTTTTTCATCAGATATTTCAATCTTTATCTCAGATGCAGCGGAATTTAATTTCTTGTTAAGATTAAAGATTGTTTCTTTTAAAACACAATTTTCCACATCAAATTTAATTTTCTGATCGATGCATGCAACTTCAAGCAATTCTTGCCTCCTTTGTAATTCCATGTGTGGAATATACACTCGAGCATTTCCATCATTTTCTTCTTCAACAGCTTTCTTTACTGCAGGTGGGATGGAATGAAGCATTCTTCTAACGCACAACCACCACTCTTCTCAGTGTCCACATACGACGCGTTCGGTTCATCATAATTGATTGAGTTTTGCATTTTCTTTGTTGTTTTTCTTTTGAGTTCTTCTTCATGCTTAATTTCTTCCTCTCCCACAAACACCATTTTTGAAGTCCAACCTTGATTCATTCGTTCTAATTGATACAGTTGAGTGCAATTGATCTTTGAGAAGAAGTTATTTTCATCATACCCTAACCCTTTATATCTGTTCTTGACATTTGGTTCAAGGTGTTTGAAAATACTATGACGTGTAGTTACTTGCCTTTTAACTATATCTTCAAGATGTTAAACTTTCTCATCAAGATTCCTTTTCTCCTTCATTATTAAATTTAAGTTTATCTCTGCAGATAGTTTGGCTGCATTCAAGTCATGCACTTTCAACTCTAATTCTTTTTGGAATATTTTGAGTGCATTTTCTTTGTCTTTTATTTCTTGTTGAAGTTGTTCTATTTTTAAGAATTGAGTTTTTAGTTCAACTTCACTTTTCGATGCCTGTTCCATTTTTAGATTTATATTCTTTTCATTCAACTTCTGGTTCTCGTTCATGAGAGATTGATTCTTGGAAGTTAAGATCCCCATCTGTTGCATAAGAGTTAGTATATACTCAGTAGGAAATTCAGAATCATCTGTTAATAGATTCTCTTCATTCTCAGCAACTGATGGATTGGTGCCTTCGGTAGCAACCTCTGGTTCAATCTCTTCCTCTTCCTCATATTCACTCTCCATGTCTGACTCATCAAATTTAGCCATAAAACCAGAGTCATTTCCCACGATTTCATCTTTACTCTCCCCATCGGTTTCCTCAAACTGGCATTCCTCAACCTCAGCCATTAGAACAAATTGGGCATGGACATTGGGATCCTCATCACTGTTATCAGTGTCAGACAAGAATTGATCCTCTTCTGCAAGTAATGCCCTCCCACTATTTCTTTGTTTGATGAGGTTGAGTTTTCTCTTGTAATATTCTGAGTCCTTCACCTTGGGCTTTTTGCAATCCTTGATGAAATGCCCAGTTCCGCCACATTTATAACATTTGCGCTCCTGGGCAGTTTCTACTTTTCTTTCATACCTCCTTTCTAATCTTTGACCATCCTTCTTTGGGAATTGGTCATCTCTCCTTCTTGAGCCAGACGTGAACCTTTGTCTGTTGTTAGTCTTGGTCTTCAGAAACTTATTATGCATCATGTTGGTCAAATAAGCCATTGCCTCCATGATCTTTTCATTGTCAACCACATTTTCTTCCTCTGAATCTGAAGTTTGTGTTTCTATAACTTGTTTCAGTTTAGCAGACTTCGTTGAACTCTTACCTCTTTTCTCATTTACCACCAGAGCTAGTGGATCTACAGTGTCTTTTTGTGTACCTAAACCAACATCATCCTAATATTGATTTAGTTCCTCAAAGATCATATGATGGGTAACCTTGTTAAGGTGCTTTTGATTCATCTTTCTGTAGATTGCCACTTGAGATCTCCATTCAGATCCTAAAGAGTTTAGAAACCTAGTATTCTTCATTTGATTCGAGTAATCATCGAGTTTTTGGTTTCTGAGGTCGTTGAGTAGTTTACAGTAGCGACTGTAAGTTTCAATCAGTGCTTCCCCTTCTCTGGCTTTGAAATGATCAAAGGAGTTAACCAGTGTAGTCTCCTTGATCCATACTCCTGACTCTGTGCCTTCCATCTGACTCTTAATTTCGTCCCATATCTCTTTTGCAGTGTTGAGACCATTCACCTTGATGTAAAATTCTGAAGAAAGGCCATGTTTTAGGTAGTACTTTGCTTTCCGATCAGCAGTGGCTCTGTGTTTTTCTTAAGCAGTGTACTCAAATGGAAGTTTTTCTCGGTGGATTTCATCCAAAGGCGGATTATGATGGGAATCTGCTTCTTGATCTATCCTAAAAATACCATTTCCTTCCAATATGCTTTTCTTCATTTCCTCACCATATTGCTCATTGTTGTCTATAAAATCCATAAACCGACCTTTCCATACATGATATTCTCCTCTGTACAACACTGGTGACTTCGTGTCTGAACCGAATCAAAGTGTTTCACTGTATGTACTCATTCTTGCTTTGACGATCTTTTCTTTGTAAGATAATTGATTGAAGAATTCTTTTGTAATCTAAAATCCGATACTCACTAAAATCCGAAACTCACTTGTCTAAAATCCGAGTCTTAAAATCCGATTCCTATCAAAACTTCAAAATCCGAGACTTAAAAAACCGAATGAATTTGAAATCCTAGTCAAAATCCGATAGTGAAAATCCGATTGAAGTGAAATCCGATGGATTCAAAATCCGAATGTTTTAGAAATCCGATAATTTTTTGAAATTCGGATGTTTCAAAATCCGAGAGATTGAAAAATCTATTCGAAATCCGAATGATCCAAAATCCGAAAGATTGAAAAACCGATTTGAAATCCGAATGATTCAAAATCCGAAAGATTCAAATGCGATGATTTGAAATCCGAGATAATTCCAACTTTGTAAATCCGATCAATCAAATCCGACTCCAAAATCCGATACTTGGCAAATCCGAAATTAAACCAGACAACTAAACAATCCGATTGCAAACCCCAAATCCGCAACTCAATCATTGTTTTTCCAAAATCCGCAACACAGAATCCGATAGATAAGTATCGGAATCCGATTGAAATCTTCGGATTTTGCAGAATCCGATTGTTCTTGATATCAAATCCGAAAGTTCTTGTAACTGTTGTAACCGCCAACTTTCAAACTTCAAATTCTTCCGAATTTAGATCAAATTCGCGAATTTTTTCTTCCAGAGGTTTCGTATACACACGAATTACAATTCAGAATCAAATATACAACAAAATTCAACCTCTAGAATACATTTTAGATCAATTTTTCTCAAAAACCGAAAAATACAAAATCTCAAATTCGACACTAACTGTTGTAATGATTGATCGCGGACTCACACAGGTTAATTCTGATGATAATTGCGAATCCAATAAACTTCTAATCCTCCATTTTCATACACAATTCGATAGAAATCAGATTATACTCAAAGTCGACCAAAGTACCTCAAAAACAGACAAATTCCTTCGGATTGTTGCTGTAATCTCTTGAAATCTTCAATCAAGAGCCTTATCTTCGCAAAGATTTGGCTCTGATACCAATTGTAGAGCAATTCAATGAATACACAAGTGATTCAAGTAGAGAGAAAAGTATGGAAACACCTTAATGTGTGTGTTTTCTATTCAATATAATATTCAAGGTTACAAGGAAGAAAGGAAACACTACTATATATACTAAGTACAAAGTAAAATAGAAAAACATTAAATTGTGACTAGACTTAAACACAAATTTAACTCTAACAGTTTAGCCTAGTTGTATATCGATGAGATAGTGTCACGTCACGGTCTTCCTTGTTATATTGTATCTGATCGTGACTCTGGGTTTGTCTCGAATTTTTGGCAGAGTCTGCAACGCGAACTTGGCACTCGTGTTCATCTGAGCACTGCCTATCATCCGCAGACTGATGGCCAATCTGAACGTACGATACAGACGTTAAAAGATATGCTTCGTGCCTGTGTACGCGAATTTGGTGGATCGTGGGATTCTCATCTCCCATTTATTGAATTTGCTTATAACAATTCATATCATTCCAGCATTTGAATGCCGCCATACGAGATGCTCTACGGAAGACGATGTCGCACTTCGACCTGTTGGTTGGAGTTTGGCGAGAAGCAATTCGCTGGACCTGAAATTGTCCAGATAACCTCTGATAAAGTGAATGTGGCTCTTGAAAAGCTAAAAGCAGCTCGGGATCGACAAAAGATGTATGCGGATCCAAAGCGTCGTCCCGCTACATTTGAAGTCGGTGACCGTGTGTTCTTAAAAGTTTCTCCTTGGAAAGGTGTCATTCGTTTCGGGCGCAAGGGGAAGCTAAGTCCACGTTTCATTGGCCCATTCAAAGTTGTACGCAAAGTGAATGATCAGACGGTAACTCTAGAGCTGCCGCCTGAACTATTTGGAATACACGACACCTTTAATGTGTGTTACTTATGCAAGTGCCACGTTGAGGAAGAACAGATTGTTCCTTTGCAGGAATTGAAGGTTGACTCTTCCAAGCGGCTAGTTGAAGAACCTGTTGAGATTCTTGACATGAAGGTCAAGAAATTGCGCAAAAAGATGATTAAACTAGTCCTTGTGAAGTGGAAGCACAACCTAGGTCCAAACCTGACGTGGGAAGTTGAGGACGAGATGAAGACAAGGTACCCTCGCCTGTTTATCACTGAGTAGATTCCGAGGATGGAATCTTCTTAAGGGGGGTAGATTTGTAACATCCTCAACTTAGGCCTAGTTGTAATTAAGTACGTATGCATGATTAATATATTTAGTATGTGTGAAAGTAGATATTTTGGAAAACCCTCATGTGAAGAAAGGGGCAACCGCCACCGTTTTTACATGAGAATATATGTGTGTATGCATGTGCCTTATTGACTTTACAAGTCAAAGAAGGCAAACATACAAAAACCGCAAGCACACTTTCTCTCTCGTCTCGTTGCTCTCTCGGATTTCCAGAAGAAGAAAAGAAAAGAATCGGTTGTTGATCTTTAAGGTAAGCAACATGATTCTGATATGTTTAGAAGATTAGAGTCGTGTATAGCATGCTTAGAAACATGAATCCATGCAAGAACATCTTGAAGAATATGGAAACTCACTTTCTAAGTGGATTTTGCATGAATGGTGTTCTTGTTAGGATTTCATGTGTTTGAAACGATTAGATGATGATGTTATGATGTTCTGGGCTTAAAGCAAGCCAAAATGAAGTTGTTTAGATGATTAAATGAAGCTATCGGAATCACAGTTGATGAAGTTGTCGGATTCCGTAACTATGAAGTTGTCGGAATCCGCATGTATTGGAAACCGAAGGAATTGTCAGAATCCGATAGAAGTGTCGGATTCTGCAACTCTGTCGGATTTCATGTTTTGTAGTACTTTTAAATATGAAATCCGCAAGTCTATCGGATTTCCATAATTTCGGATTCTAAGTGTTGGAATCCGATAAGTATCGGATTTCAATGGAAGTATCGGATTTCCTTCTATGTATCGGAATCCGCAAGTGTCGGATTTTGTGTGCATGGTTGGAATTCCTAAGTGTTGGAATCCGAATGTTAAGTATCGGATTTCATGATTTAAGAGTGTCGGATTTCATGAATCCGACAGGACCATCGGATTTCCCCAAATCCGACAGTCCTAGCGGATTTGTGTTAAAGTCCATGATTAAATGTTGTTTTTGTAAGTCTTGAATGCACATGTGAATGATGTAGGTATAATTTGCTAGGTGAACTTGTTAGAGGACTCAAGTCGAATACCTGTGCCTAGTAACAGCTCAGGTGAGTGCCTACGACCATGAGACTCAGTAGAGTAAGGCTTGCATGCTAAGTGACTATGTGAATGTGCTATGTATGACTAACTTGCTTTTGCAGGTACGTTCGAGAAGGTAAATGTATGATTGATTTGATGTTAGAATATGTACCAGGAGCATGCCAGTGGGTCCAGTTTGGAACTACTTAGTTAAGACATGATGATATGATCGTATGAATAACTGTATGATGCTATATGTAAGATGATGGATCCCTATGGGATCAAATGTACGTACATGTGTATGTGACCTGTCTGCAGACTATCTGACGCATGGTTAAGGTCAGCCGGTTAGCTGGATCCTAACAGGACTTCGGTCATTTCTGGATTTAACGGTGATTCGGGGTGCATCCCGGATCAAGGTTCTGCAGAACCACCGTGCCTTAACGTGAGTGGTGATCAGCCGGTTGTAGCTGGATTACCTGTGGAGTCTTTGACTCTGTGAACGATGCTTGGTGGACTGCCTTGTGCTCCCCCACCAGCGCGGATGGGTCGTGTCTGATCCCCCAGTCTGAGTTATTGAGCGGGATTGATTACCGTGCAAGACACGACTCTTACCGATCTTGTCAGCACACCGCTATGTGTTAAGCTAGCAATGATTGTTTACGATATGACGCATGACTTACTATATTGATGCTTATGATTGTATGTACTCAATAGCTAGTGTAGCTAATGATACTATGTTTTCCCTTTTCAGGTAAAGACTAGATGGCCTGCGAGGCGGGTTGCTTTTAGGAATTATATTGCCCCTTGTGGGTGGAACACTTGTAGATATATGTTGTGATGTAATATGATTCTATGGTCGGTTCTTGTACTTGGTAACACCAACGTTATTTTGAGAAGTTATTAATGTAAATAATTGTTTGGTTGTTTTAAAAAGAAAAAATTCCGCTACTAAAATCTGTTTTGACATTAAAGCAACTGAATTCAGAAGCGGTGTTACATTTGCTTTGGCACATGAATCACAATCCAAGGTTTTAAAATCAACATTCTCAACAAAATCAAAATGAGAGAGTTTATTACTAGAAGTGTGACCATGCCTCTTGTGCCATAACCTTGTTGTAGCCATCATCACCCTTCTTTTATTTTCCACCATCTCCATTCAATACAATCCATGCTTGCAATTACCCATTCCAATCAATTCCCTCGAGCGCAAATCCTGCATGAAACAGAAATCCGGGAAAAAAGTTACATAACATTGAAGATCTTTGGTTAAACAGCTCACGGATAATAGATTGCACTTGAATTTAGGAACATGTAAAACCCTTTTTATGGTGGCTCCATTAGGTAGACGACAATCTCCTCTTCCCTCTTTGGGTATGGAATCACCATTCGGTATAACAACCGGGAATTACTGTGTTGAAATGGTTGTACCTTCTAGCCATTTGGCCTTATGAGTTATATGTTCGGTACAACCCGAATCAATGATCCAATTGTTACCTTCGTTGCTTTTACCTGCCATGTTGGCTTCTGGAGCTGCTTCATCCTTAGGAGTGTTTGTTTTTCTGGTGAAATGATTTAAGAAGGCCTGGTATTGTTTGTCATTTAGTCCCGGTATGGGACTGGTGTCAGTTTCGACGCAACCTGCCCTTGCTTTGCCCCTTTCGCGTTCGCCCTTCCTCGGCCACCATTCTGGGTAGCCGATTCTTTTGAAACACCCTTCCTTAGTATGCCCGTCTTTCCCACAGAACTCACGGTGCTCCGAGTCATTTCTTTTCACTTCTTTCTGGTTTGAACTCCCGCTTTGAGACCCATGGTTCCCGTCGCGTTTTCCAGGAGCGTAAGTGTGGAAAGCAGCAGACTCGATTCCGGTTCTTTTTCCCTAGATATCGCTCTCTGTTGTTCATCTTCTGCTACAAAGTGATAGGTGATGCCTAAGGATGGAGTAGGATTCATTCCTAATATTTGAGTTCTTATGACCGAGAACTCCCCATCCAGTCCCATGAGGAACTCATAAACCCTCTCCTTTTCCTTTTGTTCACTAATCTCCTTTCCAATATCACAAGAACACTTGCCACATGAGCATCGTGGGGCTAGAAAAACAGTTTGAATTTCATCCCATAGTGCTCGTAAACGAGTGTAATAAGCAAACACAGACGAGCCATCTTGACGGGTATTGTTTAGAGTTTGTTTGAGTTCATACGCGCATGGCGCACTCTTCTTCCCGAACCTTTCCTTGAGATCGTACCATATTTCAGAAGCAGTTCCAGCGTAGTTGACGTTGTTTATTATGTTTTTCTCCATTGCGGTGGTGAGCCAGCCCTTAATCATGGCATCGCACCGCATCCACTGCTTGTACGTTGATTCCGTCTTTTCTGGTTTGACGATGGTACCATCGATGAACCCTATTTTATTTTTTGCAAATAGAAAGTTCATCATCTCTTGTGACCAATCGTTGTAATTGTTGTCGGTTAATGCTTCGTTTACATGCATCTGCCTCGGGTATTCAGAAGCATGAATATAGTTATCGACATGGTTATCTTCGGTTGTCATGGTGAATTGGAATCGACATGGTTATCTTCGGTTGTCATGATTGATGACAAAGAAGAAGAAGATATGAGGGTTGTTTATTCAAGAGCATAGACCTGCTCTGATACCATATGAGATTCTGGAAGGAGTATTATTTTCTCACATATTACAAAAGAAAATTACAGCAAGATATATACAGGATCGATACATTATAGTAGCCTATACTTCAGCTCAAAACAAGGAAAGAATGAAGGCTAGAAAAGGAAGGATATATGTCTAGAAATAGAGACAAGGCATCAGGCGATAATTTAGAATATATTTATGAACATTAACGGGTATAATGACACATTTTATGAATATTAATTAGCATCATAAACTTAAAATATATATTTGACAAAAAAAACTCCATATTAATTACCATAAAAAACGTTATTTATGTTAAGAGTGAAAAGTTCATTTGGGAACCGTTTTTATTGCGAGAACCGCGAGAACCAATCTTAGTCATCCAATTCCTCCTCCTTCAATTGGATTGTACACCCATGAATTTCTTACATGCACCCTGTCACGCTCAATCCCCACGCTTTTCATCCATGAATTCCATTATCCAAAATGAACGGCTAAGATTGTTTCTCGCGGTTATCGCAATAAAAACGGTTATTAAATGAACCTTTCCCTATATTAATCAACTTTATTTCAAAACTAAATTAATGTTTCTATATATGTTTTTGTTGAGTGAAAATTAACAAGCTAACGAACAAATGAGAATTTAATGTTAAATGGCCTATTTTACGCTTATGACATAGACCACCAAAATCCTCGTGACGTGCATGAATATGATTCTAATATTTATATTTTTTGGATAATAATAAAATAAAATAATTTAGGTTGTTTTTTTGTGTTAAGAATTCTTTTTGGGTGTCTTTTGACTCGTTTGACTTTTAATCTCTCATTATAAGACCATGACCAGGTTGTGTGAATCTCCAATGTTTGATTATTATTAGAAAACGAGTGAACAGTATCCGTGCTTCGTTGCGGAATAAAATTACTCTTTCGTTTGCTCTGAATTTATAATATTTACTTCAGTTTTTTATTAAAAATGTTTAACTGATTCTATAAACAATTATATAAAAGGCTTCCAGATTTCTAACCACAAAAAATCTTAATTATCAGATCTTAATCATCTATTTTTATAAAAATTAAAATCTAATTTTGACTTTTTTTGTTAAAATTGAATTCAATTTTAACTTTAATTTAAATCAAAATTATTAAAGATAATTTCATATATGTCTTTCTTTGATCATAAAATATCGTATTTGCCACCTTAATTTACAAACATCGTATCTACCCTTGATAATATTTTAAATATTTTACCACATTTTTCGTTTTATCATTCTAAAATATTTTATAATCATTTTAAATTCTCTTACAACAATAACCAATAAACACTTAACCTTATTGCACCTAATTGTAATAATAATAATAATAATCGATGGGTGGTCTGATTGTTATCTTTTTTTAAATTCTCATTTCATTCACGTTTTATAATTTTATATTATCTTTTTATTAATGTTTATTATTTTTTAGACCAACTTGTGTATCATACGGACATTTAATCTAGTGTTAATATAAACAACTATTAGGTAGTAAACAAATATATAAGCAAATATTATTTTATAGAAAAATGACAATTTACTGTTTATGAACTTTTTAAACATCCAGATAAAATATTTGATTTTTCTTTTCCATAATATCTTCTAATATCTTTGTATAATAGTAGTAAGTTAAAAAATGAAAAAGAAAGAAAAAGATTTTCGAGTTTAAACATTACATTGTTAACGATTGGACTAAAATATATAATTTTTTCTATTTTTATAAGCATACTAATAAATACTTTTTTTTAAAGAATTGCTTCTAATAATTACTTAAAATGAACTATCAAATCAAAATATTATTAAAAGGAAAAAAAACAAACAAATACACATAAGGAATTGAACTCTTGACCTTGTGGTAAAAGGTTCACCTGACTTAACAATCTGCTCCAAGATACATTTGAGCACAATTTCTATATAACTAACATTTATTAGATTATTATTTATAGTTCTTGATAAATGTTAATATATATAACGAGGTTACTATCAATTTTATCAAAAGAGAATTACACTTTTAGTCCTTTTAGAATCAGGGTTATTTTATATTTGTTTCATTAAATCAAAAAATTGTAAACCTAGTCCTTTATTTTGGAAAATCACACACTATATATTAGTCCTTTGATGGTTAAAATAAATGACTATTAATATGCAATTTTTCAAAATAAAGGATTAATAGTGTGCGATTAAAGGACTAAAAATGTGCAATTTTAAAAAATAAACGACTAAGTTTGCAACTTTTTGACTTAAAGTACCAAATATGAAATAACCCTAATTCTAAAAGGATCAGCTGTGTAATTCACTCTTTTATTAAACTATACATAAGATCTTACACAATAATAACCTATGACATTACAACAAAGAAAAATTCTATTTATTCCTACTAAATCTTACTACCCACTATACTCTAATACGTGTAATGCACTAATTCTCTTTCCTAATCTTCTTTTACACATGTCTTCATCTAGTGAGTAGGAGGATGAGTATAAAGATTTAGTACGAGGATATAACATCATCTCTACAACAAAAACAATAGTTTTTTTTAATGGAAGTACAATATATTATGAAACTTTTGAAATCCTAACAAAGTAATTAAGAGGAAAATCTATGGAGAATTGATAAGACGAAGGTAAATCATTTTCAGACCAGTAGTTATGGTTGCAAAAGATGGTCTGTATTCAGGATCTTCATCCCATGAGAGTTGAATCAGTTCAATAAGAGCTTCAATGTCCTCTTCATGATCTGGCAGTGTTGGCCTTAACTTTCCCTCCCCAACTTGTAATGCAATCTGTTCATCATTGAACAGAAATCATTTAAAGGGAAAATTTGTGGAGTGAAAGATTATGTTTCAGTTAGTACCTTGGAAGGACCATAATCTGTCTCAATATATGGGTATTGGCCTGTTATAAGCTCGTTAAGTATGATGCCGAAACTATAAACGTCGCATTTCTCATCATAAGGCTCACTTCGGATCACTTCCGGGGCCATGTATATGTATGTGCCTGAAAATACCAACACTTCAGTAGTTATTGCATTTTGTGTTTGGAAAGTTCAAATAGTGTGCTAATCAAGTTTTTTATATGTAGCTAGAACTGTAGAACATGATTTGAACAAGGTCTTGTGGGAATTTATGATGGATCTCCTCTCAAGAATTTTAATATTTACATCCAAAGATGGAAATTTCGACCCATCTATTTATGAGTAGGTCAATGCAGGTTTAGGTTATGTTTATCTCCGGTGGTTAAAAAGAATAGTTACTAACACAGGTCAAATGGGTCGAAAACGCTCATAGGTAAAAAGGTGAAAATCTTGCCTGTTTCGCCCGTAAACGCTTTTTCATCATCGGTCAAGAACCGGGCATGCCCAAAATCTGCAACTCTCACATGAAAGGCATCATCTAAAAAAATGTTACTAGGTTTTAAATCCCTATGTATGATCATAGGGTTGTGTTCATGTAAATATTGCATCGCTTGAGCAATCTCTAGTGCCTTGGCTAATCTTTCTTCAAAAGGAGGGAGTGCAGTGACCCGTTCTTTCCTCCGTTTTCCTGTCCCGTGTAGCCAGTCTTTCAAGGTCATGTTTACAAAAGAAAATTACAGCAAGATATATACAGGATCGATACATTATAGTAGCCTATACTTCAGCTCAAAACAAGGAAAGAATGAAGGCTAGAAAAGGAAGGATATATGTCTAGAAATAGAGACAAGGCATCAGGCGATAATTTAGAATATATTTATGAACATTAACGGGTATAATGACACATTTTATGAATATTAATTAGCATCATAAACTTAAAATATATATTTGACAAAAAAAAACTCCATATTAATTACCATAAAAAACGTTATTTATGTTAAGAGTGAAAAGTTCATTTGGGAACCGTTTTTATTGCGAGAACCGCGAGAACCAATCTTAGTCATCCAATTCCTCCTCCTTCAATTGGATTGTACACCCATGAATTTCTTACATGCACCCTGTCACGCTCAATCCCCACGCTTTTCATCCATGAATTCCATTATCCAAAATGAACGGCTAAGATTGTTTCTCGCGGTTATCGCAATAAAAACGGTTATTAAATGAACCTTTCCCTATATTAATCAACTTTATTTCAAAACTAAATTAATGTTTCTATATATGTTTTTGTTGAGTGAAAATTAACAAGCTAACGAACAAATGAGAATTTAATGTTAAATGGCCTATTTTACGCTTATGACATAGACCACCAAAATCCTCGTGACGTGCATGAATATGATTCTAATATTTATATTTTTTGGATAATAATAAAATAAAATAATTTAGGTTGTTTTTTTGTGTTAAGAATTCTTTTTGGGTGTCTTTTGACTCGTTTGACTTTTAATCTCTCATTATAAGACCATGACCAGGTTGTGTGAATCTCCAATGTTTGATTATTATTAGAAAACGAGTGAACAGTATCCGTGCTTCGTTGCGGAATAAAATTACTCTTTCGTTTGCTCTGAATTTATAATATTTACTTCAGTTTTTTATTAAAAATGTTTAACTGATTCTATAAACAATTATATAAAAGGCTTCCAGATTTCTAACCACAAAAAATCTTAATTATCAGATCTTAATCATCTATTTTTATAAAAATTAAAATCTAATTTTGACTTTTTTTGTTAAAATTGAATTCAATTTTAACTTTAATTTAAATCAAAATTATTAAAGATAATTTCATATATGTCTTTCTTTGATCATAAAATATCGTATTTGCCACCTTAATTTACAAACATCGTATCTACCCTTGATAATATTTTAAATATTTTACCACATTTTTCGTTTTATCATTCTAAAATATTTTATAATCATTTTAAATTCTCTTACAACAATAACCAATAAACACTTAACCTTATTGCACCTAATTGTAATAATAATAATAATAATCGATGGGTGGTCTGATTGTTATCTTTTTTTAAATTCTCATTTCATTCACGTTTTATAATTTTATATTATCTTTTTATTAATGTTTATTATTTTTTAGACCAACTTGTGTATCATACGGACATTTAATCTAGTGTTAATATAAACAACTATTAGGTAGTAAACAAATATATAAGCAAATATTATTTTATAGAAAAATGACAATTTACTGTTTATGAACTTTTTAAACATCCAGATAAAATATTTGATTTTTCTTTTCCATAATATCTTCTAATATCTTTGTATAATAGTAGTAAGTTAAAAAATGAAAAAGAAAGAAAAAGATTTTCGAGTTTAAACATTACATTGTTAACGATTGGACTAAAATATATAATTTTTTCTATTTTTATAAGCATACTAATAAATACTTTTTTTTAAAGAATTGCTTCTAATAATTACTTAAAATGAACTATCAAATCAAAATATTATTAAAAGGAAAAAAAACAAACAAATACACATAAGGAATTGAACTCTTGACCTTGTGGTAAAAGGTTCACCTGACTTAACAATCTGCTCCAAGATACATTTGAGCACAATTTCTATATAACTAACATTTATTAGATTATTATTTATAGTTCTTGATAAATGTTAATATATATAACGAGGTTACTATCAATTTTATCAAAAGAGAATTACACTTTTAGTCCTTTTAGAATCAGGGTTATTTTATATTTGTTTCATTAAATCAAAAAATTGTAAACCTAGTCCTTTATTTTGGAAAATCACACACTATATATTAGTCCTTTGATGGTTAAAATAAATGACTATTAATATGCAATTTTTCAAAATAAAGGATTAATAGTGTGCGATTAAAGGACTAAAAATGTGCAATTTTAAAAAATAAACGACTAAGTTTGCAACTTTTTGACTTAAAGTACCAAATATGAAATAACCCTAATTCTAAAAGGATCAGCTGTGTAATTCACTCTTTTATTAAACTATACATAAGATCTTACACAATAATAACCTATGACATTACAACAAAGAAAAATTCTATTTATTCCTACTAAATCTTACTACCCACTATACTCTAATACGTGTAATGCACTAATTCTCTTTCCTAATCTTCTTTTACACATGTCTTCATCTAGTGAGTAGGAGGATGAGTATAAAGATTTAGTACGAGGATATAACATCATCTCTACAACAAAAACAATAGTTTTTTTTAATGGAAGTACAATATATTATGAAACTTTTGAAATCCTAACAAAGTAATTAAGAGGAAAATCTATGGAGAATTGATAAGACGAAGGTAAATCATTTTCAGACCAGTAGTTATGGTTGCAAAAGATGGTCTGTATTCAGGATCTTCATCCCATGAGAGTTGAATCAGTTCAATAAGAGCTTCAATGTCCTCTTCATGATCTGGCAGTGTTGGCCTTAACTTTCCCTCCCCAACTTGTAATGCAATCTGTTCATCATTGAACAGAAATCATTTAAAGGGAAAATTTGTGGAGTGAAAGATTATGTTTCAGTTAGTACCTTGGAAGGACCATAATCTGTCTCAATATATGGGTATTGGCCTGTTATAAGCTCGTTAAGTATGATGCCGAAACTATAAACGTCGCATTTCTCATCATAAGGCTCACTTCGGATCACTTCCGGGGCCATGTATATGTATGTGCCTGAAAATACCAACACTTCAGTAGTTATTGCATTTTGTGTTTGGAAAGTTCAAATAGTGTGCTAATCAAGTTTTTTATATGTAGCTAGAACTGTAGAACATGATTTGAACAAGGTCTTGTGGGAATTTATGATGGATCTCCTCTCAAGAATTTTAATATTTACATCCAAAGATGGAAATTTCGACCCATCTATTTATGAGTAGGTCAATGCAGGTTTAGGTTATGTTTATCTCCGGTGGTTAAAAAGAATAGTTACTAACACAGGTCAAATGGGTCGAAAACGCTCATAGGTAAAAAGGTGAAAATCTTGCCTGTTTCGCCCGTAAACGCTTTTTCATCATCGGTCAAGAACCGGGCATGCCCAAAATCTGCAACTCTCACATGAAAGGCATCATCTAAAAAAATGTTACTAGGTTTTAAATCCCTATGTATGATCATAGGGTTGTGTTCATGTAAATATTGCATCGCTTGAGCAATCTCTAGTGCCTTGGCTAATCTTTCTTCAAAAGGAGGGAGTGCAGTGACCCGTTCTTTCCTCCGTTTTCCTGTCCCGTGTAGCCAGTCTTTCAAGGTCATGTTTACAAAAGAAAATTACAGCAAGATATATACAGGATCGATACATTATAGTAGCCTATACTTCAGCTCAAAACAAGGAAAGAATGAAGGCTAGAAAAGGAAGGATATATGTCTAGAAATAGAGACAAGGCATCAGGCGATAATTTAGAATATATTTATGAACATTAACGGGTATAATGACACATTTTATGAATATTAATTAGCATCATAAACTTAAAATATATATTTGACAAAAAAAAACTCCATATTAATTACCATAAAAAACGTTATTTATGTTAAGAGTGAAAAGTTCATTTGGGAACCGTTTTTATTGCGAGAACCGCGAGAACCAATCTTAGTCATCCAATTCCTCCTCCTTCAATTGGATTGTACACCCATGAATTTCTTACATGCACCCTGTCACGCTCAATCCCCACGCTTTTCATCCATGAATTCCATTATCCAAAATGAACGGCTAAGATTGTTTCTCGCGGTTATCGCAATAAAAACGGTTATTAAATGAACCTTTCCCTATATTAATCAACTTTATTTCAAAACTAAATTAATGTTTCTATATATGTTTTTGTTGAGTGAAAATTAACAAGCTAACGAACAAATGAGAATTTAATGTTAAATGGCCTATTTTACGCTTATGACATAGACCACCAAAATCCTCGTGACGTGCATGAATATGATTCTAATATTTATATTTTTTGGATAATAATAAAATAAAATAATTTAGGTTGTTTTTTTGTGTTAAGAATTCTTTTTGGGTGTCTTTTGACTCGTTTGACTTTTAATCTCTCATTATAAGACCATGACCAGGTTGTGTGAATCTCCAATGTTTGATTATTATTAGAAAACGAGTGAACAGTATCCGTGCTTCGTTGCGGAATAAAATTACTCTTTCGTTTGCTCTGAATTTATAATATTTACTTCAGTTTTTTATTAAAAATGTTTAACTGATTCTATAAACAATTATATAAAAGGCTTCCAGATTTCTAACCACAAAAAATCTTAATTATCAGATCTTAATCATCTATTTTTATAAAAATTAAAATCTAATTTTGACTTTTTTTGTTAAAATTGAATTCAATTTTAACTTTAATTTAAATCAAAATTATTAAAGATAATTTCATATATGTCTTTCTTTGATCATAAAATATCGTATTTGCCACCTTAATTTACAAACATCGTATCTACCCTTGATAATATTTTAAATATTTTACCACATTTTTCGTTTTATCATTCTAAAATATTTTATAATCATTTTAAATTCTCTTACAACAATAACCAATAAACACTTAACCTTATTGCACCTAATTGTAATAATAATAATAATAATCGATGGGTGGTCTGATTGTTATCTTTTTTTAAATTCTCATTTCATTCACGTTTTATAATTTTATATTATCTTTTTATTAATGTTTATTATTTTTTAGACCAACTTGTGTATCATACGGACATTTAATCTAGTGTTAATATAAACAACTATTAGGTAGTAAACAAATATATAAGCAAATATTATTTTATAGAAAAATGACAATTTACTGTTTATGAACTTTTTAAACATCCAGATAAAATATTTGATTTTTCTTTTCCATAATATCTTCTAATATCTTTGTATAATAGTAGTAAGTTAAAAAATGAAAAAGAAAGAAAAAGATTTTCGAGTTTAAACATTACATTGTTAACGATTGGACTAAAATATATAATTTTTTCTATTTTTATAAGCATACTAATAAATACTTTTTTTTAAAGAATTGCTTCTAATAATTACTTAAAATGAACTATCAAATCAAAATATTATTAAAAGGAAAAAAAACAAACAAATACACATAAGGAATTGAACTCTTGACCTTGTGGTAAAAGGTTCACCTGACTTAACAATCTGCTCCAAGATACATTTGAGCACAATTTCTATATAACTAACATTTATTAGATTATTATTTATAGTTCTTGATAAATGTTAATATATATAACGAGGTTACTATCAATTTTATCAAAAGAGAATTACACTTTTAGTCCTTTTAGAATCAGGGTTATTTTATATTTGTTTCATTAAATCAAAAAATTGTAAACCTAGTCCTTTATTTTGGAAAATCACACACTATATATTAGTCCTTTGATGGTTAAAATAAATGACTATTAATATGCAATTTTTCAAAATAAAGGATTAATAGTGTGCGATTAAAGGACTAAAAATGTGCAATTTTAAAAAATAAACGACTAAGTTTGCAACTTTTTGACTTAAAGTACCAAATATGAAATAACCCTAATTCTAAAAGGATCAGCTGTGTAATTCACTCTTTTATTAAACTATACATAAGATCTTACACAATAATAACCTATGACATTACAACAAAGAAAAATTCTATTTATTCCTACTAAATCTTACTACCCACTATACTCTAATACGTGTAATGCACTAATTCTCTTTCCTAATCTTCTTTTACACATGTCTTCATCTAGTGAGTAGGAGGATGAGTATAAAGATTTAGTACGAGGATATAACATCATCTCTACAACAAAAACAATAGTTTTTTTTAATGGAAGTACAATATATTATGAAACTTTTGAAATCCTAACAAAGTAATTAAGAGGAAAATCTATGGAGAATTGATAAGACGAAGGTAAATCATTTTCAGACCAGTAGTTATGGTTGCAAAAGATGGTCTGTATTCAGGATCTTCATCCCATGAGAGTTGAATCAGTTCAATAAGAGCTTCAATGTCCTCTTCATGATCTGGCAGTGTTGGCCTTAACTTTCCCTCCCCAACTTGTAATGCAATCTGTTCATCATTGAACAGAAATCATTTAAAGGGAAAATTTGTGGAGTGAAAGATTATGTTTCAGTTAGTACCTTGGAAGGACCATAATCTGTCTCAATATATGGGTATTGGCCTGTTATAAGCTCGTTAAGTATGATGCCGAAACTATAAACGTCGCATTTCTCATCATAAGGCTCACTTCGGATCACTTCCGGGGCCATGTATATGTATGTGCCTGAAAATACCAACACTTCAGTAGTTATTGCATTTTGTGTTTGGAAAGTTCAAATAGTGTGCTAATCAAGTTTTTTATATGTAGCTAGAACTGTAGAACATGATTTGAACAAGGTCTTGTGGGAATTTATGATGGATCTCCTCTCAAGAATTTTAATATTTACATCCAAAGATGGAAATTTCGACCCATCTATTTATGAGTAGGTCAATGCAGGTTTAGGTTATGTTTATCTCCGGTGGTTAAAAAGAATAGTTACTAACACAGGTCAAATGGGTCGAAAACGCTCATAGGTAAAAAGGTGAAAATCTTGCCTGTTTCGCCCGTAAACGCTTTTTCATCATCGGTCAAGAACCGGGCATGCCCAAAATCTGCAACTCTCACATGAAAGGCATCATCTAAAAAAATGTTACTAGGTTTTAAATCCCTATGTATGATCATAGGGTTGTGTTCATGTAAATATTGCATCGCTTGAGCAATCTCTAGTGCCTTGGCTAATCTTTCTTCAAAAGGAGGGAGTGCAGTGACCCGTTCTTTCCTCCGTTTTCCTGTCCCGTGTAGCCAGTCTTTCAAGGTCATGTTTACAAAAGAAAATTACAGCAAGATATATACAGGATCGATACATTATAGTAGCCTATACTTCAGCTCAAAACAAGGAAAGAATGAAGGCTAGAAAAGGAAGGATATATGTCTAGAAATAGAGACAAGGCATCAGGCGATAATTTAGAATATATTTATGAACATTAACGGGTATAATGACACATTTTATGAATATTAATTAGCATCATAAACTTAAAATATATATTTGACAAAAAAAAACTCCATATTAATTACCATAAAAAACGTTATTTATGTTAAGAGTGAAAAGTTCATTTGGGAACCGTTTTTATTGCGAGAACCGCGAGAACCAATCTTAGTCATCCAATTCCTCCTCCTTCAATTGGATTGTACACCCATGAATTTCTTACATGCACCCTGTCACGCTCAATCCCCACGCTTTTCATCCATGAATTCCATTATCCAAAATGAACGGCTAAGATTGTTTCTCGCGGTTATCGCAATAAAAACGGTTATTAAATGAACCTTTCCCTATATTAATCAACTTTATTTCAAAACTAAATTAATGTTTCTATATATGTTTTTGTTGAGTGAAAATTAACAAGCTAACGAACAAATGAGAATTTAATGTTAAATGGCCTATTTTACGCTTATGACATAGACCACCAAAATCCTCGTGACGTGCATGAATATGATTCTAATATTTATATTTTTTGGATAATAATAAAATAAAATAATTTAGGTTGTTTTTTTGTGTTAAGAATTCTTTTTGGGTGTCTTTTGACTCGTTTGACTTTTAATCTCTCATTATAAGACCATGACCAGGTTGTGTGAATCTCCAATGTTTGATTATTATTAGAAAACGAGTGAACAGTATCCGTGCTTCGTTGCGGAATAAAATTACTCTTTCGTTTGCTCTGAATTTATAATATTTACTTCAGTTTTTTATTAAAAATGTTTAACTGATTCTATAAACAATTATATAAAAGGCTTCCAGATTTCTAACCACAAAAAATCTTAATTATCAGATCTTAATCATCTATTTTTATAAAAATTAAAATCTAATTTTGACTTTTTTTGTTAAAATTGAATTCAATTTTAACTTTAATTTAAATCAAAATTATTAAAGATAATTTCATATATGTCTTTCTTTGATCATAAAATATCGTATTTGCCACCTTAATTTACAAACATCGTATCTACCCTTGATAATATTTTAAATATTTTACCACATTTTTCGTTTTATCATTCTAAAATATTTTATAATCATTTTAAATTCTCTTACAACAATAACCAATAAACACTTAACCTTATTGCACCTAATTGTAATAATAATAATAATAATCGATGGGTGGTCTGATTGTTATCTTTTTTTAAATTCTCATTTCATTCACGTTTTATAATTTTATATTATCTTTTTATTAATGTTTATTATTTTTTAGACCAACTTGTGTATCATACGGACATTTAATCTAGTGTTAATATAAACAACTATTAGGTAGTAAACAAATATATAAGCAAATATTATTTTATAGAAAAATGACAATTTACTGTTTATGAACTTTTTAAACATCCAGATAAAATATTTGATTTTTCTTTTCCATAATATCTTCTAATATCTTTGTATAATAGTAGTAAGTTAAAAAATGAAAAAGAAAGAAAAAGATTTTCGAGTTTAAACATTACATTGTTAACGATTGGACTAAAATATATAATTTTTTCTATTTTTATAAGCATACTAATAAATACTTTTTTTTAAAGAATTGCTTCTAATAATTACTTAAAATGAACTATCAAATCAAAATATTATTAAAAGGAAAAAAAACAAACAAATACACATAAGGAATTGAACTCTTGACCTTGTGGTAAAAGGTTCACCTGACTTAACAATCTGCTCCAAGATACATTTGAGCACAATTTCTATATAACTAACATTTATTAGATTATTATTTATAGTTCTTGATAAATGTTAATATATATAACGAGGTTACTATCAATTTTATCAAAAGAGAATTACACTTTTAGTCCTTTTAGAATCAGGGTTATTTTATATTTGTTTCATTAAATCAAAAAATTGTAAACCTAGTCCTTTATTTTGGAAAATCACACACTATATATTAGTCCTTTGATGGTTAAAATAAATGACTATTAATATGCAATTTTTCAAAATAAAGGATTAATAGTGTGCGATTAAAGGACTAAAAATGTGCAATTTTAAAAAATAAACGACTAAGTTTGCAACTTTTTGACTTAAAGTACCAAATATGAAATAACCCTAATTCTAAAAGGATCAGCTGTGTAATTCACTCTTTTATTAAACTATACATAAGATCTTACACAATAATAACCTATGACATTACAACAAAGAAAAATTCTATTTATTCCTACTAAATCTTACTACCCACTATACTCTAATACGTGTAATGCACTAATTCTCTTTCCTAATCTTCTTTTACACATGTCTTCATCTAGTGAGTAGGAGGATGAGTATAAAGATTTAGTACGAGGATATAACATCATCTCTACAACAAAAACAATAGTTTTTTTTAATGGAAGTACAATATATTATGAAACTTTTGAAATCCTAACAAAGTAATTAAGAGGAAAATCTATGGAGAATTGATAAGACGAAGGTAAATCATTTTCAGACCAGTAGTTATGGTTGCAAAAGATGGTCTGTATTCAGGATCTTCATCCCATGAGAGTTGAATCAGTTCAATAAGAGCTTCAATGTCCTCTTCATGATCTGGCAGTGTTGGCCTTAACTTTCCCTCCCCAACTTGTAATGCAATCTGTTCATCATTGAACAGAAATCATTTAAAGGGAAAATTTGTGGAGTGAAAGATTATGTTTCAGTTAGTACCTTGGAAGGACCATAATCTGTCTCAATATATGGGTATTGGCCTGTTATAAGCTCGTTAAGTATGATGCCGAAACTATAAACGTCGCATTTCTCATCATAAGGCTCACTTCGGATCACTTCCGGGGCCATGTATATGTATGTGCCTGAAAATACCAACACTTCAGTAGTTATTGCATTTTGTGTTTGGAAAGTTCAAATAGTGTGCTAATCAAGTTTTTTATATGTAGCTAGAACTGTAGAACATGATTTGAACAAGGTCTTGTGGGAATTTATGATGGATCTCCTCTCAAGAATTTTAATATTTACATCCAAAGATGGAAATTTCGACCCATCTATTTATGAGTAGGTCAATGCAGGTTTAGGTTATGTTTATCTCCGGTGGTTAAAAAGAATAGTTACTAACACAGGTCAAATGGGTCGAAAACGCTCATAGGTAAAAAGGTGAAAATCTTGCCTGTTTCGCCCGTAAACGCTTTTTCATCATCGGTCAAGAACCGGGCATGCCCAAAATCTGCAACTCTCACATGAAAGGCATCATCTAAAAAAATGTTACTAGGTTTTAAATCCCTATGTATGATCATAGGGTTGTGTTCATGTAAATATTGCATCGCTTGAGCAATCTCTAGTGCCTTGGCTAATCTTTCTTCAAAAGGAGGGAGTGCAGTGACCCGTTCTTTCCTCCGTTTTCCTGTCCCGTGTAGCCAGTCTTTCAAGGTCATGTTTACAAAAGAAAATTACAGCAAGATATATACAGGATCGATACATTATAGTAGCCTATACTTCAGCTCAAAACAAGGAAAGAATGAAGGCTAGAAAAGGAAGGATATATGTCTAGAAATAGAGACAAGGCATCAGGCGATAATTTAGAATATATTTATGAACATTAACGGGTATAATGACACATTTTATGAATATTAATTAGCATCATAAACTTAAAATATATATTTGACAAAAAAAAACTCCATATTAATTACCATAAAAAACGTTATTTATGTTAAGAGTGAAAAGTTCATTTGGGAACCGTTTTTATTGCGAGAACCGCGAGAACCAATCTTAGTCATCCAATTCCTCCTCCTTCAATTGGATTGTACACCCATGAATTTCTTACATGCACCCTGTCACGCTCAATCCCCACGCTTTTCATCCATGAATTCCATTATCCAAAATGAACGGCTAAGATTGTTTCTCGCGGTTATCGCAATAAAAACGGTTATTAAATGAACCTTTCCCTATATTAATCAACTTTATTTCAAAACTAAATTAATGTTTCTATATATGTTTTTGTTGAGTGAAAATTAACAAGCTAACGAACAAATGAGAATTTAATGTTAAATGGCCTATTTTACGCTTATGACATAGACCACCAAAATCCTCGTGACGTGCATGAATATGATTCTAATATTTATATTTTTTGGATAATAATAAAATAAAATAATTTAGGTTGTTTTTTTGTGTTAAGAATTCTTTTTGGGTGTCTTTTGACTCGTTTGACTTTTAATCTCTCATTATAAGACCATGACCAGGTTGTGTGAATCTCCAATGTTTGATTATTATTAGAAAACGAGTGAACAGTATCCGTGCTTCGTTGCGGAATAAAATTACTCTTTCGTTTGCTCTGAATTTATAATATTTACTTCAGTTTTTTATTAAAAATGTTTAACTGATTCTATAAACAATTATATAAAAGGCTTCCAGATTTCTAACCACAAAAAATCTTAATTATCAGATCTTAATCATCTATTTTTATAAAAATTAAAATCTAATTTTGACTTTTTTTGTTAAAATTGAATTCAATTTTAACTTTAATTTAAATCAAAATTATTAAAGATAATTTCATATATGTCTTTCTTTGATCATAAAATATCGTATTTGCCACCTTAATTTACAAACATCGTATCTACCCTTGATAATATTTTAAATATTTTACCACATTTTTCGTTTTATCATTCTAAAATATTTTATAATCATTTTAAATTCTCTTACAACAATAACCAATAAACACTTAACCTTATTGCACCTAATTGTAATAATAATAATAATAATCGATGGGTGGTCTGATTGTTATCTTTTTTTAAATTCTCATTTCATTCACGTTTTATAATTTTATATTATCTTTTTATTAATGTTTATTATTTTTTAGACCAACTTGTGTATCATACGGACATTTAATCTAGTGTTAATATAAACAACTATTAGGTAGTAAACAAATATATAAGCAAATATTATTTTATAGAAAAATGACAATTTACTGTTTATGAACTTTTTAAACATCCAGATAAAATATTTGATTTTTCTTTTCCATAATATCTTCTAATATCTTTGTATAATAGTAGTAAGTTAAAAAATGAAAAAGAAAGAAAAAGATTTTCGAGTTTAAACATTACATTGTTAACGATTGGACTAAAATATATAATTTTTTCTATTTTTATAAGCATACTAATAAATACTTTTTTTTAAAGAATTGCTTCTAATAATTACTTAAAATGAACTATCAAATCAAAATATTATTAAAAGGAAAAAAAACAAACAAATACACATAAGGAATTGAACTCTTGACCTTGTGGTAAAAGGTTCACCTGACTTAACAATCTGCTCCAAGATACATTTGAGCACAATTTCTATATAACTAACATTTATTAGATTATTATTTATAGTTCTTGATAAATGTTAATATATATAACGAGGTTACTATCAATTTTATCAAAAGAGAATTACACTTTTAGTCCTTTTAGAATCAGGGTTATTTTATATTTGTTTCATTAAATCAAAAAATTGTAAACCTAGTCCTTTATTTTGGAAAATCACACACTATATATTAGTCCTTTGATGGTTAAAATAAATGACTATTAATATGCAATTTTTCAAAATAAAGGATTAATAGTGTGCGATTAAAGGACTAAAAATGTGCAATTTTAAAAAATAAACGACTAAGTTTGCAACTTTTTGACTTAAAGTACCAAATATGAAATAACCCTAATTCTAAAAGGATCAGCTGTGTAATTCACTCTTTTATTAAACTATACATAAGATCTTACACAATAATAACCTATGACATTACAACAAAGAAAAATTCTATTTATTCCTACTAAATCTTACTACCCACTATACTCTAATACGTGTAATGCACTAATTCTCTTTCCTAATCTTCTTTTACACATGTCTTCATCTAGTGAGTAGGAGGATGAGTATAAAGATTTAGTACGAGGATATAACATCATCTCTACAACAAAAACAATAGTTTTTTTTAATGGAAGTACAATATATTATGAAACTTTTGAAATCCTAACAAAGTAATTAAGAGGAAAATCTATGGAGAATTGATAAGACGAAGGTAAATCATTTTCAGACCAGTAGTTATGGTTGCAAAAGATGGTCTGTATTCAGGATCTTCATCCCATGAGAGTTGAATCAGTTCAATAAGAGCTTCAATGTCCTCTTCATGATCTGGCAGTGTTGGCCTTAACTTTCCCTCCCCAACTTGTAATGCAATCTGTTCATCATTGAACAGAAATCATTTAAAGGGAAAATTTGTGGAGTGAAAGATTATGTTTCAGTTAGTACCTTGGAAGGACCATAATCTGTCTCAATATATGGGTATTGGCCTGTTATAAGCTCGTTAAGTATGATGCCGAAACTATAAACGTCGCATTTCTCATCATAAGGCTCACTTCGGATCACTTCCGGGGCCATGTATATGTATGTGCCTGAAAATACCAACACTTCAGTAGTTATTGCATTTTGTGTTTGGAAAGTTCAAATAGTGTGCTAATCAAGTTTTTTATATGTAGCTAGAACTGTAGAACATGATTTGAACAAGGTCTTGTGGGAATTTATGATGGATCTCCTCTCAAGAATTTTAATATTTACATCCAAAGATGGAAATTTCGACCCATCTATTTATGAGTAGGTCAATGCAGGTTTAGGTTATGTTTATCTCCGGTGGTTAAAAAGAATAGTTACTAACACAGGTCAAATGGGTCGAAAACGCTCATAGGTAAAAAGGTGAAAATCTTGCCTGTTTCGCCCGTAAACGCTTTTTCATCATCGGTCAAGAACCGGGCATGCCCAAAATCTGCAACTCTCACATGAAAGGCATCATCTAAAAAAATGTTACTAGGTTTTAAATCCCTATGTATGATCATAGGGTTGTGTTCATGTAAATATTGCATCGCTTGAGCAATCTCTAGTGCCTTGGCTAATCTTTCTTCAAAAGGAGGGAGTGCAGTGACCCGTTCTTTCCTCCGTTTTCCTGTCCCGTGTAGCCAGTCTTTCAAGGTCATGTTTACAAAAGAAAATTACAGCAAGATATATACAGGATCGATACATTATAGTAGCCTATACTTCAGCTCAAAACAAGGAAAGAATGAAGGCTAGAAAAGGAAGGATATATGTCTAGAAATAGAGACAAGGCATCAGGCGATAATTTAGAATATATTTATGAACATTAACGGGTATAATGACACATTTTATGAATATTAATTAGCATCATAAACTTAAAATATATATTTGACAAAAAAAAACTCCATATTAATTACCATAAAAAACGTTATTTATGTTAAGAGTGAAAAGTTCATTTGGGAACCGTTTTTATTGCGAGAACCGCGAGAACCAATCTTAGTCATCCAATTCCTCCTCCTTCAATTGGATTGTACACCCATGAATTTCTTACATGCACCCTGTCACGCTCAATCCCCACGCTTTTCATCCATGAATTCCATTATCCAAAATGAACGGCTAAGATTGTTTCTCGCGGTTATCGCAATAAAAACGGTTATTAAATGAACCTTTCCCTATATTAATCAACTTTATTTCAAAACTAAATTAATGTTTCTATATATGTTTTTGTTGAGTGAAAATTAACAAGCTAACGAACAAATGAGAATTTAATGTTAAATGGCCTATTTTACGCTTATGACATAGACCACCAAAATCCTCGTGACGTGCATGAATATGATTCTAATATTTATATTTTTTGGATAATAATAAAATAAAATAATTTAGGTTGTTTTTTTGTGTTAAGAATTCTTTTTGGGTGTCTTTTGACTCGTTTGACTTTTAATCTCTCATTATAAGACCATGACCAGGTTGTGTGAATCTCCAATGTTTGATTATTATTAGAAAACGAGTGAACAGTATCCGTGCTTCGTTGCGGAATAAAATTACTCTTTCGTTTGCTCTGAATTTATAATATTTACTTCAGTTTTTTATTAAAAATGTTTAACTGATTCTATAAACAATTATATAAAAGGCTTCCAGATTTCTAACCACAAAAAATCTTAATTATCAGATCTTAATCATCTATTTTTATAAAAATTAAAATCTAATTTTGACTTTTTTTGTTAAAATTGAATTCAATTTTAACTTTAATTTAAATCAAAATTATTAAAGATAATTTCATATATGTCTTTCTTTGATCATAAAATATCGTATTTGCCACCTTAATTTACAAACATCGTATCTACCCTTGATAATATTTTAAATATTTTACCACATTTTTCGTTTTATCATTCTAAAATATTTTATAATCATTTTAAATTCTCTTACAACAATAACCAATAAACACTTAACCTTATTGCACCTAATTGTAATAATAATAATAATAATCGATGGGTGGTCTGATTGTTATCTTTTTTTAAATTCTCATTTCATTCACGTTTTATAATTTTATATTATCTTTTTATTAATGTTTATTATTTTTTAGACCAACTTGTGTATCATACGGACATTTAATCTAGTGTTAATATAAACAACTATTAGGTAGTAAACAAATATATAAGCAAATATTATTTTATAGAAAAATGACAATTTACTGTTTATGAACTTTTTAAACATCCAGATAAAATATTTGATTTTTCTTTTCCATAATATCTTCTAATATCTTTGTATAATAGTAGTAAGTTAAAAAATGAAAAAGAAAGAAAAAGATTTTCGAGTTTAAACATTACATTGTTAACGATTGGACTAAAATATATAATTTTTTCTATTTTTATAAGCATACTAATAAATACTTTTTTTTAAAGAATTGCTTCTAATAATTACTTAAAATGAACTATCAAATCAAAATATTATTAAAAGGAAAAAAAACAAACAAATACACATAAGGAATTGAACTCTTGACCTTGTGGTAAAAGGTTCACCTGACTTAACAATCTGCTCCAAGATACATTTGAGCACAATTTCTATATAACTAACATTTATTAGATTATTATTTATAGTTCTTGATAAATGTTAATATATATAACGAGGTTACTATCAATTTTATCAAAAGAGAATTACACTTTTAGTCCTTTTAGAATCAGGGTTATTTTATATTTGTTTCATTAAATCAAAAAATTGTAAACCTAGTCCTTTATTTTGGAAAATCACACACTATATATTAGTCCTTTGATGGTTAAAATAAATGACTATTAATATGCAATTTTTCAAAATAAAGGATTAATAGTGTGCGATTAAAGGACTAAAAATGTGCAATTTTAAAAAATAAACGACTAAGTTTGCAACTTTTTGACTTAAAGTACCAAATATGAAATAACCCTAATTCTAAAAGGATCAGCTGTGTAATTCACTCTTTTATTAAACTATACATAAGATCTTACACAATAATAACCTATGACATTACAACAAAGAAAAATTCTATTTATTCCTACTAAATCTTACTACCCACTATACTCTAATACGTGTAATGCACTAATTCTCTTTCCTAATCTTCTTTTACACATGTCTTCATCTAGTGAGTAGGAGGATGAGTATAAAGATTTAGTACGAGGATATAACATCATCTCTACAACAAAAACAATAGTTTTTTTTAATGGAAGTACAATATATTATGAAACTTTTGAAATCCTAACAAAGTAATTAAGAGGAAAATCTATGGAGAATTGATAAGACGAAGGTAAATCATTTTCAGACCAGTAGTTATGGTTGCAAAAGATGGTCTGTATTCAGGATCTTCATCCCATGAGAGTTGAATCAGTTCAATAAGAGCTTCAATGTCCTCTTCATGATCTGGCAGTGTTGGCCTTAACTTTCCCTCCCCAACTTGTAATGCAATCTGTTCATCATTGAACAGAAATCATTTAAAGGGAAAATTTGTGGAGTGAAAGATTATGTTTCAGTTAGTACCTTGGAAGGACCATAATCTGTCTCAATATATGGGTATTGGCCTGTTATAAGCTCGTTAAGTATGATGCCGAAACTATAAACGTCGCATTTCTCATCATAAGGCTCACTTCGGATCACTTCCGGGGCCATGTATATGTATGTGCCTGAAAATACCAACACTTCAGTAGTTATTGCATTTTGTGTTTGGAAAGTTCAAATAGTGTGCTAATCAAGTTTTTTATATGTAGCTAGAACTGTAGAACATGATTTGAACAAGGTCTTGTGGGAATTTATGATGGATCTCCTCTCAAGAATTTTAATATTTACATCCAAAGATGGAAATTTCGACCCATCTATTTATGAGTAGGTCAATGCAGGTTTAGGTTATGTTTATCTCCGGTGGTTAAAAAGAATAGTTACTAACACAGGTCAAATGGGTCGAAAACGCTCATAGGTAAAAAGGTGAAAATCTTGCCTGTTTCGCCCGTAAACGCTTTTTCATCATCGGTCAAGAACCGGGCATGCCCAAAATCTGCAACTCTCACATGAAAGGCATCATCTAAAAAAATGTTACTAGGTTTTAAATCCCTATGTATGATCATAGGGTTGTGTTCATGTAAATATTGCATCGCTTGAGCAATCTCTAGTGCCTTGGCTAATCTTTCTTCAAAAGGAGGGAGTGCAGTGACCCGTTCTTTCCTCCGTTTTCCTGTCCCGTGTAGCCAGTCTTTCAAGGTCATGTTTAGGAATTCTGTAACTATCCAACCATGGTTTGGAGGATCAAGACACGCACCCATGAGCTGGAGCACGTAGCTATGACGTTGTCTTGATAATGTTTCTACTTCTTGAGCAAAGAAGTTGACTCCGCAATCGTTTAACTTAAAAAAGTCGGGAAATATGCACTTTACCGCGACATCCAAGCCTCTCCATGTTCCTTTATATATCTCTGCTGTGCTTCCTTGAGCTACTTTCTTGTGGAGTTCAATCTTTTAATCATATGAAACAATAAAAATCCATCTCAAAAGATTGTGTATGCTTTATTACATGTGACAATTTTGACCGGTTTTCCTTTGAATCAGTCGCTTATGCTATGCTTCTTAACAAAAAAGCATAACAAAAGCGACTAGTTCAAAAGAAAATGGGTGAAAGTGGTAATATCAAAATGGGTCAAATGATCGAAAGGGTCACATTAATGATCATGTACGAAGAACTACAATTTTGGACAAATATTCGTTATTGTCATCCCAACCCGACCAAAAATGACTTGTTTCAACCGGTACTGCACACAAGAAAAAGAAGAAATAAGCCTAGCTACGTCACTCGCAGGCAAGCCGCCTCACGGGAATTCAAGAAGTGTCTATGAACATGGCTCATTCTCTACTAATTAGTGGCCCAAAATATTATCCTTGTGTAATATTACATATACTCATTTATGCTGAGAATTACTATTTGATGCTTAAAAGTGCTGTTTTTTTCCCAAGAATTGTTGTTAATGCTAAAAAATATTGTTTTATGGCCTATTTCTACCAAGTTGCACAAGGCCTCCGATATCTCGGAACCGGCCTTGTTCACTTGTTTTCTAAACTACCTATTTTGCCGCCGCTACGTAATATATTCAAAGTAAGACTCCAAGATGAATAACTAATGTGCGTATTACGTTTTCTATTGCTTCATTTGGATCTGTTTATATACCTCTTGTGGATCGATGTACCATCCATTAAGTTTGGCTTGCCGGACGAGGGCTGAAACATCAGTATTTTGTTGAACTGTCGGCGGGGTTTGAGGATTTGTTGAAGCTTGAACTATGACAGATGAGTGACTAGGAGATGATGATTGTAGAGTGTCTTCTTTTTTGTACAGAATAAGATTTAGGAAACCATTGTCTTGTGCTACTTGCAGACAGTATTTTAGGTAATCTTGTGTTCTTTCTAACCTCATCTTGTACACAGACTTTAATTCTTTCTCTTTCTTCACTTCTTTCTGCAGCTCTTCCACCTTCAAACATTTTTCACATCCCAAAAATCAACATTTTCAAAATATAAAGATGTAAAACTGCTGATTTTTTCAAGTTTTTATATATTTTTTGTAAACTTTTATGATGTTATAAATCAACGGCAACTATATATATTTTGTAAACAATTATTCAACGTGTTTGACCCACCCATTTTACAACCTCTATCTAAACACATCACCATCCAGCACGAATACTCATACCCGAGTCACAGATATTTCGTTAGAAGTTGAAGAATACCTGAATCTCGAGTCTGTTGTTCGAGTGACGAGGTGGTGAAGAAGAAGCAATGGTTGGTTTTGTCATACAATCACCAAACGCTCCGCAAAATCCTTTTCGAGAACTTTTGGTGGTTTTTTGGGTTTCTTGGCGGGTTGAAGACATGTTAACCGACGCAACTGAGATGCTCTTTGGTTGCTGTCGACTCATGATCGATATCGATCGCTGTGGCCGGGTGTGGATTTTTTTCTTAAAAATGTAGAGCTTAAGTAACGTATTAGGTGTTGGCTATATGTGAAGTGTTAAGTATTAGACAAAAGCAGTGCTTTCAAAAGCCAGCAATGGGCGGAGGTTGTAATGAATTGAAGAGAGTTTTGTTTTTAGCATTGGCCTTTAATTTCTTCACAATGTCTGTCTGTCCTATGTGAGTTACTTCTAGCCTGAGGTAACGACTATTAATAACTAGTGTAATACCCGTACTGGTTATATTAGTTTTGGTTATTTTTATACTTATAATCTTATAAATTGCATATTATAGTTTTTGAATTTATATTAAAGGGTTTAGCTTAACAAAATGTATCAAACTTGTCACTTTTTACTATTGTGTGTATCGAATTTTAAAAGTTTCTATTGTATGTATCAAACTTATAATTTGTTGCTATTGTATGTATTTTGGATACACAAAAAAGGGAAAATGTATAAGTTTAGTACATACAATAGAAAGTTTAATTCAACAAATTTAATGTTCGATACACACGATAGAAACTTTTAAAGTCTGATACACACAAAAACAAAAGGTGACAAGTTTAATATATTTTGATGAACTAAAATCTGTATTAAAAAAACCATTTGTATCAAACATATTTTTTTAATATAATAAAGAGCCTGATGAAAAACTAGACATAAACTTATTTTATAAACAATTTAATTAAATATTGAATTTTAAAAAGGAGCATGCTGAGAAGATGAAAGTTGATGAGATGCGGATGCTGAGGTGGACGTGAAGATTGAGGTGGTTTGGCTGGGCACGTTAAGAGGAGGCAACCAATGACACTCGTTAGGAGGGGGGATTCTATTTAGTTGATAGCACGAGGAGGCGAGGACGTCCATCTCTGAGGTGGAGGATAGAGTGAGGATAGATTTGCAGGAGATTTCTCTCTCCGAATATATGGTCTCAGATAGGATCTCATAGAGAAGAAAAATTAGGATGGATAATTAGAGTGGTTAGCTAGTTTTAGACTGACAGTATATTTATATGGGTATTTCTACATGTTGATTACTAAATATGTGATACATTGACGAGATTAAGTCTAGTAGTAGTAGTAGAGGTATGATTGTCTACAACCTATTGTCATCTTTATTATCTTTTTCGCTTTCTTTGCCGAGGTCTATTCGGGAAACAGTCTCTCTACCTTTAAGTAGAGGTATAACCGTCTACATCTCATATCGCCATATAATATAACCCACTCCTGCGCGATAAGGTCCTATTGTTGTTGAATTTGTCATGTAAAATACAATTGCTCATTCGGACAATGTATACCGATTCGTCATGAGTTCCATAACGAGATGAAAAATGCATGTTATTTGCTTGCTGTCTACTAGCGAGATCTCGTTAATGGCTCGTCGTTGGTGGAGCTCGTCATTAAAATGACTAGCTAAACGGCACGTTATCAATTTCTTAAACTTTTTTTTATTTCTTTAACCAATCATAAAATGAAAATAGGTGATGATGTTGCGATAAGTGATGGTAGTCATGACAATTATTAGGCTGGCGTAGCGGTCAACCCGAAAGCCTTTGGGTTGGTTTGGGAACACCGGTACCCCCTCTTTCGGGTTGAGGCTCTCGGCTCCCCACACCCGTTTAGGGGTTCAATGGGTCGGACATAGATTTCATAAGAGGGGTAGAGGATCTTAAGCGAGAGGTATGTTCATGCTTTGATAACTAGTAAGTTGTGCTTCATGAGTTGTACGTTCGAGCATGATAACACTATTTACAAGTAGTGTTTTCAAAGCCAAAGTAAATCGGCATATTGCTTGGCCATCGTTTTTTTTTTCTTTTTTCCTCTTTGATGCTTCTTCTTAGTTTCTCCAAGTTTACTATTTCAAATTGTATTTAATTTTATCCAGAATTTAGGTTAAAATGTTTAAATAATTTTTTTTCAAAACGCTCAAATGTTTAAAGAATTACTAGCATGATACTTGCGTAATGCGGCGGCAACGAATAATTTCTACTCGTTAACATGTTTGCTTTCAAGTATATAGAGTATGGTATTCATGTAATACTATGACAACGAATAATTTTCGTTTGGTAACATGTCTATTTTCTTTATCTTTTTTACATTTCCTTTACTTTTCTATTCTCCATAATTGAAAAAAAGATTATGAAAATATTTTTTTAATAATTAAGTTAATTTGTATTGGCTTTGACTTTTAAAAAAAATTATACTGACTTTGATTTTCTTAAATATGTTAAGTTTAGTTATTAAAGTGGAATATAAGAACTTTAGCAAATATATATTTAATAGTTACTCAATTTAGTTTATATGAGAAGTAATTTAGTAATTTAAAACACTTAAAATTTAATAGTTTAAGCAAAAAGCTTAAATGTTTTATAATATTGTATAGATAACAATTGATGTCATATTATTAACTTTACAAAATTAGACTTCTTTCTATTTATATGTTTTCATGATTTCTAATTTGATTATCATCATCGCAGCTTGAATAATTGTAACTTGTGCTTGCAAGGTTATATATTTTTAGCCGTGTTAGTTATTTAGAGGGTAATCTTTATATTATATGCATTTATCTTATTGTTTTATATATTCTAGTATTTTTTTTGGGCTTCTTTTTATTTTCTCTCCATGCCCGGAATATATTTGGACTGGCTTAGACTATACTACAACGAGTCAACGACAAGTTGACAATGGCTTAATTTGTCGTTTTTGTATGTGAGCTAATCCATACCCATGGTCCTAAATAACGTGAGGTGTGGTGTGGTGTGGTGAAAGAGTCAAACCTTAAGTCTTGAAAATCATGACTAGGTCACGGCGTTTATAAGACACGACTTAAAGCGGTAATTTTGTATATAAGTAATAATTATGTATATAAAATTATACAAACAAATATAAAAAAGACGTAATTATATGTTTATAACTTAGTTCATCGATCTTTTTCTTTGTTTTAGGTATATCTAACTATCCTTACGACTGAATAACGATATACATTCGGCTTATATGACTTAGTATCTCTAACACGCCTAAAAATCACGGCTTAGAACAGGTAAAGGTATGTGAAGTTGGACCTTAGCGTACGCCAAGCCTTACGCCCAAGTTTTGGACCATGTCGTAACGTCATGGTCAAGCCTCACGCATTGATGAAACCAAGTAGGGCTTTTTAGAACATGTCCATTCCTAAGTTTTTGGTCATACACAATGAAGTACAAACACTTAATGCACATTGTAGTAGTTGATGATGAGTTAAGATCCTCGCATATTTTAGTCAAATATGACTCATTATATTCTCTCACAAACATGAGAGTGAATTCCTTATTTTAGTCAAGAATATGTCCGCTTTATAGGGTCCACTCTTATGTCTAGGAAAAAATATAATCATGTTTAACACAAACATTAAAGAATACTAACCTAGTTGATGATACATAAAATTATGTATAACAGGATCGCTTTCCTTTTTTTATATTTTTGAAAAGAAAACCAATAAAATAACTGGTGGTTAAACGCTCGTGCCTTATCTGTATCATCTCGGCCATATCGGAATAACAAGCGCCAAAAGACGAATGAAACGCAGCAACAGAAACCTTCCATCAGCACGTGGCCATGGCAACGTCGGCGACCACCACAACAACTTCCGCGGCCGCCGTTAGTACTTATATCTGCCGTCATCATCTCGCCGTAGGAAGAAGTTTCTCGAACAATTACATCAGTTATGCTAGAAAACCGACGGTTAGGTTTAGTGTCAGGAGTTCCGCCGACGAAGTATCATCTTCGTCGTCGGCAGCGACGACGGAGGTTGACGGGACGGAGGAGACTACGATCGAATTACCAACGGGTCCTCCTTCTTTGATCTCTGCTCTTAACGTCGAAAAAGCTCTTCGTGGAATAGGTAATTGATTCTTCAAAAGTGAAATTTCATCAAAAGGTGTCAATTTCCGGCAGGTTTTCGAATTAAAAAAAGTTTCAGATGATTAATTAATTCCCTTTTAGAGTGCAGCCATTACAGATGAAGATCTCTATGGCATGTTAGGTTTGAAAAAGGGCTGTTCGTATGACCAGGTGGGTTGCAATTCTGTCATACACTCATACTCCATTGTTGAACATCTTCTAAGATCAATTAATTCACTGCATATTTTGGGTTTTGATTTCTATTCCAGGTTAAAGTTGCTTACGATGCCAAGATTGAAGAGCTAATGAACCAAGGATTGGATCAAGAAGAGCAAAGCAAGAAGCTTGATCTCTTAAAAGTTTGTATACGAATCTTGGCTTAATTAATGCACACCAAGTGTTCGATAAAATGTTTGTTTATGTTTCTTGTATCCCATTTCAAGGAATCGTATAGAGTGTTGTCATCGGTTGAAGAAAGAAGGCTGTACGACTGGAGTCTGGCAAGAAATGAGAACCCGGATCGCTATGCTTGGCCTTTCGAGGTTGACATCACTCAAACTGAGACTGTAAATTCACCGGACACACCCCCGCCACAGGTAACCTAATTAAGTCTTCATTTACGTGGTTTAACATTTATAGGTTTGAAAGAAAATAAGCGATGAACAAAAGGGGAGAGATACCAATGCTCACAAATCATAAGGCCATGCGTAGTGCATGACCCGAAGCCTTTTGGGTAGCCTCAGGTTGAGTGGTTGGCCGCTACGCCCCCCTTCGGGTTAGGGGTTCGGTTTCCCCAATCCGACTTCACCCGCTACTTTTTTTTGGTTTTGTAAGGGAGTGGAGAGAGAAAAAATATTGAGTTGTTTGGGTTAAGACTATACTTTGGTTTCGGGTAAGAGGGAAAAAAGAAGGAAAAAATGATGTCGCATGTCATTTGGGTAAGAGAGAGGAAAGATGGGTGTTACTCATGGTCTAGCGGGTTAATATCGATGTTTTAAAACCGGGGTTGTCCTGGCTGGGGTCGGGAGCACGGTTCAAGAATAAAAGGTTGATTCCTTTTTTGACCCGTATTGAACCGGCCAGATTTCCCATCGAACCGATTAACCCGACACTTTCAACCCGTTATTAACCCGGTTTTAGGATTTTTTGTTATGATGATAATGTGAATAAGGGTATAAGGCAATACGAAGTTTCAAATAAAATCAACGAAACTAAAAAAAAGCTCTTTTTTAAGCAAATGAACGTTATTAGAATCGGCCGGGTTTCCCATCAAACCGGTTAACCCGACACTTTCAACCCGTTATTAACCCGGTTTTTAGTTTCGTTTTTTTATGATGATAATGTGAATAACGGTATAAGGCAATACGAAGTTTCAACATAAAATCAACGAAACTAAAAAAAAGCTCTTGTTTTAAGCAAATGAACGTTATTAGAAAAAATCACAAAAACTTTAATTTGGAACCACGCACATGTGTGTGTATATAAAACCAGGTTGACCGGGTGGTTCAACCAGTTGAATCAAGGTTGATGCGTGACCCATTCGTTACACCAAATCAACTAAAAAACCCGAATTTTAAAACATTGGTTAATGTAACTAAGTTGAATAAAATCAAATTACTAATTATTAATGACGAACCAAAATTTCATCTCCCAATATAAACTCCATGCATCAAAACACTAACTAAAATATAGAGTTAAAGCTAAATGTAATAAAAAAAAAGTCTCTAATGCATTCTTCCGACTCAAATAACTTTCTTCACACTTCTCTCATAGGGATGGCAAAAAAACCTGCATCTGATGGGAACCCGATCTTCGACTTTGATTTGACCGGGGAATCCCTGAGTTGACCGGAGAAGGGATAGGGACGGGGATTCCCCAAACTTAGAAACGGTGATGGGGCGGGGATGGGGCATACCCCTCAGTTCCCCGAACCCGTCCCCAAACCCAAACCCCCCCCCCACACACACACACATATATATGTATATACATATATAATATCTTAAAGTCAAATTTCTCATATAAATATGCATTTGTATGCAACTTAACTTTCTTACATTAATATGTATATCAAAAAGAGTGTTTTTTGTGTGTACATACATCATCGTTTTATACGATTTATTAAACAAAGAGAACGAAAAAAATAATATGATGAAATAACTAATATATTTTTTGTAGAATCAAGTATAAACGTATTATAAGCGTCTTAAGAAAACTCGATTTTGTAGACGAAGAAAAATCCCCGATTCCCCGCGGGGATCCCTGATACCTGACGGGGATAGGGATGCAAGTCAATTCCCCGCCGGGGATGGCGACTGGAGGTGGGGAACGGGGATGGGGATGGGGAGAGCGATATGGATACCCCCGACCTCATTGTCATCCCTATTCTATCGTCACCCTCCAGTACCTGTCGCGAAAAAAAAGAAAAAAAGAAAAAGAAAACACGGCTTAGCTAATAGCCAATATGCAAATGGTAATAACCATAAACAAATAACAAATAACTAAGAGTAAAGTATAAAGAAATATGTAAGGCAAAAGCAAAGAAGGGTTGTGATTATCTAATGCAGAGTAGCAAACGTATCAAAGCACACTCGATGTGTCAAAATTGAAATTACAATTTTATTTAAATTAATTTGGACATATATTATTTTTTAAGGTTTATAAAGGATATAGATATGTAATTTTTCTAATAATTTTGATTCAATTTTGACTAAGAAAAGTCAAAACTGAAATTACAATTTTGATTAAATAGATGATGAATATTGAGCAATTAAATTTATTTAATTAAATGAATAGTTAGGATTTTTCAATAAATTTATAAATTATTTGATAATCAATTGTAAATAGATTCACAACAGTATTATATGTATCATTTTTGGTTTCGGACTACTTAAATTGAATCTTGAAACACTCACGATGCATAAGTGTTAATCTAGCTTCAAAATCTTGTTTTTGACAAACAAACGATTAAGGGAATGTTTGGGTAAGCTTATTAGCTTTTTGGCTAGTAACTTATCATTTTATTAGCTGGAATAGTGTTTGGATAAGTTAAAAAATTGTTTACAAATAAGGAGAAATTACGAAAAAATATGCTTACATATTAAAATGTTTAGATTACAATATATTGGGAACAAAAAAAGAGAATTATGAAGGAAATTAAGTAAATTTCGGTTAATAAGCCTCGGTATCTAAATAAGCTAACCCAAACACAACTTAAAAGCCGAATAATGTAAGGAAACCGTTTAAAAGTTGCCTCTTAATCGACACCAACTTTATTGTGTTCCTCCACAAGTCTGGAGAGAGCCTTGCGCAACTACAACTCACGATTTTTGCACTTGATTTGGTTATATACGCATTGTGTATTTATTTGTATCTATAACTAGTGGTTAATTACGTCTATGGGGTCATTTTTCATCTGATGTTGGACAACACTTAACACGCCCCTCACGTATGACGTTTTTTTCGTCTAACAAATGGATACTTATGTGTTACGTGAAGTCTGTCTGGCTTTTGACCAACCACGGGTAAACCTTGCTTTAATACCATATAACATATAAGTTTGTGGAGTTTCAACTCAAAACCAATTGGCTATGAGTGAAGTAGGCCGGGCCCCTTATTAAACACATTAGATAAGTCACATTTTATTTGGCGTGGAATATAACTCAACAGTTCGTTGATTATAAGACCACCCGCATCGGCAGGGTAACCCGACACGGGTTCGGGTGGAACCCAACGGCCACACCATCGTTAGTGGTAGGGTTGGCTTGGGTTGGGAGCCCGGCTAGCTACCGAACCCGTAGCGGGTTACTCTTTTTTTTTTCTTCTCTCTTTCTCTCTCTTATCTCTTATTTAATATATATTTTTTATTAATATTTGATGTGTGGTTGAATAGGGTTGGATGTGAGGGTTGAAGGTGGGAGTCTGGGAGATAATGTAAATGTTGATATAACAGTAAATTTAATAGGGTAACTATAAGTTAGATGCTGATGGTCTAATACTTATGTTACAGGAGCCTGAAAATGTGGAGCCAACAAGATATACAGGGTATTTTCTGCTCACCTGGATAATTCTATCCATCACATTATCTATTGCTTTTAATCGCTAAGTTTGTGTCTCTAAATCAATCATATGGCGATTCGAGGACAAATGTAACACTAAATTAATTTATACATATCTTGGCGATTCTCATGTTTTTGTTTATTATTTCACATGTGAAAAATGAAAGAAAAGAAAAGAAATGGTTGTTAATATGATTATGAATAATCTTATTTCACTTGTAGTTCTAATCATATAATACATTTTATCTTATCGTACTCTTTATTAAAATACAAAAATTTTATATTTCTATTTTCTTAAACATCTTAAATTCAACCGATGAAAACTCTTAATTTCATCCAATTTTGGCTTTTAATTTCTCCCACTCTCGATTTTCATTACTTGAATTTGATTATGAGAGACTAGATGAAAATATATAGGTGGTGTTTGTATAGATGAAATATAGATTTAGTTCACTAAAATGTATCCAAGTTGTCACGTTTTGCTATTGTGTGTATCGAACTTTAAAAGTTTCTATTGTGTGTATCGAATTTTTAGTTTGTTGCTATTGTATATATTTTGGTTACATAAAAAAGTAAAAAATTTACAAATTTAGTACATAGAATAGAAAGTTTAATACACACAATAGAGAAAAAATTAAAAGTTGGATACACACAATAGAAAATTTTTAAGTCCAATACATACAATGACAAAACATGACAACTTGGATACATTCTGATTAATTAAACCCATAAAATATCTATATTTAATTGATGTATTAATTGTATATGTTTATAGTTTTTCTTATAAGATTTAGTATAAAATAATTAGTATAAATAATTATAATTATATGTCTATGATCGACTCATTTTTATCTATGTTTTGATATAAATTTTACGTGATTTGACACATAAAAAATAATATTTTCAATTTTTTATTAATAAAAAAGTTTATTTCATAACCATTGAAGAAAATAAGTTACTATCTTTAATTTTGTGTAAACCAAAACGACCCTTAATTTTTTCTAAATAAGTATTTTATTTTATTTTTTTGCTTTTTTATGTAACTCTAAATCAGTGGACATAATTATGATTAATTTTAATGTTTATGAATCACTAAATCAGTAATCCCTTTTTGTGAGATATTTTTATTCAGGGTATATGAGATTATCTATCTACAACCGATTTGTGATGTATAATCCTTTTTTTTATATGGTACTTTATATTTATGAATCCTTACATTAGTTACATCCTTTGTTAACATAATCATAAACCATTAAACTCTTGATCTGTTTTTCGATGTTCAAGATTTCACAGCGAAATATTGATTAAGTTGTGATGGTTTAATAAACATATTATTAGAAAGTGATCAGCCGGCGCGGAACTTTGCATGTCATAAAGAAGGTTATGAATGTGACATCTGAATTTTAAGACAATATTATTATGAGCCAATGAGATGATTTATGTATTCGTTAAGATTTATAATTTGGGTTTTATGTAATAACAATAAGAATGTTTAGTTAAATTATATATTAAAATAATCCTTATGATTTTTAAATAATACATATTTCATTTGACCCATCTGACATATATGGTAAATAATAAATCAATAACTAAAGTAAAACTCTATATTTTACTAGTATCAAGAATTAACTAGTTGTATTTTTTATATAAATAATGACCATTCATTAGTGTAACTTTATTAATTTGATTTTTTCTTGATGGAGTTCACAAATGAACCCCTTTTGAAATAACACGTCTTTTGAGAGGGGATATTCATCAAGAAAGGGATACGAGTAAAAACATAAAGAAGAGATGCCAGTAAAAAATAGTGAAATGCGTTGTGTACTTAACGGGTATACAATATAACATTTTCAACAAAATATATATAAATTACTATTGTTCCTTAGTGAACATCTATTAATTTGTGATTTTTTGATGAAGTTCCCTAGTGAATGCATTTGAAATAACACAACTTTAGAGAGGGGTTATTCATCAAGAAAGGGATACTAGTAAAACAAAAGACAAAAAAACCAAACAAGTAATACCTTAACCCAAATTTATCATGATACTAAACAAGTGAACATATATGAACTGAATGTAACGTAACCCTAAAAAACAGCGTTAAAAATAATACCATGTAAGTTCCGAAAGTATTGGTTGTTATAAAGGGAGAGAGGGGAGAGATAATGGGTATGTGTTTAAAATGTATAGTTTACCCTTTAAGTATTCAATCTAATACCATTTGAGTTCCTTTTAATTACATTAAAGCCACAACCGACAACAACCATTTATCAAATCATCTAATGGTCAAAAATACTTTTCCGATTTTTCATAAAAATAATAATTTTTGCATGAACCGCCCTTTATGTATGCGTTTATACATATATATATATATATATATATATACACATATTAATTCAGATTTATAGATTTTTAAAATTTAGAATCCTTATAATTTGCATAAAGATAAATAAAGAATGAAAGACAAATCAAAATATATGTATCATGTGTTAGTGAACATAATATACATGATATATGATAAAATAAAGGGTTTAGTTTATGAAAATGTATCGAAGTTGTCATCTTTTGCTATTTTATATATCCAACTTTAAAAATTACCATTTAATGTATCGAAGTCTCAAAAAGCTACCATTTAACATACCCGATTACCTACACCTCAGGTAACCGGTAATTTTTATTATTTTTAATTTTTTTTAACATTATAACATTTTCCACCTCATTAATTGTTGCCACATCATAATTGTCAAGAACATCTTCATCTTGTTCAAGAACATCTTCATCTTCAACAAGATGAACAAGACAAAATGAAACTCAAATCTGTGTGAAATCTTAATAGAATTACAAATCGAGCACCCATGGATTAGGTTTCATGCGATTCAAACACTAAAAAGAAGATATGGATATCCAATCGATGGTTCATGTGTAACAAAGAAGCAGAATTTGAAACAAATCGAAACATCAGACCTGGATAAATCTCAAAGTTACCATCGAAATCTAAAACACATAAAAAATGACCTCATCAAAGTTAATCATAGGAGAACCTTGATTTGAATAAGAACCCTAATCGAAGAACATAGAAACTAAACATAGACCATAATTGATTAGAACAAAAACCTTAACAGGTAGCATATTAACCCTAACCAGATCCCTGTTGATGAAAACCCCAAATCCTTAAAAATGAACAGATGGAACAACCGACTCAAGAATACCCCAAATCGTAGAAAATGATATCGATGACATTAAATCCCCAGATCGATTAGTAGAATCATAAATCTGAAGCATTAACAAACCCCAAATATTCTAAAGTTGTAAAGATGACACAAAACAGAAGTAAAGAAACCTTAAACTTACCTCATAAATCCAAATCGTTCCAAAACATTTATTACCAAGATGAACTGGAAACATATCATCAAACAAGAACCCCAAAAATCTGTGGGCAAGTTTGAAATATATAAAGAAGAACCCGTAACTGATGAACAGATGGAATCGACGAGGAATTTAATTAAAGCAGAAATTTAAATAATGAAATCGACGAAGAACTTAAAGCAGAAATTTAGATAATGAAATCTTCATCCACTGTACTGCAATTTGATTTAATTTCATCCACCTACCACATAAACATCATGACCCATATGAATAAGAAATAATAATAATTTGATTTTAATTTATTTTCAAACAAGAAAATTAAAATAAGATTCCACCTCAGAGCCACGTCATCCGAACCTGTGCCACATCAGCAGGATTACCTTTTATATCAAGTTAAATACATTAAATGATAGTTATAGAAAGTCCAGTATATTAAATTGTAGTTTTTAAAGTTGGGTATACACAATAGCAAAAAGTGACAACTTCGATACATTTTTATAAGCTAAACCCTAAAATAAAATGTTTAGTTCACCAAAATGTATTTAATTTGTCATGTTTTGTTATTGTATGTATTGAACTTAAAAAATTTCTATTGTGTGTATCGAACTTTTAATTTGTCGTTATTGTGTGTATTAAACTTTCTATTGTATATACTAAACTTGTAAGATTTTTACTTTTTTATGTAACCAAAATACGTACAATAGCAACAAATTAAAACATTGATACACACAATAATAACTTTTAAAGTTTGATACATACAATAGCAAAACGTAAAAACTTGAATACATTTTAGTGCACTAAACCCTAAACAAAGGAGATAATGTCAATGTTAAATGTATAGGTAAAAACTTTCAAGACTTTTGGATATATGCTACTTTTATGCAATTATGTAGTCTCTCAAGACAAGAGGAAGGGTTCTACACTTCAAAATTTAAAGCTTTTCAACTAAATTATTCTTGAATCTTCTCCCTTTCTCCCTCTCTTCGACTCTCTTTGTCTCCGTCACCGGCCCCAAAATTCCACCACCTACTGATTTTTTCTCTTGTGTCTTGTTGCTCGCTTGATGTCACAAATTTGTTCTACGGTAGCCCGGTGTGTCCCTGCTGCAGTATATTTCGGTATGTCGGTTTCGCTATCTTTTGTGGCCAAAATCAATGTTTGCGGGTGTATTATTGCAGTACGTTCTATGTTTCTAGGGCTCTCTATTTCTTACGCTATTATGTTTTTGTTTTCTTTTTTCTTTTTCCGTTTGTCATTCTTATATAGAGTTGTGTTCAATAAAGTCCATGTAAAAAACATAGTCCTAAAATTTTAATATTTAATCACAGGTGATTCAATATACAATCACATGTGAATTAAGAAAATACCACTCCACCCAAATTTTTAAAATGCAATCTGGACCATTAATACTATTGATCCAAAGACTAAAATTAGTTTCTTAAGACTATTAATTAAGTATAAACTATATTGAACATTCGTTCTTCTTATATATCTTAATATCATCAGTTCCAAAGTCTTAGGAGGCTCATATCCGAACACATATATATTTCCTAGTATTTGTAATGCAAAATTTACTACTATCACCAAATGTTATAAGAGTTAAACACATGACTATCTTAGTCATTTTTTATTTAAAATGACCGAATTAGTAATTTACTCAAACCATAAGGACCAATCAGTACTTTTTTTTTCTTAAATAAACAAACATAAAATTAACTCTCTACCTAACAATTCACTAAAAAGGAGTTTCTTTATGGCCCCAAGCTTATGAAATTATTTTTTTTAATAAAATCTTGTTGTTGGAATTTATTAATTGTGAATAATAGGTTCGTTTCATTTTTGGCTACTGATTTTTCACAAATAATTTAACTAAATAATCATTCTAAATCGGTAATCTGTGAATTTTTTAACTAAACATAAGTTGTCATTTTTTAATTATAACAAATGGTGTAATACTCGTACGATGCTAGAATACATAAATAAAACTTTATATTAAAAAAAATTAAAACACTATATAAAATTAAGATTCTAACAAAAAATAGATTTTGTTTTATATATACGTAAATTATTTGAGTATAGTTTATTATTTAATTTAACTATAATTCAAAACACAAGATAACATCCAATTTAAAAATTCATGCAATAATAACCTTAATTTTTATGTGGGAAATTATTAGTTTAAAAATAAGAAAACTTAAATAAATCAAATCATTATATAAAATTTTAAGCTATAAGGTAGTTGCAAAACCCACTTACTTGGCGGTTATTGTTTCAACTCCGCTATCTGATAATTATGTTGTGTTATAAGTATTGGGTAGTTAAGAGTAAACGTCATAATTAAAAAACCGAATCTTCAACTCATTGAAAACTGCAGATTAGTTTTTCCAATACTTTATAAACATTAGAGCACCATTGTAGAAATTTTTTTGGTATCGAGGTATTTTTTAAGTTTGTTATTATCATCGTTCCTTTTTCTAGATTTGAATTCAAAAATATAAAAATATAGTTTTTTTAAATGTCGTATTATTAAAATTTATATAAAAACATAGATAAAAATGAAACAGTCACGATTATATAATAATGTTTACTCTAAATAAAATATATTATTAAACGAAATTCATAAACAATAAAAATATTATTTTTATAAAACCCCCTCACAATATGTCATCATTCCACTTCTAGAATTTTTTTTCTCACTAATCAATTAATCATCCTCTTTATTTTCTAAAATGACTAACACATGAAGAGTTTCTTATGTTAAAATACTTAAGCTATAAATTTTGAGTTAGGCACAAATCTTAAGTAGAAGCGGGTGACATGTCTTCTTAATTGGATTTCATGTCATTTGAAAGCATTCTTTAACGAAACTCTAATTCCTCATTTAACAATTATCACAAATATGTTGGATAATTTTCATCAACAACTATCAGATCTCTTGTCAATTCTTAAATTCTAATTCCACTAGCAACTATTTTGAGTTGGTCATGGATCCCATGTCATTCAAAATCATCTTCAATGAAACATTAATTCTGCTGGACTATCTTCAACAACAACTATCGAATCTCAGGTCAATTCCTAATTTCTATTCCCATCAACAACTATTGGTGCAAATATGTGATTATATCATTTTTCTTTATTCATCCTCTGATTTTATAAATATTTTTTTGATTTGTTATCAATATATATTTATATACGGGATATTAAACTAAGACCACCCGCATCGGCAGCAATACCCGATGGCGGGTTCCGTCAGGTAAGTGGGGAACACCATCGCCCCCCATCGGGTGATGGCGGGTTCCGGGCCCTTCGAGTAGTTGAACCCGTTGCGGGTGTTTGTATTTTTTTCTTTTTACCGTTTTACAGCGGTCGAAAACATATATATATATATATATATTTTTTTTCTTTTTTCTTTTTTTCTCTCCTATAAATACCATTCACATCTACATATATTTTACACAACATATTCTCCTCTCTACTATATTTTATACACTATCTTTCATTCTTCAAATTCTCATTCTTTATAAAAAAATGGACAAGGGAAAGCAAAAACAAAGTTTCAAAACCCCACGGCGGGTATCATAATCGCGAGGCACAAGCTTGCAACCCTCTCCGCCGGAGAATATGTTCGGGTTTTCAACTCCACCCCAACATACCAAGGTATACAACAAACGCCTTTGTATTCACCTACTCTCTTGTCGGGTGTCATCCAACATGGCGGATTTCAGCAATACAACCTCGGATTTCAACAATTTAACGGCGGGTTTCAAGGAGGCTTTCAACAACTACTCACACCTGAACATATCCGGGGGAGGATGAGGCAGAGAACGAGGACGAGGAGGAGGGGATTCCCGAGACCCAACCCGAGGATGATGAGGTTCCCGAAACACAACCCGAGACACAAGCCACAAAAAAATTCGCTAATAGAAGAAAAGCGGTGGCTTGGACTTCGGATCAAGAGGCTTTACTAGCCACAACATGGGTTACAATTTCGGAAATTTGTGTGCTCTGCAACGCTCAAAAAACATGTACGTTTTTATATATTTATATACGCTTACTTAAATTTATATATTTATATACGCTTTCTTAAATTTATATATTTATATACGCTTACTTAAATTTATATATTTATATACACTTACTTAAATTTATATATTTGTAGACAATTTTTGAGGAAAGGTATGTGACTTTTGCAACGGTCAAAGCCAAACTCAACGAACCAGAGACCAACTCCACTCCAAGTGATGTGACATGAACCGGAAGATTTCTAAGTTCAACGAAATTTACAATAATTTTGTAGCTAATTGTCGATCCAGATGGAGTGAGGTGGACATCCTCACAAAGACAAACACCCAATGTCGGGCAACGGTAGCCAGTCACTCTACTTTTCCTCACGAGGAGGCTTGGAGGGTATTGAAAGATCATCCGAGATGGTTTACGGTACCCATGATGGAGGAGGGTATTGAAAGACCTTCTAAAACGTCCAAGACAACGCCCAATTTAACCCCGAACACGACGTCTTCCGATGCACGTGTTCGCTTCGACCTCAACAACGAGGATGATGAGGTTCAGATCGAGGAACCTTAACGACCGATGGGGCGGGACAGAGCAAAACGTGCAAACCAAGAAAGAAGCACGAATAAAGATAAACTTGATGGCGGGTGTATTGGAATATGTTGACATGTTCAATTTAGAGAACGAAAAATTGCTCAACTTGGAGCAACAGAAATTACAACTCGCGAGGGAAAAAAAACGAAGCTACAAAGATGAAAACTGAGGTGGCAAAAAAACAAGAGCTTTGACAAGATTGCGAGTTTTTCTTATCTCCACACACTCATCTTTCGGGTGAGCAATTGGATTTCGTTCTTAAACAAAAAGAGGAGCTTCGATGACAATACGGGTGGTAGATTGTAGTTTTTTATTTTATAAATTATGTATTATTCACTTTTTTATTTGAAATTATGTAATGAAATTTGTGAAATATTATTAATTATTTTATATTTTTTTCTCTTTGAAATAATTAAATTATTTCAATTAAAACAAAAAAATAGAAAATAAAAATTGAAAAGAGGGTTGGATGTGGGGGTTTATGAGATAAGTTGGATTGAAGCTGAAAGATAATATAGACGCTAATTTAGCAGTGAATTTGATAAGATAAATTAGGTTAGATGCTAGTTGTCTAATAGATATATTAAATATTTATTTTCTGTACAATGAAAATAAAAAAAGATTCGAGAAGGTGCGCTTATCCAGTTGAATACTTATCCAGATTATTATAATAAAATACGGACCACTTATTAACTATGACTCCGAATAATTACGCACGTGATTCACTTGTCAAATTGCCATTGCGAAATTTTCACTTTGACCCCCTATATTCTTACAAAATAGCAATACAGCCTTGAAAGTTAAACATAATTTCTTTTTAAACAACAAAGACACAACTAATCTACATCTATGTTTATAAAAAGACTTAGAACTCTCATAAAAGGCTATGTATAATAGAAGAAATATTTTTTACTAAAAAAATAAATAGAAAACATGCTTAGAATGTCAAGAAATAAGAGTTCTCATTTTTTTAAAAAAAATAAAAAACATATTTAGTTAAAGTGTTTTCTTAAAAAAGTAGTTTGAAAAAATAAGATAGTTTGTAAAAAATTTAAAAAATGGGGGAGTTTAAAAAAATATGAAAAAAATAAAAGAGTTCTCTATTTTCTTAAAAAATGTATAAGTAAACGGATTTTTATTTTCTAGTTTTTTTTATATAATGTTTTTAAAAAATAGAAAGATTTTCTAAGAGTGAATACACAACTTTCTTGTTTTCTTGAGAACAGGGTGTATAATCTTTGATTTAAAAATATTTTTTGATTATCTAAATGATACTTAAATATACCAATGTAAATATGTAGGTAGGTGTAAGTCAATGATGTAAACTTCAAGGCTTTACTAATTTATAATATCTGTAATATTTTATTATAAAAAAATACTAACAACTTTTGGTTAGGTAAACAAAATAAAATAATGAAAACGTTTTGCACACAAATGTAATGGAATATTAAAATATTTTGAAAGATAGAAAATGGAAATAAGTAAATTAGATTTGTGCTACTATAACACCTAAGTTTGATGCTACTATTTGTGCTACTATAACATTTGTGCAATCTTAGCACTTTAGTATATATTTATTAAAGATATATGTAAATATAATAACACCAGCAACATATATCATTTGTTCAAAAAGTAAATAAGCAATGAGGACATGATATATGCTATTATGTTTCTAGTAGCAACTATTTTAGATATTTTCACGCTTTACAAATACTTTAAATTAAGAATATATTAGTCATTTCATATTTACATATTTATAAATACGAAAACATATATCATAAATACTTTTATATGCATTATTTTTAAGAAAAAATTATAAAATAGTAAGTTTGAAAACTGTTTCATCAAAGTCAGTTTTTCTTTATTTTACAACCCGTAAATGATCTTAATAGAACAGTTTTAAACCTAATTATTATTTTGTGAAATCCTATTTTATTCATAAACAATTATACAAATTGGAAAAATTAAAAACTATCTTTTATTGCCAAGTGCCAACGCACGAGTTTTTATGAATCAAATCTCTCTCACAATCTCTCATTAGACGCCCGATGACGACGGAGCTCCTCATCATCTCTCCACCACTTCAACCCAAGTCTACCACCACCTTCAACCACCGCATTTTCACCTGCAATGTTGATTACAAGCGTCGTCGTGGTTACCTTTACCGGCCCCCAACTCGATTTGTCCACAAACAACAATTTCCTAACCTCCTTGTTCATGCCAAGGCAGTCGATCTCAACTCCCCGTTGCTGACCTCGCCGGAAAAATTACAGCCACTTCGCGGTGAAGATCAGCCGTCCGTTCTGCTCGATGTGACTGGAATGATGTGTGGCGCGTGCGTTTCGCGTGTCAAGTCGATCTTGTCGTCGGACCAGCGAGTGGATTCGGTTGTGGTCAATATGTTGACCGAGACGGCGGCGATTAGGTTGAATGCTGATGCGGAGGTTAGTGGTTCAAATGCGGCGGAGGAATTTGCTCGGAAGCTGACAGATTGTGGATTTCCGTCGAAGAGGAGAGCGTCGGGGTTAGGGATCGAGGAGAAGGTACGGAAATGGAAGGATGCTGTTGCAAGGAAAGAGGCGTTGATGATTGAGAGTAGAAATCGGGTTGCTTTTGCTTGGACTTTAGTTGCTTTATGTTGTGGATCACATGCTTCTCATATATTGCATTCTCTTGGCATTCATATGGGTCATGGTAATTCTTTCTACCTTCTACTTTATAAAGCTGTGAATACAGTACCCAAAACCGAGTGCAGATGTTAGATAAAGTGTCAATTGAATTTGAATGAAACTAGTGATCAACATTTGCAAACGTTGACTTAACATTCACCAAAAGGAAGCTATTGTAACTGCAAGAATCCCAGCAAAAACCACTATACTTGGAAACTCTAACTATTTTGCCCCTATTTTCTGTGACTGTGACATATAAATCCAACTACAACAGTGATAAGTAATTAACTTTTCCTTGGGGGTTTTACACCAAACTGGTCTTGGTCTAAAATGTTTCTATATAAACTTCCACTCTGAATTTGAACTTAGTTATTTATCATGAGATCATTATCAAGAGGTTGACAAAATGGGATTTGGCCTTGCTGCAATGATTTGGACAGAAAGCATAAATTATTCTGACATGCTTGCCAGATACTTTAGAGTTTTTCCTAGTAGCACTTTGCTTTTTATCTACTTGATGTTCTTTAACTTCTGGTCTGTTTATAGGCGCATTTATGGAGTTACTACACAACTCCTATTTCAAAGGCAGCTTAGCTGTTGGTGCTTTGTTGGGACCTGGAAGAGGTTGGTAACTATTTTTTGCTAGCATTTTGTGGTTTTAGTCCAAGTTTATTCTTCAAAATATACAAGATTTTTTTGGTATACTATTATGAAGATTATAATCATATATTAAGTGTCCTTGCAATTATCAGTGTACTGGTATTGACCTCTCTATGAGACACAGTTCCATAATGCATTAAAATTTTGAATCAATTGTTCATGACTAATTGACTATTCTGCAATGGAAGTGGATATAACCTGTGCTTATGAATTATTTGCCCTACCTCATGAATATCCCAGACATGTAAGGCATGATATGTACTTTCATATATGATAAATTTGTTGTATATGGCTCATTAAGTGATACAGATCGCTATGGAAACATGGGGAGAAATGAGCAATCTTTGAAACAATGTTTCAAGGAGGAATAGATATTGAACACGTAAATTAGTGGGATGAACTTGGTATGCAACAGTTATGGCACTGGGAAACCTTTTTCTTCTACCAAATAAGGAAGTGGAGAACTCTTTTGCATTACAATATAATTTGGAGAATTTATTAAAATTGCACCACACTAAATCACATAAATTCAACTGTGTACCAATTGAAGGATTGGATTATAATATAATGCTTGAAGGTCATGTTAGTGTAAAGGTAACTAATTATACAATTTAAAGTAGATATAAATTGAAGTTTGGAACTTGGGTATCCTTTGATGTCTCTCAAAGGTTCAAGCGTAAAATTGTGTTGAACTGTGAACTTGTTTAGAGATATGTGGCATGAAAAAATTGCTTCTAATCTCCACACCTCCACATGTGGAGGCTGGAGCAACAATTTAAATCCCCAGATATGTAATTTCATGGACAAGTTTCCTAGAATTTCATACTTTCAAGCATGGAGAACTTGTTTAGATCTGTAAGTCTCAAAACATCTATTTAACCTTTACTGATTATAAAACTATAAATTTATAAGCATGAACTATTATTTAATTTCGATACACGTAATAATTGTGGAGTTTATGTTATTTCCAGATGCTCATATGAGTGAACTAGTTTTACAGACTTATAAGTGTGACATGTTTTTCATTTTAATTCACATATATAATCAATCAAGGGTGGCCTTTTTTTTTGTAACAGGACAATTGTCTATGAACATCCATAAAGTACAACATAGGACGTTGTTTCCTTTTTAGTTATCCTGAATTCCTGATGTAGCATAGGGTCACATTTAGCTGATTTTATGAAATGAAATCTTTCCCAGAGTTGCTTTCTGATGGTTTAAAGGCATTCTTTAAGGGATCTCCAAATATGAACTCTCTTGTTGGATTTGGATCCATTGCTGCATTTATGATAAGTGCGGTGAGCTTTTCTTACATCTTTTTATTATAATTAATTTTACATGTTTTATACTACTAATATGTTCTCCATCTTTTAGATCTCACTTCTTAACCCTGAGCTTGGATGGGATGCTACATTCTTTGATGAGCCGGTCTGTATACCGTCACTTATTATTATTTTTTTAAAGTTATGTGACCCGTTTACTAATGAATGGGTCAATACAGGTTATGTTTTACTAGTAACGGGTCAAGCAGGTAAAATAAAAGAATTAGCTAAAAAGAAACATGTCAAATGGGTCAAACATGTTGAAAGTGATCGCGCAAAGTGTTTTTAATGTCTAAAACCTCCAAAATTATTTTAATAAATAATTAAACTAATAAAACTATTACTGAAATGTGAATATTTTTTGAACATATTTGACAAACAAAATGTTTATAAAACAATCGTTTTGGACAAAAAGTGTTTCAGCACAACCTGACCAACCCTGCCTGTTTTGACCCACACCAAAACAATCCTTTTTGAGTAGTTATTTAACCTGAACATTTTGCCACCTCTAGTGTTATTCTCAATATGTCAGCTTTGTTCTCATTTGATAACATTATTTATTCTTAGCTTTTCTTTTTCTTCTACTAATTGAGTTACTGTTTTTAAGTATTTTTACTTGGCTCAATGATGAAATTCTCACGAAGGGGTCCTCTCTTTTAGCATGCAGGTCATGCTTCTTGGTTTTGTTCTCTTGGGGCGTTCACTTGAAGAAAGAGCAAGACTCAGGGCATCTAGTGACATGAATGAATTATTAGTAAGTTTATTCTTGAAAATATACAGATAGTATACATAATCATTGAAAGTGTAATATTAAATCAAATTTATTTGTTTTCTTTGCTGGCTATATGAGTTGATACTCAATGTGGCAGTCAGTTTCAAATCTAACAAACATGTTTGAAGTTAATATCATGAATTAACGAATTTGCTCGACTTCTATGTTATGGAGTTATACCTCAAAGTTAATAGTCAGTTAATCATTGTATTCCTACTCATGTGAAATTTTTTAAGGAGATAACAAAAACGCTTTACATCTCTGCAGTCACTGATATCCACACAGTCACGATTAGTGATTTCTCCATCTGAAAGTAATTCCTCTGCGGGAAGCTTACTAAGCTCTGATTCAATCTGTGTTGAAGTCCCTACCGATGACATTCGAGTTGGAGATTTAGTATTGGTTTTGCCAGGAGAAACTATTCCCGTAGATGTAAGGTTTATTATTTATTTATTTTGAAAGGCAGAGATGCAAGTGTTAATCACTTTCAATCGAAAGTTTATTATATGATCTTTTGAGGATCTTTGTTGTGAATAAAATGAACCTTGCTATTATTAATGGAACTTATCAAACATATAATTTTTAAATCAACCTTCTGTACATGTTTACAATTCTTTCAAGTCGTTTATACCGTTAATTAATTGTTTATAATTCTTTCGGGTTATTTGTATGCAGGGAAAAGTTCTTGCAGGAAGAAGTGTTGTAGATGAGTCCATGCTCACTGGTGAGTCGCTTCCTGTATTTAAGGAAGAAGGTCTTTTAGTCTCAGCTGGAACAATAAACTGGGTATGCTTTCTTTCAAACTAGTGTTCTATATATATTTATTTAAAATTATATTTTTTAATTTTTGTATGTTTGGTCTCCACATAATTTCTCTTTCGGTGGAAAGTTTTAATTTATTATGTTGAAGGATGGACTTCCTTACGTAATTACCTTGACTGTTTTTCATGATTGTATTTCAGGATGGTCCACTGAAAATTGAAGCTTCTTCCACAGGCTCCAACTCAACAATAACTAAAATTGTCAAAATGGTTGGTATCTGATCTTGTATGATTAAATAAATTATTATAGTGACAGAAGTACATGTTACACATCCCAGTTTGGTAGTTTAGATACATATATTCTCTGGGAAAGCCTTGATTGAATATGTAAAAGGACACATGGACTTGTTAATCATGTTAAATTATCAAAATTGGCAGGTAGGTAATGGGACAAACTGGTTGGTTGAAATTGGGTAAAATTTTGGTACAGTCCTAAACGGGCCCAGCCGCCTAGTTGGATTGGGCAGGGTTGACTGGAAACACTCATTGATGAAAGTCCTTTAAAATGGTTGTCAAATATGGTTAGACAGATTATGATTCAATAATTATCTATATTATTTGAATAAAATCATTTAGGAGGTTTTATTTTATGCAGTAAAATACACTTTGGTCAACATTCGACCTCTTTTCATTAAAGATTTTTTTTTAATGTTACCTATTGACTCAGTTAACCTAAGGGACACGTCATAAGTTGGTCAAAAGCGCTGCCTCTGATGGTTATTTACAATTTTCTGCTCAAGGCTTGATTTTTGCATCTTTTTTAGGTAGAGGATGCTCAAGGCCGTGAAGCACCTATACAGAGGCTTGCAGATTCAATTGCTGGGCCGTTTGTGTACACTGTCATGACTTTATCTGCTGCAACATTTGCCTTCTGGTATGAAATTATTTATTATGTATCGTTGACCACAATATGAAAGTACATGTTATATTAACACAAATATTAAATATTTTTTTAATTGGTGGGAAGATACCATCTATTTAATTACCTTCATTAATGATGTGACATGTAAGTATATATATATATTTTTATACAACCTTTATTAAGTTGTTCTTGTTACTTTTTTTTTTTTTTTTTTGGGGGGGGGGGGGGTTAAGGTACTATGCTGGGGTACATTTATTTCCAGATGTGCTGCTTAATGACATTTCTGGCCCTGAGGGAAATCCTCTACTTCTTAGCTTAAAGCTTTCAACGGATGTCTTGGTGAGTCATAGCGATTTTAATGTTGTCTACGTATTTTATTTCTCTAACTTGAGGGTGATTTTGGAATTTCTTCCTTTTTTATACTTTCAGACAAAATAACAGTATATGTCTGCATGCAAATTTACCATCCTTCATTGCTTATTCATAACATATTTTTCAGGTTGTCTCTTGCCCATGTGCGCTAGGCCTTGCAACACCAACTGCAATTCTTGTTGGAACTTCTTTGGGTAAAGAAACAAATAAATAAAATGATACTTTTAACAATTTCCCCAAGGTGTTTATCAGTTATAATTTCTTTTTGTTAATTGTTATTATTATTTTGTTGTTGGTGCTAAACAGGGGCTAAGCAAGGACTTCTTATCAGAGGAGGTGATGTGTTGGAACGCTTGGCAAACATAGACACTGTTACTCTAGATAAGGTATTTGATGAAAATGACAATTTTGACCCATTCACATATGAGCGGATAGAATCCCGTTATGTTTTATCTCTAACTAGCATAAAAATTGGAAAAAGAAAAGCTAAAATGGAAACAGGTCGAAATTTGTCAAAAAATTTATTGTATGAAAGAAATTAGATACTATTATTTGGTGGCCCACCAACCAAGTAGTTGGGTTCAACTCCCAGCTGAGGCAAATTTGTGAGTATTCGCCTATAAAATAAGTGCTTTTAGAATAAAATAAAGTGTTTTGCATTACCGGAACATGACCCAATCATGTGTGTGAGTATTTGCAGATAAAAAAGTTAAAAAAAATAAAAATAAAGTGTTTTGCATTACCTGAACATGACCCAATCTAGTGGTGAGCACGATTCAGTTGTGGTTGGTTTTTGCATAAAACTGAAACTAAACTGAAAAGTTGGGTTTTTGAGCTTAGATCCAACAAACATAATTTTATGGGTTAATTTCATTTATACCCTTATTAAACATAAAAATATCTTATTTACCCAGCTTAACTTATAAATATCCTATATACCCTTCTTAAGCTTTCATAATATCTTATTTGCCCAAATCACCATTTTTATCAATTTTTAATCATTTTAAATGTCGAATCAGCCCCCTCAAGAATTCTTCTGCTGATGCTCGGCCACCGTGCCCCCTTCACAACGATGATACACGTGGCCCTAATGTTGGTTGGCCCGAGCCGTATCATTAGACCTGACAAACGTAATTTCAAGCCTTGTTTTGGATTCGAAAAATAGCAAGTTTGTCAAAATTTGAACATTTCCTAATTACAAGATAGATTACTTAATACGAGAATTAATATATATATATATATATATATATATATATATATATTAAAAAGTAAATGATATATACACATTTGGTTGGTCTTGACCGTTGCAGTTGGCTTTTGGAGACCCAAACTGAACCAAAAATTTTGTTAACCAAAAACCAAAAGCTAATTGTCTGGTTTATTTCGGTCAACTCAGTTAATGGCTCTCGTTTATGCACACCCCTAGATTGTGCCAGTGAAATATCTCTTTCGACCTGTTACCCAAACCGCCCTTTTCGCTGACCTGTCATCTCATTCACTATTACCAGACTGGGACTTTAACAGAAGGAAAACCAGCGGTTTCTGGTGTTGCATCTTTTAGTTGTGAAGAACCAGAGATTCTACAATTGGCTGCTGCAGTAGAAAAGACAGCATCACATCCAATTGCAAAGGCCATAATATCCAAAGCAGAATCACTGAATTTAACTATTCCAGTTACAAGTAGACAGTTAGCAGAACCAGGGTTTGGTACTTTGGCAGAAGTAAATGGGCGACTGGTGGCTGTTGGGTCTATGAGATGGGTTCATGAACGTTTTCATTGCAAAAGTAAAATTTCTGATATAATGAATCTGGAGAAAATTGTGATGCAAAAATCATCTGAAGGTCGTTCGTCATCGGATTATTCACAGACGGTTGTTTTCATTGGTCGGGAAGGTGAAGGGATCATTGGTGCTATTGGAATATCTGATAATTTACGTCATGATGCCGAGTCTACTGTAAAAAGGTTACTTGATATGCCTTGAATTTTTTTCCCATAAAAACAGGGTAAATCTTCTACTTTTGGCGAAGATAAAATTGTTAAAGCACATATATTAGTGAGGGAAATGTCAAAGGTTGTAATTTAACTTTTTTTTTATCAGAGACAAAATTCAAACCAAAGTTCTCAGATTAAAATAAAAATTAATAAGGAAAGAAGTAAAAATTAAAAACTTTTCTTTTAATGTTGCTTCTTCAGGACTTTTTTATTCTGTCACCATCAAGATTTCTACTTCCATTCATATGCTTTTGGTAAAGGTTGCAATTTTCATGCTGTTACTTATAAATAGTTTGATTTGGGTTATGTTTAACGGGTCGAAAGGTGTCCAAGTGTTTTTAATTTTTATCTTTAATTCCACACAACCTTCTAAATCACTTTATTCGTAATATTAGGTTACAATGTAGTCTTGTAATCATAGTTACCATATTGATTATTATTTATAAAATGAAAAAAATAATTGGATGCTTGATTCTTACTTTTTGAAGGCTACATGAGAAGAAGATTGAAACAATCCTTTTATCAGGAGACAGGGAAGAGGCAGTTGCAAGTGTAGCAAAAACCGTTGGCATAGAAAGTCATCTTATTAATGCTTCATTATCCCCACAACAAAAATCTGGTAAAATTTCATCTCTGCAAAATTCGGGTCACCGTGTTGCAATGGTAAGTTTCTTTCTTCATGGAATGTAGCTAATTTATTTTTGAATAACCAATAACTGTTACAAACTATGTAATGCCTTGTTTTCTTTTTTTTCTTTCCTGTTTTTCTTTACGTTTAACACGATTTAATATTTAAAAGGTTGGGGATGGAATCAATGACGCACCCTCTTTGGCTTTAGCCGATGTTGGAATCGCTTTGCAAGTTGAAGGACAAGAAAATGCCGCGTCTAATGCAGCATCTATTATACTTCTTGGGAACAAACTTTCACAAGTAAGCACTTCAGAAAACATTTTTAAGTACACTTGAACCTGATGAATGTAGACTAGAGATTTACTTAGGAATGAGTCACTTCGTGTTATGTTAATATGTTATTATCTGAAATAGGTAAAAATAAAGAAAGTTAGCAAAATAGGAAATGGGTCAAACAGGGCGAAAGTCGGCTAAGTGTATTTTAATTCATCAAAACCTCTTCACTTGTTTAATTCAATCTTATAATTTTTTTAATCATATTTGACACACGAGTTATATATAAAAGAAATATAAGGATTTTTAGCAAAAAATGTTTCGAGTCAGTCCAACCAATTCGACCACAACATTGCCTGTTTTGACCAAACCCGTTTTGACATATTACCCAGCTCTCCTGATCCGCTCATTTTGCCACCTCTAGAAAGATGAGTTGTGTTCAATAAAATCCATTTAAAAAACATAGTCCTGAAATTTTAATATTCAATCACAGAATTACGAAAAATTACGAAAATGCCACTCCGTCCAAATTTTTTCAAATTTAATCTGGACCATTGATGACATTGATCCAAAGGCTAAAATTAGTCCCTTAGGACTATGAATTAATTATGGACTATATTGAACATTCTTCGTAGAAACATATATTCAATTTTGATTACTGACTTCAATGGTGGCAGGTGGTAGATGCTATTGATCTTGCAAAAGCAACAATGTCAAAAGTTCATCAGAATTTGTCTTGGGCAGTGGCATATAATGTTGTTGCAATCCCTGTTGCAGCTGGTGTACTGCTTCCTCATTTCAATTTTGCCATGACACCTTCATTTTCAGGTGATTAAAACTTTCCCTTGTTATATAATGTTTCTAATTTCATAATTTAGAATTTGTGGAACTGTAAGAATTGAAAAATCATTGTTTTAATAGGTGGGCTGATGGCTTTTAGCTCAATATTTGTTGTTAGCAATTCTCTACTTCTGCAACTTCACGGGTCTCACCGACAGATGAAAAAGAAAACCGGTAACATGAGTGAAAACCCGATTGAATCATCTTAACAGCAGAAGATTACCACTGCGCGTAAGTGAAAAACCGATTGAATCATCTTAATAGCAGAAGATTACCACTGCACATAAGTGAAAAGCCGATTAAATCCACGTCTTATCACAATTATGATTTAATGTAGTTCTTAATGAGCTCGAGTTCACTATAAACCATGTAACTAGAGGAAATTAACTAGGCAATGGAATAATGCTTGTACTTAGGTCCCGTTTGTTTCGCAGAATTCGAAAGAATGAAATTGAAATCAAATTTCGTGTTGTATTGCGTTTGGTAAACTTGTTTTTGAATGAAATTTCATTCTTTAGAATGTCTATATTCCCTTGAGTAATGAAAAGTCTATATCATAGGTAGGGCTGGCGAATCTTGACACGACCCGAAACCCAACCCGAACCAAATACGATCTAGGTCGACACGAACATGACACGAAACTAAATTAGGTCAGAAATGGGTCGATCTGAAAATGACAGAAACAGGTCGACACGAACACGATAACCCGAAGGTAACCTGTTTAACACGCTTTTTTTATAATAATAATAAAAAAAACCCAAAAAACTTTTAACTTCAAAATATATAGAATTGAAATTATAAATTAATAACTAATTACAATATAAAAGTGACGGCACTTTTATAATTTTTAATTTTTTACTTACAAAGTTGGTGGCTTGTGTCATTTAAAATTTTCATTTGATAAAGTAAGAAATATTAAATAAAAAAACAAGCTAATTTATAATAAGATGAGAAATATTTAATACAATCCTAATTTAATTTATAATCATTAGATTTTAAGATTTAGTGGTTTAGATTCAGTTTTTGATAATAATCAAAATTGATATGTTTATATGTAAGAGTATGAGGGATTGGTCTTCATTTTCTCTCTCCTCTAATTTATTTAAAATTAAATATCCCACAAACCGTTAATCGTTAAACGAAACGAATTATACCGTTGCGATCCTCGTGATTCATAGAAGTGTGCTCAATATAGTTTTTATAAAAACTCTCTCGTAAGAAAAAAACGATTATCTACGTGATTTGTGGTGTTTGATAATCCGGTGAAGTTTTATGGTTTAGTAACAAAAAATCAACAATTGAAAATGATTATAATTTTTATGTCACAGATTTGACAGAATCAATCACATGTGATTTTATATAGAATCACATGAGAATTTGTACAGAATCACATGTGATTGAATACTAAAAACATAAGATTTGATATTCAATCACATATGATTGCATATTTAATCATCTGTGATTTTGTACAGGATCACACGAGAGTTTGTACAAATTCACATGTGATTGAATACCAAAAAACATGAGTTTTGATATTCAATCATATGTGATTGCATAGGGGATGGTTCAAACGAGAACCAATATAAACGACATCGAATTCGAAGGAGAACACATCTGGACCTTTGATAGAGAGGATAGTGTGTTGTTAGTACACAATATATGTATTCGTGGGTAGACAATGCAATTGGATTGGGTGAAATTGAATATGTACATACATGTATAAAAGGTTTTAAGGAAACGTTAATTTTTGTAAGCAGACATTCAAAATTAATAAACGTTAAATGATATACAATTTAAGGAGATAAAAAAATCAATAAAACAACACATGTAATATTATTATGAATCACATGTGATTATATATTAATAAAATTTAGGTTCAACCTAACATAATGAAAAAAAATATTTTTTGTCGAAAGTATATTAAGTGACCTCTCTAATGAAAGAGGGGAACACGAGGATCGTAACGGTATAATTCATTTCCTTTAACGATTAACGGTTTGTGGGATAATTAATTTTAAATAAATTAGAGGACTATGATTTAAAGTAGGACTATATTGAACAAAACCCATAACAAGATAAAAATTTACAAGAATAGAAATAAGAAAATAAGGCAGAAGAAAAGAGGAACTCGTATCCCTAGCCTCCAACCCTCCCTTATGACGCCGACAACCCACCTCCATCGTCATCATCCGCTGTTTGGTCGTCCCACGTCTGCAACATTACAAGAATATGCAACAATTTTCTAAAAAAATTTTGATATGAAAGCCGACATGAAAAACAAGTTATTTGAACAGAAGCATAATTTGATTTTCCCCCCAAAATGGGTCGGCAAGAAAACACGACCCGAACCGAACAAGACATGAAACTAAACTGGGTCGACACGAAAATGACGCGGAAATGATTGACACAAACATGACACGAACCATTTAACACGAACATGACCCAAATTACCAGGTTTAATGTAACACCGTATTTTCAACCCAAAAATTTTCATTTTAAAGTATTTACAACTGTACACAAACAACTGTTTACAAAGCCAACCAGTTTAAAATATCAGTGTTACAAAACTACGGCTCGTCACAAATAAACACATCAGAGGCCTAGGAAATTACTCCCCAAGCTAACCACTCTCAGCCGAGCCGCTGACTTACCAAAACCTGTAAAAAGAGTGAGAGGTGGGTGTTGGGAAAAATAGACTTACAAATATATCCTCTCTTGTTGACACAAAAATATACAACTTGTTTATATAATTGTATGGATTAACATTAACATATGTGCACATATACATATACATATATATATATATATTCAATCAAATATATTCTTATCTATAATCTACAAAATAAGCTTCATCAAATGGCCAAGCTCCATCCGTCAAGATTCAAGTTCAAATAGAAGCTGATGTCGAAGATTCCTACAAATAAACGTTCAAAGTTTATGAGCTTACAAAATAAATAATTAAATGAGTTTAAGTTTTTATAAAATAATTTTTATAAAAACTTTTATAAAAATTAAGACAATTTTTATAAAATCACAAGCTTAGTAGTCAAAGCAATTGAATTCCTATTTTGGCAAATACTAAACATAATCTTCTATTGAAATAAGCCAAAACCACATTTAGCAAAAGGAATCTCTCAAAGAGGTAAACTTCCAACATGCTTTGTGCATTTGGTTTCCAAACTACCATTTTCATGATTAAATTCAAACTTAAGAAGTATGGTACTAACCCAACGTTTCTTAAGCTCCTTTTCAGTGCATTTTTATGGCAAAAATGAGTTGTGTGTGGTTTTGGTAAAAGCCCAACGTCTATATACACAAGGCTCAAAAAGTTCCAGTAGATCGACGGTCGAAGCCACGGTCGACTGTAGTTCGACCGTGGAGAGTCTGGACAACTTTTGAGCACCAACCTTTTCCTTATTTAAAGCAACTCAAGTCTTGTGTTTTACTCACCTCTTGCCATCTGAAAAACACAGAGAATACATAAAAATCTTGTGAGTTCATATTCCTTGAAAAACCAAGATCAAGAATCAAGCAAGAGTGAAAGCATTCAAGTTCAATTACTTCATTATTTTCATACATATTTGTAATAGTGAGGATCAACTCTAGCCTTTCAAATTAGAGTGAAGTGAGGTTTATCTTAGCCTTGTTTGCAAGAGTGAAGTGTAATTCTTGTAAGCTAAAGAGAGAAGTTGTAAAAGGTTTATCTCTACCTTCAAAGGGAGAAGTTAGTGGAGCAACTCTTGGTGGGTGAGGCCAAGGAGTAGATGTAGAGCAAGGTTGTTAACCGTTGCTTGAACCACTATAAATCATTGTGTTCCTAGCTACTTCATTGGTGATATCTTTCTTCCTTGAATTCTTTATTTACTTGCAAATATTGTTAAAAACTTCAAAAAGTGGGCATATAACCTATTCACCCCCCTCTAGGTTCTAACAGTGGTGGATTAGCACAAAGTTATGTGAATAGAGTAAAGCCACAACAGATATATCAGCCACAACCGCATGATATCAACAACAAATAACAGATAATCGTGCCCCGGGAAGACCAACGGTTCTGCAGGAACCTACAACCAATGCCGACTAAAGCAAAGGTTTACCGATAGTTCATTTGCTATTCTCACACAGTATTATCCTTAAATTGCAACGAATGCATCAAAAGATCCCAATACTGATTAGCCGATAGCAAACAAACCCAGCCCATATGCCCAGCCGAAACTGACTTCCCAACAATCATGTTTACATATCACCGATGCAACAATCAATTAACAAACAACAATTAATCAATTATCAGACATAAAGTTTATCCATGCGTCAATCCATACACAGTTGCAACCAAATCAGTTACAACTAATATCATTCGTGAGTAAACATCCACTCACCTCGAGTTCTCAGCTTTTCCACTCAGTGATCTAATTTTACTGAGTCTTGTCTGTTCCAGAGAACACAACAAATCAAAATCAGTATCCGATTCATAAATATATATCAAACATATATTTATATCATCTTTATTTATAACATCAAACTAAATTCACATATGCATGAACACTTAGCATATAACATCAAATAAATAATAAACATCAACATACAACAAAACCATCGGATTTGTGGAAATCCGCCAAAATCATCGGATTCAAGGAAATCCGATACCCCAATGTCGGATTTGAAGGAAATCCGATACAAGTGTCGGATTCCTTCATCTTCGGATTTAACTGTCGGAATTCAATCTTGTAGGAATCCACCATCGGATTCCTCTATCGGATTCAAAGCCACCATATTTCAATATATCAGAATCCACCATCAGATTCCTCTCTTGTCGGATTTAACCCCTTTCGGATTTTAAGGAGTTCCGGATTTGACTACCGGATTTATAGTACCCGGATTTCATCATCTTCTTCAATCTACAATCCGCCAGCTTCAACACTTCCATGGATGATTTCCACAGCTCAACAATTCATATAAAAACTTTCCAAAACATATTCAATCATGTTTAAACCATCTAAAACATGCTTGACATCAATAAAACCACCATAACAACTCAAGAACATCACAAAATCTACTAAACTCATCAAAGAAGGTTTCTACATGTTCTTACATGATGATTATTATAAAACCCAACATATTGTTATAAACAAAACTATAACATGTTAACATGATTCAATTATAAACATATAAAAGAAGTTTACCAAACTAAACTTGAATCTAACCACTTCAAGAAATCAAATCCGATTACTTGTTCTTCTTTTTTCTCTCGGCACACACACAACACACACTTATGGCAGATTTCAAATGAGGAGGTTAATCTACAATCCTCAAATACACCCACGTATGTATATCTTCAAAAAAAGAAGCAGGAGGTGTCCCTCCTTTCATGCATACGGTTACATATATAAATATAAATATAAATATAAATATATATATATATATATAAATATTAACTTAACTTAATTAAACATCAATACTTAAATAAGCAAAGTCATAATCAATAGATAATTAACATTTAATCATACAATAAACCAAGCATAAACGTACCAAAGCCTATATACCAACTAGGCCCAAACTCAGGATGCTACATGTAATCATAGGTGTGCTGGATGAAATTTAAATCAATTCTACTTCTTTGAATTACGCAAAACAAACGATACCTTATACTTTTGCTACGATCAATACATATAGAGTACAACTCGATGCCCTGGACAAATTAAAATTGTTCAAAAGAAAATTACCAACGGATTTTGGGTTGTCGGTAATCCCTTGCATTAGATTATTAATCGCATTGGATTGTAGGTTGATCTAGTTTTCTAATCTTCCAATATAAATAAAGGACTAATTAGAAAAAAAATTATTAGATAATCTAAACCCTTTATTTAACAAAACATTTAATCTTGATCTTTATTTGCTCCAAATTAAAAAAAATCAAATTTGACTTTTAGAGTCAAAGTATCTTAAATCTTATGGTACTAAATTAATCTTTATGATAATTTAAATGTACATGATTAATTCATAATTAATTCCAATATTTATACTTATCTGTACTTTTTAAATTAGTATACATAATTAATTCAAATCCTTCTAAAATTACGTATCATAAACTATACCAATAATAAAATATTATACACATTCAAATTCTTTATCCTTTTCATTGTTTATTATATATAAGCATATATACTACAAATTTTATGGTAATTGAATTTTAAATTCTTCTTAAAATTGTCATCGGATCAAGCTCTTATTTCGGTTATACAATGCAAGCATATATTTAGCTAAACAAATATATAATAATACTTTTATATAAATAATTATGACTACCCGTGTGTTTACATGGGTGTCTAAACTAGCCTACTTATTATTGGATTATTCGTTAAGAAATATGAACCTCTTGCATAGGGATGACAATTGTCACCCGATCCAATGATCATCTACTCGATCCGATCCATCTGGGATGGATATGAACGAAGTTAAATGGGCGAATATCGGATATGGAGTGTATATGGATGTTTATTAGAGCGGATATGGATAACGATTTTTCATCCATGGATGAATCCATTAACCCGAATTAAATTTGATATAATTATAATTTGATATAATAAAGTATAATTTCATATATCTATTTTAATTTTAAAACTTATTTATAAATATATTGATAAAGATATATAGAATTATGTAGTTTAAATTTTCACTCTCTTTTATTATATTTTTGTATAGTTGTATGGATTATATATATGTAAGTGTCAAAGTGAAAGAAACTATGATTTGTATTTTTTTAGAAGAAAATATGTATTTATATCAATAAAGATCATAAATTATGTATAAAAATATGGTATTTTCTTTAGGGTAAAAGTTCTTTTGATATCCAATAGATATTCATTTACCCGTATTGTCAGGCCGGGTTATTACAATCGTTTAATTTCTTATAGTATTTTTTTTTGGGAAAGAGGGGGTGGGGTTTGTGTTTAAATGAGTAGAAAAACCGAACAACCAATTTAATATTAAAAACCGAATAAAAAAACCGAAACCAAATGAAAACTGATTATTTGGTTTGTAAATTTTTATCAAACGATAATTTTGGGTCACGATAATATTTGATAACCCATGGTTCGCTTTGTACATTTTTAATAACTTATGTGTGCTCACCCTAGTGGTGTACATAATCGGTCTTGGTCAGTCCGGCCTTGGCGAACCGGTCCTCTCGTAAGATCATTTGGTTTTTAGGGGGTCTAGTCTTTTTTCAGACAGTCTGACTTTGGTTCAGATCAATCAGGTTTTCGTTTGGATATTTTCTGGTTCGGTTTAGACATTTATGGTTTTGTATTTTAAGTTTTAGTTTAGATATTTTCGGTTTTCAGTTCGATTTTCCTTAAAATAAATTTGACAATTAAATCTATAAAATGCAATTTGTAAACATATATAATTGATGAAAAAGTAAACAAGAAAATTACTATATAATTGAAAAAGACACTCCCACCTTATTGAAAATATGCACTTGTACGAAATTAAATTACAAATAACCTGCATATTCTTTGAAATTAAATTACATATTGTTCGTTATAAATAACATCACAAAATATTGCGAATTTGTGATACAATTACTGAAATGTAGTCGGGAGTAAAATTACAATAGTTGTAGCCATCATCGGTGTATTCATATCGGGCAACTTCATAATGATGTTGGACGATGAACTTTGTGAGTTCTATTTTGAGTGTCGTTAACATATTCTTCGCCGGTTTCTTTAGTTTTAGGTTTGGAGTTATTGTTCGATGTTAATGATGCGACCGGGTTATTCATATCCTCTTCTAAAATCTCCTCCTCCAAACGAGTCAAGTCTTCTTCAAGATCCACACCGTTTTGACGTTTTTCATATAATCATAATAATCCTTAAGCATGCACTTGAAATACTTGATCTTGGTTAAAATCAACAAAAACCAAACTGGTTTTTGTCTCCTTGAAGTCAACACCAAATGAGAGAAGTGAGGGTATTCAGGTTTCTTTGTTGGTAATTTTTTTCTAACTTTAAAACCTTAACATGAACCCGTCATTTATAGGTTTAAAAAACTTATTCTTTAATAAGGACACAACTCTATTCAAATAATAGAGTTTCATTTTATCCAAACACCATTTAAATAATTAAGATAAAAATCATATTAATTAATTCAAAGTTCTTAGGTTCATTTGGTATAGAGAATAGAATTGCAGAGAAATGAGATAGAGAATAGAATTGCGGAGAAAAGGAATTAGTACAAAGAATGAGAAATAATTCTCATGCTTGGTATAAACAAAGAGTACAACTAATATTGCTTGAATTACAAATCAATCTTTTGTAAAGGGTACAACTAGTATTGCTTAAATTATAAGCAAATCCTTTGTAAAGAGTACAACTAGTATTGTTTGAATTACAACTCTAACTTAACTTAGTACAAATATTATAGCTCACTAGAACTACTCAATCTTTATCAATAACTATACACCATCTTCATCCAAGAAACATCACAACTCCCATCATTGTTCTCTTTTCTGGTTGTTGCATCAAACTTCATCAAATTTCAAGCAAAACACATCAATTTGAACCAAAAATCACGATAATGGATCTAGAGGAGCAACGTGGCCCATTCTGAAGGAGCAGATCGTCGTCACTCAATCTGGAGGAGAGGGCACCATTGCTCCATCAGAAAGAGAGGTCGCAGTCATGCAGGAAGAGAGGTTGCCTCCGTGACGGATCTAGATGAAGATGTCGCTCAATCTAGAGGAGAGGTCGTCGTTGCATGGGAGCAGATCACCGTCGCTTTCTTGCGCCAATGGATATAGGGTAGGGTTTCCGTTGTTAACTTGCACTTGTGGATCTGGAGTAGCAGGTTTCCTTCGCTCAATTCATGCTATCAGTAAGTCAAGGCTATTGCTTCATAACCCATCTTCTGGACATTTCTCCCCATTTTTCACCAAAAGGAGAGAACTCTCGTACTATTAAATAATTAATAATTTGAAATTCCATTTTAATTAATTTAAAAAGCCTTAATCATATTTATTTAATCCTATATATATATATAACTAATAACTTGCTCAGATAAATAACTAGTAAATTAAAACCCATTAATTTACTTTTGTTATCGATGCTTGATTTATAGCACTCATAGTTGTGAACCTTCTCCTATGATATTGGTTGTGGAATAGTAACTAATGTGCTCATTATTTCTACAAATAAGTGTAATGGCCTAGTTTTTTTTAATATAAATCGGAGTAAAATCAATATTCAATTCATCCATTAAATTATACATAGCAAGGTTCTCACACGGAGTACATGCCACTCCACGACTACATTTTAAAAACAAAGTATGAAATAACTTCAAACATTGTCTTTGAAAACACTAAGTAGTATGAACATAAAAAACGAGCATCAATGGAAAACGTTTGATTTATGAGCTGCCTTCACTATGTTGGATCCTTCCTACGGTTTAACTATATTCGAGTTGTGTTTTCACCAAAATATAACACAACCCTTCACTTCATATCATTAACACATTAGTTACACTTAGACATATAAATATCGTGCACATTTGACACTGATATAATGAGCAGGTTAGTGTAACTTACCTTATTGCAACACGAGAATAATATCCGAGATATCATTTTTCTACAAACACCTAAGAGTAAGGTTTCTGCATTATTAATAATTAACTAGCGACCCGCTTTACGATCCGAGCTCGTGACCTAGTTTGCACCCTATTCACACTCGCACACTATGAAAATCCCAAGTCTGAAAGACGATCCGAGCTTGTAACCCACTTTGCGGTCCGAGCTCGTAACTTCCTTTGCGATCCGAATTCGTGACCCACTTTACGATCCGAGCTCGTGACCTAGTTTGCGATCTGAGCTCGTAACTATCTCACTTGACGATTCATTCTTTGTGATTCATTTAGTACTAAGTTTGCAATTCGAGCTAGAAACCCACTTTGAGATTGAGTGGCTCTTGCCACTTTGCGATTTAGTGGCCCTTGCCACTTAGCGATTCATTGGCCTTTGCCATTTTGCGATCTACTTCTTCTTAGCACTTTGCGATCACGATGACGTCATGGGGAATCCCTTACGTGACTCGACCCATAATCTAAAGTTTACGATTCCAATACTCCTTAAAAATTACGATTCAACACATCCAACACATCCAACAACCTTTTGTTATTCGGCCCATATCAAGAACTTAGTGATCATAGAACTCACAATCAACAATTATTGAATTAAACTCACTTAATACGTAATCAAATCATGTGATTCTTGTTATAGTAGGTTCTTAACATATTTATACAAACCCTTAGGGGGCGTTTGGTTCGCTGGAATTGGATGGAATTGGACGGAATTGGAATTGAGCATTCCTAAATCTTGTTTGTGTTTGGTTCGCGGAATTCATGGAATGGAATTTGACCTTTCCAATGAATTCTTTAAATCAAGGAATTGGGAATTCCTTCTCCAAATGGATGGAATTCGTCAAATTCATAAGGAATCTCAAAACATAATTGTTGTCTCCAACCACACCCCCCGCCACCACCCCACCCTACCCGACCCCACCCCTACCCCACCCACCCACCCTACCCTACCCGACCCCTACCACCCTCACCCCCACCCTAACCCTACCATCAACCGCCATCACCACCGCCATCTACCAACTGCCGCCACCACCCGTTATCTCCCTCACCACCCATCCCCGCCACCAACGTCATCGATGCCGTCATCACCACCCCCCGCCACCCTAATACGTCCGTCGCCGCCCGTCACCACCATCGTCGCCGCCGCCATCACCGCCGACACCACCACCAACGCTACCGCCACCACCGCCGACATCGCCACCTCCACCGTCACCACTACCACCGCCGCCAAAATATAATTTATTTTGGTTTATACATATTGGATTAATTTATTTTTGATTAGATTCCAATTTCGGATTTTACTAACCAAACAATATATAGTTTTTCACAAATTCCAATTCCTATGAATTCCAATTCCTGTGAATTCCAATTCCTTGGTCAAATTCCAATTCCTTCATATTCATTCCGCGAACCAAACGGACCCTTAATTGTATTTCTAACAAGATTTGATGGTCCAAAACTAATCTAATGTTCTCGGTTTGTAACCCACTACTGTTGCACACCATAACCCAATCAAATCCCCATGAAATGTTTTAAAAGTTGCATGAATTTGATCATAGAAGGTAGAGGAATCATGCCTGGACATTTTCCTACATATTTCACTTGATTAGATGCCAAAATGGCTAAGTTCTCTTATTCCTTCTCCTCGGCTTAACAAAGTTCATGCACACTCTTTCTCTTGCAATAAATTTTGCTACAGTAACGTGTATGGGGCTTTGTGTGTAATATCCGTAAACCCGGCCTAGTCGTAATCGGGTTGGTGGTGAGTTAATTGTGTTAAATTACGTGTTTGTTTGATTATATGCGATTAAATAAATATTTTATATCACATGAGTTTATGATTTAGTTGAATTCGTTTTTGAACGAGGGTCGTAAATAGTACCTCGTTGCATGTTAATCAATAATGGATAACTGCTTAATTGATTAATTGTATGTTAGAAAGCAGTGTAGTATACTGCGTTTGTAATTATCCAAATGTTGTGACCGCCACTTTTTGGATAAAACTTCACTGTGAAGTTAATTATACATATGTGTGTATGTGTGTGCTTTGAAGAAGAAAGAAAAGAGAGTTTTTGAAGCAAACTTGAATTCTTGATTTAGTGTTTGATATTACAAACCAAAGGTTGGTATATATTTCTACCATGATTCTTGTTTGTATTTGATATGTATATGTTTAGTTTTGATGTTTAAAAGCTTTAAAAACCATTAATGGAGATATGAAGTTTTTGAAGAAACATGAGAAGTGGGTTTTGATGATTAGAGTGTTTTAATTAGTTTTGATGATTTCTTCATGCATGTTTATATGTTTTACGAGGTTTGTATATAGTTTGGATGTGTTTTCTAGAGATTTGCAGATTTCAAGTTCTGCGTTTTGTGTTTGTTTGACTAGATACTAGAACAGGGAAGAAGATGAAGTTTGAAATTGGTGAGGGGGGTCCGACTTTGGCTTGAGCGACTTAGGGACCTTACGCCTGCAAAGGGGAACCCTTATGAAAAGGGTTAGTTCTGTCGGTTAATGATGTTGAGAAAAGGGGCCTTGCGGCCGCAAAGGATTTCCCTTGCGGGCGCAAGGGTGGTGCAACTTCGTTGCCCCCATTTGACTCATGGTTAATGCCTTTTGACTTGTGCTGTGGTCCGACCTTGGGCCTGTCCGACTGTACCCCATGCGACTTGTTTATGCTAATTGCCTAGTCCGACTTCGGAGATGGTCCGACTTGGTGTTGGTCCGACTTTGATGGAGTGGTCCGACTTTGGTGGGTGGTCCGAATTTCTTGATTAATGTTATTTGTGGTGTGACGCGACACGTCAAGGTGCTGGACGTGACGCGTCTAGAGGATTTTCATGATTTAGAGTTTTGTTTGTTGCTTGATTGAGTTGCATGCTATATGATTGTTTCATATGTGAAATTAATATGTTACTTATGGTTTTATTGATATAAGTGTCTATGTATATATATTTATGAATCGGAGACAGATTTCGATGTTGTTGTGTTCTCAGGAAATGCGAAGACTCGGTGAGATTAGACAACCGAGTATAGAGATTGAGAACGGAGGTGAGTAGAGATTTACTCAGTATTGGTTGTAACTGATATGGTTACATGGAATTGAGATGATTGATGCTGTGATAGACTGTTTAGTCTAATGATTGATGATTGAATATCTGCTTGTGTGTGTTAGATATTAAATAGTTTGTTAGCCTTGTGTTCTTTTGTTTTGTAATATGTTTAACTCAATTAGTTTATTATATGGGCTAGGTCCACTTTTCTTATATGTATTAGTTAGTCTAGTTAATAGATGGTATTGGGCCATAAGGCTTTAGGGCCCATGTGCCTATTAGTATTTAAAGCCTTGCAAACCTAGTTTGCATGGCAACTCTTTGTAATATCAATCTCTGCATTCACGTTCAAGAAATACTAAGAGAGATTCTTCAAAGTTTATACAAAGTGTTCATACTTGTTCATATCAACTTCATCATCTTTACCTCAATTATTCTTGTTTACTCATCTTTTACACCACAACGGACTTTCAATTGGTATCAGAGCCAACTCCCTGCTGGATTGGTTCAACATTACCTGAAAGTAACATCAGTGTGTGAGAAACAAAACCCAGAAACAGCTTCTGTTTGTGTTTACGTGAAGCTTAGAAAGAAGAAGACCCATTTAGCCAAAATCTCTTGTTTTCAAGTTATTTGTTGCATCTAAGAAGTATTAAAGAAGGATAAAACCTTTTTAAGTGTTTTTTAGGATAAACAAACAACATCTGGGTAGTGTTCTTCAAGTTATTTGAAAATTTAGTATTCTTCAAGTTCCTAGAGTTTTTCTACTGTTTAATCAAACTTTAAAAAATTTGTTGTTGTTTTGGGTTGAAATCAGTAAAGAGAAGTGTTTAGTGAAAGAAAAGGTCAAAACAAAAGTTTAGTGAGTTTTTAGTGTGTTTTGGGCAAATTAGCAGTCTGTTATCGAACAGAGTACAGACCTGCAAGTTTTGGATTATTATCCATCCGACAGTCGTGCGACTCTAGGCTCATCCGACTTTGGCCCATCCGACTGTCGTGCGAATTTCAAAAAACAAACCATCCGAACTTACTTTTAAAAACTCATCCGACCTTTAGGCTCAAAGCTCATCCGACTTTCGGACGAAAATCTCATTCGACTTTCAGACCACACTCAACTTCATCCGACAGTCGGATCACCTAAAGCTCATCCGACCTTTGGAACTTCATCCGATCTTCAGAACTTCATCCGACCTTCGGATCACCTAAAGCTCATCCAACCTTCGAAATTTCATCCAACTTTCGGACCAAAAGCTCATCCGACTTTCGGATAACAATCAACCTCTTCGACAGTCAAAGAAACACAAATCCAAGAACTCTCGGTCCATCCGACTTTCGGACCATCCGACAGTCGCATCAAGTCACACTTGGAGAACTTCACCCAATTCTCAAACACTTAAACCAACTTCACAAGTTTTTTCACACACACACTAACCATTCTATTTCAGGGAGAAAGATCCAAAGTAAAGATGAGTTCAAGCAACGAAATCCTCGCCATAGGAACAGACACTAAACCTCTAGTACTTTTCAGAAATGAGTACAATGTATGGAAAGGGAGGTTTATGGACTTCATAGAGCATAATGAAAAATATGGTGAAATGATGAAAGACAACATTCTAAACGGTGATGCCATCTTTGAGAAATTTGTCGAGGCTGTTCTAGAAAACAATCCACCAGTTCTTGCTGAAAGGAGACGGAAACTCCCATCAGAACTAACTGCAAAAGAGAAAGACCGTGCACGCGCCGACAGAGACGCAAAATATTACTTAAAACAAGGGCTATGCGCGGAAATCTACTAAAAATAGATAGTTTGACTTCTGCCAAAGAAATTTGGGACGAAGTAAAGCAACAAATGCAAGGTACTGAGCAAGGGTCATTTATCAGGGAAACACAACTTGTTAACACCTTCCGGGAATTCAAGGCCAGGGAGGGTGAACTGTTGCAGGACACTTACAGTCGCTTCTGCAGATTGTTGAACGATATGAGAAATCATGGCGTAACGAGATCCGATCTAGATATAAATGTTAACTGGATCAATGCACTTGGTCCTGAATGGAGTGAACATGTTCGCTTGTATAAACATGTTAATCGGAATCTCAAGGCGGTATCTCACCACTCAATTTATGAGGACTTGAATCAGTTTCAAGATGAGGTTCTCACCAAACTTTCAATGAAGCAACCGTCTGACCCGGTTGCATTAGTGGCTGAAAGGAGACCGCGGGAATCATCAAGAGGCGGCAAAGGGAAGCAGGTTGTGATCGACTCCGACTCCTCAGAAGGAGAGATGGAGATGTCAGAAAAGGATGCGGTACTGAAGGCTATGTCATTGATTACGAGAGCTTTCCAGAACAAATACGGAAAGACTAACAACCGACAACGGTACACATCCGGATCTAGAAGAAGTGAGGGAATGGTAGCTGATGAGAAGAGGAAAACAGACAAACCCGCAGAACCTCAGGAAGAGGAAAAGAAATGCTACAACTGCGGTAGAACAGGGCATTTTATCAAAGACTGTCGAAAACCCAAGACCAAAGATGCCGAATACTACCGTAACAAACTACGGTTGACAAAGAAAAAGGAGAGTGGGAGAGTGATGCTTGTTGAAGAAAATCAATTTTTGTCCGACATAGAGGATTCAGACGAAGATAGCACTGATCAAGCTCATTTTTGCTTGATGGCTCATGACGTGGTCTCCTCCGATGATGAGAATGAGAATGAAGCTGATGGGGCTGATGAATTTGAAGAAACACACACTGATGATGCAGGTGTTTCTGGGAAGGTAAACATTGAGTATGCTCAAACACTGGTTGAACACATCGAACGACAAAACCGCAAAATCTCTAAGTTGGAACACTGAATCAAGAATCAATCAACTTCTAACTTAGACAACCTTCAAACAGAATTAACCGCTAAAGAAAATGAACTAAATACCTTAAAAAGTGAAAATGAGGTAATAATTCATAACTTAAAAGCGGCCAAAGTCTCAGCTGAAGAAGATTTTAAGTTTTTGCATAAAGAATGGTGTCAATTATACTAAAAAATAAAAGATCTCGAAGACCTGTTAATTAAAAGAGATCAAACGGCACAAACCATTTTTCTGAATAAACCTAAGGATGTTAAATTTTCTAAATGGACATACGAAGGTTTAGGTTACGTTAATCCTCACATAAGTGACAAGATAAGCGCTAAACAATTGTACGATTTTGAATACATGAATATGGGATTAACCAAGCAAATGGTGTTCGTTGGACAAATCGGCGAATTGTCCGAGGAGGAACACAAGAGACGCATCACGAACAGAGCTTCAACCTCATACGACTACGAAAGCCTAAATCAGTCGTACATAACCGAAGTCTTCAAACCCACAATCTACGATGACTACTTCCGAAGCTACTCCCAAACAGAAATGGAGTCATTACCATCAATCTCAAATTCTCCACCCGAGCCTCGTCTCTACATCCCTCATATGGATCTACAACGACACCTCGAGTTAGTTGAACTTGAGCTTGTCCATAGATCCATTGTCTTTGACTTTGAAAAAGCAACTCTTCATAACCTGATTGATCACCTTGCCACTGAGAATACCAATTCACAAGACTCTGCTGCCATAAGCACGTCTAAAATCCGGATTCCACACGTGCAAGAAGGTGAATGTTCAACATCTGGAAACTCAAATTTCGACATACATGCAAGTGATGTATCCCCAATGAATCTTGGTGAAAATTGTGAACAATGCAGAAAATTAGAAAAATCATTATTCACTCTTCATGAGAAACTTAATACACTTGAGAATGATTTTTTCAGAATGCAAACAATTGAATCCAATCACTTTAAAGGAAAAGCCAAGATAATTGATACTCCGTTATCACGAAAGAATAGTACATTGAAACCATCCAAATCCAAAACAAAGCTAATCAAGAAACAAATAACACGCTCTTGCCCTAAGAATGATAGTTTGGAAATGTTTGCTTCTAACCCAAATGTCCTTCTAGGTGGAAATGTGAAGAACGAGAGAAAACAGATTTTTGGATGGCGAAAGAAGCTAGAAGAGAAAGATGGAGGAAGACAAGACGAAGAGTGTTTGATTTACCCAACTATTTTCAATAAACAAACAACTTTATTACTTTGTAATGATTCGTCAATCGTAAATGTTAAACCTGTTCGAACTCCACTTGATTATGTTAAAACTGAAATATTTTGCATGAGTGATGGTTGCATGGAAGGACACTGTACTTTCAAATGTGTGTATGATGATGATAGAAAGAAACGAGGGATCAAACTGAATTCAAACTATAAATCCTTTGAATCCACTCATGAACAAGCTTCCTTCATAAACAAACGAGGTAATAAAATTACCTATTGGCGAAAGAAACACTCAACAAAAGCAAAATTCCAAATGAGTAACAAAAATGTGCCTTTTAAAAAAAATCCAGAATCAAAATCTACCAATGGGCACACTTCATGGACTCCAAATCGTAGATATCACAATAACTGGAATCACGCCAATCCTAATGCTGCCAAACCAACTGTCACAAATCACTTGAGTAAGCAAACTCAATTCAAACAACATAAACAACCTACAGTTCAATACAAACCCATCAAAGTGATAACTGAAACAACCAAAGCAAGACTTCCAAAGAAATCAAGTGCATACATCGACGATGATGTCTCACTACCAAACGGTTGTAATCACGTGGTTATTGAACAATCCGTCACCACATCTCGAACAACCAATGCCCCCGCAATATCCAAAGAAAGCACAATACCATCAACGTCTCAACCACAAAAAATGTCACAAGTTTGTACTGCCAACATACTAAAAACGAACTTATTAATTGAAGCTACATGTGATACTGTTGTTTCTGCTAACAATCAAGGACCCAATACACAATGGGTACCTCAACAAATTTTGTCTTCCATGTGCAGATATCTAGCCGATGGTACTTGGACTCCGGCTGCTCGAAGCATATGACGGGCGAAAAGAGTCTCCTTACGAACTATGTCCCAAAATACTCGGGAAATGTTCATTTTGGAAACGACCATGTGGCTCCAATAATGGGAACTGGAGACATTATCAAAGAAAATATAAAAAAAGCAAAGTATCGTATGTAGAAGGGTTGGGACACAACTTATTCAGTATTTGGCAATTTTGTGACAAGGGGTTAGAAGTTAACTTCAAGGCCAAAACTTGTTTAGTTAAGACTGAAAACGGTGATGTGGTACTGACTGGGTCCATAAGGTCAAATCTGTATACCATTGATCTTGCAGATCTGGAAGGCAAATAGTCAGTATGTCTTCTGTCCAAGGCCTCATCTGAACTGACGTGGATGTGGCATCGCAAACTCTCTCATCTCAACTTCAAGAATATCAACAAGTTGGTCAACGGTGATCTGGTTCGCAGACTGCCCAAACTGAAGTTTGAAAAAGAGAACCTCTGTGAGAGAGGGAAAATGAAATGGGCATCTCACAAAATCAAATAGGTGTCCAGCACAAAAGCTCCTCTCCAACTGCTGCACATGGACTTGTGCGGGCCGATGAGGGTTCAGTCTTGTAATGGGAAGAAGTACATTCTCGTGATAGTTGATGACTATTCGAGATACACTTGGGTCAAGTTCTTGAGGGCGAAGGATGAAGCTCAATCTACAATCATCTCGTTCCTCAAACAGGTGCAGAATCAATCACAAGGAAAGGTTGGAACTATTCGAACCGACAATGGCACCGAATTCCAGAACAAAGTCCACAGTAAATACCGTCAGCAATGCTGCCACTGAGGATCACGAAAATAGCACTCCTTAGTCCTTCCCAGAATCATCCACTCCTGAGGGTGAACCATCCATTCAACAACGTCTGGATGAATTCTTTCCCCAGGATATTACTGATGAAATCACTGATAACACTCTTCCTCATAACACCAGATGGACGGCTGCACATCCAGAGACGCAAATCATTGGAGACAAAGATGCCAGCGTTCAGACCAGATCTGCCACAGCAAATGAGTGTCAGTTCTCCAGCTTTCTTAGTATGTTAGAACCCACACGAACAGCTGACGCACTACAAGACCCGGACTGGATTCTTGCCATGCAAGAAGAGCTAGATCAGTTTACCCGTTTAAAGGTTTGGAGACTGGTGCCTCGACCCCACGACAAGACCATTGTTGGCACCAAATGGGTATTCAAGAACAAGAAAGATTCCGACGGTGTGGTAATTCGGAACAAAGCCAGACTAGTAGCGAAAGGATACAATCAACATGAGGGTATTGACTACGATGAAACCTTTGCTCTTGTTGCCCGTATTGAAGCCATCCGAGTTTTTCTCGCGTATGCTGCTTACAGGGACTTCAAGGTGTACCAGATGGATGTCAAAACGGCATTTCTGAATGGAATCCTTAAGGAAGAAGTTTATGTATCTCAACCAGAAGGCTTTGTTGATCCCAAATGACCGACTGGCGTTTACATCCTTGATAAGGCCCTCTATGGACTCAAACAGGCTCCACGGGCTTTGTATGATGTTCTCTCGGCCTACCTGGTTCGTGAAGGATATTCGAAGGGACGAATTGACACCACACTCTTCACCAAGAAAATTGGGGATGACTATATTTTGGTTCAGATATATGTAGATGATATTATATTTGGCTCTACAAACTCACAGTCCAGCCTAGAGTTTTCAAAATTAATGGCGAGCAATTTTGAAATGAGCATGATGGGAGAAATGAATTTCTTCCTCAGCTTACAAGTCAAACAGATTTCCAATGGCATTTTCATAAATCAGTGCAAATATATTAACGATTTATTAAGAAAATATGAAATGTCGGACTGCTCGTCTAAATCAACCCCCATGTCTTCTAAAACCAAATTGTCTGCTGATTCTGATGGAAAGGCAGTCGATTTGAAAACATAACGGGGAATGATCGGCTCTCTACTGTATCTCACGGCTAGTAGACCAGATATAATGTTTTCTACATGTCTCTGTGCTTGTTTTCAGGCAAATCCCATTGAATCACATTTACTTGCCGTGAAACGTATCCTCAAATACCTGAAAGGGACCCCTGACCTTGGTCTGTGGTATCCCCGCGACTCATCATTTGAACTGCTTGCATATTCCGACTCGGACTATGTCGGGTGTATGTTAGACAGGAAAAGCACGTCAGGGAGTGCACACTTCTTGGGCGATCGTTTGGTCTGCTGGAGTTCAAAGAAACAAAACTATGTTTCTACATCAACTGCCGAGGCTAAATTTGTGGCAGCTGCAAGTTGCTGCTCTTAGAGTCTGTGGATGCGAACTCAGCTGCGGGACTTTGGTCTTACCTACTCCAAGATTCCCCTGTTGTGTGATTCTCAGAGTGCCATTGGCATTTCCTGCAATCCTGTCCATCACTCCAAAACCAAGCATATTGATATCAGGTATCACTTCTTGAAAGACAACGTCGAAAAGGGTCTGATTGAGCTCTAGTACGTTCCCACTGATCATCAGCTGGCTGATCTGTTCACTAAACCACTGGACGAAGCCCGCTTCTCATTTCTGGTTTCCAAGATCGGCATGCTTAATCTCAAACTCTAATTCTCTACTGTTTTCATGTCTTGAACAAATTAACTGTTTTCTCTGTGCAGTTATACAGGTGCTCCGATCTAGGGGGAGCGTTGCGGATTCACTAGTGAACACAAATGTTTTCCGTGCATTCGTGTAGGGGGAAATGTGCAGTATTCATCTTCACAGATGATACTTTGTCAGATGTTAATTTTTATTGTCTGTGTTTATGTCACCAAAAATGCAATAGAAAAACCACAAAATGAATAACAAAACAAAGTATTAATAATAACTTTTGTCAAGGTGAAATTGAAAACCATAATGAAAATCACAAAAAGAAGCAAAATGACCTTTTGGGCTTAAATAATGCTGCAATTTAAGTCATGGGTCTAAACATCCAGCTTAGACCAAACGGGGCGATCCGACAGTCGGATCAAAGCCCCGATCCATCCGACCATCGGATAGCTCTATTTATAGGCAACCCGACGGTTCCTTTCCTTTCACGCTTCCGAGAATTCAAAAAGCCAAAACCACTATTCAACTTCTTCCCTCTCAACTACTTTCGATCGAACTTACTTGAAGTGAAATTTGTTGTGTTTAAATCACACAAAACTGAAAGGTAAGAGGATTGAAACAAGAATGGGTGAATCTTCTGTGGTTTAAATGTCAAAAATCCGTTTCTTTTTGGTTTAACAACCCCTGTTTATCGAACAGTGGGTTTCTCTGTGTTTCTTGAATCAAAACACCATTAATGGTGTTGTTTGTAATGTTTGACTGATATAATGTGATTCTTGAATGTATGCGCACACAATGGCACAAATTTCATGTTCTAGGTCACACAAAATCGAGTTATTTGTAAATCCATTGTGTGGGTGTTGGGCACTGTTCTTCACTATGAAGAACAGAGGGTTTCAAGTTCAAATGTACTTAAAATAGCATTGTTTAGGCTTGTTTGAGAGTGCAAACTTGTTTGGGGTTAAATTCCGAGTCATTTGGTACCAACTTTGAGTCTCTGAACTTAGTTTATGTCAAAAATCACTTTGGACTTAATATGACCTAAGCTGGGTGTTCTTAACAGTCGGATGAAGGAAATGGAATTTCATCCGACAGTCAGATGAAATTGATCTATCCGACTTTCGGATGAAGTTTGGTCTATGCGACTTTCGAATGGCTAAGGTTACACCATGCGACCTTTGAAATAAAACAACTCTGAAAAGACCAAGTCGTTGGTCCATCCGACTTTCGGATGAAACAGTCCCATCCGACTTTCAGATGAAACAAGGTCATCCGACTTTCAGATGAAACAAGTTCATCCGACTTTCAAGTGAAACATGTTCATCCGACTTTCAAGTGAAACATGTTCATCCGACTTTCAAGTGAAACATGTTCATCTGACTTTCAAGTGAAACATGTTCATCCGACTTTCAAGTGAAACATGTTCATCCGACTTTCAAGTGAAACATGTTCATCCGACTTTCAAGTGAAACAAGTTCATCCGACTTTCAACTTAAACAAATTCATCCGACTTTCGTATAAAATCAAATCCATTTGACTTTCACATAACTGCTATATTCATGCGACTTTCGGATGAAATTAGTCCATCCGACTGTCAGGATAACCTTCATGCGACTTTACTGCTCATGCGACTTTCACCTCATCCGACTGTCGCATAACTTAAGCTTATCCGACTTTCAACACTTAGAAATTTTTGTGCCTTGCTTCAAATTTCATAAGTTAGATAATCAAAGTCAAAGTCAACACCCAACATTCACATGTGCATAGAACCTAACACACATATTCATTCATGAGTTCACATGTTCATCAGCAAATATCTGTCTTTTCTCTTATCTAATATGATCTATCTTATCTGTGACAAATGGCTGCTAATCAACCCCTTCCCGAGGAAAGCCTAGTCCCTGCTGCTGACAGGCTTGAAACTTTGAGCAACAACGTATATTTTGATCTAGCCACCGACACCAAAATCCCCATAATCACTGAAATTATCCATGCCCATCCTCTCCGCCAAGCCATCACTAAAATCCCAAACACATCACCACCCATGTACCTGAAATCTATCTACAACAATTGTGGTACACTTTTACTGAGGGTGTCACCCGCTTGGGACACAAGTGCCTCCGGGGTCGTATTGAGAATATCCGCACAACTCTTTCTGCCGTCCGACTGAGAAACCTATTGGACCTACCTGCTACTGATCACTATCCAGGAAGAGCTGACTTTGATGAAAATACCAGTGTAGATGCGGTACTAGACCTAATCAAAGGTCTTGGATATCAGGGAGAACTAAACCAAATTCATCAATTCAGACGAACAAATCTTGCGCCTCTTTGGCAGACGCTAGCCACCATTATCTCCCGTACCCTGACTGGTATTCACCGAGGCACCGATGGCGGCTCCTACTACTCCCTACTCTTGTTGGCTGGTGTTGCTTACCACCGCCACTTGGACTATGCCACCATCATATTCGAGGAGATCGTCCAAATGGTCAAGGAAAAGGAAACCTCTCGCCAGAAAACCTTTATACCTTTTCAACGATTCCTGACCATCTTCATTGCCACAGACCTGGAAACCTACCACACCATCCCTCGGCGACTTAAAAGCCCACAAGTGCAAGTACAACGCATCGCCAGATTCTTATGAATCAGAGACCTTCCCGATGTTGTAGCCATGACCGTACCAGTTGCCCTTCTTCGAACACTGAATCAGGAAAGTGAGGTAGTGCGCGAGTATATGAGGGTTAATAGGATTGCTCCTCCGGCGCAACCAGAGCCGGTTGTGCTTGCCCCGGGAGCAGTAGTACCTGGTGAGGGTCCTAGTGGTATTAGGGCTCGGGTGTGCAGGGGTGCCCCGAGCAGGGTCGTGATTGAGAGAGAAGAATATGTTGAGAGGGGTAGTGGAAGTGGTGAGGGAGGAGAGATACAAGAGAGCGAGGGAGTTGTAATCAGTGACTCGGAGGCCTCCACCCATGCTGAACCAGAGAATAAGTCCTCCACAGAAAGGACTCAAACCGAATTCTCCTCCTCAGGACAATCCATCTCATTTGGTCCACGACCTTCTCCCGTCCGCGTCGAATCCACTGGCATGCAACAAGCTTCTGATCACCCCGAGGACATCCATCATGATTTATCAGACATATCTGCCACCTTTGGTGATGTACCAGTTATGGAAAGAGAAGACGAAGAAGTAGAGGTTGTAGAGAGTGATAGTGCTAGTGAGAGAGAAAATGATGAGAGTGAGTACACCAGACCGAGAAAGCCGGGAAGCCTCATCTACTACCGGTCGGGAAACTGTTCCGACTGGTATTGAAACAGACACTGGCATCCCACCAGTGCGTGCACCTCACCCCACCAGCCACTCTGCTTCTACTCAAATGGAAGTGGTTTCATTGCACGGGGATCTATCACATACGCAGTCAGTAACTCGTTCGGAGTTTGCTGGCTTTGAATTCAGTGGACCGCCTCCCCCGTCCACATCTTCTTTCGGAGCACCATTGAGTCTAGCGCCACCCTTAACTGGTTTTCAATCATTTGCTAGGACACAATCTGCATTAGCACGTCTTCGTGACGTTGCCAGAATGCTCGTAGCGGCCTCTACCGCAGAGGTAACGCGAGGATCGAGCGGAAGTCCCTCTAGTGCTACAATTGTGCCAACACTGCGTGAGGGCCACGGGTCTGAAAGACCTGTGCCAACCGAGCCTCTTGGTGAGGTCGGGGTTACACCGGAGCTTAGGTCTTTCCTAAACTCTAAGTTCTCTTCTCTAGACTCTGGCCTGAGGGAGTATGTCAACGCACAACTCCACTCTGAAATCGACTCCCTCAAAGCCCAAATCCGAGCCCTGGAAAACCGCCCACCTACCGTCATTGAGCGAGATTATTCAATCGATGAACTCAAGGACATCTTACATGTTAAACTGAAAAGTGTTGCCCATCCTACACCCGAACAATCAACCATCCTAGCAGCACTACAACACCAACCCCAGCCCTCCTCCTCCAGCTCCACCACCTTCCAAGATACTGTCCTACAAGCCTTAAATGCCTTAACCTCTACCGTCTCAAATATTAGCAAAAGGCTGGAAGTCGTGGAAGAGTCTTGTAAGGCTCAATCAGAAACACGCAAGCGTAGGCATGATGATCCTGAGGATCCAGGACATCAAAAGGGGGAGAAGCGGCAGCGGCGTTACATTGGGGCTCAAAGCACAGTACTCCGAATCGAAGCCGCCCAGTGTCAAAGCCGTTAGAGGGTCAAAACGGCAGAGGGAGTGGGGGTAAACAACAACAAACTGAGCCTGCTACTGAGCCTACAATGGCAGAATTTGAATTTGAAGTAGGTCAGGGGCAGAGTTAGAGGTAGAAAGACAAGAAACCCCAACAATCATCCCAACAATCCAAACTCCTACAATCCAAATCCCACAAATCCAAACACACTCAAAAGAGCCAGAATCCTCTCATCCCGAATCCTCAACAGAAAAATCCAAAGGCAAAAGGCCAATTACAGAGGAAGTAGAAGAGACTCCACTAATCAACATCCGCAAAGTCTTCACAACGGTGAACAAGGAGCTGCTTGACATCTTTCCACCTGAACAGGGACAATTCAACATTGTGCCCATCGATCTTATAAGTCAGCAGCAACCTCAAGGGTCTGAACAGAAAGAGGGTGAGTGGCCGGTACCTGCAACTTACCATGGAGGACCTATGCCCTTGGCCACTCACGAAAGAGTAATAGCAGAAAGGCCAAACATCAGAAATATCAGGCCTAGGGAAGCTCTGGCTAAAGACCAACCTTGATGGCCCACACAATGGTTAAATACTCCGTATCTTGAAGAAAGAATTCTGGGTATCTTCTCAGAGGTTGTGAGAGAGGTTGATGATCTATATGTGCTAAACTCAGCAGAACATGAAAAAGCCGTCAGATTCGCCGCCACCTTCCATACAAGTGAGAAACAACAAGTGGCCTCCAAACATCCAATTGTCAAGATCGAGTTCGTGTACTTGCGTAACTTCCTCAACTATCAAATGGTTCACTTCCATGTAACCAGAGCAGATGGGAAAAGATATACATTTCATGAGGTCGAGCTTAGATTCTTGAATTTGGGAGACATAACTCATATGGAAGATGAGCTGGCTTGCAAGCTTGAAAAGACCCGAGAAGAACAAAGGGCTCTCCAAGTTGTCAGAGACTTTATGAGAAAGAAAATCATTCTGTGTAGAACCCACGATTTACAGCTTGGTGTTGAGGCTGGTCTTGCAAAAATAAATCTTCAAAGGCCTAACCAACAACATTGAAAGCTAGACACACACAGAAAATAATTATTATAGAAGAATATGATGAAGACTACGAAGGAGCGGATGGATTCGTCATGCCAAATCTTAACGGAGAGAAAGCATTCCTTCGACTTTCAGAACTCAGTGCATATTCTGACGGAACGCTTCAAAGATGCATATCCAAATTCCGCAGAACATGCTTCAGAAACCGCCACCTCCTTGATCAATCAGAATTGGTAAAAATTACCAGAATAGCAGATCAGTTGGAGGACAAGATTCAGGAAAGAAAGGCCATCCGGAGTTGGGAAAGACTCCTGGGTCAGAGGAGCAGATGAAATCAAAATTACCTGCTTCAGCACAAGGCAACAAAAAGGGGAGATTGTTAGATATTAAATAGTTTGTTAGGCTTGTGTTCTTTTGTTTTGTAATATGTTTAACTAGATTAGTTTATTATATGGGCTTGGCCCACTTTTCTTATATGTATTAGTTAGTCTAGTTAATAGATGGTATTGGGCCATAAGGCTTTAGGGCCCATGTGCCTATTAGTATTGAAAGCCTTGCAAACCTAGTTTGCATGGCAACTCTTTGTAATACCAATCTCTGCATTCACGTTCAAGAAATACTAAGAGAGATTCTTGAAAGTTTATACAAAGTGTTCATACTTGTTCATATCAACTTCATCATCTTTACCTCAATTATTCTTGTTTACTCATCTTTTACACCACAAAGGACTTTCAGTGTGTTATTTGATCCAGTCAAAAGATACGTGCTTATGGTATGATAATGAGTAAATAGTGTGATAGAGGTCAGCTGTTGTTGAATGGGGCTGGGCTAGTTTGCTATTGGTTGCACAGTTCTAGATCTTCTGATGCATTTGTTGCAACGGAAGGGGTTTAATTGTACCAAGTAGGAAAGGGCTATCGGTAAACCTTTGCCTTGACCCGTATTGGTTGTAGGTTCTCCGTCGAACCGCCGGTCCTCAGGAATTATGTGATTGTCTGTTTCTATTGTTGATTGTGTTGGTTGTTGCTGATGACTATTTTTGTTTGTAGCTTCAATTCACTTAGCTTTGTGCTTGACATGCGCGTACCGGTGTATATTTTTAGTGTAAATATTATAGAGTACACATGGTGTTTTAAAAGTTGTTTCACCTAAAAAGTAGACTACACGCGTGATAGGCAAGTAACACTTATCCGTATATAGTATAGCTCTTTTGGTAAGACCGAGTATCGAACTCAGGGAATGGAGGCTCCTAAAAATCAACCTTCACTATTATCTAGTCGACAACAAGGCAGGAGGCGAAACAAACGAAAGACTACAACTAAACAACTAAAAGCAAGGAAACAAAGACAACACAGGAGTAATGCAATAGGAGGGAATTCAAAGCAGGAAGGTACTCATTCGGATTAGATACACTCTAGTCAAATGTATTAAAATACATAATCATGTGATATGACTATATTGACTTATTAAGCACTAAGGGTACGAAGTATACACATTCCAATTAGTAATTCATCTATAGACACAACGAATTACACCAAACATATAAGCATAACTTCTTGATGTATAAGGCTTTTAAACTGAAAAATAAAACTAAATACCCGATCATAGATGGAGAAAAGATATCATGACTCAACCCGTGATTAGCCAATTCATTAGCATATCTTCTTGATGATTCAAACAACACATCAAACACAAATGAGCATAACTTCTCATAGCATAAGGACAGATACTTGGTTTAATATCCGAAATCCCAAACCATCATCCACGAACCTCATGTAATGCCACAAATGCACATACCAAGTCTAACTACACCAAGATCCACCAACCTAGTGCCAATCTTAACATAACTTAAACGTGTTTAAATATACATACACTTGAAGATAAGCATTTCACACATAAATTCAACCTAACATAGATGCATAAAACACTCACATGGGCTAGAAATAACATCACTACCACCAAATATAGTTGTCATTGAATCAAAACACAATATCATCCAAGTCAACAAAAGTCAAACCATCATAAATACATAATACAAATAACTAGAACATGTCTAATCCAAATGAATCAAAGTATACGACTCATAGTTCCTAAAAACAAACCCAAATCATACAAACAATCAGATTCAACATAATCAAAAAGGAGAGATTATACCAAACCCGAAATAGAGACAAAATGGGATGTGCAATGAGCTACATACTCCCTTCTAAGCTTGAAAAACCTTCCATTGCACCAAGAATCACCCTCCCATCATTTGGAATGAAAGGAGGAGCTTCAGAGCTCCTGGAACCAGAGAAAACGAGAGAGAAACGAACTGAAGATAGACTGCCCTATTCTGAGGCTGAGATTCTGTCTTGAATTGCTAAATTATGGATAACACGGTCCGTGTAGGTCAACACGGCCCGTGTTGACCAAAGTTGACCATAGGAGTGTAGCATAACACGAGGGAGGCAGAATGGCATGTACACGGCCACATACACGGGCCGTGTTCCAGGCCGTGTAGGCTTACATGGCCATGTAGCAAGGTGTGTTGGCTGCCGTTTCTGGCTAGGCTCGATACTTTTTATGGATCTTCGTCTTTTATGCTTCCTTTATCATCGATCCATCATCATGAGCCTACAAAACAGATTTATAAGATATTAGGCATCAAATCATGTAAATCTGGCAATAAAAGTGCCAAAATGCGGGAAATCCATTATAATAAATATGTATAATTCAGTACATATCAGTGCTAATTCCCCACTTTTAACCCATTTTGTAGGTTTTGGTAAGTACAGCTGTTTAGCTAGGGGTTGTGTGTGAAGGAGAATTTGACCAACGCTTTGATATTGTATTTTTAAAAGTGATGAACCATGTTTTGTACAACTTTTGTAACACAACATATACTGTAGTTTTGTAAACAGTATGTATTACATTTGTGCGTGTTATTGTGTATCATTATTTAAAATGCTCCTGCAGCGATTTAAAAAAATGACTTGAGATTTTCGGTGTTACATTATGTAACATCCGTAAAACTGGCCTAGTCGTTAAAGGGTCGGTGGTGAGTTTATTGTGTTTGTTTACGTGTGTTCACATCTAATTATATGATTAAAATAAATATTTATGTCGTATGGGTTTATGTTAATAAACAAATTCGTTTTTGAACGAGGGTTATAGAAAATACCTCGTAGCATGGTAATGGATTATGGAAAGATTGTTTAATTGGATTAACTGTATGCTAGAAAACAGTAGGATACTCTAGTGTTTGTAATAAACTAAAAAGGATTTTTTTACACTTTATGTTGCAATGGTTAGATATATATGTATGTGATATGGAGATATGTATGTATGGATTTCTATGAATAAGTGGCCACCTCATGCTATATTTAAAACATTAAAATGAAGTTAGGTGATTCCTCCTCATACTTGTGAAGTGGTGAGTATGTGCCTACGTGTGTGGTGTATGCTTGTTTTGATTTTACCAGAGATATATCCTGAATTTGGTATGTGTAAAAGTGTAAGTGTGTGTGTATGTGAGTTTTGAAGAAACAAGAAGAAAATCAAGAATAAAGCTAGAACTTAAAACTTGGAAGTTGATTTGGTGTGTTTTATTGCAAGAAAAGGTTGGTTAATGTTTTTAGTATGGTTTATGATTAATTTGGTTATATGTTTGCTGGTATGATTGTTAGAACATGTTGAACTCCATTAATGGAAGTTTGAAGTTAACTTGTCATATGGGTTTTGTTGGTTTTGAGATTTTAATTGGTTTTGGTAGGTTTATGATGATTGTATATGTGTTATATGAGGTTGTTTGTAATTTGGAAGTGTTTATTAATGATTTGAAGATTTCCAGATTGTATGTATGTATGTGGGTTTTCTGCTGTAAGAAGAACATGGAAGTAGATGAAGTTGAGATGCTGAATGGGGTCCAACTTTGGCCCCGGGCTTGCTAAAAGTCATCCAGCTTTGGCCCCGGCTTGTTGAAAGTCGCCTGACTTTGGCCCGGGCAAGCTAAAGGTCGTCCAAATTTAGGCCCCGGGTCGTCCGACTTTTGGGCCCCGTCCGACTTATTGAAGAGGGTCTGACTTAGGCCCCGTGCGACCTGAACGGGACCGACTTGTTTATGTTTGTTTCACATGTGAAATTTAACATTTTGGTTATGGTTTTGTTTGATATACATATATGTGAAAGTATATTTATGAATCGAAGACCGATTTCGGTATTGTTGTGTTCTCAGGAACTACAAAGACTCGGTGAGATTAGAAAAATGAGTACAAAGATTGAGAACAAAGGTGAGTGAATGTTTACTCACGAGTGGTATTGGTGGTAACTGTTATGGTTACTTGATATTGAGATGATTGATGTTATGATAGACTGTTTAGTCTGATAAATTGTTGATCGAGAATTGAATAATTGCTTATGTATTATCTGATCGAGTTATGATATGTGTTCATGGTTTGCTGTGTACTTGGTATTTCTTTGTGCCCAGCCATTGTGAAAGGGCTGGTAGTGACCAACCGTTGTGAAAGGGCGTAGGGGTCAGCTATGCGTGTAGTTCAGCTGGGCCTGATTGCTATTGATCGAGCGGTTGTAGAGCCTCTGGTGCATACGTTGTATCAAAGGGGATCTAACTGTGTCAATTGGTGGTGGGCTGTCGGTAAACCTTTGTTTGGCCCGCATTGGTTGTAGGTTCGGCAGAACCGCCGGTCCTCTGGATTTGAGAGATTGATGGTTTGACTGATTGTTGGTTGACTGTTCTTTGAGTTGATTGTTGTTGATAGCTGTTTGTTTGTAGATTCCATTCACTTAGCTTTATGCTAATTCCCCATTGTTGAACCTTTTTGCAGGTTCGGTGAGTATAAATGTTTAGCTGGGGTTTGTGTGAGAAAGGGAATTTGACCAACGCTCTGATATTATGGTTTGAATAGATACGAGCCATGTTTTGTAATATTTTGTAACACAATGAATACTGTATTTTGTAAACAGTGTATTGCATTTGGGGGTAATTGTATTTGTGAAAAATTAGTAATGCTTCCGCAACGATTTAAAAAAATAGCTTAAGATTTTCGGTGTTACACATTGTGATTCAATTTGGGTTTAAATACCCTTCTATACTTTCTTAGTTGTTAACTTTAGTCCTTTAATATTTGTCTTAAAACAATTATTTAAAGAACCAATCAATTCGAATTTGGAAGTGTGTATTAGAATAGGAACAACCTGGTGTTACATACCTATGACAGTGTCTATGAGGAATTCTCAACTACGTATTAATATCCAATATTAGTTGTTGACCTGCTACCTAGAGCCATATTATATCCCAGAATACTCGATACAACGCACCTCTATTTCCACTATTAGTTGTTAACCTGCTACCTAAAGTCATGTTGTCATTCTCATAACAACAAGTCGTCACAAACACGTTTTTTTAATAAACCCAAATTATTTTGGGATTACTATTAACATGAAAATAGTGAACTCCTTCTAGACCATTTATGTAATTCATCTATCCAAACATAGGGATAATTATAAAATTGTATGTTCGGAAGCTATCGATCATGATATATATGTGAATTACTTGTTACATCTAGTTTCATTCGTTAGTTTCAATATCCATAGTTAAACTCTCAGAGAAGGTAGAGTTGTACTTGGCAATAGTCATACCGCCCTTCTTCAAATCATGAAACTCCCTTTTAGCCCGCTGCCTAGCCCCCAAGTTGCAGAAACGGTTTTGCAACTTCTCTTTGAAAATACCCTAGGTTAGGTTCCTCCTGGTCACTTCTAATAGTGGGGCCTCAATAGAGTCCCACCACTCTAAGACCTCCTTCTATAGCACATGAATCACATAGCCGACCTGCTGCTCCTCAGTAAACACACCAGAGTTGTAGATCTGCTCCATCTTACGGATCCAAGGTATGTAAGTGCTTCCCTGAACATCCTGTAGGTGCTTCCTACTTAGGTGGTTTGCACTCCCTGAACATCTTGTAGGTGCTTCCTCCTCGATACAACGCACCTCTATTTCCACTACCTAGATCCGTTCCCTGTCCAATTTGAATGTCACTATCGTCTCCTCCTTCCACATGTGTGGTCGACTTTTCTCCCAAAATTCCCGCTTCACGCATAGCTTGCCTCATCTGCCTAACTCCGCACTTTGCTTTTTCAATGCATCGTCTGTTTCCTTCAATATCCTCTCCAACTCCGCCACACGAATCATACTGCTAATGTTGTGTGCAGTACAACTGTTGTGCACAAATGTAGTTCTCGGGGGTGTTGGAACTCACTGAGTAATGGAAGACTTTAAAACATCACATTCATTAAAACAGTTATATCGTTTTAACCACACATTAGTTCAAAAACCACCGTTACGTCAATATCACATAATCAAATTCATTACACAACCACAACTCGGTTTCATAAAACATCATAAACATAAATAAACTACCCATTGGCATCCATCTCACAAGGTCAAACACCTAAGCAACCTGCATGAGCACAAGACACATTTCAAAAAAAAAGTGCCAGCTTATGTTTCATGAGTCAACTTAGTTAACATCACAAAATCATCACATTCAAAACATCCATAAAACATGTTTAGGTTATGGGTAATAAATCCCAAACCGTAACTTGACCCACTCGCATAACATTGTGAATCCCCGCATTGTCAAGTATCATCGCAAATATCAATAACAACATCATAAAGTATCATATTCATCTTTTATTTCATTATCATCTCATGCATCATTTATTCATTACTAAACATCATTTTATACATCCTTCTTATTGGGGTCAATCATCATACATTATTATCATCGCCACCCCAAATACCAAATGTGTGCCCGACAACCACTAGGGTTCCAAGGTTCATCCACACCGACACCACATATGTGTCTGGCAACTACTAAGCTCCAAGGTCTATCTACACTGGCAGAAATTCACTGAGCGTGTCCAACAACTATGGTACAAAGCAGGGTGCGACTCCCACTTGTACACACACTCCCATAATCCACCCGTTGTAGTTACTCTGTCATAAGTCGTTCAGGTGAAAGTACAACCGGTGCCCCCATCGCTAGGCCCTCCCTTCACCATCGTGGTGTCATGCATTTTAACCTCTATCCCTAGTCAAACACCACTCCAATATACCCGTGCATAAAACACAAGTACACCATGTGTTGTCATGGCTATTTAGAAACCTGACAACTAACCATTGCTTTGCTAGTATGTCCTAGAAGGAACACCTTTCCTACTAGCTATCATCTTTCATCTAGGAGTATGTCTACCCCCTACCAAATCATCATATCAATTCATCATGATCATCGTTTTATATATCTATACGTATATATACATGCATTGCAAACATCGTGTAAATCAATCACACGTCATCAATAAATAAGTAGCATGCATTACAAACAATCGTTGGTCAATCATAAACATTCATAAATAGATATATCATCTTAAAAACTGTTAATACTTTTAAAATAGATTTTGTCTTCGTGCTCGGTTTTGTAAAATAACTGAACCCATCTCAAATCGGACGAAAAGATCAACTCGGATCTACATTTGACAAGCTTCACACACAGATCGTCGAATCCCGTTCTTACAAGCTCCACAACACTCCTTGAGATCTCCGAAAATGAAACCGAAGTCGAAACAGTCTCACCGCAACTCCCGAACCTCGCAAACACGCAATAACCATGCCCCCAACACTAACACACGTTTTCTAGCCTTAGAATTTTTGGGATTCACTAAAGAGCTAAACACGTGACGGAAGCATAGAAAACACACAAAAACAAAGCCTTAATGAATCTCAATGGTGGTGGATCTTTGCACAAACACATGCAACCAAAGAAAGAAAAAAGGGAGAAGAAATATACCCTCTTGGAGCTGCTGGAAATCAACTAAACCAAGTGTGTGAGATGTTGCTTGAAACAAGAGGATTTAAGTCCTAGTTCATCTGTAGGGATTAGTGTGTGAGACCGCGATCAACAAACTAACGCATGGGACTCACCCTTTACTTGGGAATAGAGAGGGGAAACATAGCATGTCACAAGAGCGAGGCGAGGTTTGGAACTCTACTCCGAGAATGATTGAACTCTCATAACTGTAAGAAGAAAGGACTAGTAGCATTGCTGAGGAGTCATCTACAGAGGCTCAATCTATTTTGTAAGATATCTCTCTAGATTCTGACATCCCAGATAGACTAGTTTGATACCATTCCCCTTCGGGTCTTTTCTCATCTGCTTCCTATTCTCCTTCCCCGCCCCTGCAACGGGGCGGACCTTGTTCTTATTGAGCGTACCACCGCTAAAAAAGACTACAACCCAAAAAGAAATCTCGAGAGAGACATTTTCAAATTTCACATAGATGGATCTCTGACGATCTTGACACCAAGCACATAGCTAGCCTCACCCATGTCCTTCATCTCAAAGTTGGAGGACAACTACTGATTAGTGGAATTTTTCAATTCCTTGTCATTTCCAGCAGTAGTATGTCATCAACATACAAAGAAAGGATCACGAAACTATCTTTTTACCCTTTCACATAAACACAACAGGCCTCCACCATCGTAAACCCATCTACTAAGATGGCTTGATGAAATCTAAGGTTCTAGTACTAGCAAACCTAGGGGTGTAATCGAGCTAAGCCGAGACGACACCGTGCCAAGCTCGAGCTCCACTAGGTTCCAAAGATCGAGGCTCAAAACTCGACTCGAGCTCGGTCGAGCTTTAATTTTCAAGATCAAGCTCGACTCGAGTAAGTAATTGACACTCTCTAGCTCGACCCGGCTCGACTCGAGTAAAATTAGTTTAATAAAATTTTGTAGCAACAGATGTTAAAATATATTATGGAGTTCAAATGTCACATTTTCGAACAACAATTAACAACTAGCTACTATGGGTATAAAAGTAAATGGTGTGTATGTAAAAGGGTTAACTTGTAATTTAGTACAAGCTCGATTAGGCTCGTTAGCCTGGCGAGCTGAGTATTTCAAAGCTTGAACTCAGCTTGACACCCTACTCGAGTAGCTCGAGCTCGACTCTATTCAGCTTGACTCGATTTTGGTTATTTTTCGAGTTGGTCTCTTGATTACACCCCTAAGCAAACCAAGATCAACTCACCAACAAATGGTAGATGATGCTGGAACAACCTCAACTCCTTGTGCACAACCACACGTTCACTATTCTCTTAAGTAGTGTATAAACTCTCAAGTGTATAAGTTGCACAAGCAAGCAAGAGTGTTAGAGGAGGTTAAGAGAGGCCCTTATATAGACATAAAATGTCCCCAGCTTTCCTAAGGTTGGTGGTCAGCTCATAATTTCATTGGACCACAAGCTGGTCCAATAAAATGCAATTGTCAGTTGAAATTTTGCCTTCACGACCCCTCACGAGCTGTCACGGGCCGTGAATCCAAAAGGTATCACAACCCGTGCCGCCCGAAAGGGACTCTTGGGGGCACGGTGCTTCACGACTCGTGACGCATGCTTCACGGTCGTGAAGCATAGATCAGATTGAATTTGACCCTTTTGACCTATTCTTCTTTTAGTAGGCTATCGGGATTGTAACTTGGTGTGTGACCCAATAGGCTCGTGCTTTATCGGTAGTGATACCAGCCTACTTGTGTCAGTGGGCAGATTCCAACAAGAATCACTCTAAAAATGGGCAGAGTAATCGTACAAATCGTGACAATTCGTGAGAAATGGATGGGAAGCAATATATATATATATATATAGGCAAAATAGATGCGTTGCGCCACACTCTACCTCTTGACACACGTAACCTTCACGTGATCTGCCGCTCGAAAGCGTCGCGTCGCGATCTCAACTTTCTCGGAATTTCACTTTTTTTCTTTTCTTTTCTTTAAATAATAATAATATTCCGTAAATTATTATTATTAACAAATAAAATCCATAAATATCATTCATTTATTTATTTAAATAATTCACGAATAACATCCACAAAATCAGGTTGTTACATTTCATGTTGCCCTTGCAGATGTTTTAGTTATTTACTATTTCCCAAATAGTTGAAATAATAAGTTTAGTGTGTGCAACCCCTTCTGCTATTTTGTTGGGTAATCTTTTCCCCATTCCACTTGTTCCTGGCTATTAAATCCCCTTCTGCTATTTTAGCCAAATTAAATGCTTGCGATAAGGTAGTAGCCCATCTAGTGGCGCTACGAAGATCAGGGTGTAGTACTCCAACAAAGTGAGCAATCTTAGATTCTTCGTCTGGTACCCAGTGCTTCACAAACCTCATTTTCTGATTAAATTGCTTAATCAGATCATCCACCGTCATATTCCCAGTCATTTGTAGATCCATGAATTCCTTCTTGATTTTCGCAACCTCAAATGTACCGCAATATTGTTCACAAAGTTTCTCTTGGAACTGACTCCAAGTAATGCTCTCCTGTTGTTGTTCAGTGAAATGGCCAGTGATCGAATCCCACCACACCATAGCATCACCTTTTAGCATCCTTGATGCATATTTCACCTTCAGTTCATTCTCACAATTACAGGCATCAAGTGCCTTAAGCATTTCCCTCAGCCAGTTTAGGGTTACATTCGGGTCAGAACTTCCACTGTATTCTGATGGCTTACAATCCAGAAATTGTTTATATGTGTAAGGCTGCTTAAACCCAGGAAATGCAAAAGGGTAAGCTCCCTGTTGTGGATATGGATAGTAGAACGGTTGTTGCATTATCTGTGTCACTGGTGGTAGGGGCATTGATACTGGTGGTACGGTTGCTAGAGTAAAGATCGCAGTTGATACTGGAGGTTGTTCAGTTTGGGTCAACCTTTGTTCCAAGTTATTTATCTGATCCATCAGTTCATTCTCTAATTTGAAGATATACTCGCTTTGATCTTCTTCCTGTTCTTGGCCAGATGTTCCTGCTCGGTTAGTTACATCCAATTCTTCTATCACTGGTGCCTCAGCAGATGATTAAGTAGCAGGAGGGAGGATAGGGGTCTCTCTTTCAGCCATATCTGTTACAATCACATCATCTCACAACTTATTAGCATAAACCGTTGGTACTCGAAATACTAACTACTACAAACAACTCTAACTCAATCTAATCCCCCTGAAGGAAAGCTTGACCTATCACGAGCCAAGATTTGGGAATGCAACACTCTAGCCATGCCTGCATCGCCAAACCAAGGCTCTGATACCAAACTGTAGCACCGTAAAATCTAAGCCATTTTTTTATTGTATTGCGCTACGGAAGCTTTAATTAATTAAACATACTTTTCATTCACAATCATTTACAAACAAAATATCTGTTCATTAATATCCAACAAACATAATTCTATGTTACAAAATAAACTGGCTCGTTTCATTTAATTCAAAACATCAGAGTCAAGTCAACTTTTCCTTCCACGAGCATCCAAATCACAAACCTGCAAAATCAACAACTGTGGGGAATTAGCACAAAGCTAAGTGAGTAGAGGCTAAACCCAAAAGAAAACATTAAGTCAATACTAATCATGTAATCACAACTCTAAGAAGACCGGCGGTTCGACGCAGAACCTACAACCAATACCGGTCAAAGCAAAGGTTTACCGATAGCCCTCTACTGAATTGGCACAGTGAAATCCCACTTTGCAGCAACAAATGCAACAGTAAGGCTCCCACTATTCAACCAACCAGTAAACGAGCCCAACCCAATTCCACGTATAGCTGACTTCTCAAACGCAACTCAAAATCATACTAAGAGTGTGTATCGAACAAATAGTCATGCAACAGACATCAATAATATTCACAATCAGCAGTTCCAATAACTAACCATCACATACAATCATGCCTCACATCAGTAATATTAAACACAATCTTTACCATTCGCATCCAACATCCACTCACCTTTCAAGTTCAGACGAAGCACTCAGAATTCTTATATTACTGAACCTTTTGATTTCCTAAAAATATAATAACAACCAATTAGTCCAAATCTCATAAATATATCTCATCATATAATTCATTCATAATATCAACCATCAATAAACAATAACAAATCCAAACACAAAATATCGGATTTTCTCTCGGATTCTTGAAAATCCGCAACCAAGGTATCGGATTTCCCAAAATCCGCAACTATCTATAAGGATTTCACAACTATTGGATTTAGGAATCCGATGGGTTCCAATGTCTGTTTTTCTTAATCGGATTTCAAATTTCCAAAATCATAAGTATCGGATTTCACTAAGTCTCGGATTCCAAGTTCCGGATTTCATGTGTTTCGGATTTTATGTATCGGATTCTGTCTTAGTCATTTTCCAAGTTTAGGATTTCATATGCAATTATAGTATTCGGATTTGGGGTTGTCATAAACCAAGTTTCGGATTCTAAGATAATCGGATTAGCACTTTCGGATTTCATATGACCCGGTTTTAAGCAAGATTCGGATTTCTTCTCCTCAACAATCCGAGATCTTCATAAATATTAAATCCGATAACTTCAAAATATAATAATCCAAACCCAGATTTCATGTAGATTCATAACCATCATTCCAGAAACATACATTAACATTTCTAATACATTCTCATGCAATTAACCATATGAATCATATGAACATACAAGACTATCAAAATCCTTTTCTATCAAAAACCGATTATAATGTTTCTTATTATGAAATCTTTCAAACTAAACATAAGTCATGTTTTAAAATCAGATAAAATATCTAAGAAGAATAATAACATGATAAATTAGCCACACCAACCTTTAAATCTTGAATTTAAGAATACAAACTGAATCCCGATTCTTTTCTTTCTTCTTCCTTTCTTTCGGTTTTCTTAGCAAGAACACACTCACACACCTATTGAATATTGAAGTAATGAAAATAGGTGACACATACCGGGGATATGTTTACATGCAAAGTAGGTGGCAATATTCTTCTAAACACCCCCACGTGTACACCCACTAAGTCATGCATACATACATACTTACGGACATGCATACATACTTACATTCTAGTTTAAATAATAAGTTAATTAATAAACTAGTACCACTTAATTAATCACTTAATTAATTAAAGCAATTAAAACACAAACAAACACATACCATAAACCCGCTAATCTACTAGCCCAGGTTTGCGGCTGTTACATGGAAGGTACTAATGGGGGCACGGTGCTTCACGACACGTGGCGCATCCTTCACAGTCGTGAAGCCTAAGTCAGATTGAATTTGACCCTTTTGACCTATTCCTCTTTTAGCAGGCTATCGGGATTGTAAATTGGCGTGTGACCCAATAAGCCCGCGCTTCATTAGCAGTGATACCGGCCTACGTTTGTCAGTGGGCAGATTCCAACAAGAATCACTCTAAAAATGGGCAGAACAGTACAAATGGTGGACAACTCATGAGAAATGGATGAGAAGCAAAACATATATATAGGCAAAATGGATGCGTCGCGTCACGATCGCCTACCACACTCCACCTCCAGACACACACAACCTTCACGTGATCTGCCGCCCGAATGTGTTGCGTCACGATCTCAACTTTTCCAGAATTTCATTTTTTGTCTTTTCTTTTCTTTAAATTATAATAATACTCCATAATTATTATTATTAACAAATAAAATCCATAAATATCATTCATTCATTTATTTCAATAATTCACTAATAACATCCATAAAATCGGGTCGTTACCTTTCATGTGCCCTTGAAGATGTTTTAGTTATTTACTATTTCCCAAATAGTTGAAATAATAAGTTTAGCGTCTGCAACCTTTATAAACTAAAATTTAGATTACTAGTGTTACGTGAACACTTATCTATCTTAATACCTAGATATTCAATATCTACCTTATTATTTCTCTCAATTTTTTTATTAAAATACGGACAATAAATTTAATATATAATCATGATATTTTCTGAAAATCAATACAAGCTTTTCTAAGAACATTTGTTTCAATACTTGAAACACTATTTTAGTCTAACCTGTCAATTGACTCATGTGAGTCCTTAACTCAAAATTTAAATGTCAATTCATTCACGTTTAAAACTACTACCATCCTTGAAATCACATTCAACCAACAAAATGTCATCTAGAAATTGTATTCATAAAAAAAATATGAGCACAATTAGTGAAATAAAAGTTAATCACTAATGAAACAAAAGTCAAATACATGCAAAAAATAAATAATCAGCATACCAGATTAGATAGATGAATCACTAAGAAATTGATGAATGAAATTGCATCCGAGAAATTGATGCACACAACATCAATAGTCGGATGGTACAAAGTAGGGCACAACTCCCACTTGTACACACACTCCTATAATCTGCCGGTTGTAGTTACTCAGACATAAGTCGTTCAGGTAAAAGTACAACCGGTGCCCCATCGCTAGGCCCTCCTTTCACCAACGTGTTGTCATGCATTTTGATCTCTATCGCTAGTCAAACACCACTTCAATATACCCGCACATAGAAACCCGACAACTAACCATCGCTTTGCTAGTATGTCCTAGAAGGCACACGTTTCCTTCTAGGCATCATCTTTCTTCTAGGAGTATGTCTACCCCCTCCCGAATCATCATATCAATCCATCATGATTATCGTTTTATATATCTATACGTATATATACATGCATCGCAAACATCGTGTAAATAAATCGCATGTCATCAACAAATAAGTAGCATGCATTACAAACAATCGTTGGTCAATCATAAATATTCCTAAATAGATATATCATCTTAAAAACTGTTAATACTTTTGAAACAGATTTTGTCTTCGTGCTTGGATTTGTAAAATAACTTAACCATCTCAATCCGGACGAAAAGATCAACTCAGATATACATTTGATGAGCTTCACACACGGATCGTCGAATGCTGGTCTTACAAGCTCCACAACACTAGTTGAAATCTCCGAAACAAAGCCAAAGTTGAAACTTAGCTCGAAACGGTATCACCGCAACTCCCGAACTTCGCAAACACGCAATAACCATGCCCCCAACACAAACACACGTTTTCAAGCCTTAGAATTGTTGAGAATCACTAAAGAGCCAAGCACGCAACGGAAGCATGGAAAACACACAAAACAAAGCCTTAATGAATCTCAATGGTGGTGGATCTTTGCAAAAACACATGTAACCAAAGAAAAAACAAAGGGAGAAGAAATATACCCTCTTGGAGCTGCTGGAAATCGACTAAATCAAGTGTGTGAGATGTTTCTTGAAACAAGAGGCTTCAAGTCCTAGTTGAAGTCCACACCAAGCTCCTTTGTAGTCCCTTTGTACTAGCAAACCAAGATCAACTCACCAACAAATGGTAGATGATGCTGGAACATTCTCAACTCCTTCTGCACAGCCACAGGTTCACTATTCTCTCAAGTGTATAAGTTCTCAAGTGTATAAGTTGCACAAGCAAGCAAGGTGTTAGAGGAGGTTAGGAGAGGCCCTTATATAGACATAAAATGTCCCCAGCTTTCCTAAGGTTGGTGGTCAGCTCATAATTTCATTGGACCACAAGCTGGTCCAATAAAATGCAATTGTCACTTGAAATTTTGCCTTCACGACCCCTCACGAGCTGTCACGGGCCGTGAATCCAAAAGGTATCACAACCCGTGCCGCCTGAAAGGGACTCTTGGGGGCACGGTGCTTCACGACTCGTGGCGCATGCTTCACGGTCGTGAAGCATAGATTAGATTGAATTTGACCCTTTTGACCTATTCTTCTTTTAGTAGGCTATCGGGATTGTAACTTGGTGTGTGACCCAATAGGCTCATGCTTTATCGGTAGTGATACCAGCCTACTTGTGTCTGTAGGCAGATTCCAACAAGAATCACTCTAAAAATGGGCAGAGTAACCGTACAAATCGTGACAATTCGTGAGAAATGGATGGGAAGCAATATATATATATATAGGCAAAATAGATGTGTTGCGCCACACTCTACCTCTTGACACACGTAACCTTCACGTGATCTGCCGCTCGAATGCGTCGCGTCGCGATCTCAACTTTCTCGGAATTTCACTTTTTTTCTTTTCTTTTCTTTAAATAATAATAATATTCCGTAAATTATTATTATTAACAAATAAAATCCATAAATATCATTCATTTATTTATTTAAATAATTCACGAATAACATCCACAAAATCAGGTCGTTACATTTCATGTTGCCCTTGCAGATGTTTTAGTTATTTACTATTTCCCAAATAGTTGAAATAATAAGTTTAGTGTGTGCAACCTTTGCAAACTCAAAATTAGATTACTAGTGTTACGTGAACAATCATCTATTTTAATACCTAGATATTCAATATCTACCTTATTATTTCTCTCAATTTTTTATTAAAATACCGACAATAAATTTATTATATAACCATGATATTCTCTGAAAGCCAATACAAACTTTTTCTGAGAACCTTTGTTTCAATACTTGAAACACTATTTTAGTCTAACCTGTCAATTGACTCATGTGAGTCCTTGTCCTAACTCAAAATTTGGATGTCAATTGATTCACGTTTAAAACTACTACCATCCTTGAAATCACATTCAACCAACAAAATGTCATCTGGAAACTATATTCATAAAATGAGCACAATTAGTGAAATAAAAATTAATCACTAATGAACAAAAAGTCAAATACATGCAAAAAATCAATAATCATCATACAGGATTAGATAGATGAATCACTAAGAAATTGATGAATGAAATTGCATCCGAGAAATTGATGCACACAAACCCGGTCATCCAGATTTCAATCACCACAATGAGGTTTCAAATAACCCTTTTACGAAAACAAATTTGAAGCAACAATAGGAAGCTAGAAAACCCTCTTCAAATTCCAGAGGAAAATGTGTGTGGCGGAGGTGGTTGTAACGATATCTTACATCATCACAGCAAGGAGCGGAAATCTTGAGACCGAGGAAGGACATGTGATTGCAGCTTGAGATGCAATCGTTAGCCAGGAGATAGAAATCACATATAGGATAATTGATGGTGATTTAGGGTTTATCAATTGGAGATGGAGCCCAAGGTGGTTGGTGGTGGGTATGATATCGTCTAAAATATACATGTTATTTATATCCGATATCTTATTCTTTGATTGAATTATTATGATGAATTAGGTTAATTATCTACTTAATTTATTATAATATATGTTTTAGGGAACTTTGGAGAAAAAATAGAGAATTTGATGAAAAATGATGAAGAAAAAAGAAAGAGATAAAAATTGACAGCTTTAACACCTCTTCAATGTTTTAATCGTATCTCACTCATGCGAACTTGAAACGAAGTGATTCAAAAGGCTATGAAAACTAGACTAGAAGAGCTACGATTATATGGATGGCAAAACTATTTTATCTAATCTGAAGACCACGTGAGCTACAGCAGGTCCAACAAGTAAAAAGATTAAAGAAATATAATTGTTGGGCTTGAATTTATGTGAACATTATGATTGTAATTCTATCGCTGCCATGAATGGAAGCCCAAATGAAGTAAAATTGGGCCCAGAATATCAAAAAGAAAAGAAGGGAAAGCCCAGCAAGTGAACGAGGAGGAGGAGGTCTTTTTTTGCTTCTTTTTGACGGTGGCTTCACATAAAAAAGGATATTCATATTTTTCGTGTGGCAGCAGTCAACGAGAAAAACAGGCGACAGTTTTAGAGGGATGATCAGTAGTGGAGAGGAGAGGCTACAACATCTGTGGGGTTAACTTGGGTTGCTATCATCGGTATATAATGGTTTGCAATTTCTGTTTTACCTTGTCTTTGTTTTCTAATTTGTCTATGAGTTAGACCTTTCTTGTATTTACCGTGATGAACGAACCTTAGTTTTTGATTTGTAATTTTTATTTCTAATATATGATCTGGTTTTGTTTATGCTTAATCATGAACCTTGAGTTTTTGATCTTAACTTTTGCTGAGTAATCTGTTAGATACAGTTTGTGCATGCTCTGAGACAATGACTTGCATGTGTATTTTCTTCTGGATTATTGTTTGCTTGTTCTGAGATAATGACGTTTGCATTCAATAGGATAGATAAATTTTCTAAGACAATGAGGGTTAAGATTATTCGGTAATACTATAGATAAAAGTTTGAGTTCAATTCACCATACAACGAGAGTTAAGTGTGTTTTGAAAAGGTTAAGTCGTAATCAGATTAGTAGGACTGATGGTTGTTGGTTCGAACGCCCTTAGAAACTTGTCATATTAACTATGTTTATAACAAACTGAACCTAGGGGGAGTGAGTTATTGGTGAATACATCTCTGTTCGCTGATTTCAACTTCTTGAAATAGTTTTCATATTTACTGCTTTAACTCAAAACCCCCTTTTTACTTTAAGGTATTTTAGTTTAACTAGATTATTTCCTAATAGTATATTCCATAACTGTTCCCTGTGGAGACGATCCTGGTCTTGCCTAGTTTACTGCTATACGATCGGGTGCGCTTGCCCGTTAGTGTGTCAGTCAAATACGGTTAGATTAGTGTTTAAATTTAAGACTGATATTCGCGTATCAGGGTAGTGACAGAAACTTCACATGGCGGTGGCTGCGACTTCATAGTGAGGGCAGTTGTCGACAGATTTGCATCACAACCTACGGTGGTGTTCACCCAACAACGACATCAGTGGTTGTTGAGAGAGGAGGCGATTAGTCCATTACTATAGAGAGGGCACGATGGAGACTTGCGGTGGAGGTTATGGTGATTTAGGGAAGGAGCGATATGTAGCGAAGAGAAAATGGTGAGATTAGAGGTGGTTTGGGAGAAAATCACGTAAGATTAGCTTCAACAAAACTTTCTTGTCACATAATACTTTCATATCCCCACTTCACCCAACCGACGTATATGGTGTGTCATATCCTTATCTATCCCCCTGTCCTATGTAAAATGAAACCCAAATACCTAAAAGACTCTTAAGGGTGCAAGACATGACCCCAATGCAAACTTCCTCACGCTCATATTTTCTCCCTTGAATAAACTCATCAACGAAGTTGTCTTTTCCTTTCTAATCCAAAGTCTTTTGGCCTTTAAGGGCAGCCTCCATTGTTCTAACATAGTATTTAGTTCAGATGCCGGCCTTCCCCAAATAGCCTTGTTTGTTATAAATCATGTAGTTCACTTACAAATGATAATCTCTATGTGTTCTTTTTCGTATGTAAAAGAAACTTAACATCATCATTTCCTACACCTTCTTCATCAACCAACATCATCATTTCCTACACCACCCTGAAAGCTTTGACTGGAATCTTGTCTAGTAAGGCCATACTACATGTCCACCTTAACATCATCATTTCTTGCACCTTCTTCATCAACCAACATTTCGACCATAGATCATAGTTGGTCTAACCACGACTTCGTAGAATTTTCCCTCAACGGGATCTTGTCGCATAAAACTCCCATATCCCCACTTCACCCATCCGACACTTATACAATGTGTCATACCCTCATCTATCCCCCTATCCTATGTAAAATAAAGCCCAAATACCTAAAAGACTCCCGAGGGTGCAAGACATGATTCCCAATGTAAACTTCCTCACTCTCATAGTTTCTTCCCTTACTAAACTTGTAATGAAGCTGCCTTTTCCAGTCTAATACAAAGTCTTTTGACCTTTAAGACCACCCTCCATTATTCTAACATAGTATTTAGTTCCCAGGTGTCATTCCTTTGTTATAAATTATGTGTCACTTACTAATTATGTGTTTTTTCCCATATGTAAGAGAAACTTAATGACGCATTTGTCTATTTCTTATTGGAGTGAAGGATACAATTTGTCTAAATCTCCTTCAAAAACAATAACCTTACCTACACGTGTTATAAATGAGTTTGTACAATGATATTCACAACCAAAAAGTTTAGAATTACATAAAAAACAAACAAAAATACCATCATTGTTTCAATTCAAAAATATTTTAATCAAACATGTTATGGACACAGTAAAAGAAGACGAAAAAGAAAAAGAAAAAATAACTTTGTAGCATGAAGTTTATTAGGCTAGATGTGAACTTGGAGTATGTTATTGATCACATCCAAAGCGCACACCATAATTCATAACAAATCAAGTGAGACTAAGGGTGTGTTCGGAGAAACTCGCTAGAGCTTGAGCTAGGGCTGGAACTGGAGTTGAGATTGAAGCTGGAACTTAAGGCTGGAGTAGGAGATTATATTTATTAGAAAGTGTTCGATAAAGATGCTAGAGCTGGAACCGGAAATTGTGAAATTACATAAAAGGGCATATGATTAAATACACACACACAATACAACTCACACATATAATAAATTAAATAGTAAATACAAATATTTAAATATGCTATTTTAACGTATCACACATTAACAATAAAAATGTACCATTATGTGAATACATAATTAAAATATCCGTAATAAATTATTCAGTTTGTTCTACTAAAAAAGTTATTAACATCGTGAATATCATATTAAACTTACAATCTCGTTACAAATTTCTTTCATATTATTAGGTGTCCTTTCATGGGAATTTTTATTAATGTATGAATATGGATACATGAAACATAACAAATAACAATAAATTCATTGTTGTACATGTTTAACAACCATCAAATATTTCAAGGCCTTTAGTCTCGGTTAAAATATAAAAGAACAACATAGACATTCATAAACATGTATGCATGCAATATATAGTATTCATACAAACATAGAACATAAATAATTTATTAATAATCACTTTTATAACAATAAACCATCTATTATAAAGAACAACACACTTACATACATATATAATAATAAATTCATTGTTGTACAAGTACACACATATAATATATAATTTTAAGTATCATAAGATGATGATGGATTAAGAAATTTACAATGACCGTAACGGGTCGACACGAAAATGACACGAAATTTCGTGGGTCAGGTTCAAGTCAACTTGATAAATCCGAAGTTAACCTGTTTACTTTAATAATCATAATTATTATTAATTAAAAATTAACAAATTTAATTCTGGATTTTGTGTGGATCGTGGAACTATGGATAATGGTCTTTGTTTTATAATGTTGGATTAGTTTTGTTATTAGTTTCTCGCTTCCACTTAGAGTCTTGAATCTCCGTTATTGATATTGCAGTAATTATGGTTGTTAACTTTCTGTATCATATTAATGTTGATTTGTATGGTTTCTCGCTTTCTTTTGTCAAATTGACACAATTTATTTAAGAAAAAGTTATTATTAATTTTTTATTACTGTTATTTGAGAATACTTGAATACGAAAATGTCAAAATAAAAACCCGAACTGATCAAATTTTTGGGTTATCCTTGTAAAACAAACTAATAATTAAGACGGAATACTAAGTCATCGGAACTCATATTGATTGCGTTATTAAGGTACGTATATTTTTCAACGAGCTTAACGAAAGGTGATGATGCATTAATTTTATGAAAAGTGGGTCGACCCGAACCTAACACGAAATAAAGTGACACGAACCGAACCCACACGAAATTAAATTGGGTTAAAATGGGTCGTCTCGAAAATGACACGAAAATACGTCGACACGAAAATTACACGACTTGTTAACCCGAACCCAATTGACAGCTCTAGGCGAATTCAAAGATGTTGTAATACCCGTTTTCGAATTTTCATGATATTATTTATTAAATTTTATTAACTTTTTGGACCTTAATTATTTTATTTTTTTTAGCTAAGACAATTATTTAATGGTGTAATAGTGGGTATTAGAATGGGCCAAGTAAAAGGGTGTTTTGGGCTTCAAGCAAATTAGGAAAAGCCTTTCTCTTCACATTGATTGTGAGTGTGTGTGAGAGATACCGTCGGACAAGAGGAAAGAAACAGAGAGCAAGGTTAAAGACCTTCAAAGCTTCGGGATTCCATCAACAAACAATGGTTTAGCGATTTCAACTCCCATGATTCTTTTATCAACTTGTTTTGGGATTAATCGGTGAAGTCTCGAGCAAGAATCAGTCGAGATCGGTTGTGCGTGGCTGTGTGCGTAATCCGGCGAAGGGAAAGGGTCGATACACAGTGCCACAGTGGTTGCGTCCGCCTGTAACCATCGAGCAAGGGGATACGTGTTGGGCAGTGAACCGATCGATTTGCAGAAGAAATCGACAGGTATGCACTCTCTTACACTATCGACTTTTGTTAATCGAACCATACGACAACGATTTGGGTTGAGGAATTTCCGTGGGGTCAGAGGAGAACTCGAAGGCGTTAGTGCCACCAGGATAAAAACTGGGGTTCTAACCATTAAATTGTGCTAAAACTTCAATCATTTTCGTAAGGTTTGTATTCAGATTGTCAGGAACTTATGTGATTGAAATCTCATAGTTGAGACAAGGATTCAACGAGTTTGGTTTTAGTTGAACTCGACTGTGTTTTGTTGAACAGAAATCAATTCCTAAATAGACTTGTGTGCTGTGAATCAAAGCTGAATCTCGGCTAGTAAATTATAGGCGAAACTTAGCTATACATCTCATTTGAAAACAAAGCTGTAAATAGGATTGGAAATCGTGAGCTAGGTTAGACTCCAAACGAAACTGAATGTGCTAATCAGCACTAGAGAATAATTGAAAATCACAGAACTTCAAATCATAAATTGATAAATATATATATATATATATATATATATATATATATATATATATATATATATATAGAGAGAGAGAGAGAGAGGGAGTTACTTTGGGAACAAAAAAAATACGAGAACTGCGAGAACAGATCTAAACCGTTGATCTTGTTAGTCTTTTTTTTAATTAATTAATTATTTATTTTTATTTTCAAGGGTTTTTAGTCTTTGCAGCACGGCATCAGTTACGATTTGTTTCCCATTTTCTCGTGATTCAGATTTGATCATGATATACCTTCCATGATTTACAGAATTTTCGCATTCAAGTGTACATATCATCACAGAATTGGGCTGTCGTCGTTTAACACCATCGTGAGGATTGTTTGGATCTTCGTGTGTGTAATCGGTTTTTGTAGTTCAACGTTCGCATCATCATATCGTCTATCATCATCGTCCAGGTTTTTGGAGTTCGATGGTTTGTTTTTCGTTTTATCTGCTTTTGGATTTTTTTTGTTTTTGTATCAATATGTAAACTTACGTTCTAATGTAGAATATGATTTTATTTTTATGTTAGGGTAATAAATCTGGAATACTTACGTATCGATTTCTTCTGAACTGAATATGTAGTTGCATATTCTTCGCTCTTCGGCGCTGATGCCCTTTTTCTCATCAACTAGCCTGCACACATATGGAGATTTCATTGCATTTGAAATGTTTACAGACCTCTTTAAACCCTTCTTAAGATTTTTTGAAACCGTCACTTGCGGGTGTATGACTTTGATCGGTTCTACATTCACCGACAGCTTTATAGGAACGATCTGGGAAGATTCGGAATTTTGTTTCTCCAGTGTTAATCCCAAACCGAAACTAGGTGCACCCTCATCACGGTTGGGTGTAACTTTTTCGGCAGAATCTTGAACATTTTTCGTTGCTGCTTCGTACGCCTTTTCAACTTCTGGGTTTGTCCAAAATTGACTTTCTGGTTCTGCAAACCCACTCAAACCTCCTGTACCCCTCTCCATACCCGTTGCATCCTCTGGCGTGTTTTCCGTGTGCATAGCCTCTCGCGTATTGTCTGCCCGTTTTATTAACCGATCAAACTCGTCTTTAAAAATGCTTATTTTATCAGTTTTCTCAAACTTTGCACATCCTTCTTGGTATGTATTTTCAAATTTCTTGATTTGATCATTTATCATTTGTAAAATCTCACCCAACCTATTCCCATAATCTTGTAGGAGATTTCAAATGACAACATTATCATTTTTTTCATAATTTTCAATAGGTTGCACATATGCAACTTATAAATGTCAACATTATATAGATATTTTTACAAAAATGCATAAGTTTTCTTACATCAATTGTTTCAAGCCTGTTTTGCATCTTTGTTGCACCCTCATGGTCATCTACAGGAAGCTTTGCGGAGGTCCATAATAACTTCTTTTGTTTTTTACACATACCAAAACACACCTACGTTCAACATCATACTTTTCACAGTATATACTATCCAAGTACACAAGCTGCATCCATAATCATGAAACAAATAACACTTTATTCATATAGTGGTACACATATGCAATAGACAAAATATCCAAAATTACACATATGCATCTTTCTGTAAAGTAAAATTTGCATATGCATCTTTCGGGTCCTCCCTGTTCTAGTTGTTTTTGCATTTGATCAGGCCGGAGATGACGAATCTGCACCAGTTTATGTTATCAATTTTCATACTAGGATGCAGGCACCGTATCAAGGCTGTTTTGCACCTCCCAGTGTTATTGCACTCTCCCATTGTGTATGCAAACAACATCAAAAAACCAAGAACGAAGTTCCAACCGATTTCACCACTCAATATGTTGTTGACTAACTCACCTGGCATTACAAAGAGTCCATACCTTTTCCTCCATTCTGTCGTGCTTTTATCCTCACCATCATCGTTATTCAAATCTTCTAAGATAACATCACCCATTGGAATGCCCAACATCTCATGCATTAGCCGGACACTTACTTGTATCGTCCCTTTCACCAACTTAATAACCCCACACTCTGAATCAAAATTATCAACCACATAATATCCAAGTTTTGCAGTCACACCATCAAGTTGCATCCCTAACATCCTCCCAAAACCGATTTCCGTTACAATTTTTTTCTACGCCTTTGAAAGCCCTTGAATCGCAGTAAATAATGACTTCGGTGAGCTTCTAGGTAGTAGAGAGTTGTTTCGTCTTTTTTGCTCTTTGTTTTCGTCATTCTCACTTTTTTTCTTACTTTTCAACTTTTGTTTCTTCGTAGCTGTCGAAGGTTCATCTTCATCTCTTCCTTCATCCGGCAAACATTTTCTCTTCCTTCATCCGGCAAACATTTTCTCTTCCTTCCTTTTACACCACCAACATCTAGTTTGCGACTTGCACTTAAGGATTTCCCCCTTTTCGTTGACCCCTTCACTCATCGGAACCGCACCTACATGACATTAAAGTATAAAATAATACGCCACTTTGCACATATGCAACATATGAAGTATGGTAATCTAAACCATAACAAAAAATCATACAACACTTATGCATGAAATCATATAGCATTCACCGGCAGCTTTATCGGAACGATCCGGGAAGAATTGGAATTTTGTTTCTCTTCCGGTGAGTGCTATATGATTTCATGCATAAGTGCTAAATGTTGGTGGTGTAAAAGGAAGGAAGAGATGAAGATGAACCTTCGACAGTTACGAAGAAACAAAAGTTGAAAAGTAAGAAAAAAAGTGAGAATGACTAGAAAACAAAGAGCAAAAAAGATGAAACAATTCTCTACGTACTAGAAGCTCACCGAAGTCAGTATTTACTGTGATTCAAGGGCTTTCAAAGGAGCAGAAAAAAATTGTATCGAAAATCGGTTTTGGGAGGATGTTAGGGATGAAACTTGATGGTGTGACGGCAAAACTTGGATATTATGTGGTTGATAATTTTGATTCACAGTGTGGGGTTATTAAGTTGGTGAAATGGACGATACAAGTAAGTGTCCGGCTAATGCATGAGATGTTGGGCATTCCAATGGGTGATGTTATCTTAGAAGATTTGAATAACGATGATGGTGAGGATAAAAGCACGACAGAATGGAGGAAAAGGTATGGACTTTTTGTAATGCCAGGTGAGTTAGTCAACAACATATTGAGTGGTGAAATCGGTTGGAACTTCGTTCTTGATTTTTTGATGTTGTTTGCATACATAATGGGAGAGTGCAACAACACTGGGATGTGCAAAACATCCTTGATACGGTGCCTGTGTCCTAGTATGAAAATTGATAACATAAACCGGTGCAAATTCGTCATCTCCTGATCAAATGCAAAAACAGCTAGAACAGGGAGGACCCGAATGGATTTTCATTGGTCCAATAGCAGTCCTCGCGGTATGATTTTGGAATTAAAATATGCATATGTTTAATGTTTATATGCAACTTTTAACCAACGTTGCATAAATGCAAATTTTATTTTACAGATAGATGCATATGTGTAATTTGGGATATTTTGTCTATTGCATATGTGTACCACTATATGAATAAAGTGTTATTTGTTTGATGATTATGGATGCAGCTTGTGTACTTAGATAGTACATACTGTGAAAAGTATGGTGTTGAACGTAGGTGTCCAGCTATTTTGGGTTGGACATATGATAAGATGAGAAGAAGAGAGGATGTGAAAATGAAGATGTGCAGTTTTGGTATGTGTAAAAAACAAAAGAAGTTATTATGGACCTCCGAAAGTTTCGAGTAGATGACCATGAGGGTGCAACAAAGATGCAAAACAGGCTTGAAACAATTGATATAAGAAAAGTTATGCATTTTTTTGTAAATATATATATATATATATATATAATGTTTACATTTATAAGTTGCATATGTGCAACCTATTGAAAATTATGAAAAAGATGATAATGTTGTCATTTGAAATCTCCTCCAAGATTATGGAAATAGGTTGGGTGAGATTTTGCAAGTGATAAATGACCAAATCAAGAAATTTGAAGATACATACCAAGAAGGATGCGCAAAGTTTGAGAAAACGGATAAAATAAGCATTTTTAAAAACCAGTTTGATCGGTTAATAAAACGGGCACACAATACGCGAGAAACTATGCACACGGAAAACACGCCAGAGGATGCAACGGGTATGGAGAGGGGTACAAGAGGTTTAAGTGGGTTTGCGGAACCAGAAAATCAATTTTGGACGGACCCAGAAGTTGAAAAGGCGTACGAAGCAGCAACATAAAATGTTCAAGATTTCGCCGAAAAAGTTACACCCAACCGTGATGAGGGTGCACCTAGTTTCAGTTTGGGATTAACACAGGAGAAACAAAATTCCGAATCTTCACAGATCGTTCCTATAAAGCTGCCGGTGAATGCAGAACCGATCAAAGTCATACACCCGCAAGTGAGGGTTTCAAAAAATCCTAAAAGGGGTTCAAAGAGATCTGTAAACATTTCAAATGCAATGAAATCTCCATATGTGTGCAGGCTAGTTGATGAGAAAAAGGGCACAGCGCCGAAGAGCGAAGAATATGCAACTACATATCCAGTTCAGCTGAAATCGATACGTAAGTATTCCAGATTTATTACCCTAACATAAAAATAAAATCATATTCTACATTAGAACGTAAGTTTACAAATTGATACAAAAACAAAAAAAATCCAAAAACAGGGAATATGTGTTTGAGACAGGATACAAGTACAGGATACAAGTACAGGTTGTTGAGGGACACGATAGCAACAATCAAGCCTGGAATGTGGGTAATAAGTAATGTGATTGATTGCTGGAAAATTTTTCTGAACAATTAGGAAAAATTTAGAAGTCCAAGCTCGTCTCATAGGCTTTTTTGTCATACTGTAATAATTGTAAGACTAATTATCAATTACATTTCCTTTTGGCTTTTTAGAAAAACTTGATATTTTGACATACTGCAATATACATTGATTTCTAATAAAAAAATTGAAATCTATAGTCGGATGGTATGCTTGATGAGGGGAAGGTTACAAATGAAGTGTTAGAGTTGTACAGAAGCAACATGTTAATGGTTTTGAAGAAGAACTGAAGTTGCGAAATTATGATATGATAATGACAAAAAATGATACTTTACAATGCAATATTAATTTTTAAAAATAAATAAACACCGACTGGTTTGTATAAACTTCACGATGCATGTATTCTTCCCAATGATCGATTTGAACCACTATTACATCATTTGTTTTGACTTGAAGAATCGGAACATAGACCTGATTGATAACAGAGTTTATGATGAGGATGTGTTGGATAACTATGATGAGATTTCAAAGTTTTTGGTAAGAATGAATTTATAATTAACAAGTTTTTGTTTTTTATTTTTTATATGCGGCCCTTGTTTTTTGAGATATATGTATATGTGTAACAAAAATAACAAACTATATGCGACTTTTATATATTTAAATTTTAAAAAGTTGTTGCGTATGTTAAATAATATATGTATATTAACTTATATGTGCAGAAATTGTTTTTCGTGGCATACCTGAAAATAGTTAAGCATCCGGTTGCTGCCGAGATGGATCAACAGGAGATACAAATATTGAACATGTCATGGAGATCGGTAAGGAACCAAATAGATTGTGGAGTGTTTACTATGCGTCATCTAGAAACATATATAGGAGATGGAGGACGAGGTTGGCAATGCGGGTTAGATGAGAGTGAGAAAGTACAGAAAGGAATATTAAACAAGCTAAGATACAAGTACACGGCGAAAATACAAGCTAAGGTACAAGTACACGGCGAAAATACTGATGTTTGATATAAACCTACTACGTGACGAGGTGGTCAGCAAAGCAGAAGAGTTTGAGAAAGCAAAGAAAACAAAACAGGATAAGAATAGGAGAGAGATAAAGATCAACGGGTGAATCGAAGCAGGAGTAAGTAGGGTTAAAAAACAGTTATGTTTCTTTGGCATGCAAACTGTGTTTTTTTATGTGTTTAGAACAATGTAAATATGGTTTTGTTCGTTTAGGTTCAAGATACATCAACTATAATTGGGTTTTTCTAAAAACGCTTTCTTTTTTATTTTTATAAAACGGACGAGTGTTTAATGGCTGTTGTGACTTGTATTGCATGTGTGCGTATGTCTACCATATATCACATCCCATATATTTGTGTTGCATAGGTGCAACATTGTGACATGTTTAATGGATGATCGGAATTTGTGTTGCATATGTGCAACCTTGTGCAAAACATATGAGAAAATATGTCACATTCACATGATAAAACTCGACATCATTAAAAAAAATGTTTTTAACTTACAACACATTGCACAATACTTAAAAAAACAAAAAACAGAAATATATAATGTCATTCAGAAAACAAAAATACATAACACAAAATTATGCAAAAAAAAAAAAAACAGGAATAAAATATATGCAGTAACCTTAAATTCAGCAACAAAAACACCATGTTTGTTTTTGTGTCTTATTGTGCACACTTCTGAATTGCCATCGGTAACTACACATTTTTTGGTACATGTGTACAGCCCTTTGACAATCTCTTTCTGAACAAGGTTAAAAACGCACGAGTATACACATTTGCAAAAAACCTCTCGATAGGCAAACTAGCCCCAAATATAACACACTTATTGTGGTTGTCAACCCCAGTAAAAGAAACAAAAATCATGTTGTAACTTTGTAAAAAAAAAAGAGAATCCATGAAAAATATGAAATTAAAAAAAATCAATAAATAAAAAACGCATAAAACACTTACTTGCTCGTTTCATACGTCACATCAAAAGCAAGAACATCACGAAAAATATCGAAGCTACATTTTGCGGTTTCATCAGCCCAGAAAAGAGACGTCAGCTCATTGTTCACAACCTGATACTCAAAAGAATAACCAGGAACACATGTCTTACGAGTATTTAACTTGTCAACTAATATTTGAGCGTCTTTATCACCGATAAATCTGTTCATGTCGCGTCCAAAGTTTTTAAAATCTACAACAGTCCCACCAAGATTGACATATCCACCTTTCAACAAAGACCTAAGTCTGGGAGCCTTCGTTGGACCAATATTAGACGTAGAAACCTTGTGAATAAACGTTTGATCAGCAAATGTCAACTTTCTACGAGCAATTGATAAGTCCGCATTATTATTGTCAAACAAAGAATGATTGTGGTTCTCAACGAACTTTTCACTACGTATGAATTAGTACCGCTCACCTCCCCAACACCAATACAAGCTTTATAATCGGTAACAATAAAGTTGGTATTTCTATGATCTCTATGCTTGGAATCTTGGACGAGTGAATCCTCTACCTTGTTACGTGGTTTACCAGCACCCTGTTGCATAACACATACCGATTGGTAACAGTAAGCCGGTTCCTTTTGACCGTTGAAACACGTGTATCAAAACCAGTCTTCTTTGCATATTCGTCGTACATATGTTTCACATTCACAAAGCTATCAAACACAGTACCAACCCTCGGCTTTAAACTATCCGAAACAATCGGAATCCAATGTTTTGTACCGTTAGGGGTCTCAATCACATTACTTAAAAATGATTCATCATCTACAAAAACAGAAAAAATGGTGATTTTTATAATAAAAGACAGATGACACAAAAAAAAACTCAAAAAAGGAGTAAAATAAAAATGCATCAAACATCAGTAGATATATGGAATAATTAACCACTATTCAGTTGCAAATAGTTTGGATAAATAAAGTTGCAAAGACAATAAAAGTTGCATATATGCAACTCCGCCTCCTTTGAAAAGCCAATGATATATACCACTGCACATACAAAACTATTCAAACACATTGAAAAAATGTAAAAACACTGATTCTTGTACATTTGAAAACAAACATATATTTTAAGAAAAATAAACGTTCATGTATGTGCACTAGTATATTTTTCATTTTCAAAAATTAATGAGAATTATCCGGACACAATTCACGGTTTAGCTAGGTGTCTAAAAAAACAAGTTGCATATATGCACCTCCATACACTTTGAATGTCATGATATATACTACTGCACATATGAAACTATATACCTTGATATGCAAATACATTGCACATATTCAACTAAAAAATACGAGAAAGCAGGATAATTTGTGATGTAAAAAACATACCATTCCTTCCTACCCCAGGAGAAAACTCCATGTTCACTCCAGATCCCAAAACACCTCCATTGTTTGACTGAATAATAACTTCATTTTCAACTACACTTCTGCCATCTGTAAACTTGAACTAATATCAACGTTTTGTTGAACTTATAAACAACAAAAACACGGATGATGTGGGATGAAAATGGGAGATGATCATACAAGATGATGATTCGAGATGATGATACACGAAAAAATGAAAAAGCAGATAAAATGAAAAACAAAAATCGAACTCCAAGAACCTGGACGATGATAATAGACGATATGATGATGCGAACATTGAACTACAAAAACCGATTACACACACGAAGATCCAAACAATCCTCACGATGGTGTTAAACGACGACATCCCAATTCTGTGATGATACGTACACTTGAATGCAAAAATTCTGTAAATCATGGAAGGTAATCACGAGAAAATAGGAAACAAATCGTAACTGATGCAGTGCTGCAAAGACTAAAAAACCCTTGGAAATAAAAATAAATAAATAAATAATTAAAAAAAAGACTAACAAGATCAACGGTTTATATCGGTTCTCGCAATTCTTGCATTTTTTTTTGTTCTCAAAGGAACTTCCCCCTCTCTCTCTCTCTCTATATATATATATATATATATATGCAAAAGTTCAAACGAGAACTGTTTTTCGTACGAGAACCGCGAGAACCAATCTTAGCCATCCGATTCCCCCTCCTTCAATTAGATTGCCCACCCATGAATTCCTTACATGCACCCTGCCACACTCAATCCCCCCACGCTCTTCATCCATGAATTCTATTATCCAAAATGAATAGCTAAGACTGGTTCTCGCGGTTCTCGCAATAAAAACGGTTCTCAAAGTAATGTTTCCCTATATACATATATATATATACATATAGGGAAGGGATCTACTAAAAAGAGGGTTAAGCTACAAAAAGTAAGGAGAAATGTGAGTCATTAGATTCATGAGATAATAACTAACTTTTTTTAAATTAATTAATTAAAATTGGTTAGTTAGGGTATATTAGTCTTTTGATTATTTACCCACCTCCTAAAATCAAGTAACATTAATTGATTTGATGCACAACACGAATCATCAATTAGAAAATTGATGCACATCAAGAAATCTAGTCACCATTTTTTAAAATAGTTCTCCGCGACTGTTTTGATACACAGTAAAAAACGATGCACAAGACACACTACTACCACTCATATTCAAAACTAACTGATGAACACAATTCATTCAAAACTAACTGATGAACACAATTCATTCATAGAAAATCGATGCATAAGACCTGATAAAGAACAAAGTGATGCACAACCCTAGATCAAATGGTGACCAGAGATGCAGATGTACAAGCGTAATTATAAAATTGATGCACTTCTAGAAATCATCAATTATAAATTCAGTTTATACACGAACCATCAATTATAAATTCAGTTTACAAATTATAAATAACAAACTGATGAAGATCGGCACACCGTAAAAAGAAAGCGATGAACAAAATGATGAAACTTGAGTCACCTTCTTCTCCAAAAATTAGATTTTTTCTTCTCGAGAAATATTTTGCAGCGATTTACTGAAATACCTCCATACTCTATTTCTAAACTTACCAAACGCGAAACCGTCGAGGCACGTTGCCTGATTCGTCATGGCGGCGGCGAAGAGAGTTTGCAAATCGGCATACTTCTCGTATGGCATCCGGCGAACGTTGGAGACGGCGGATCTAAGGTCGATGACGGTATCCACAAACAACGAGTGACAGTCGTCTAGGGCTCAGAATGTGGAACATGAGAGAAATCAAATTCAGATCGAGTGGTTGGGCTAATTTAATAGGAGAGAGAGAAAATAATTACAAAGGTAGCCATAATGCACCTTAACTAATTATGCCATCCTTCAACTCCATATTTCTCCATACTCTTTTTACCTTAATTCTCTTTTTATTTGAACTCAACTCTGTAACGTCCCAAAAAAATATTTTTTAAAACAAATAAACGAACACCAAAGCGTACGATTAATAATCTACCATAAATAGAACATTGTATAACTTAGATTACAACCTAGGGGGAAAACCCGTAAAAGCTTCGGTTCGATTGTAATTGTTTTGGAATACATCATTAAATATGAAATAGTTAAAAAAACATTGCGGAAGCTTGTGGGGAGATGAGCTATCAACCGCGTGCTGAAGCCCCGTCGTGGTCATCACCTAAAAAGAAGGTTAAACAACCGTAAGCACGAAGCTTAGCGAGTACTTTTACTTACAATTAACTATAGGACATCAAGCATTTGTTTCCATAATCATGTTACATCTTTCGTTCCCGCTATCGTAGTAATCGGTCCCACATTCCCGCTACCGTGGTAGTCGATCCCACATTCCCGTCACCGAAGTGAACGGTCCAATCATTCCCGTCACCGAAGTGAACGGTCCGCTCATTAATCAAATCATAACACATCATCAGTTCATCAATTCATAGTTTCATCAAATCATATAACATGTAGCTCGTCAATCACGTACATCATTAGGTTTAGATAGTAAGTAAGAATACTCACCTGTCTGCAGTCTTAGTTTCTCCATTAATCAGCTAGTAATGACTGGCTTGGTAACGAGTCCAAAGTACAACCTACAGTGCACACAGTCGTATCAAGTTTCAATCCTCAAGGTCGGACCATATACCTCGACCGAAAGTCGGACCTCACATTTTCAACTAAAGGTCGGACCAATATCAAGGTCTCAAAGGTCGGACGGGTTATTATTCGTATTAAGTCGCATGGATTAACATGTATGTACGTATATCGCATGCACTAGGTATGTCACATGAAGTATCATATGTAAGTCGCATGAGTGTAACACACATATATATAAGTCGCATGGTGTGCATGTAAGTCGCATGAGTGCAACATGTAAGTCTCATGGTGTACACACTTCTATATAAGTCACATGGTGTAACATGTAAGTCGCATGGGGTACACACTTCTATATAAGTTGCATGGTGCAACATGTAAGTCGTATAAGTGCAACATGTAAGTTGCATGGTCTACACACTTCTATATAAGTCGCATGGTGTAACATGTAAGTCGCATGAGTGCAACATGTAAGTTGCATGGGGTACACACTTCTATATAAGTCGCACGGTGTTACATATAAGTCGTATGAGTGCAACATGTAAGTCGCATGGGGTTTGTCATCCCTATCAGTTCATCATTTTCATCTTACAGGCTCCATGGCCAAAATCAAGTTCTTTCAAAACTCAACCAATTCATTTTATTTTTGTTACAAAACATTTCTCCACTAATTTAAACACTTCCTTCAAAATTTAAATACATTTCATCAAGTATTAAGAGCTCACATCTCAAATTCTTTCCCTGGTTCTTTCATAAACCTAGAACCTCAAAAACCCATATTCTAATTCATGTTAACATCATTCAAACAAGGTAAGATTGATATCTACAATACCATAATGAGATAGGAAACATTACCTGATGATCCTTTTAACAATTCCTTAAGTCCACAAATGATTCTTGGCTCCTCCTTCTTCTGTTCCTCGAGAGGGTTTTTACACACAACCACAAACTGATTTCTTTGTTTGAATGAATGAAACAGTAGTAAGATGTTGGGGGTTGTGCCCTAAACCCCTTTATATAATTTCCTTTTAAAAGGGCTAAGCCCAACTTCCACTTGCTTGAGCCCAATAGTTCTTAATCCAAATGAATTATATATTTAGTCCATTTATCCAACTCTCTCTCTCTCTATATATATATATATGTATGTATTCAAGCCCAATTAATTCAATCTAGTCCATAATCAAATCCATCACCCAAATAGTTACAAAGAATAATCATTTCTCTATAAAATATTCTTTTATTTATTTTTGAAAGTTCGGGTATTACAACTTTCCCCCACTTAAACACGATTTCGTCCTCGAAATCTTCATTCGAACATTGCGGGGTAGTTCTTTCTCATTTCTTCCTCGGACTCCACGTCCACTCCGAACCTTTGCGGTGCTCCCACTGCACCTTTACCATTCCCACTTGTCTGTTGCGTAGTCGTTTGATCTTTCTTTCGAGGATCGCAACTGGTCTCTCGATGTAGTTCAACCTTTCATCTATGGTGATGTCCTCGAATGGTACAAACGCCAACTCATCGGCTAAACTTTTTCTTAGTTGAGATACATGAAATGTGTTGTGTATCTTTGATAACTCCTCAGGTAGCTCCAAACGATAAGCCATCTTACCGATTTTTGAAAGGCCCAATAAATCTTGGGTTCAGTTTTCCTCGTTTCCTAAATCGTATTACTCCTTTCCATGGAGATACCTTTAGCAATACATAGTCACTAACTTGGAATTCTAGTAACGATCTTCGTTTATCCGCATAGCTCTTCTGCCAGCTTTGAGCCGCTTTAAGTCGTTCACGAATTTGTTGTACATACTCTGAGGTTTTCTGTACTATTCCCGTGTTGCCAAGTTCTTTCTGTCCAACCTCAACCTAATAGATCTGGGTTCTACATTTCCTAACATAAAACACTCGTACGGTGGCATACTGATACTCGCGTGGTAATTGTTGTTATACGAAAATTCTGCTAGGGGTAAGTACAAATCTCAGCTTCCCCCAAAGTCGATCACACAAGGTCTTAGCATATCTTCCGGCGTTTGGATCGTCCGCTTACTTTATCCATCAGTTTGGGGGTGATACGTTGTACTCAAGTTAACCCTTGTGCCCAAGTCCTCATGAAACTTGCTCCAAAATCTGTATGTGAATCGTACATCCCTGTCAGAAATGATAGTTACCGGCACTCCGTACCTCGAGACTATCGCTTTAACATATATATCGGCCAATCTTTTAGCTGAACTAGCTTCTCGGATTGGTATGAAGTGAGCGCTTTTAGTTAATCGGTCAACCACTACCCAAATTGCATCATAGTTCCTCGGTGTTTTAGGTGGCTTTGTTATCAGATCCATAGTTAGGTGCTCCCATTTCCACACGGGTATTTCCAGCGGTTGCAGTTTACCATGCTGTCGCTGGTGCTCAGCTTTCACTCGTAGACATGTAAGGCACCTTTTGACATACTTAGTCAAATCTCTCTTCATCCCCGGCCACCAGTAGTCCATCTTCAAGTCTCTCTACATTTTCGTGGTTCCCGGATGTATAGAAAATTTTGACTTATGCGCTTCATCAAGAATGAGATTCCGGACTTCTGTGATTTTCGATACCCAAATTCGTCCATATCGGGTCCACAACCCGTGACTATCCTTAACCATCAACGCCATCTGGCCCTTTACCCTCTCGATTTTCTAGTTTTCTTCTTTGATTGCTTCGCTTTGGGTTGCTAAAATCGAATCGAATAGTGAAGTTGTAACTGTCATCCTTAGGCACTTAACATCCAACTGTACGTGGCTCACCTTGCGGCTTAGCGTGCCTTCTACAACGTTAGCTTTCCCCGGATGATACAAGATTTCACAGTCGTAGTCCTTGACTAGGTCTAGCCATCTCCGCTGGCGCATGTTCAGATTCTTTTGATCAGCGAAATACTTTAAACTTTTGTGATCCGTGTATATCGTGCACTTGACTCCGTACAAATAATGTCTCCATAGTTTGAGCGCGAACACTACGGCGGCTAGCTCTAAATCGTGGGTCAGGTAGTTGCACTCGTGCGGTTTCTATGTGCACAAGACACAAATTAATACGATATTACTGATAATAAATAAGCCCATAGGGTCACACATTTACAATCAATGGACACCAATTACATATTTGAATATGATTTAAATATGTTTCCAACTCGTTATATATATATAAGTATATATATGCATTGTTGCATATTGTTATTTATGTGAAATAATAATATCACTCTTGTATATTGATACAAGATAATGCATATGAAATACATAAATATAAACATATGATTTTATATATGTATATATATATATGTATAAATATATATTTGTTACAAGTAAATTGTTACTAGTAACAAATTATATAAATGCATGTATATCTTTGTTACAAGTAAAGAGTTACTAGTAACAATCAAGTATGTATATAAAATACATGTAGATGTATTTTATACAATGTATGGCAAGTCTAGCATTATATTTTATATACTTGAAATATATAAAACTAGAAATGCTTACAAGTATCACAAAGGGGGTCCATTTGAGGTTGCTTGAAAAATGGACTAACCTAGACATGCATGCATGAACAAGTGAAGCAAAAGAGCAAAGGGGACCCCCCCCATCCTTGCTACGGCCGAAAATTGAGCAAGGGAGGGGCCTCCCTCTCTTGCTTTACTTCTTGGCTTTTAAGTCTTCATGCATGGCTCTTTTGTGTATAAGTTTGCTACCACCTTTCCTTGAGTTCTTAGAAAGGTTCTAAGTATTCTTGAAGCTTTGAAAACATCTCTACATTCTTGTATTGGTGTTCTTCAAGTGAGCAAAGTGTGGTGCTAGAATACATACTCATATACATACATAGTAAGTTCAAGAAGAAGAACAAGAGGTTGTTGCTTGCTTGCTTGAATTTCAAGGGTTGGAGAGACTAGCATCTTGGAGGTGTTGGACTCATTGATTTTGTGGATACCTTGGAGGAAGTCTTCTCTTGGCTTCTCATAGATCAACTACTTCTTCAACGGTTTACTCACGCTACAAAGGTTGTAGTTCTAAACACCCTATGGTTGTTTTGTTTCTTAAGGCTTGCATATGGATCATTGGTGGGGAGTTTTAAAAAGTTTAAAATTGTTGTTCATGCTTCCGTTGCTAAAATATATTTTGAAAAACCGAACAAACCCCAACAGTGGTATCAGAGCCACTTATGTATAGTTTTAAGAAACTTTTTGAGTATGTATTGTTTTAAGAAAATGGACAACTTTTCTTTTGTTAAGAAAAGTTGTGGATTTTCTTGTTGGCAACTTATATATATGTTTATATATTTATTTTGGGAAACAACCAAACCACATGCATGTTTGGTTGTAAAAGTTGCCTAAATATCAAGTGTTGATATATATATTTGTTTGAGTGTATGTTGTGCATAACAAGCCATAGACCTTTTGTGATGTGTTGGAAATTCGATTTGGTTGTAAAATTATTTTTCATTTGGTATGTAATAATAATTTTAGTTTTGTTTCATCTTGTTGTATTTTGTAAGTAGTAGAATAGTTTAGACTAGTTTACTTTTATAAAAATGTAACAAGATGAAGAAATGACCAAGTTGGAGTTTTCAAGTGTGGTGGAGTCAACCATGGAGGCTTGGAGTCATTTGCACTACAAGGAGTTGTTTTGGCAAGTGGGAGCTTCAAGTTCATCACAAGAGGAATATTTGGTCCTTAGTTATGACTTGGTATTTTTGTATGGCTCACAAAAATACCACTTAGGATAAATGGCTTGGTTATGCACTTATACATATTATTTGTGTGTGTTTATGTTTATATTATTATGCATGGTTGAAAATAGGATTTTTGCATGCTAGATAATATTTTTACATAATATAAATCACACAATGGGAGTTTGGTATTTTAAGTTGACATAACATAAGATGTAAAATGAATTTTATATAAAAGGAGTTTTATAAAGATTAAAATTCATTATGTCAAAATATATATCTATATATATGGTATATATATATATATGTATATGAGTTTTATAAAATAGAGATTTTAAAACTCAACCAAACTCCATTCAAGCTTAATAATAAAATGGTTTTATTACAAGCTAAAATTGGTCGTATTTGCGCGCTCGAAACTACACACGTTAATATAGGATATTAATACTAGTTTAAAATTGAACGCGTTGAGAGTTCGTAAAATATGGATTTTAAGAATACTCAAGACCAATATATATATAAAATATGATTTTATCAAAAACGTGGACTTGTTATTGTATGCATGCAATACTAGTCACACGACTCGTTTTGTTTTATTTAATAAATATACAAAACGGTAAAAGCCCTTTTTCAAAACGTAAGTCTATGCCATCCCATTTTAATACACTCGTTTGTTGCAACGACACTCACGTGGAGAGAGCATTAGCCAAACGCGTGGATTGTTTTTGTAACAACCGAGGTGTTTTTCCGCGAATTCCATGAACGTCTTGGGCCGGAAATTCACCGTCTTGAAATAGGACGACTTAATCGGAATCTTATTACGGAGAGAGCATTAGCCAAACGTAAGGAAGCCCGAGGCATAGATGGGATCAAACATGCCAAAATTGACAATCGTTGTCTAGGATCCCATAAAGATCTAGGAATTACATACGAGATGTAATTGGTAAACGTTACCTACCTTGTTGTTTTAACTTGATGGAGAGAGCATTAGCCAAACATTCAAGGTTAAGTTCAACTTGGATCCTAGCCTTTAAAAATTAAAGAATTTTATAATTCTAAAGGGTATTAATTATTAAAGGATTAAATATCAAAAATACTAAATTGAACTTTGTTAAATTTTGTAGATGGCCCCTAACTCAACTACGCCCGTTAACAACTTATCTCTTCGTTCAATCCTAGAGAAAGAAAAACTCAATGGTACAAATTTCTTAGACTGGTATCGTAACTTGAGAATCGTTCTTAAGCACGAAAAGAAATTGTACGTACTTGAGGATCCCGTCCCTGAGGAACCTCCATTGACTGCGGCCAAAGCCGTTAGGGATGCTTGGGTGAAGCATTCCGACGACTCGGTCGAAATTTCATGCCTCATGCTTGCTACCATGTCTCCGGATCTTCAAAAGAACCTTGAGGAGCATGGAGCATATGAGATGCTTGGCCAGCTTAAGGAAATGTTCCAAAAGCAAGCGAAGCAAGAACGCTTTGAGGTCACTCGAGCTTTCCATGCATGTAAGATGGAGGAAGGTCAATCCGTTAGCGACTATGTGCTAAAGATGAAAGGATACATTGACCAGCTTGCTAGGCTTGGATCTCCCATAACCAACGAGTTTGCACAGGATATGATCCTTAACTCGTTGACCAAAGCCTATGACCAATTTGTCATGAATTATAACATGAACAATTGGGAGAAATCTGTCTCAGAGTTGCATGGGATGCTTAAAACTGCTGAGAGCAAGATTCCAAGCAAAACACCTCAGGTCTTGATGATTCAAGAAGGGAGAATCAAGAAGAAAAAGATAAACAACTCAAAAGGGAAGGGCAAGGCAAAGGCAAAGGGAAAGGACAAAGGCAAGCAAGTTGCCAAGGCTCCTACACCCAAGACGGCGGGAAAGGTTCCCAAGAATGACCCGTGCTTTGAATGCGGGGTGGTAGGACATTGGAGGCGCAATTGTCCAACCTACCTTGCAGAGTTGAAAAGGAAGAAGGCTGGCGAGGCTAGCACTTCAGGTATATATATGATTGAAATGTATACTTTTTCCATTAATTCCTGGGTATTTGATACCGGTTGTGGAACTCACATTTGTAACAATGTGCAGGGGTTGAGAAAAAGTAAGCTGCTGAAGCCAGGCGATTTGGATCTCCACGTGGGCAATGGAGCAAATGTTGCTGTTGAAGCCCTTGGAACTTTTGAATTATTATTACCAAATGGCCTGTACTTAATATTAAACAATTGTTGTTATGTACCTAGTTTAACTAGGAATATTATTTCAGTAGCTCGGTTAAGAGAATCTGGATTCATATTTGGTTTCGTTGATGATGGCATTCGTGCCTTCAAAAACGATATTTTGTATTTTGAGGCTCGGCCTCTTAATGGAATATATGAAGTTAATCTTAAAAGATCTCTTGATGATAATTCTATATATACCACTAGCACCAAACGACCTAAGCATGACTTAAGTCAAACATACCTATGGCATTGTCGACTTGGTCATATAAACAAGAAACGCATTGCAAAACTTCAAAAGGATGGAATTTTAAAATCAAACGATTCTAGCTCATTTGAAGTTTGCGAATCATGTTTATATGGAAAGATGACTAAGGCTCCTTTCTCCGGTTCAAGTGAAAGAGCCAAAGATCTATTAGGAATCATACATACGGATGTATGCGGTCCTTTTAGATCAATGTCTAGGGATGGTGATAGATACTTCGTTACATTCACCGATGATTATAGTAGATTTGGTTATGTTTATTTGATGAAACATAAACATGAAACATTTGAAATGTTCAAGCTGTTTCAAAACGAAGTACAAAATCAACTCAACAAAACAATCAAGGCCCTTCGTTCCGATCGAGGTGGTGAGTACTTAAGCCAAGAGTTTATGGATCATCTTAGTAATTGTGGGATTATCTCACAACTTACTCCTCCTAGAACACCACAACATAATGGTGTATCTGAAAGGAGGAACCGAACTCTACTAGATATGGTTCGGTCTATGATGAGCCGAAGTACTCTACCCTCGTCCTTTTGGAGTTATGCTTTATTAACTGCTGCGCGCATATTAAATATAGTTCCAACCAAGAAGGTAGATAAGACACCATATGAGATGTGGTATGGAAAGGTTCCAAACTTATCTTACTTGAAAGTCTGGGGTTGTGAGGCTCATGTACGACAAGAGGCTTTAAGCAAACTCGATCCTAGATCTATCAAATGTAATTTTGTGGGATATCCTAAAGATTCATTAGGATATTATTTCTACAACCCAGCTGAGAACAAAGTGTTTGTTTCTAGGCATGCCACTTTCTTAGAAAAGGAGTTTCTTTCGAAAGAGGCAAGTGGGAGCAATGTAGACCTTGAAGAAATTCAAGAACCACAAAATACAAGTCAGGTTGACACTAGCACTCAACAAACGGTTGTTGAACCTGAACAAATGGTTGTTCAAGAACCTACTGAAACACAAAGTGTTCGTAGATCTGGTAGACCTCGTCAAGAACCCGAGAGATACGGATTTCTCGTGTCCAATGATGAGATTTTCTTGGTAGACTCTTCTGAGCCTACTAACTACCAAGATGCTATATCGGATCTGGAATCCGATAAATGGCTTGATGCCATGAACACTGAGATGCAATCCATGTATGAAAATCAAGTATGGGACTTGGTTGATCTTCCTCCCAATAGTAAGACTGTAGGGAGCAAGTGGGTCTTCAAGAAGAAGACAGACATGGATGGAAATGTACACACATTTAAGGCAAGGCTAGTGGCGAAAGGTTTCACTCAAACTCATGGTATTGACTATGATGAAACTTTCTCTCCGGTAGCCATGATTAAATCTATTAGAATACTTATTGCCATAGCTGCATATTATGACTATGAGATATGGCAAATGGATGTCAAAACGGCTTTTCTAAATGGACACTTAAGTGAAGATGTCTATATGGTTCAGCCTGAAGGTTTTGTAGATCCTAAGTATCCTAATAAGGTGTGCAAGCTTAAAAGATCCATCTATGGACTAAAGCAAGCATCTCGAAGTTGGAATCTTCGATTTGATGAGAAAATAAAAGAGTTTGGTTTTATCAAATCAGAAGATGAACCGTGTGTTTACAAGAAAACTAGTGGGAGCGCAACAACATTCCTTGTCTTGTATGTTGATGACATACTACTCATTGGAAATGACATCCCGACCTTGCAAGACATCAAGTCTTGGCTTGGGAAGTGTTTCTCAATGAAAGACTTGGGAGAAGTCGCCTACATTCTTGGAATAAAGATCTATAGGGATAGATCTAGGCGTCTTATTGGCCTAAGTCAAAGTGCATATATTGACAAGATCTTGAAACGATTCAAGATGGAGAATTCTAAGAGAGGATTCTTGCCAATGGCACAAGGCACGGTTTTGAGTAAAGCTCAAAGCCCTAGCACAAGAGAAGAGCTAGATAGAATGAGTGAGATCCCATATGCTTCTGCAATTGGATCCATCATGTATGCCATGCTATGCACTAGGCCAGATGTCTCGTATGCTTTGAGCATGACGAGCAGATACCAGCAAAACCCAGGAGATAGCCATTGGATGGCAGTCAAGAACATTTTAAAATACTTGAGAAGAACCAAGGACATGTTCTTGATCTATGGGGGTTTGGAAGAAGATCTTTGTGTAAAGTGTTACACAGATGCTAGTTTCCAAACGGATCGAGATGATTCTCGATCACAATCGGGCTATGTCTTCGTTATGAATGGAGGCGCGGTTGCTTGGAAAAGTTCTAAGCAAAGTGTAGTTGCACAATCCACTACAGAATCTGAATACATTGCTGCTTCTGAGGCTGGACAAGAAGCTGCATGGATGAAGAAATTCATTGCTGACCTTGGGGTAGTAACAAGCATTCAAGACCCCATAGAAATATTTTGTGATAATGAAGGTGCTATTGCCCAGGCAAAAGAACCTAGATCACATCACAGCACCAAACACATCCTCAGGCGTTTCCACTACATACGGGATATAGTGGATAGAGGAGATGTGTGTATTCGCAAAGTTCATACAGATCAGAATCTTGCAGATCCTTTTACGAAACCTCTTGCCTCGACTAAGCATGAGTCTCATACTAGGGCAATAGGTCTTCGCTTTGCAAGGGATTGGATTTGAATTGTAATTTAGTATTTGGATATTTTGGAACATTATGACAATATCTATTTTATCTGAATGATGTATGGGATATGATCACTTCATTAATATATATTGTGTTCTTTATTAGCATGTTTAAATCCATGAATAATTCTTTATTCTAAAACGTCCATAGTCGGTTATAACTATGGGAATAGTTATAAATTAAGACTAATGTGAATAAGTTGGTTGACTTTCATTCGTGATGAAAGTAGGCAAAAGGGTTTGCAGCCAAATTCACTAATGTTTGTTAGGGAACAAACATTGGACATGACCCGCTCTTAAGATCGCTTCATGGATCAGTGTCATAAGTAAATCTTGAGAAAAAGGTGGTATCTTTGTATCCTTAGACCTGAGACACATATTGGGACTCGAGTATGAGGAGTATCATGCTTTAATGTGGTTAAACGCTATCTTTAACCGGGTAGTTATAAAGGCCATTATTAGGTATGATATGAGTCTTATAAGAGACGTATGTGGTCAAGATGGAATTTGTTTCTCTCATTTAATTGGGAGTATAATATCTCTGGGCCCTAAAACAAGTTGAACATTATATGAGAATTGATGACGATCCATGTCTCATGTTCAACGAGATGTTAAAACAAAGGGATAATTGATGACTTACCTATAACAACGATTTGTAGCTAGTGAGTAAATTTCGTTGGTGAAAGTGTTGATCAACACACTTTATTTATTATTAGGGGCAATGGGATGTTGCTAGACGTTCTTACCATTGTCTATATCGGCTTAAGTTGTAACTTGTGCAAGTGGGAGATTGTTGGTTCTATGTGCACAAGACACAAATTAATACGATATTACTGATAATAAATAAGCCCATAGGGTCACACATTTACAATCAATGGACACCAATTACATATTTGAATATGATTTAAATATGTTTCCAACTCGTTATATATATATAAGTATATATATGCATTGTTGCATATTGTTATTTATGTGAAATAATAATATCACTCTTGTATATTGATACAAGATAATGCATATGAAATACATAAATATAAACATATGATTTTATATATGTATATATATATATATATGTATAAATATATATTTGTTACAAGTAAATTGTTACTAGTAACAAATTATATAAATGCATGTATATCTTTGTTACAAGTAAAGAGTTACTAGTAACAATCAAGTATGTATATAAAATACATGTAGATGTATTTTATACAATGTATGGCAAGTCTAGCATTATATTTTATATACTTGAAATATATAAAACTAGAAATGCTTACAAGTATCACAAAGGGGGTCCATTTGAGGTTGCTTGAAAAATGGACTAACCTAGACATGCATGCATGAACAAGTGAAGCAAAAGAGCAAAGGGGACCCCCCCCATCCTTGCTACGGCCGAAAATTGAGCAAGGGAGGGGCCTCCCTCTCTTGCTTTACTTCTTGGCTTTTAAGTCTTCATGCATGGCTCTTTTGTGTATAAGTTTGCTACCACATTTCCTTGAGTTCTTAGAAAGGTTCTAAGTATTCTTGAAGCTTTGAAAACATCTCTACATTCTTGTATTGGTGTTCTTCAAGTGAGCAAAGTGTGGTGCTAGAATACATACTCATATACATACATAGTAAGTTCAAGAAGAAGAACAAGAGGTTGTTGCTTGCTTGCTTGAATTTCAAGGGTTGGAGAGACTAGCATCTTGGAGGTGTTGGACTCATTGATTTTGTGGATACCTTGGAGGAAGTCTTCTCTTGGCTTCTCATAGATCAACTACTTCTTCAACGGTTTACTCACGCTACAAAGGTTGTAGTTCTAAACACCCTATGGTTGTTTTGTTTCTTAAGGCTTGCATATGGATCATTGGTGGGGAGTTTTAAAAAGTTTAAAATTGTTGTTCATGCTTCCGTTGCTAAAATATATTTTGAAAAACCGAACAAACCCCAACACTTGTGCGTATAAAGCCCTTATCAAGTAGTTCCTGAAGTTGTGACATCAGTTCTTGCATCTCTGGCGGTGCTAGCCGGTATGGTGCCTTGGTGATGGGTGCAACCCTAGGTGCCAAGTCTATACGAAACTCCACTTGTATGTCTGGCGGGATCCTCGGCAATTCCTCCGGATAATCGTATACCACTGGTACATCGGAAACTGTCAATTTCTTCTTTTCCATTCTAAAGTCGACCACATGAGCTATGAAGGCCGTGCAACCCTTACGTAGATACTTCGCCGCCTTGGTCACGGTGCAGCATGCCGTCAATCCATTCTGTCGTTTACCGTAGATAGAGATTTATCCCCCACTTGGACTCTAGATCCGTATGATCCCTTGCTTGCACAAGATGTTTGCCTGGTGACACCCCAGCCAATCCATTCCCACTATTACTTGGAATTCCCTCATAGGGGTCTGTAGAAGGTCTATAGTAAACCGTACATCATCTATCACTATTACATTATCCCTATAGATCGTCGTAACACTCAAAGCCTTATCATCGGCTATCTCTACCTCTAACGGTGTTTCTAACTTCACCGGTGCTATTACAAAGTTATTACAAAATGAAGATGATACAAAGGACTTACTTGCCCCGGAATCAAATAATACAAGCGCAGGCAGAGAGTTAACAATAAATGTACCTGCAATCACATCGGGCTCTTTCCTGGCCTCCTCCACGGTCATCTGAAATGCGCACCCGCGAGGCCTTGAGACTTCTGGTTTCTTTCCATTATCCCCATCGGTGATCCGGAGCAGTGGTTGTCAAGCAGGTTTCCCGCTCCCTCCAGTCGCTTCTGGGCACTCGGCCATACGATGCCCTAGCTTGTTGCACTTGAAGCACACGTTCAAGTGAACTCTATAATCCTTCCCATAGTGTCCGCTCTTCCCGCACACAAAAAAATTGGTGGTTCCGAACCGGAACTCCCTAGAGTTCCCCTTACCACATTTACCACATCTTGCCCCTAGATTCCTCGCCGCAGGCCTCAAAATTCCAACGTTCGGTTTCTTGAATGGTTGTCTGCTTGCATTTCCTCCCAGTGCAGCCCGCTCTGCGGACCTCTTTTTATTCCTTTCCATCAGGTATAGTTCCCTCTTTCTTGCTCCCTCGATCAGCTGGTCAAGTGTAGCATACTGACCATTCGATACAAACTCCTGAATATCCTCCCTCAGCAATTGCGTATACCGGTGAATCTGCAGCCCCTCGTCGTTTGCATATGCTGGGCAATACAGTAATTTCTCCTTGAATATCGCGGTTATCTGATTGACCGTCTCCGTGGTCTGCTTCAGTTTCATAAACTCATCCATCACTCGCTCCACCTCAACCTTGGGAGCATACTCCTCATAGAACAATTTTGTAAACTCTTCCCACGACATTCTCGCGATAGCTTCGCCTTTCATCTTCCTCAGCAAATTCCACTAGTCCTTAGCCGCTCCCCTAAGGAAGTTAGAAGCAAACCAAACTTTCGAGTCTTCAGCACAACGGCTGGTAAATAAAGCTCTTTCTATTGCAGAGACTCATCTAGTGCTCCGCACCGGGTCTGGTACTCCATCAAACACAGGCGGCTGACACGCCGAAAAATCCCTGAAGGTCCCTCCTTGGGCCACCTGGTTAGCAGTCGGTGCTACCGGTTGGGCAACAACAACAACCGCAGTAGCTTCTTTCGCAGCCCATAGGGCTCCCAGTTTCAGGTTAATCATCGTGCCCATATCTTGCTTCAAATCCTCCATAATCTTGGGTAGCAGTTCTTTTAGCGTGTTGGTAACCACATCGGTCACCAGTTCCGTCATTGCCTCATTCCCGTATTCTTCCTCATTCATTACATTCTCCGGTACAACATTTTCTGGAGTCACATTCTCAGTTTGATTCAAGATCGGCTGTGCACGAGGGTCACTCTCTCCCGTCACGCTAGCATTTTCCCTGCCGGGTGGGTTTTCAAAACCCGTTGGTATCACTGATGGTTTCTTATAGTCACCATACTGGATGTATAGACAACACACTTAATTAACAGGCGGCGTTGCCACACAGTCCTCATTACTACATCAGTTCATATTTCACGTATTTCAAGTCATAAGTACAACTATCAGGCAACCCTAGTCATTCTAAGGCACCCTAGCTATAGGCACTTATCTCTACAAGTACCCCTCACCGGATTCACAAGATTCCCCGGATTTTGACAAGTTTCAACAAGTGTCGTGTGAAGATAATAATATGGGCCCTATTATTACAAACACGCTACACGTATTGGATCTGGTCATTACCACTAGGAATCCTGATTCACTGGCTTGGGCCATGTATTAATCATCTCATCAAACATATAGTCAGTTATCAGGTAAGCATTGTCATGTCATCCTGTTTTGATTCTACTAGAGCAGTTAAATTTCAAATCGCAGTTAACATAGTCATCATATCATAATTTCATACCTTGTACTCGCGTGTGACCACTCGGACTAGCTCCAGCAGATAGCTCATCGTGACATTTGACATTCGAAAAGGTTTCAAAACATTGTCTAAAATCCTTCACGAACCAAGGTTTAAGTTCAAACACGCGGAAACGTATTTGAATCTCTTAAACCAAGGCTCTGACACCAAGTTGTAACATCCCAAAAAAAAATTTAAAACAAATAAACGAACACCAAAGTGTACGATTAATAAAATACCATAAATAGAACATTGTATAACTTAGATGAAAACCCGTAAAAGCTTAGGTTCGATTGTAATTGTTTTGGAATACATCATTAAATATGAAATAGTTAAAAAAAAACATTGCGGAAGCCTGTGGGAGATGAGCTATCAACCGCGTGCTGGAGCCCTGCCGTGGCCATCACCTGAAAAGAAGGTTAAACAACAACCGTAAGTATGAAGCTTAGCGAGTACTTTTACTTACAATCAACCATAGGACATCAAGCATTTGTTTCCATAATCATGTTACATCTTTCATTCCCGCTACCGTAGTAATCGGTCCCACATTCCCGCTACCGTGGTAGTCGGTCCCACATTCCCGTTACCGACGTGAACAGCCCAATCATTCCCATCACCGAAGTGAACGTTCCAATCATTCCCGTCAACGAAGTGCACGGTCCCATCATTTCCGTCACCGAAGTGAACGGTTCAATCATTCCCGTCACAGAAGTGAACGGTCCAATCATTCCCGTCACCAAAGTAAACGGTCCAATCATTCCCGTCACCGAAGTGAACGGTCCAATCATTCTCGTCAGCGAAGTGAACGGTCCAATCATTAATCAAAGCATAACACATCATCAGTTCATCAATTCATAGGTTCATCAAATCATATAACATGTAGCACGTCAATCACGTACATCATTAGGTTTAGATAACAAGTAAGAATACTCACCTGTCTGCAGTCTTAGTTTCTCCATTAAAAAGCTAGTAAGGACTGGCTTGGTATCGAGTCCAAAGTACAACCTACAGTACACACAGTCGTATCAAGTTTCAATCCTCAAGGTCGGACCACATACCTCGACCGAAAGTCGGACCTCACATTCTCAACTAAAGGTCGGACCAATATCAAGGTCTCAAAGGTCGGACGGGTTATTATTCGTATTAAGTCGCATGGATTAAAATGTATGTACGTATATCGCATGAACTAGGTATGTCACATGAAGTATCATATGTAAGTCGCATGAGTGTAGCTTACATGTATATAAGTCGCATGGTGTGCATGTAAGTCGCATGAGTGCAACATGTAAGTCGCATGGTATACACACTTCTATATAAGTCGCATGAGTGCAAAATGTAAGTCGCATGGGGTACACACTTCTATATAAGTCGCATGGTGCAACATGTAAGTCGCATGAGTGCAACATGTAAGTCGCATGGTGTACACACTTCTATATAAGTCGCATGGTACAACATGTAAGTCGCATGAGTGCAACATGTAAGTTGGGGTACACACTTCTATATAAGTCGCATGGTACAACATGTAAGTCGCATGAGTGCAACATGTAAGTCGCATGGGGGTTTGTCATCCCTGTCAGTTCACCATTTTCATCTTACAGGCTCCATGGCCAAAATCAAGTTCTTTCAAAACTCAACCAATTCATTTTATTTTTGTTACAAAACATTTCTTCACTCATTTAAACATTTTCTTCAAAATTTAAATACATTTCATCAAGTATTAAGAGCTCACATCTCAAATTCTTTCCCGGGTTCTTTCATAAACCCAGAACCTCAAAAACTCATATTCTAACTCATGCTAACATCATTCAAACAAGGTAAGATTGATATCTACAATACCTTAATGAGATATGAAGCATTATCTGATGATCCTTTTAACAATTCCTTAAGTCCACAAATGATTTTTGGCTCCTCCTTCCTATGTTCCTCGAGAGGGTTTTTACACACAACCACACACTGATTTCTTTGTTTGAATGAATGAAACAGTAGTAAGGTATTGGGGGTTGTGCCCTAAACCCCTTTATATAATTTCCTTTAAAAAGGCCTAAGCCCAATTTTCACTTGCTTGAGCCCAATAGTTCTTAATCCAAATGAATTATATAATTAGTATATTTAGCCAACTATTTATATACATATATGTATATATATATATATATTATTCAAGCCTAGTTAAATCAATCTAGTCCATAATCAAATCCATGACCCAAATAGTTACAAAGAATAATCATTTCTCAATAAAATATTCTTTTATTTATTTTCGAAAGTTCGGGTATTACAAACTCCATACATACATACATACATATATATATATATATATATATATATATATATATACTAGTGGAGTACTCGTGCAAGTTGTAATTGTGGATGAGGATGAGGATTAATCACTATGGTTTCCAAAGTTACCTCCCTTTATTGCCTTTTATGTTTGCCTTATATGTGGTAATGAGTATGGTTTCTGGTTTCATTTGTATTTGTATAGTTAGCAAGCTGTGATCGTGGATGAGGATGAGGATTGTTTCCTTATTGAAGTTAATTCTTTGCTTTAGTGTTTTAGTTGGTTTATGGTGAGGGGGTATTTTAGTATATTCAAGTTACTTAAAATTAAGAGTTTTTAATTAAGTGGAAACCACTATTGTAGGTGCTTACCGGTAGGGGTGAATCGTTCGGATATGTAATTAATTTCTGTTGAATTATATTCGTGCTGCAATCAGATGAGTTACACAAGTTATACATTAGACTGGTGTTAAATGTGTGTAATTGTTGTATGATTATTTTTGTAACTTACATGAATTGTTATTATGAGGTGAAAGATTGTGTAAATGGAGTGAAAACATAACTCGGGAACGGGAAGACGTAAAACCCTTGGGATACCTTGGGTAATCGCATGTGACCCAAAGAGACGTAAGCCTTGGGCACTCAGATGTGATTGTAAAAGATGTAAGACCCTTGGGCAGTCAGATGTCACTGTGAGAAACGTAAAACTCATGAGGTGCCTTAGGAAGACATATGAAAAGTGAAATCGTCGTCAATTCACCTCATGAGTAAAGCTTCAGCAGAGTAAACGCAGCTCATCTACCATCAAACATTTTCGCTGTCTATTTATTTAATTAATTATTATTTTATTATCAAACAGATTTAACTATTTTTGTAATTAACTCTTTCTGTTATTCGAACATTGTACGGCATGTAGTTCCGGGTATGAAACCCCGTCACGAATTTTGTAGAAATTAATATACTTTATTTACAATTATTATATTTATATACTTATATGTATGTTTAAAGAAAGATTTTGGGGTGTTACAGTTGTCGAATGAAAAAAATCAAATATCTATCACGGCTAGGTTAGGGTTTAAATATGACGTTAGTTATGATGGTATTATTGTAATCATATTAAATGATAATCCCAAGCCTAATCTATAAGCTACTTGGAAATGTTTTTATTTTGGAGGATCATGAGGGACACTCGAACGAAGCTAGAGGGATGTGTTTTATTAAAACTAGAATCTCAATCCTTTGTAAGTCCGTTGCCGAACACACTTCAAGTACTATTACAACCCAAGTTTAGAATTATATGATATAAAATAATAGTGTAACGCCCCAAAAAAATTTCTATAACGACCATAATTAATTCCGAAAAATCATGTAGACTAAAATAGTTAAAATATATTCATTAAATGCATCCGTCAATAACCTGCCCAAAACACGGGACTTACAGTATCAATTCAGTTATAAAATTAGAGTTGATAAATAGCGTTGCGGAAAACTAGCTGTCACGCGGGAGCCTTCCCCTTATCGACACACGACGGTCCTGAAAAATAATCAACAACACGGATTAAGCACAAAGCTTTAGTGAGCACACAACACTCATAAAACATACACACATACGCAGTCATCCAAGCCTGGAATCAACCCCCACAATTTACAATTTAGTTTGGTATATACACAAACAATTTGCGATTACTCAAGACTAACTAATCGTGGTCAGGCCATCTAGTGCAATCTGCAATCCCATGAAGTTCACAACCGATAGTAAGAACATCATAATACCCCTCGATTTTAAATTCCGTTTCAACCCCAAGACTTACTCATTTCTTTAGGCATCTGATTCATGCTTCACATTTAATCAGATTATAATTATGTTTTCTTGGGTCTAAACCCAATTTCTTTTCTCAGTTCCTTACCATACTCGAACAGCAACTAAATCTCAGACAAGGCTCGATGGGAAAGACATAAAAATTACACCATCAATTGTTTGTTGAGGGTGGAGAATTTTTACCTGGTGTTCTTTCTTGATAAATTTCCAAAAGAATGGCACTGATTTCGTCCCCTCGTTGCCGACGAGCACACACACAGAGAGAGTATCAACACGTTGAATCTGCTCAATTTCCACTTAGTTCCCAACGAGAAAAGCAGAAACTGATCGATCCTTGAATCCTTTTCTTCTCCGCAGTATTCAAACACACACCCAGCTCTGTCGACCGATGATTCCTCGAAGAAATTTGAGCAAAAATGATGGAATAACCCAATAACATTCAAAAGCCCAAGAACAGTTATAATGTTTTTTTCAAGTCCTAATAATCCAAAGTTGCTAGTAATCCACTATATCACAACACTCATTTATCATTCAAGTAAAACGGAAACTGGTATTACAACTCTCCCCTACTTAAACACGATTTTGTCCTTGAAATCATCGAAATCACCATTACACTCTGACCTTTCACGAATTCTTTTGAGCACCCCCTCTTCATTTTTGAACCGCTTCCGTACTCCCTTGTTTCCGATGACTCACTTCACCCCACCAAATAGGGGTTTAACACCGTCTACCCATATATCATCTCGTATAGTAGCATGTTTACTCGGGCATGACAACCTGTCGAAGTAAGAAAGTTCCGCTAATGAAAAGTATGTATCTCTGCTACTCCCGATGTTGAGCACATTAGATCTCACATATCTTCGAGTGTCTATATTATCCACTCACTCTAGCCATTCATCTGAGGGTGATATGAAGTGTTAAAGTGCAACCTCGTTCCCTGATGAAACCTCTCCCATTTCATCTCCCAGATTTAGAAGTAATTCTCGTATCCATGTCGGTCACCACCAACACTCGCACATCATACATCGAGATCACCTCTTTCGCACACACATTGGCCACAGCTGCCGACGAGAAGGTTTCCCAAATTGGTATGAAATACACACCTTCTGGCGATCTATCCACAAAATCCATCGTCACATAGACCCATCTTCAGGAATTTCCAACTGTTGCAATTTCCGGCGAGGTCTCCGGTGCCCAGTTTTCACCCCGAGACATGTCAAACACCTATAAACAACTCCGCAACATCTGGCTTCATTACTGGGGTTATCTTTTTTAATAGCAACTGCCTAAGTTGATTGTATCATCTCGAAAAGTGTAGCTAACCGTCAATCCTAAACACTGCACCAAATAAGCATATTGCATGTCTTCTTGTTGAGCGCGTCTACCTCCATAATTGCTTTACTCGAATAGTAAGTATCTCACATTCATTATTAAATAAAATGAATATGAAGATGAACAATAAAGATGAAAATGCTTGATAAACACCATAAAGGCAAAGAAGATGACCGATAGACCGCACACAGGATTAATAACAATCTGCACAATCGTGAAGATAAAGATGACCGATGGAAAACACAAAGGCTTAGAACTAAAATCATAACTAATTCAAGAAACCCAAAATCGTTAGTGTACTCCTGCACAAGCTTAAACATCAAATTCATAAATCAATAAACTCAAACCCAAACCATTAGACGGTTCGATCTATGGAGTTAAACCCTAATCCTCTGCCGAAAACGATGGTTTTAGAAGGTTCTAGTAGTTTTGATGGAAGATCTAGAGTTTACTTGTGTGTGTGTGTGTGTGATTTGTAGATCTCCACTTGTCATATCTCTTTCAAGCTCTGATGAATGATGAAGATGAAGATAAAAACTGATGAAGACGATAACAGAGGCTCCGATGAAGAATGTAAACCCTAATGAAAACTCCTACCTACGACCCATCCCTTTGACTAGTGATGATTTAGGCACTTTGAAAGCCAATTTTCTCTTATAGAGAAAACCAAGGGGGTTGGCATAAGGGGGTTGGCATAATATCATCAACATCCAACTCTCACTTAACCTTTCTAATTCATTGTCATATTAACATCCATATCATCTTCCATCTCTAACTTTTTCTAAACCACAACCCTCACATTCAACCCTCTTCAACTCACATAAAATATTAATAAAAAACTTATTAATTAAGAGAGAGAAAGAGAAGAAAAAAGAGGAACCAGCCACGGGTAGATAAACCAGCTAGAAAACCCTGAAAAACCAACCCTATGAGCGACATGGTGTTCCAGCTTGGATTGGACCCCAACCAGCTCAGGTAGATATACCGATACGGCTGGTCTAAGAGTGAAGAGAGAAATCTGATTTGTTTTTATTTTTTATTTTGTTACTTTTTGAAAAATATTTTTAAAATGGATTTAATAAAATGAGAAAATAATCCGTAATAACAATCACAAAATACTTGAATGGGTAAATATAAAAATGATTAAACTACCTTTCATTAAAGTGTTTTATGAGTGTAACATCACCGAAGTTAGATGATGTTAATATTACGAATCATTTCCCCATTAAAAATAACAAAAATGAATAAACCATAACGACAAAAGCAATTGGGTTTTTTTTAGTTTAACAAGAGCACATCGTAAGAGTTTGGCCGTTTTAAAGACCAAATCTACAAAAATAAAAAGTCAGATCAAAACCGTAAAAACCACATAAACCAAAAATATAATCAACTCAATTTATACATTCCCAATCACATATGAGCAGTTTTTTGCTTTTTCAATACTTCCAACATTTAATAAGCATCAGGTAACTATATAATACAAAAAAAACAAAATCACCATCATGATACAAAAACATTCATGGAGGAACAACTGAAAAGCACTGAGCAAACTTCTCATTAACTGGCCTTTCAATACCAAGTCTACACAACTATACACTCTCAATGCTCAACCTAAATAACACAATTTTGTAACCACTATTTAGAATTCTCAAATTACCTACACAAGCCAAGGTAACAACAACAAAAAAGAAAAAAAAAACTATGGTTCTGTTCTAAATCTTAAACATATCACAAATCTTCCATTTCTGAAATTCAGCTCTTTTATTGCTTATGAGATGCTCGAATGGAAAACGCGAACCCTTTTCATGGCTAAATAACTGCCAAAAACACAGGTTCCCTTAGTTTTACTATGTAAGAACTAAGACCGAACTTACTACCTAAATGTTAAAACATTTGTCGTCTTTAAACATTTCCACCGTCTGAACTGCTGCAAGTTTGATTTTGAAGAACACTGTTTCCCCCAAAATCTCCATCTAAACTCATTTGCTGTACTTCTTGAGGTGACAAGATTTTGATGCAGTGTACGCAACTCACAAACTCCCTGTTCCACATGACCCGATTTACAAATATAACATGAGGAGATGAATATTAGAAACAGGTATTCATTTGGGCTTCTTTTTAAATTCTTTGGGTTTGCGAGGGTTAAACAATATATCCAAACGGACTTTACCGGTTGGATCAGGCTGCGTTGACTGCCTAATATTTTTGTCCTTTTTATTTGGGTGTTACCAATTAAGTATTGAATATTGTAATAGAAATGGTACTATTAAAATAATCTTTTCGAACAAAACGAGTTTCGAAAGGTTTTAAGTGGATAACTTTTCTTTAAAATAACTCATTTTGCCCAGAACACATTTTAACATGTTAAGGAATGGATGTGTATGTGTGTATGTGTGTAAGAGTAAATGGACATACTCCCAAGGATCATCTCCAACAAGAAGAACATCATTTTCATGATCCACATAAACAAGCTTCCACCCAACTCTTTGTCGATCTTCCAATTGACCTTCGATTCCAAACCTTCGGGCGAGATCTTGTTTAAGCTCCTCATACCCTGAATAAGCAGAAATATCAATCGATCTTCCAACAGCCCCACGCTTGTACACCTACACCGTACAATATAAAAAAGTTATAAAGAAACAAAGAATAAACGTGCGGTTCAACCCAGACAGTTTTGGTTTGTATTAAAAACAACTCCTTTCAACCTATACCCCATTTTGACCCGTTACCCAATCCGTGTGACCTACCTTGGTATATGTCCTCATTCGCTGAAACTGTTGTGGAGGTGGAGCCCACACACCAGTGTTCAGCAAGCTGTTTTCATTAATGGTGGAATCAATGGGATTGAAACCCATATCTGGAACTCCAAAAGACTGAGAAACCATGGATGACGAGAGTTCAGGCTGAGTGTCTTTGTTTTGATTGTCATAAATCATGCCTCCAGGGCCCGGGCTGAGACTATGTTGGAAATCTTTACTAGATCCCGGTACTCCTTTTGCGGTCAATGGGTCAAGAATCATTGATGGCATACCCATATGGTTATCAATGTTTACCAAATCTTGAATCGTGTCTCTAATTGGATCTTCTTGTGAATTGGAAGACAACTGATTGGTGTTTTGATGTTGCGAATGAAGATCGTTTTGAGGAACGCAAACTGAAGTTGCGGAAGATGAACTGTCCAAAAAATCCATCTGGGTCCCATTAATATTGTTCAAGTATGTTGTAATTGGGGCCAAAAGTCCTTGATTTTGACTTTTTGACATGTTTTGCTGTTGACTTTTAATAAAGTTGACATTTGTTGGTACTGCTTCAAGACCAGTATTAAGTAGAATCTCTTCACCACCTATAGTTGTGGTTGTGTAAGATCTACCATTAATCATTGATTGAACCATGGTTGCACAATTGTTTGTTGATGGTGAGGTGGAGCATGATGGGATATCATCTGTGATCCCAGATTGGCCTCCTCCACCTGCAGTCCGAGTCAACAAACTGCTGCCATTTGCCGAAATCTGATTACTAGGATGAATCTTTGGCTGCTGAGAAACATGGGGAAACCGAACATTTGTTTGGCTATTGTTTCTTGGCAACTGTTGAGACTGTGGCGTGATGGTTGTTTGAGGCAGCATGTCCATTGTCTGACTTGTTGACATTGACCTCGAAAATCCTTGACTTTGAGTTTGACTTTGACCATCCACCACCAATTGCTTCTGCTGATCTTGTGGCTGTTGACCCAAAAGTGATTGTTGCTGCTGCTGGTGAAGCTTTTGTACAAATTGAAGAGGAATTTGATTATCGGGCATCTGTAACTGTTGATTAATTTGTTGGTCGGAATACTGGGGTGACAACAAGTTGGTCTGTTGACTTTGACTTTGACTCACCACTACCGCTGCCGCCTGCTGCTGTTGTTGGAGATTTCTGTACAGATGATGGTTCTGAATGGATGACTGCTGTTGAAGTGCATTTTGAGAATGAAATTGGGACTGAATTTGGCTTTGACTGATCAAATTTTGTCTAATCAGTTGTTGACTTGGATCATTCAACATTTGGTGAGGCTGCATCATTGAAGCTAACGGGCTCATAGTCACAGGTTGTGGTAGCTTTTGTGACGGGTCAAGCTGCATTGTTGACCTTTGACTATTGAACTGTAAATTGTTTTGACTAACCATTTGTGGTGCTCCATAGTTTTGCAAAACGGATCCAGATAATGGATTCAAGTAATTCGGTTGAACTGAATTAGCAATCGAAGAGCTTTGCTGCATGTTCATCCACTGAACTAAACTTAGACCCGAATCTTTTGTTGACATATCTTCACCAAACCATGGCATGGTTCTCTTGAATAAATTGTCAAGATCAGCTGATTCATCATCTGTAGATTTTAAAAGCTAAACCATTACAAAAGGTCAAAAAATAATCATGGTTTTTCACTTTTCAATCCTTTTTTTCTTTTTTATATCACTAATCATCATTGTTGACTTGAAAGTTACTGCTGTTGTTCAAATTCTAATCATAACATCTACCAGTTTTAACTTTAAGTTTATACTTCTGCAGGTCAGAACGAAAATGACATGACAACAGAATAATCTAAGCCACAAGGTATTGTGGCTTTTTATGTACTTTATGATAAAGTTTGCATATATTGGAAGAAAATCATGAGGAATTTAGTTATCCTGTTACTAGTGTTAACATCTATAGGCTTTTCAGCCTGAAAAGTTAGTCAAACATACCAGGCGTTCCTGGTTGTCGTGGACGCTTTGGTCTGTAAAAAGGCGGAGTCGGGCATAGGAAAAATGGAGCAGTAACAGGTTCAATCTCCCAAATCGAAACACGGGTTCGTCTTTCCCCACCAGTTGATTCATCCCACCCAACCTACTTGCAAACAAATATGATTATAATAATAATTAAATTAAGAAAAAAAATAGCTTCAACGAATCGGGTAGAAAATTGCCCAAAGTGAACACATACAACCTTCCAAATTACTTTGTTAAAAAAATTTAGATTCTTACTGAAGATAATTTATGTAATTATGTAATCAAATCTAACATACTAATTATTTATATAAAAAATGAGCAATTTAGACAAAGAGTCTTTTTCGGGTTTTTCTTTGACTTCTACAGTCTTATCCCAAGATTCCTTATTCTGATCGGCTATCCAACCCGCCCATATTAATGACCCATTTCTTTGGAAATCGATAAAATATATAAAACCTCTAAATTATTTTATTCAAAAAACATTAGATTCTTATTGAAATAAGATAATTTATGTAATCAAATTTAAACACACTACTTTTTTAATTTAAAAGTAAAGAATTTAAGCAAAAAAAATTTTTGATTTAAAAACATTAGATTACCCCTTTTGATTGGCTACCTAAACTGCCCGTTTAGCCAGGTATTATATTAACGACACCTTTGTTTCATAAGTAGGGTAATATATTAAACCTCCTAAATCATTATACACAAAAAATAAATACCTACTTAAACAAGATAATATATGCAATCAAATCTAATACACTAATTATTTATTTAAAAAAAATAAAAAACTTAGACGATATGTTTAACTTGTAGAGCTGTACCAAAAGATTACTATTTTGATCAGCTACCCAACCCGCCCACTTTGCCATGCAAAATATTAGTGACCCGTTTCTTTCGTAAGTAGGCTAATACCTGCAGATTTCTCCATTGCGAGTTTTTCCATCTAACAGGATCAAGATCACTGATGCCTGTAATTGTACCCATATACCTGCAGTTTACAAACTTTAAGGTTTAAGGATTTAGCAATATTTAGAACGAGACTTTTAAATGGTTAATAAGGATTATACCCATGGAAACATGAAGAAATTGAACTACATTACATACTTTAGCATTTTAAGAGAATATAACAAGTGTATCAAACGTCTTAGCTCGTGTAAAAAGGATACTAATACATAAAGAAGTTCGATAGTTACGTGTGTATGATCCAAGTGACAATACCCAATTTATAATTCGACTCTAAATGATGTTTTAAAATGTTTTGGTACCTGTTTGCTTTCATTTGTAAAAGAAATAGATTGTGTGAGAGATATTGTTTAAATGTTCTTCGCTTGACAAGTGACATATATAGCAACAGAATTAATTAGATGTTTAACTGTAAGCCAAGTTCGTAATACATTAAGAAATTCCCTAGATAAAGGCAGAAAGTAGAATTTGTTAAAAACCAAAGAAGAGATACGTAATGTGCAATACCGGTTGTATCACAAAGGGGGAAATAGGTAATTTACATTTTACCCTTAGACAAAAAAGTCTGTTTCAAACATCCCTGTGAGTCTCTGACTTCTTTCACACAACGGTTTTTACATAAGCAGTAAACTTATATTTAATATTGCTTGATTTATGTGATTTATTGCAACAATTTTTAATAATTATTCAAAAAGTATCAAGGCTAAACCTTCATTTACCTTCTTGTTCCTGATTCTTCTGTTTCAAACATCATCCGAAAGCGCATGCCAAGTGATATCTGGTTACTACACACGGCTTTATAGTACTTTGATAATGGAATAACAAATTCTGACGGACTAGCCCTGTTCCAAAAAACAAGTGAATTTCGAGATTAAGTATATCTTGCTTTATTTGTGAGCTTTTAATTATTTAATCAATTTACCTTGGATTATAGAACACAGTGAAAGGGCTATTGTTTGCAGCTGCATGGGCAGCAGCAGCCAATATTCCAATATGCATACTATCACTCGATAAAACTGATGATGATAAATTGGTTGGTTGTCTGTTAGCTCGTCTTATACCCAATAACAGCTGCTGATTTTCATCCCTATTATATCCCAAAAAATATAAATAAATAAATAACGTAATGACTTTTTCTTTCTTATAACTATTTCATAAATTATACAATGATTCTTATGTATTTAATTGGCATTACCTAATAAACAAGACCGAGTCTCCAGCAAAAAGCCTTTTTCCGCTAACAAATAGACTCCAACCAGTTGTGAGCAAGTGACGTTTTGGTTGCCCTACATTTTATTTTAGGAATGTTATCATTGATGCTCAAAAACACAGTTTAGATTATTAATTTTCATGATAAATAAAAAGTTACCGCGATAAATATGACGGAATGTCCATTGGGTATCATGTAAATCCCTTGCTACAAGTTCTTGTGCTGGTGGTTGCATTGAAAAATCCTATATAAATGGAAATTATATAAGACAAAAATTTTAATGATTAACTAGAGGTGGCAGTTTTGACTCATTAACTTATGAAAGAGGTAAAGGAGGTGTTTGGGTTAGTTTATTTTTATGGGCTTAAGGTTGGTACTAGCTCATAGAGTGTTTGGATAAGCTTATGACTTGTTGATAAGCTCTTTATAAAAGGTTGTTTGGATTAGCTTAAATTGATAAAATGAGGAAAAAGGACATGCTTACATATTACTGAAGTTTTTACATTTAAAAGACTGAAAAATTGAAAAAGTCGAAAGAAGGGTAATTAGGCAAGTGTACATAAATATTAAGGCCGATCCTTGAAAAATAAGCTATTTGAGTTGAATTATCAAGAGTGACTTGTATTTAAGAAAATAAGCTAATAAAACTTTAGTAGATAAGCTAAAACAAACACCCATTTTTTCATAAGCCCAGCATACAAAATCAAGCAAAATAAGGTAAAACAAAAAACCCCCTAATTCGGATTAGATTAAATAAAATAATGGGTCAAAATGTATATTTATTGCATATCATTTAATTCAAGAAAATTTTTATCATTGTAGTAGTAATACAGTTTCTATAACCATATCTAACACAATTACTTTTTACAAAAGGTCTAAGTATTCTAGATAAAATAGTGACCGATAAACTTCAACCCAACCCGATTTTTCAAGATATTAAAAAGTAACTTGTTTTGACCTGAACCTGCTATGCAACCTGCCGACCCGCCCACTTTGCCACATCTAGAATTAAACAAATTCACGATAAAGAAATTTGCTCACAAGTGGAGGGAATATTTTTTCAGCTGCTCGGCGAGGTACAGAGAATCCTCCATGGGTGCTGGTATCACTTGCAGTCAAAGTTTTGCAAAAAAATTGTGTTTGCGGTTTATTTATTTTCGTAGAAAGATCTGATCTCAATAATGCTTCCTTGTCAAACTGCATAGAATAATCATAAACCAATAATATGACCTAAGTACCAACTTAGAAGCATAGTAAACGAACAAAAAGAATCATGATTTCTCATACCGAAGGAACAGGCTGGAGTGTCATCTGAGCATATACTTCATCTGTTTCTGGATCAGCCTAAAAAGATAATAATGGAAAATATTTTTTAAAAACTTTTATCTAATTATATTATACAAATGCTTATTTTACTAAAAACGACAAACTGCATACATGCAAAGTAAGGCTATGAAGGATGCATAATAGCTTTGATTGGAGATTCGGGTAATTTGGAATTTGAGCATCAACATCCTTTTTCATAGATGCTGCAACCTGTAAGAATATATCATAACAAAAATGTTGAAAATAATCTTCAAACATTAGGTATATGAATTCACTAATCAGAATCAGATAATCACTTGTAATAAAACAGGTAATTGTTAAATAAAATGACCAGTAACGGCATTTCCGTAAGAAAAGGTGAGGCGATTTGTCAAACTGTAGGTGTTTTTCTAATTGTGTCGAAAGATGGGTAAATACTAAATAAGTAAATATATTTTACCTTAGATAATAATTTTTTGTTAAAGCTGGTATAAAATTGATTATTTAACCCCTAAATAACCATATCATTTTTATTAATTATTTAAAAAAGGGAGATACTGATAATCATTTTTTGCTATAGTTTGTATGAAATTGATAACTTAACCCATAAATAATCATATTATAAATTTTTTATTGATTATTACAAAAAGAGAAATAATGCACTGGGTTGCTCTGTATTAAATGCACCCAACAAAATTCTGTTATGTTTGATAAACAAATAATGCTTACATTTATTTCATTTACTAGCTAATTAGATTAAAATGAGCCAACCACTTTTTGATAGGTACTAACAACTATCCTAGTTTTACTATCAAAATAGCAATCACAAAATCCAAATATATTAGAGGTGACATGGTGGGTTCTTGTTGCCATAATATTATCGTTATAACAATATGATAACAAAGAAATTCTCATTTAATAATAAAAAAGGAAAATTTTATTTCTTCCTACTTCATCTTGCTACTGATCACAAGATAACATGTATAATCCACTAATTCTCTTTTCTCACCACCTCTTTTGATTTTGACACTTGTGTTAATCTCGTGATTAAGAAGATTTTATCGTGGATATATAACCTCTTAAAAATCAATGTAACAACTACCTTAGGATGTAAATGTGCTAGCCCTTTTGCCAGCATCATCTTCAATACAATTATGCTATAATAGTGACTTGTACTTCATGCATTAAAAGTTATATCCATTATTATTACTATTATTCCCACGTTGAAAAATTTTAAAGCAAAATATGACATAATTGCTCTAGTTATTATTGCAAGCTAATAATTGTCAATGTTTCCTTGCTTTATCATAGTTGAATATTCTTTTTTTATTATATAAAATTGCTTATGTTAAATCTAACACTTAGTTCTAAAGATTGTTTACTACCAAAATATTGAAATTACTAAATCACATGATCTATTTATCTTTACTACTGTACAATTTATTTTTTTAACGACAAACACACACAAACAAATCTACACCTATGTCAACAGTGGGACTTGAACCCAAGGAGACGTTGATATCGTTAGACTAAATGCCCTTTAGTTTACTACTGTATAATTGATCTGACATTCAACTTCTTCTAATCAAATTTAATATTGTAAATGTTAAATCAACATAAAATCTCAATGATCATTTTCCTTCATCTCAATCTAATCTCTAATATTAGTTTCAAATTTCTCCCACAAGCCTTAACCATTATAAAACCAACAAATTATAAAACTACAAATTTTAAGCAATCACCACCACATATTATTCTACTAGTCCATATAATATATAATGATTCAGATCAACAACTTATATAGTCTGCCATTCAAAAAAAAAACTTATATAGTCAAAGAATCTTGTGATATAACAGTAACATGCACAAAAATTGGTATCAAATATTATAAGCATGTGGGTCCTACAAGAAAGCATTGCAATGATAAAAAGGTTTAAATGAAAATAAATAAATAAATATAAATATATATATATAATTTTATATATATATATATATATATATATATATATATACTTTGCACCTTTTAAGATTTCTGCAATTTTACATCATAAAGGCTTTAAAGAAAGCAATTTTTCAATAGCCACCTATGAGTACTAAAGGGAATTTGCAGAAAGAGATCCTCTCACACACCCACCATCACCACTGCAAGCGCACTTTAGCAGATATTTAATTTGTTTTCATTTGAAAATAATGTATTTTTATCCAAAAAGAGCTTGCAAAGTAGTAAACAACGGTTACAAATTTAACAATACATGGTACAAATTGATAATACAAAAATTATTATGTATAGAACATTTTTATTGTGTACTAATCATTTTCAAAGTCTGCCAATTTATGATAACATGAACAAAACCATAAGTAATCATTCCAAAATTTTGCCCAAATTCCTCTGGCCTCATCTTTGCATTACATGGTTGTACCGTACAACATTATTCATCAATATTGTATCCACCGCCAGACCGAAAATCAAATTCGGTAGCATATTGCATGAACAGCTTGTACGGTACAAGCGACTGAAGCTATTCGTGCACAAACGAAAGCTTTAAGCAAAACAAATGGGAGATTGAAAAAAGAAACGATCAAGCAACGGCGCACGTTACTCGGCGTAAAATAGCAGAATCAATAACCTGTTCGCTGTGGCCTTGAGGAAAATAGACGACGTGAGTCCCGGCCGCCGGTAAGCTCACTAAAGGTCCGGCGCACGTTTGCCATAGCTCCGGATTGATTATGCTCTTCTTCTCTCCCGCTGTTTGCAATACACAAGCGTAAATATCAAATTGAAATTTGAAGAACAAGAGCAAAATCATACAATAATATAGTGTTGTTGACAGAGATTTTTCAGATTTTTCTAAGTTCGGACAAATCGGTAAGAACAAGAACAAAAAAAAAATTGAAAAATAAGATGAACGTGGTGGAGAATCAAACTCGTTTTCCGATTGCTTGCTGTTTAAGATCAAGGAGATTGTAGAAGCTAACCTTCGCCTGGATTCCCCGTCGTTAAAGTGGATCCAGAAGCGTTCCCCGGCATCTTCATTGCAAAATGAAATTTCAGATCACCGACTTACGTAGTTTCACACAAATAAATTACCGGAAAATTCCTACCACCAGAGATTCATCGGTGCTTGTGAAAAGTAAAGTAGTATAAGAAATAAAACCGAGTATAGTATCAAATGGCAGAGTATAAATGTGGCGGTGGACGGTGTTTTCCGGCGGAATACGCCGGAAAAGGAGGAGAGAAGAATAAAAAGTAAAAAAAAATAGGAACAGCCGGAAAAGGTGGGAAGGGGGACAAGAAGAAGACCGGAGACACTTTAAAAAAGGAGGTTTTGCTGAGTATTGCAGAGACCAAACGCTGCAGCTTTGCCCCCACTCTCTCTCTCTTCGATCACTTTCTCTCTCTACAAAACTCTATATCTATATGTCCCTCTCTATCTCTCTCTGTCTTCAATCACTTTCTCTGTCTATAAAACTCTGTATGTATATGTCACTCTCTGTCTATCTCTCTCTTCAATCATTTTCTCTCTCTATAAAACTCTATATCTATATGTGTCACTGTGTGTGTGTTGTGCGGACTGACTAAACACAAAGGAGAAAGGGGGCCTTTCAAGGTTGACCAAGGTTATTTTGGTAAATATACGTTTACTGATAGAGTAATTAATCAAGGCTTTTGCATAAACCTTTTTCTTGGGATATGGGAAGACTTTAGTTAACTTTAAATAATTTTTGCAAAAAGGTTATGTTAACGTAACGAGAAATGATATATCATTTTATTTTATCCTCTTACAAATAAGATTAACATAAGTGTTAAAATCAATGAAGAAAGTGAATAAATAGAACTAGTGAACTTTATAGGTCATCTTGTAGTAAGTAAGAAGATAAAATAGAAAGAAAAAGTAAAATAATATATAATTTTTCTAACTTAATTGGGTTTACATACACACCCTTTTATGCATGGGTAAGCTAAGATTGTGTGATAAATCTGACTTTTCTGCTTTTTATGTATTTGACTAAACTTAATTGAATGAGTTAAGAATAAAAAAGATATATTCTTTTACTATTTTTATTTAATTTATCTTCTTACTTATCATAAGATAACATGTGAAATCCACTAATTCTTTTTGCTTACCCGCTTAATTGATTTTGACACTTGTATTGATCTTATAAGTAGAAGGATATATCACCTCTTGTTATAAACTATGATATAGTGTCAGTAGATTAAAGGGTATAGAATAACACCTAATTCTTTATTAGGTTCGGATAAATAGTCTTCATCGTATTATGTGTATGAGTGTGTTTATTTTTGATTTGACATATGTGACTAAGACCAAGTACAATCAAAAAATTCTTTTTTATTTTTTGATTAAGGTTAAGTATATCGAAATATAATAAATTATTCTCGTTTTAATTTTGTGTACAATGAATTATAATTTGTTGATAATACATTAAACTATCATTTTATTGCAATTAATGTAATTGAACATTTTATTGAAGGTTACTCGGTCATCTTAATTTTTTAATATTTTATTATTATTTTTATTATTATTATTATTATTATTATTATTATTATTATTATTATTATTATTATTATTATTATTATACATGAATAGGGGGCAAACACCACCCCACCATATGCTTCCCCTTGAAACACCACCACCTCCATCAACTCTTTCACCTTCTACCACCACCACAGCTACCACGTTCAACCATCGTCACTACCACTACCTCCAACGAGAACAAGATTAGAAACAGAAGAGCATACATCAGTATACTTAAATTGCAAACACAATAACAAAACTCAAATCACCGCCTTTCAGCCACCGCCACCACCATCGTCGTCTCCTTTGTCTTCAACCACCACCATCGCCGCCTCTTATTTCCGTAACATAAACCTAAATCTACAAAGAGGGAACCCTAACAATAATCGATTGAAGAAATTATGGTTTTCATCTGTTTTAGGGTTTTGGGTTTCGTCTTTCAGATCTGTTTGCGTTGGTCGGGTGTTTTTAGGGTTTCGCCTTTAAGATATGTTTAAGTTTTTGCCGCTTTGTCCGCCGGTGGCCTTAGGTTCAGAGGGTGGCTGCGGTGATGGTGATGGTCAAAGACGAAGAAGGCAGCGGCGGTTGAAAACGAAGGAGGAAGCGACGATGGGGGTTGAGGATGAAGCAGGTCTCACAACAGCTGTGGGTTCGGACAAAGAAGGTGTCATGGTGGTTTGATGTCACCTAAAAAACGAAAATCGCAAATAAAATGGGGTTTGAAGACATTTTTGAAAATAGCACCATCAAAGTCTCCAAATTCTGAAAACCCTAACTCGATTTAGGCTGTCTCTAGCGAGGTTGGATGGTGGTGGTGGTGGTGGTGGTGATGGTAGGCTGAGAGAGAATCTAAAAGACGAGCATGAATTTGTGAGATCTTCATTATTAATAATAATAATAATAATAATAATAATAATAATAATAATAATATAAAAAAAGAAGATAAAATATTTTAAAAATCAAGATGATTTGCAAACCTGATATTGCAGGTCACATTACATTAATTAAATATTTCGGGTAGTTTAATGTATTTATCTCAACAAAGTATAGTTCGTTGCACACAATATTAAAACGGGGATAGTTCGTCACATTTCGGTGCACTTAACCCTTTTGTTTAATATTTCTTTTCTCTTTTCCGTCAAACACCAAAAGGTTTGATTATAAACCAACCAAAATCTGAAAGGCATACAGTTTTTTGGGTTATAAGAGTATCAAGAATGGTAATATATTATCGTTTTTATTATATCGTAACATCAATTTTTAACTTCTACGAACCAATCCCTTACTTAGCAATATAATGATCAATTCTCACCACTCTCCACTAGATCAAATTAAAGAACGCACTCACTAGCAATAAAATTATTTGTAATATACTCGAATCGGGCCTAGTCGTGTGCGAATTCGGTACGTAGCTATTTTAAATAAATTAATTAAAACGGGCAAACGGGTATTGAGTTGTAAGTTGAATAGGGGAACGCAATACCCACTTATGGATAAGGCTCATGTTAGTACCCTTTAATGTATACAAACACTGGAATTGAGTAGAAACAACTTGAGGTTGAGTTTGGATTAGATTAAGGCTCTGTAGAGCACTACAGTCCAGAACTGCAAGTACATCGCGACGTGACGCATTACAGGTCGCGATGCGACCCTGTTGATAGCAAACAGTTTGTTGTTTGCGTAACACCGTTGGTTTACTTCTGTTGAATCTTTTATTGTGGTTGTAAATAGTTAATAGATGTTTCCGCTGTGTCGGTTATAAGATATTTTGATAAAACAAGTTATGGAAATGTTATATTTACAATCGTAACCACACAGTTTTAAAACTCGAATTTAAATAAAAAAATAGCTTCTGAATTTGACAGTTTTTCAAGCCGGTATCAGAGCCTTTGTTTGTGGGAAGTTGATACTTTAAAGAGTATTCAGTCTCAAACCCAGGCTTGACCATTACTATGTGTTCCTTGGGTGGTGGTGGGGTGTGATGAGTGATATGTATGAATTGTTATGTGTTAAAATAGTACAATTATCAATTAGGTAGTAAGTTATACAAGATATACTAAGTATCCTTCTTTTGATATGTATAGTAAGTTAAATCAAATGGCTTGTTCTTTGGACAATGAGGATAAGGATGCTTACATTCTATGACTGGAAGCTCAATGCAGCAGGCAAGTGAGCAAGAGTCATTGAGGGTTGCTAGGGAGATTCAGAAGCCTTCTATCTTCAAAACTTTCATGTGTTGTCTGCCTCCTACTTTTGCTGGCGCCAATGATCTTACTGCTATGGAGACTTGGATTCGGGAAATGCAGAATGCTTTTGACTACAGTGAATGTGAAGAGAATAAGAAATTAATGTATGCTATTACATCACCAGAGACTCTAGAAGCCTTAAGCTGGGATGGTTTCAAAGAAAAGATCAGGAAGAAGTACTGCTCAAACTATGATATGTAGCGAATGAAAGATGAGTTTAGGGCTCTATAGAAGGGTGATAAGCCAATGGAGGATCTTATGACCAAATTCTATGATAAAATGAGGTTTGTTCCTCAAATCTTACTAAATGAAAGGGTAAAGATCAACCAATTTGCCAATACTCTACCTATTGAATACTGAGCTTCAGTGAGATCTATAACAACATGATTACAGACAGAAACCAAAATCTCAGCCACAATCACAATGGGGAGGAGCAAAGAGAAAGTTTGGACAGACGACTAGTTACAGGAAAGGTGATTGTGGATCGGGAAGTAAGCCACGGGTTGATACATCTCATAAATCGGGAAGTTGGGAAACTGTTAAATGTGAAAGATGTGGGCAGGAGGGACATCAAACTCACGATTGAAGGTGTAAAAAAGATGTTTGCTATAGCTGCCATAAACCTGGGCACCGGATAGTAGGATGTCCTTTGTGGCAAGGCTTGGTAGCTAAAGGGTCGTCAGCAGCATCGGGTTAGAAAAAGGGGGCGCTCCAAGTGCTCAGGGGAGAGCCTTCTAGATGACTGCTGAGGAAGTGAAAGACACATGTAATGTGATTACTGGTACTTTCTTATTTAATTATGTACCAGCATGTGTTCTATTTTATTTTGGTGCTACCTACTCCTTTGTGTCCTCTACTTTGTGACAAATGGCAACTACCGGTTATTTTGATTAAAAAACCTATTAAAGTGGAAGTTGCTAATGGTAGCCAAGTCTTTGTTACTTGTATCTCAAGTTTCCATTGTTATCGACGGACATTGTTTTACTATTTGCCTACTCCTCATACATATTGTTGGCTTTGATATTGTTATTGGTATGGATTGGCTCATTAGTCAAAATGCCAAAATCTTATGTTCTAAGAAGTTGATTGAAATTCCTTTACCGGGCGGTTTCTATGCTATGGCACGAGGAGAAAGTGTAACATCCTTAGAAAAGGCCTAGACGCATGCTGACGTGGTACGTATAATAAATTAGATAAATTGAATAAAATATATATTTATAGATATTAAAGAAAAATAACTAAAATAGTTATTAAATGAGTAAATAAAATATTGATAAAAAATAGATAAGAATAAAAGAATTTTAAATGGTTTAGAACGAGGTTTCCAAAAATATCCCCGTTAGTTAAAACGGGTACTCGTGTGTTAAGTTGTAAGTTGAAAAGGGGAACAAAATACCCACTTTTGGATAATATTAACCCACAAGTAGCCATCTCCTCTATTACTCACGTTTCCTTCACAGACAACCATTTCTTATGTGTGTGTGTTCTTGTTCAAGCCTTCAAGAGAGTTCAAGAAAGGATCCATCAAGGTTCCAATCTGCTGCAATCTTTGTTGTAATTCAAGCTTCAATCTGCTGCTATCATCTATCCATCTCTTTGTTCTTGTAAGTCTTCAATTTTTGAAGTTTCTAAGTTTTGGGTATTGGGTGAAAATCACCAATTGATGTTACCAATTGATTCCTATGTTGATTTTAAGTTCATATTAGATTGATTTGTTAATTAAAAGCATGATTTTGATTGATTTTGAAGATTAAAGTTGAAATGGGTCAAAATGAGGAATTTGGTCCCAAAGTCTGATTTTGATGTTAAAGTGTGTAAAAAGTATGCCTTTAGCTTGTATTTGGTGTGTTAGTTCATATGTGAATGATAGAAGTCGACTGGAATTGAATTGGTAAATTTTGGTGTTGGTTTGGCTGGGAAACAACAGGTTTTGGTCGAACCTGCTGCTGCAAATGGAAAGGCACGGGCCTGCCTCTCAAGATCCAACCGTGACCAAGGGCGTACCCGGGGAGGCACGAGCGTACCTCCACAAGGTACGGGCGTGCCTAACCCTAGAAGGTCCGGGGGAGTGCCTCCAGTCACGGGGCGTACCTGAGTATCAGGTACGAGGTGCCTTGGCAAGGTACGGCCGTACCCTGCCTTCTGGCAGATTCTGTTTTAAGTGTTTAATTGTACGTATAAACTTGTTTAGGTGTACCAGTTGATCAAGAATCACATGTGCCTTAGTGCTTACATGTTATAACTTCACAGGTGAGTAACAGTTAACTCGAGAATGATATTGATAGTATTATAAAGATGTTTTGTATGTTACAAACCAAGAAATTGTAGTTATGCATGTTTAAAGGTTTAATGAACCAATTGTGTTATTCAAATGATATGTACGCATGTAAAAGGCCTGTGTAGGTCAATGTTGATATGTAAAGGCCGGAGTAGGCCATTTGTGTTTGTGCTAAGGCCGGAGTAGGCCATTGTTTGTGTACCGGTACTTTGTTGGACATTGGGGCCAGATTATCTGGGTCTTGAGTTGGGGCCTTGTGTCGGCAGCTAGGATGTACGGAGATTCGATGATCACGAATCTTGGTTCTTGCTAAACCTCCGCCCCTCGATACGATTTAGGGGCTCTCTATTCCCACTGATCTCGAATGGGATATGTATCCCGATAACGCAATGGTGGACTACCCGCTTCTCCACCGGCACGGAGGAAGTATCGGTTTCCCTAGTGAGGATCACTGAGCCGGGCTCATTACCCTGCAAGACGTGATGCCTGCTGACTAACCGGTGCTTCACCATGTGTTAGGATACACTTGAATAAAGTTATGTGATGCATGTAATGTGTTTATGATACTTTTGATATATTGCTTCCGCTTTAATTGTTATTCACTAGCTATTTATAGCTAACCCTCTCATGAACTTTCCATATGCAGGTAAATAGACTGAAGGTGAGGACGGGTACCTGCTGGTAGTTCATGTTAGGTTTTTGGGGAACACTTTGTTAAGACTATGTTATGTAATATGTATTGTAATGGTCGAACGGATTTGGTAACGCTTGGTGTGTTTGTTAAACGATACTTTTGTATTACAACTTATATTTATATAAGTTGTAAAATGTAAAATAAATAAATAGCTTTTGCACACATTTTAAATAAAAAAAATACTCCTGAAATTTAAGGACTGGCGTTACAAGTTGGTATCAGAGCCTTAGTTTGAGTGAATTGAGTACTTTAAATAGTATTCAGTCTCAAACTCAGGTTCAAGATTGACCGTTACTATGTGTTCCCAGGGTGGTATTGGGGTGTGAAGAGTGATTTATGTGTTAAGAAGGTGTAAGCTAAGATAAGATATATATATATATATATATATGAAGTATACTAAAGATTCTATTTTTAAATATATATAGAAATCTAACTCGATATGGAGGGATCTTCTGGTGATGGTGACAAGGATGCTTATATCCTTAAATTGGAAGCTCAGCTCAAGCAAGCAAATGAGCGTGAGTCTACTAGAATGGGCAAATATACTCACAAGCCCACGAAGTTTAAGACTTTTCTGAATTGTCAGCCTCCTACTTTTGCTGGCCCAACTAATGATCCATCAGCTGTTGAAACTTGGATCAGAGAGATGCAGAATACCTTCGACTCTAGTGAATGTGATGAAGACAAGAAGGTGAATTTTTCTAAGCATATGTTTAAGGGTCGTGCATTGTCTTGGTGGGACACTGTGATTGCAATCACACCACCAGCCGCTTTGGAGGCTATGACTTGGGAGGGGTTCAAAGAGAAGATCTGGGGTAAGTATTGCTCTGACTATGACATGCTGACGATTGATAATGAGTTCAGGGCGCTGGAAAAGGGTGACAAGCCTTTGGATGATCTGATATCCAAATTTACCGATAAAATGAGGTTTGTTACTCACTTGTTGCCTAATGAAAAGGCAAAGATTACATACTTTACCAATAGCTTACCTCTGGAGTATCGATCTGCTGTGAGATCTGCAGCAAGTCTTGATGAAGCATTCAATAATGCTAGAACCACAAATGATGATTATAAGCAGAGGGCTAGATCTCAGCAGTAACAACAACAATCTGGTGGAGGTAAAAAAAAGTTTGATCAACAGCCTAGTCAGAAGGGAAGTGAGAGTGGATCTGGGGGTAAGCAGCGTGTGAACACATCCCAGAAGTCTGAGGACTGGGATATGAGGTGTGGGAAGTGTGGGAAGAAGGGGCACCAAACTAACGAATCCAGGTACAAGGAGAATGTGTGCTACCGGTGCCATAAACCTGGGCACCGAATTGCAGTTTGCCCGACGTGGCCAGCCACAGGTGCTGGGGGTTCATCGGCAGCTATGGCTCCGAAACCGGGAGGCGCTCCTCGTGCACCAGGGAGAGCTTTCCAAATGACGGCTGATGAAGCCAAAGATGCAGGTGATGTGATTACAGGCACATTTCTTATTAATAATACTCCTGCATGTATTTTGTTTGACTCGGGAGCTACATACTCCTTTGTCTCTATGTCTTATCGTGAGAAGCTGCAATTGCCTGTTTCTCTGTTATCTGATCCCATTAAAGTTGAAGTAGCTGATGGTAAGGTAGTCCATGTTACTGAAAAAGTTCCAACAACAATTTTGTATATCGATGGGAATAGTTTCACTATTTTCTTTCTTGTCATGCCGATAGCGGGCTTTGATGCTGTTATTGGTATGGATTGGCTCAATAGTTGAGGTGCTGAGATCTTGTGTTCCAAGAAGTTGATCAGATTCCCTTTATCTGACGGTTCTTATGCTATAGCTCGAGGGGAGAAGAGGGAGTCTGCCATTCCTGTCATTTCGGTGATAAAAGCTCAGAAGTTGATTTCAAAAGATTGTATCTGCTACTTTGCATATGTGATTAATGCTAAGATAGGAGCAAGAAGTGTTAATGATATCAGGGTTGTATCTGAATACCCTGATCTCTTCCCTGAAGATTTACCGGGTTTACCTCCTGTCAGGGATGTAGAATACCGGATTGATCTGGTTCCTGGAGCTACACCTGTAGCAAAATCTCCCTATCGTCTCTCTCCATCTGAAATCTGGGAGATGATGTCCCAAATCCAGGAACTACTTGACAAGGGCTTTATTCGCCCAAGTTCTTCACCGTGGGGAGCTCTTGTTTTATTTGTTAAGAAGAAGGACGGGACTCTCCGAATGTGTATCGATTATAGGGAGCTTAACAAGCGAACTGTAAAGAACAAATATCCGTTACCTCGCATAGATGATCTGTTTGATCAATTACAAGGTGCCACGTGCTTTTCTAAGATTGATTTACCTTCTGGCTATCATCAAGTCCGTGTTCGGGAAGATGATATCACTAAGACTGCATTCACAACTCGATATGGGCACTACGAATTCTTGGTTATGCCATTCGGCTTAACCAATGCTACTGCTATCTTTATGGATATGATGAATCGCGTATGTTGCCCTTTTCTTGATAAGTTTGTAATCGTGTTCATCGATGATATTCTCATTTATTCTAAAACAGAAGCGGAACACGAGAAACACCTTCGTCTTATTTTGGAGACATTTAAGCGAGAACAAGTCTATGCAAAGCTATCTAAATGTGAATTCTGGCTTAAGGAAGTCCATTTCTTGGGCCATGTTATATGCAATGAAGGTGTTAAGGTTGATCCAATGAAGATTGAAGCTGTTATGAACTGGGAAACTTCTCAGAATCCTTCTGAGATAAAGAGTTTCTTAGGTCTTGCTAGATATTACAGGCGGTTTATCCAGAATTTCTCTAAACTTGTTGGTCCATTGACTAAGCTGACCCGTAAGGATGTTGCATATGTATGGATTGAAGATCAAGAGAAAGCATTCCGGACTCTGAAGCAATTATTATGCCAAGCACCAATTCTAACATTGCCTAATGGGTCTGAAGACTTTATTGTCTATTGTGATGCTTCATATGCAAGTCTAGGTTGTGTTTTGATGCAACGAGACAAGGTAATTGCATATGCTTCTCGTCAACTGAAGACACACGAGAAGGATTATCCTACACATGATTTAGAGCTTGCAGCTGTGGTATTTGCTTTGAAGATATGGCGTCATTACTTGTATGGCACCAAATGTATTGTATGCACAGATCATAAGAGTCTACAATATGTGTTCATACAGAAAGAGCTTAATATGAGACAAAGACATTGGTTGGAGCTGATAAAAGACTATGATTGTGAAATCAAGTATCATCCGGGCAAGGCGAACGTGGTAGCTGATGCACTGAGTCGAAAGAACTCTCCTGCATTGGCTAAATTCATGAAAATGACTGTTGAATCTGATATCATTGCTCAGTTGAAAGTAGCACAACAAGAGGCATTACAAGAAAACAACTTGAAGGCTGAGACAATAACTAAGATATCAAAACAACTGGGAGAAGACAGTCGGGGTCTGAAGACATTTCAATCCCGAATCTGGGTACCGAGTCTTGGTGGCAATCGGGAGACAATCTTACACGAAGCACACAAATCTAGATTGTCTATTCATCCTAGAAGCACGAAAATGTATCAAGACTTGAAATTATTGTATTGGTGGCCTACATCGAAGCGTGACATAGCTTCATTTGTAGAAAAATGTCAAGTCTGCGCACAAGTCAAAACCGAACACTAAAAGCCCTATGGTAATCTACAACAACTAGACATCCCGGAGTGAAAATGGGATCACATTACCATGGACTTTGTTACCAAGTTACCCCGAACTGCAAAGGGGCGTGATATGATTTGGGTTGTGGTAGATCGCCTTACGAAGAGTGCACATTTTCTCGTGACTAATGAATCTGCACCTATGAATCGTTGGGCTCAATTGTATATTAATGAGGTGGTGTCACGACATGGCATACCTCTATCTATTGTCTCGGATCGAGATACACGGTTCACATCAAACTTTTGGCATAGTCTTCAACGTGAACTTGGTACGCGGGTGAATCTTAGCACAACATACCGTCCCCTGACAGACGGACAATCCGAAAGGACTATTCAAACTCTTGAAGATATGCTGAGAGCTTGTATTTTGGAATTTGGTGGTTCTTGGGATTCACATCTTCCCTTGATTGAATTTTCCTATAACAACTCCTATCATTCGAGTATAGGCATGCCACCATATGAGATGTTGTACGGTAGGCGATGATGTACACCTACGTGTTGGTTAGAACCTGGAGAAAAGCAATATGCAGGTCCTGACATTGTGCAGATGACAGCCGATAAAGTAAAGATGACACGTGAAAAGCTGAAAGCTGCACGAGACAGGCAAAAGATGTATGCAAATCCAAAACGGAGGCCCATTACTTTTGAAGTGGGTGACCTGGTTTTCTTGAAGGTTTCATCATGGAAAGGGGTGATTCGATTTGGTCACAAGGGTAAGCTAAGCCCTAGGTATATTGGTCCGTTTAAAATTCTATAACGGGTCAATGAACAAACTGTGTCACTTGAACTTCCACCTGAGCTGTCTGGTATTCATAACACATTCAATGTGTGCTATTTGAGGAAGTGCAAGGTTGATGATGATCAGATCCTACCTTTGCAAGAGTTGAAAGTTGATTCAGCTAATCGCCTTGTGGATGAACTTGTTGAGATTTTGGAATCCAAAATCAAAAAGTTGCGTAAAAAGATGATCAAGTTAGTGCTCGTCAAATGGAAGCACAATATGGGTCCTAACTTGACATGGGAGGCTGAGGATGAGATGAAATCACGCTACCCGCATTTGTTTACTACTGAGCAGATTCCGAGGAAGGAATCTTCTTAAGGGGGGTAGATTTGTAACATCCTTAGAAAAGGCCCAGACGCATGCTGACGTGGTACGTATAATAAATTAGATAAATTGAATAAAATATATATTTATAGATATTAAAGAAAAATAACTAAAATAGTTATTAAATGAGTAAATAAAATATTGATAAAAAATAGATAAGAATAAAAGAATATTAAATGGTTTAGAACGAGGTTTCCAAAAATATCCCCGTTAGTTAAAACGGGTACTCGTGCGTTAAGTTCTAAGTTGAAAAGGGGAACAAGATACTCACTTGTGGATAATGTTAACCCACAAGTAGGCATCTCCTCTATTACTCACGTTTCCTTCACAAACAACCATTTCTTATGTGTATGTGTGTGTGTTCTTGTTCAAGCCTTCAAGAGAATTCAAGAAAGGATCAATCAAGGTTCCAATCTGCTGCAATCTTTGTTGTAATTCAAGCTTCAATCTGTTGTTCTCATCTATCCATCTCTTTGTTCTTGTAAGTCTTCAATTCTTGAAATTCTAAGTTTTGGGTATTGGGTGAAAATCACCAATTGATGCCAATAAATGGAATTGATGTTACCAATTGATTCCTATGTTGATTTTAAGTTCATATCAGATTAATTTGTTAATTAAAAGCATGATTTTGATTAATTTTGAAGATTAAAGTTGAAATGGGTCAAAATGTGGAATTTGGTCCCAAAGTCTGATTTTGTTGTTACCAATTGCTTGTATTAAACAACACGTTCTGGTCGAACCTGTTGCTGCAAATGGAAAGGCACGAGCGTGCCTCTCAAGATCCAACCGTGACCAAGGGCGTACCCGGGGAGGCACGAGCGTACCTCCATAAGGTACGGGCGTGCCTAACCCTAGAATGTCCGGGGGAGTGCCTCCAGTCACGGGGCGTACCTGAGTATCAGGTATGGGGCGTGCTTGCCCAAGACCGGGGCGTGCCTCGCCAGGCACAAGCGTGCCTTGGCCAGGTACGGCCGTACCCTGCCTTATGGCAGATTCTGTTTTAAGTGTTTAATTGTACGTATAAACTTGTTTATGTGTACCAGTTGATCAAAAATCACCTGTCACTTAATGCTTACCTGTTATAACTTCACAGGTGAGTAACAGTTAACTCGAGCATGATATTGATAGTATTATAAAGATGTTTTGTATGTTACAAACCAAGAAATTGTAGTTATACATGTTTAAAGGTTTCTGAACCAATTGTGTTATTCAAATGATATGTACGCATGTAAACAGGTCAGCGAAGCAGACTCGTTTGTAGCCAAGAAATGAGCACTCTTCGTAAGTCGATCAACAATAACCTAAATCATATCGTGCCCTCTGAACGTCTTCGGTAGTTTCGTCACGATATTCATCGTGATGTTATCCCATTTCCGCTCCGGAATATCCAGCTGCTGCAGATTACTGTAAGGTGTTTGGTGTTCCATCTTCATTTGTGCGCATATCTGTCATCTCTCCACAAACGAAGCGATGTCCTTCTTGTGAGTCGGCCACCAGTATAACATCTTCAAGTCGTGGTACATCTTGGTAATTCCCGGATGGACGGATAACTTGGACTTATGGGCTTCTAGTAGAATCAACTCACAGTTACCTCCAACAAGAGGTACCCAAATCATGGATTGAAAAGTCTTCAACCCACGATTTGCTTCGGTAAGCTGATCCTTTAACTTCTTCATCGTTTCTGTCTTCAGATTTTCTTCCTACAATGCTGCCTGCTGAGCTTCCTTAAACTTAGAGATCAAATCTAGCACTATCACGATTCTCATAAACTTAGCTTCTGCTACCGGTCCAATACGGCTTAAAGCGTCAGCTACAACATTGGCTTCACTAGGGTGGCAACGGATTTACAACAGACAGTAAAGTCTTCCGAACCATCAAGCAAGCTGAGAAACCCACATGTAAAGTAAGCTCTCATGTTCAACAATGGAGTCTTCAACTCCAACATAACTTCCAGCCACACAACACCCATATTTCTAGCTTATTACATGTATAATCTATACTACAAACACCATACTAACCTTGTTTTAGGTCTAGAACTTCAAATCTTTCAAGAACTTCTTCAAGAACTTACGAGAGATTTATCAAGTGTATGTTTGAGTGTGTTTTTAGAGTTTTGCAACTTTTGACTTTATGAGTCAATTTACAAAACACAAACACTTATACAAATCTTATCCAGAGGTAAACTGCCTCTGGACAAATATCTATCTCTTTTTTTCCTTTTCTTTATTCTTTTCTTTTATACACTTTCTAATTAATTATAATTAGTACATATACATATACTTAATATATACATACATATTTAACACACAAATTTAAAACACATAACATGCATAAATTCATTTAACAATTAATACATCAAATACATACAAATAAAACACTCGCCTATTACATTAACTAAGTACACATACATACTATTTACAACTAGGCACAAGTTGAGGATGTTACAAATCTACCCCCCTTAAGAAAATTCCGTCCTCGGAATTTACTCAGTGATAAACAGGTGAGGGTATCTTGCATTCATCTCGTCCTCAATTTCCTAAGTCAGGTTTGGGCCTAGGTTGTGATTCCACTTCACAAGGACTAGCTTGATCATCTTCTTGCGCAACTTCTTGACCTTCGTGTCAAGAATCTCAACAGGTTCTTCAACTAGTCGCTTAGAAGAGTCAACTTTCAAATCCTGCAGTGGAATGATCTGTTCTTCTTCAACGTGTCACTTGCGTAAGTAGCACATGTTAAAGGTGTCGTGAATACCGGCTAGCTCAAGCGGCAGCTCTAGAGTCACCGTCTGATCATTCACTTTATCGGAAGTTATCTAGACAATTTCAGGTCTAGTGAACTGCTTCTCACCAGGCTCCAACCAACAGGTCGGAGTGCGACATCGTCTTCCATAGAGCATCTCGTATGGTGGCATTCCAATGCTGGAATGATATGAATTGTTATATGCAAATTTAATCAATGGGAGATGAGAATCCCATGATCCACCAAATTCGAGTACACAGGCACGAAGCATATCTTCTAACGTTTGGATCGTACGTTCAGATTGGCCATCAGTCTGCGGATGATAGGCAGTGCTCACGTGAACACGAGTGCCAAGTTCGCGTTGCAGACTTTGCAAGAAATTTGAGACAAGCCGAGAGTCACGATCAGATATAATCGAACAAGGATTACCGTGACATGACACAATCTCATCGATATACAACTAGGCTAAACGGGTCAGCGAAGCAGACTCGTTTGTAGCCAAGAAATGAGCACTCTTCGTAAGTCGATCAACAATAACCCAAATCATATCGTGCCCTCTGAACGTCTCCGTAAGGTGTCTGGTGTTCCATCTTCATTTGCGCGCATATCTGACATCTCTCCATAAATGAAGCGATGTCCTTCTTGAGAGTCGGCACCAGTATAACATCTTCAAGTCGTGGTACATCTTGGTAATTCCCGGATGGACGGATAACTTGGACTTATGGGCTTCCTGTAGAATCAGCTCACGGTTACATCCAACAAGAGGTACCCAAATCATGCATTGAAAAGTCTTCAACCCACGATTTTCTTCGGTAAGCTGATCCTTTAACTTCTTCATCGTTTCTGTCTTCAGATTTTCTTCCTGCAATGCTGCCTGCTGAGCTTCCTTCAACTTAGAGATCAAATCTAGCACTATCACGATTCTCATAAACTTAGCTTCTGCTGCCGGTCCAATACGGCTTACAGCGTCCGCTACAACATTGGCTTCACTAGGGTGGCAACGGTTTTTACAACAGACAGTAAAGTCTTCCGAACCATCAAGCAAGGTGAGGATCGGAGCTTCATACAACAATCGCTTCAAGGTCTGAAAGGATCCCTCCTGAGCTTTCGACCATACAACAGATACATCTTTACGAGTCAGTTTCGCCAACGGACCCGCAAACTTCAAGAAATTGCGGATGAACCGCCGATAGTAGTTAGCTAAGGCAAGGAAACTTTTAGTTTCAAAAGGAGTTCAGGGAACTCCCTAATTCATCATAGCTTCTACCTTAGCTGGATCTACTTGACACCATCCTTACAAAAATATGACCAAGGAAATACATTTCCCTTAGCCAGAACTCACACCTAGACAACTTGCCGTACAATTGTTCTTGTTTAAGAATTTCGAGAACATATCTCACAATTGACCTCACTGACCAGAGGTAAACCCGGCAGTTCTTCAGGAAACTCATCAAGGTAATCAAACACTAGCCTGATATATTAGACTGGTCATTTCTCTATCTTGGCATCAATAAATATGTGAAGAAAGAGTCACAACTTTTGAAACAGACTTCTAAGTTCTTAATAATGGAGATAACAGGAATACCAGACTCCTGTCGTTCTCCACGAGCTATAACATAAGATTCATCAGAAGAGGAATCTTAATCATCTTTTTCTTTGGAACAAAGAATCTCAGCATTACGCTTTCTGAGCTAATCCATTCCAATTACCGCATCACAGCCCGCAATAGGCATAACAAAGAATGAGACAGGAAAACTATTTCCCTTGACACCAAAACAGCTTTTAGAGCTTTCTCCGTAACAAATACTATCTTACCGTTAACAACTTTCATATTAAGCAAATTAACCAACTTGGAAAATAGGTAATTTCAACCTTTACAACAAAAAAAAACAGAGACAAAGGAGTAGGTAGCTCCAGAGTCGAACAACATAGAAACAGGATTACAGCTAATAAGGAATGCACTCGGAATGACGTCCTCCGTTGCCCTCACCTCCTCCATTGTCATCTAGTAGAATGTCTTCCCTTTATCACGAGATGCATTATCTTCCTTTTGCCATTGGGAAGGCCCACCAGTTTCAGGACTCTGTCTATCAGGACAATCAATCCTCCTGTGACCGGGCTTGCAACATGTAACGCCCCAATTTCATAAAAAGATATAAAAGTAGGATAATTTCATAAAAACACTTAAATCAATTGAGTTACATAAACGGAAACGTTTTTATACAAAACAATGCTATTATCAAAAGATAAACCCATAAGTACAGACTTAGTGTACTGTCAAGGTTAAATATTTACACAAAAGGGCGTTAAGAGTTATTGTTTAAAAAACTGAAAAGCAGTCAAACAGGAGCTTTGCCTTTGCCTTTGCTGCAACCTGCAAAAGATTTTAAAAACAGTATCTGATAAGCTACGAGAGCTTAGTGAGTAATCTAAACATAACATCGTATGAGCACACGTATACATTCACATGAAGATAATACATTCATGTCTGGCAATCAAAGCTAGCCTCTGGTTCTAGACCCAGGGCAGCATCATAGGTCACAATACTGTACCGCATCTGAGCACTACTGCACATAGCAGTAAGCTTACATATTCACATGTATAACATAGCATGTTAACAATCTGATATGAAACTACACATGCTGCTGATATGAAGTGAAGTCTAGAAGACTCACCTTATAACTGTAATATGAAAGGCTTCACTGATCACTGATACAGGTACTATGTAAATCACCTCCTATATAAGCAATGCATAAATCACATAAGGCATTCTGATCTGAAATAGGGTCTACACGGGCCGTGTATCCCTACACGGGCCGTGTCTCATCAATGCTACACGACCTAAGCTTGAAACATGGCGAGTGTGGTCTAGTCACTCTACACGGGCCGTGTACCTTTTACACTATACGACCATGTAACCTTACATGGCCCTATGACCGCCTTTACTACTACACGGCCGTGTACCGCTACACGGGCCGTGTACCACTTATGCTACACGACCATGTATCCTTACATGGCCCTGTGACTGTCATAACTACTACACGGCCGTGTACCGCTACACGGGCCGTGTACATAACAGTTCAGCAGACTGTTCTTGCCAAGAACAGTCGGATTTCACCAAGAAATCCCATATTTTCTTCATAAAACGACTAGAGGTGTTTTCCTACACCTCCTACAACTGATATACATAAACCAAATCATATAAAACAATCCTAACATGAATTCACCATTGAATCATGTGTTTAATCCTACAAAACCTTAAGAACAATGGTTTGAAAGCTTACCTCAAGTTATACACTTGCTAGATCTTGGCTAAAGGCACTTGGTTCTGCTGGTTTGGCTTGCAAAAAGAGAGCTTATGGGCTGCTTGAATGAAATCGTGAATTGGCAGGAAGCAAATGACTAACTTTGACTTCTAAGTCAAAGTTGGTGTTTATATATAATTAGTTTCACTAATTGTCATAACTGCCCCTTGGACTATTTCAACTTATAATTTGACGGTTTTAGCCCCTCTAGTTTTAAAAACACATCTAGTATCATAAGGGTAACTTCTATAAACATATAACACCTCCTATTAAAATATAATAAAAGGAATATCGAACCTTGGGTGTTACAACTCTTCCCCACTTGGAATGATTTCGTCCTCGAAATCAACTGTTGAAGAGTTCTGGATAATTCTGCATCATTTCCTGTTCAGGCTCCCAAGTAAAGTCTGAGCCTTTTCTCTGCTTCCATTGGACTTTGACCAGTCCAATCTGCTTGTTACGTAGGGTTTTAATCTTTCTTTCTAGTATAGCTATAGGTTGCTCCACATAATTCAGTCTATCATCTATGGTAACATCTTTCAACGGTACGATTGCAGACTCGTCTGCTAAACATTTTCTAAGATGCGATACATGGAAGGTGTTATGAATCTGAGACAATTCAGCTGGTAGCTCTAATCTGTAAGCAACCTTTCCCACACGTGCAACAATCTTGAATGGTCCAATAAACCTTGGACCGAGCTTTCCTCTCTTTCTGAATCTGATAATGCCTTTCCACGGCGATACTTTCAACAATACATAGTCTCCCACCTGAAATTCAAGCGGTGATCTACGTCTATCTGCATAACTTTTCTGTCTACTCTGGGCAGTTAACAATCTGTCTCTGATAAGCTGAATCTGTTCTGTCGTTTGCTGGACCACTTCTGTACTGCCCAACTCTCTCCGACCCACTTCACCCCAGCATACCGGAGTTCTGCACTTTCTACCACAAAGTATTTCATACGGGGGCATCCCGATACTGGAATGATAGCTGTTATTATATGAAAACTCTGCTAAAGGCAAATACGAATCCCAGCTTCCCCCGAAATCAATAGCACATGCCCGCAGCATATCTTCTAGAGTCTGAATAGTTCTTTCGCTTTGGCCATCTGTCTGAGGATGATACGCTGTGCTGAGATGTAATTTAGTTCCAAAATCCTCATGAAATTTGCTCCAGAATCTAGAAGTAAATCTGGTATCTCTGTCTGACACAATTGAAACTGGTACACCATGGCGAGTCACAATTTCTTTAACATAAACATCTGCTAACCTTTCTGAAGGATAAGTCTCTTTGATGGGAATAAAATGAGCACTTTTGGTTAACCTGTCTACGATTACCCATATAGCATCATAACCACGTGGGGTTCTAGGTAATTTGGTAATCAGATCCATAGTAATGTTTTCCCATTTCCAGACTGGAATTTCTAACGGCTGCAACTTCCCGTGAGGTTTCTGATGTTCGGCTTTCACTTGCAAATAAGTAAGACATCTTTCTACATATCTGGCTACATCACGTTTCATGCCTGGCCACCAATAATCAACCTTCAGATCCTTATACATTTTAGTAGCCCCTGGATGAATGGAGAATCTAGACTTATGAGCTTCACTAAGAAGTGTCTAACGTGCATCGCCATAAACCGGCACCCATATACGACCATAACGAGTCCATACATCGCGACTGTCTTTAACAAAACTTGCTACCTTCCCCTTAATTCGTTCAGACTTATGGTTTTCATCTCTAATTGCTTCTAACTGAGCTTTTCGAATAACATCAATGATAGGCGTCGTGACTGTCATCTTTAAAAACTGGTTCTTCACAAGCACCATTCCTGACTTTCTGCTCAGAGCGTCAGCTACCACATTTGCCTTCCCCGGATGATAGAGTATATCACAATCATAATCTTTCAACAACTCTAGCCAACGCCTCTGCCTCATGTTGAGATTCTTCTGATCTTTGAAATACTTCAAACTTTCGTGATCTGTGTAAATAGTGAATCTCACGCCATATAAATAATGCCTCCATATCTTGAGTGCAAAGACTACTGCTGCTAACTCCAAATCATGAGTTGGGTAATTACTTTCATGTGGCTTCAACTACCGTAAAGCATAAGCTATAACTCTGCCTTTCTGCATCAGTACCCAATCCACGATATGAAGCGTCACAAAATACTACCATATCTTCAACCCCTTCTAGTAAAGCAAGAACTGGTGCTTCACATAACTTCTGTGTAAGAGTTGAGAAAGCAGACTGTTGTTCACTACCCCAAATAAATTCGGCATTCTTCTTAGTTAATTGGGTTAAAGGAACGGCGGTTTTGGAAAAATTCTGAATGAATCTCCGATAATAGCCTGCCAATCCCAGAAAACTTCGGACTTCAGTAGGGTTCCTTGGCGGTTCCCATTTCATCACAGCATCCACCTTCATAGGGTCCACCTTAATCCCATCTTGATTAATTAAATGACCCAAAAACTGCACTTCTTGAATCCAAAATTCACATTTAGAGAATTTGGCATATAATCGTTCTCTTCTTAGCGTCTCCAAAACTTCTCTGAGATGTCTTTCGTGATCCTCCGGATTCTTCGAATAAATCAATATATCATCAATAAAGACAATTACCGATTTATCTAACATCGGTCTGCAAACTCTGTTCATCAGATCCATAAATGCTGCTGGTGCATTTGTAAGACCAAACGGCATCAACACGAACTCAAAATGTCAGTATTGGGTTCTGAATGCGGTTTTAGGAATATCTTCCTTTCTAATTTTCAACTGATGGTAGCCCGACCGTAAGTCGATTTTAGAAAACCACGATGCTCCCTGTAATTGATCAAACAGATCATCTATTCTGGGTAACGGGTATTTATTCTTAATGGTCACCTTATTAAGCTCACGATAATCAATACACATACGAAAGGTACCATCCTTCTTCTTAACGAATAATATTGGAGCACCCCAGGGAGAACTACTAGGTCTAATAAACCCCTTGTCTAACAGTTCCTGCAGCTGTTTCATCAATTCTTGCATCTCTGGTGGAGCAAGTCTATATGGAGCTCTGGCTACTGATGAAGCTCCCGGTACTAAATCAATTCCGAACTCTACTTGTCTGTCTAGTGGCACGCCTGGTTAGTCTTCAGGGAAGACATCTGGGTATTCACATACTACCCTCACATCATCTAGACTCGTCCGTCTCTTTTCTAGTTTCGTATCTATCACATAAGCTAAGAAAGCTGTATACCATGCTGCAAATACTTTCGGGCTCTAGACATTGAACATATACATGATTTTCTCTTTCTGACATCACCATATATAGATAGTTCTTCCCCACTTGGGGTATAAACTCGTATAACTTTCTGCCCACACATAATGGTAGCCTGGTTAAAACCTAACCAGTCAATTCCAACCACTACTTGGAATTCTCTCATAGTCATGGGTATAAGTTCTATAGGGAATCTAACTGTATCTATTTCTAATACATTATGCCTATACACATCAGATACAATAACAGTTTTATCATCAGCAATTTCAACTTCAAGGGGAGAATCTAACTTTTCACACATTTGGTTGAAACTTTTGCAGAAGGAAACATATACAAATGATTTACTCGCACCAGAATCAATAGCACAAGGGCAGGCAAGTTGTTGATAAGATATGTACCTGTTACTACATCCGGTTCAGTTTTAGCTTCCTCAGCCGTAAGCTGGAAAGCCCTTCCCTTTGGTTTGGAAGTTTCTTCCTTTTTCACATCTTTCACCCCAGAGCTTCGTGGCGGGGGTAGTGCTGGAGCGGGTCTCGATCCGGTGGACTGAACATTTGATGCAAGTTTCGGGCATTCAAACTTCTGGTGGCCCGGCTGATAACAATTGAAACATACCCACAACGGAGTCTTACAATCCCTCCCCACATGACCTGGCTTACCACACTTATAACATGCAGAAGACCCAATCCTACACTCACCCAAATGATGCTTCTTACATTTCTGACATACCGGGTAAGTCTTCTGTACCACCTTCTTATCTGATGGCTCAACCCTCTGTTTCTTGTATGCTGGTGCAACTTTCTCTATCACCTTCCTCTCTTTATCCTGTCTTTCTAGTTCCAACTTTCTTGCTCTGGCCGCGTCCATCATGGACTTCAATGTCTGATGCTTACTGGCATCAATAAACTCCCTCACACTGGGCTTAAGTACCATCATATACCTGTACATTTTCATCTTCTCGTTTGCAACATAATCTGGGCAAAAGCATGCTTGTTCCATAAATTTAGCATTGATCTCCGGAACCGTTTCTGTTGTCTGCTTCAACCTGTGAAACTCATCCACTATCCTATCTATCTCGGACTGAGGAACGAACTGCTCTATCACCAGCTCTTTAAACTGCTCCCAAGTCATAGTTTCAATCTGAGTATAACCTCTCTATTTCACCTCCATATCCCACCAATCTTTCGCAGCGCCACGCATCTGGTTGGTAGCATACCTCACTTTAAACTCAGGTGCGCATGAACATGTGTGGAAGGCACCCTCTATCTCTGAGATCCATATGTGACTGATAACTTGATCTGTAGACCCCTGAAACAGTGGAGGTTGACATGCGGAAAAATCTCTGAACGTGCAAATCTTAGGGGCATCACGTATAATCACTTGTGGTTGGGGATTAAATCCTTCACCACCTGCAGCAAATCTGGTTGCCAGCTCTTGTCTGATCGTTTCACGATTCTGATCTTTTATCTGCTCAACCACCTGGGTAACGATGAAGGGAATGCTCTGTTCTAATGCTCGGCTAATTTCTCTTGCCACTGTCTCCTGTACTATAGGCTCCACTACTCTTTCGTTCATATTTGGGGCTCCCTCATTCACAACCTGTTGATTCCTAACCGGAATCTGCTCACTAGTAACACTGGTTTCTATACCCTCTGGTCTATGGCTAGGACCACCTGTCTGTCTATTGGCTGTTCGTGACCCTCTAGTGTTAACCATCCTGATAGTATTGATAAAGCATTAAGATATAGGTAGCTCTATCACACCACCCTCTATAATAACTATACACTCAAAAATCTAACAACTCAGTATACCTTATCTTTAAACCAAAGTATTTCTATACATACTAAGGTATTCTATTTAAATATACTACACCAGGTATACTATCTTATAACAAGTACCCCTCACCCGATTCACAAGATCCTTCATGATTCCACTAAGTTCCAACATGTATCATGTGTTTGTAATAATATGGGCCCTATATTATTCTAAACACACTACACACGTTCGATCTTAACTTTATCACAAAAGTCCCGATTCACAGGCTTAGGCCAAGTATCATCATAATAATATCATATAATCACGTATGTCATAAAGATTCTGCATATCACATAGCAATCTCCATATAAAATATAATAAATAATCACTGTTAGTTTACTCACTAAGCTGCAAGTACAAGCCTCCAGTTTGACAAAATTTTCAAAACCATGGTTCAAGTCCAGACTGTGCTTCACACAATCCAGATCTCTCAAACCGTGGCTCTGATACCAAGTTGTAACGCCCCAATTTCATAAAAAGATATAAAAGTAGGATAATTTCATAAAAACACTCAAATCAATTGAGTTACATAAGCAGAAACGTTTTTATACAAAACCATGCTATTATCAAAAGATAAACCCACAAGTACAGGCTTAGTGTACTGTCAAGGTTAAATATTTACACAAAAGGGCGTTAAGAGTTATTGTTTAAAAAACTGAAAAGCAGTCAAACAGGAGCTTTGCCTTTGCCTTTGCTGCAACCTGCAAAAGATTTTAAAAACAGTATCTGATAAGCTACGAGAGCTTAGTGAGTAATCTAAACATAACATCGTATGAGCACACGTATACATTCACATGAAGATAATACATGCATGTCTGGCAATCAAAGCTAGCCTCTGGTTCTAGACCCAGGGCAGCATCGTAGGTCACAGTACTGTACCGCATCTGAGCACTACTGCACATAGCAGTAAGCTTACATATTCACATGTATAACATAGCATGTTAGCAATCTGATATGAAACTACACATGCTGCTGATATGAAGTGAAGTCTAGAAGACTCACCTTATAACTGTAATATGAAAGGCTTCACTGATCACTGATACAGGTACTATGTAAATCACCTCCTATATAAGCAATGCATAAATCACATAAGGCATTCTGATCTGAAATAGGGTCTACACGGGCCGTGTATCCCTACACGGGCCGTGTCTCATCAATGCTACACGACCTAAGCTTGAAACATGGCGAGTGTGGTCTAGTCACTCTACACGGGCCGTGTACCTTTTACACTATACGACCATGTAACCTTACATGACCCTATGACCGCCTTTACTACTACACGGCCGTGTACCGCTACACGGGCCGTGTACCACTTATGCTACACGACCATGTATCCTTACATGGTCCTGTGACTGTCATAACTACTACACGGCCGTGTACCGCTACACGGGCCGTGTACATAACAGTTCAGCAGACTGTTCTTGCCAAGAACAGTCGGATTTCACCAAGAAATCCCATATTTTCTTCATAAAACGACTAGAGGTGTTTTCCTACACCTCCTACAACTGATATACATAAACCAAATCATATAAAACAATCCTAACATGAATTCACCATTGAATCATGTGTTTAATCCTACAAAACCTTAAGAACAATGGTTTGAAAGCTTACCTCAAGTTATACACTTGCTAGATCTTGGCTAAAGGCACTTGGTTCTGCTGGTTTGGCTTGCAAAAAGAGAGCTTATGGGCTGCTTGAATGAAATCGTGAATTGGCAGGAAGCAAATGACTAACTTTGACTTCTAAGTCAAAGTTGGTGTTTATGTATAATTAGTTTCACTAATTGTCATAACTACCCCCTGGACTATTTAAACTTATAATTTGACGGTTTTAGCCCCTCTAGTTTTAAAAACACATCTAGTATCATAAGGGTAACTTCTATAAACATATAACACCTCCTATTAAAATATAATAAAAGGAATATCGAACCTTGGGTGTTACACAACATTGATAACAAACAGCTTCCTGGTATACACATTCGATATTTTCATGACCTATCTGTCCGCACTTCCAACATCTTCTAGTGGCTTTGGAGCATTCGCCTGAATGGTAGGTACGGCGCTGGGAACACCAAAGGTTGTCAGATTTTGGTCTCTTAGAAGTGTCAGCTTTATCACCTCCAGCGATTCTCCCTTTTGTAGAACCAAATTTCTGCAATGGCTGAAACTTCCTTTTACAGCCCTTGCTAGTAACTTCCTCCCTGCACTGTATAGTAGTCACGGAGTTATCACTCCCCTTGATTGTCAGAGGCTTACTTAACAAGAACTTCTTAGACGAATCCATCTTGCGCGTCTCATCTAACATGGTATGCAACAAGAACTCCTTGGCTAACCGAAGCTCTTTCTCTAGACGATGTATATAAGCTACCCGATCTAACTCAGATCTACTACTTTCAGCATTGCGCTGAAAACGTTCATTTTCAGGTTGATGAGGCACATGCGAAGAAGCCATATCTTCCATATCTTTTAATGCTCGGTCGTTGTCACCGCGCTCAGTAGACATCTTTAGCTTAACTTGTCTATACAATACGAAAGAGTATTTAGTACTCCACTATACTTGCTTATCATATCTAACATGCTATACCATAACAGGTAATATTCATGCAACTCTCATACTCAATCCCCCCATAAGGAACACTTTATTATGGTCGGGCCCGAGTTTGAGATTGAATACTCTTACAAGTACCAAATTTCCTCAAACTTAGGCTATATACCTAATTGTAACACCGCTTCTGAAAATAGTTACTTTTAATGGTATTTCAGATTTAGCAGCGGAAATTTTTCTTTTTAAACAACAACTGTTAATTATATTGTCGTCTTTCAAAACATTCACAGGTGTTACCTAACACAGGAACCGACCATAGTATCAGTTTACATTACATATCATAACAAAATCAAGTGTTCCACCCACAAGGGTTATTCACACCCAAAAGCCACCCGCCACACAGGACTTCTAGTCTTTACCTGAAAAGGGAAATCATAGCACCATTAGCTAACACTTAGCTAGTGAGTACATACTTATCATAAGCATCAATACAGTAAGTCATGCAGCACACATATCATACATAAACAATCATTGCTAGCTTAGCACATAGCGGTGTGCTGACAAGATCAGTAAGAGTCATGTCTTGCAGGGTAATCAATCCTGCTCAATAACTCAGACCGGGGGATCAGACACAACCAACCGCGCTGGTGGGGGAGCATAAAGCAGTCCACCAAGCATCGTTCACGGAGCCAAAGACTCCTCAAGTAATCCAGCCGTTATCCAGCCGATTACCACTCACGTTAAGGCACGGCGGTTCTGCAGAACCTCGACCCGGGATGCACCCCGAATCTCCGTTAAATCCCGAAATGACCGAAGTCCTGTTGGGATCCAGCTACCCGGCTGACCTTAACCATGCGTCAGATAGTCTACAGACAGTGCACATACACATATACGTACATATGATCCCATAGGGATCCATCATCATCATCTATTCATACATAGTACATATGATCCCATAGGGATCCATCATTCAGTCATTCATTCGTACAGTACATCATTAATAACTAAGCGGTTCCAATCTGGATCCGCTGGCATGCACTTGTTATAAAACTTACAATCACCTTCTTGAGCATACCTGCAAAAGCAAGTTAGACATACATAATACATTCACATAGTCATCTAGCATGCAAGGCTTACTCTACTGGGTCTCATGAAAGCAGGCACTCACCTGATTAGCTTACAACGCTCGTTTACTTAATCCTGGTTCAGGTGACACGTTCACCTAAAATATTCAGCAATCGCGTTAAGCGTTTGCATACATTAGATTCTATACTTCACTTATTAACTTAATTTTGACACTACATTACCTATTCAACAAGAACATGTAATAAAAACACATCCTTGCTGAAAAAGCCCCGTCGCGCCGCGACACATAGAAGTCGGACCATAAGTCGCTTGATCCATGCGAAAGTCGGACCAAATGAGCACATGGGCTATCCGACAGTCGGACCAACAAGTCGGATGGGCCATCCGAATGTCAGACCCAAAAGTCGGATGGTTTATCCGAAAGTCGAATAGTGTATTTGTAACGGGGTCGCGCCGCGACCCAAAACCCGTCGCGCCGCGATCTCGCATTTTACAGATTCATCGTCTTCCTCATGGAACTTCCGTGCGACTTTCATTTCTACAATTCAAAAACCCAGTTTTCAAACATTTTAATTTCCACTTTTTAAACATCTTAGAACTTCATACACCACCTACATGAACCTTACGAACACATCAATACCTTTTAAAAACATCAAACATGAGAAACCCACATATAAAGTAAGCTCTCATGTTCAACAATGGAGTCTTCAACTCCAACATAACTTCCAGCCACACAACACCCATATTTCTAGCTTATTACATGTATTATCTATACTACAAATACCATACTAACCTTGTTTTAGGTCTAGAACTTCAAATCTTTCAAGAACTTCTTCAAGAACTCACGAGAGCTTTATCAAGTGTATGCTTGAGTGTGTTTTTAGAGTTTTGCAACTTTTGACTTTATGAGTCAATTTACAAAACACAAACACTTATACAAATCTTATCAAGAGGTAAACCACCTCTGGACAAATATCTATCTCCTTTTTTTTCCTTTTCTTTATTCTTTTCTTTTATACACTTTCTAATTAATTATAATTAGTACATATACATATACTTAATATATACATACATATTTAACACACAAATTTAAAACACATAACATGTATAAATTTAACAATTAATACATCAAATACATACAAATAAAACACTCGCCTATGACATTAACTACGTACACATACATATTATTTACAACTAGGCCCAAGTTGAGGATGTTACATAATATGTATTGTAATGGTCGAACGGATTTGGTAATGCTTGGTGTGTTTGTTAAACGATACTTTTGTATTACAACTTATATTTATATAAGTTGTAAAATGTAAAATAAATAAATAGCTTCCACACGCATTTTAAATAAAAAATATACTCCTGAAATTTAAGGACTGGCGTTACAGAAAGGGGTAAATCTGATGTTCCATTAATAACCGCAATTATGCCCTGAAATCCTTTGCCAAGGGTTGTGATTCCTACTTGGCATATGTGATTAATGCTGAGATGGAAGAAAAGACTGTAAATGATATTATGGTGGTTTCTGGATATCCTAAAGTCTTTGTTGAAGATTTACCGGGTTTACCTCCTATAAGGGATGTAGAATACCGGATTGATCTTATTCTTGGTGCTACGCCTGTAGCAAAATCTCCATATTGTCTCGCTCCATCTAAAATTCGGGAGATGATGACCCAGATCCAAGAATTACTTGATAAAGGCCTTATACACCCGAGTTCTTAACCACGGGGAGATCCTGTTTTATTTGTTAAAAAGAAAGACGGGGCTCTGCGCATGTGCATTAATTACGGGGAACTTAATAAGAAAACTGTAGAGAACAAATATCCACTTCCACGCATAGATGATTTATTCGATCAATTGCAAGGTGCCACTTGTTTCTCGAAGATTGATCTTCGTTCAGGTTATCATCAGGTCCGTGTCCAAGAAGAAGATATTTCTAAAGCTGCATTTAGAACTCGACACGGGCACTATGAATTCTTGGTGATGCCATTTCGCTTAACCAATGCTCCTACTATTTTTATGGATTTGATGAATCGCGTAAGTCGTCCTTTTCTTGATAAATTGTTATCGTATTCATCGAAGATATCCTTATATATTCCAAAACAGAAGTGGAGAATGAACAATATCTCCGCCTAATTTTGGAAACTCTTAAGCGAGAACAACTTTATGCAAAATTTTCTAAATGTGAGTTCTGGCTTAAGGAGGTGCATTTTTTGGGTCATGTTATTTGCAATGAAGGCGTTAAAGTTGACCTAACAAAGATAGAGGCTGTTATGAACGAGGAAACTCCTCATAATCCTTCAGAGATTAGATTTTCTTGGGTCTTGCTGGCTACTATAGGCAGTTCATTCATAACTTTTCTAAACTTGCAGGCCCGTTGACTAAATTGACCCGCAAGGATGTTACTTATATATGGACCGATGAATAAGAAAAGCATTTTATACTCTGAAGCAATTGTTATGTCAAGCTCCTATTCTAACATTGCCTAATGGGTCAGAAGACTTTATTGTGTACTGAGATGCTTCATATGCAGGTCTAGGTTGTGTTCTGATGCAACGGGACAATGTGATTGCATACGCCTCGCGTTAATTGAAGCTACATGAAAAGAATTACCCAACCCATGATCTGGAACTTACAGCTGTGGTATTTTCTTTGAAGTGTTGGATTATGCCCCCTGACACACACGAGTTGTGCCATTGCGGATGAAGCAAGGGCCTATTGGGTCACACGTCAAGTATTGGCTCCGGTGTCACCACTGGTCAAAGGAGAGAGAAAACCTGAAAATGGTTTTGGTGGGCTGAGGCACAACCATGCCTATTAGAGCTACGGTCGTGCCAAGTGGCTAGGCACGAGCCCAAGTCAAGCATGACTTGGGTGTGCCTGTTTGGGCCGACACGCCCGTGCCTTTCGCTGTAACAGCCAATTTAACTAATCTTTTAAGGCTAGTTAATGAGGAGTTATGGTGTAACGTTTATAGGCTTAATGAGGACGAATTTGAACTGCTTTTATCAGTTCTATAAGAGTCCAAATGTGCTTAGATGATAAGGTTACATGCTTGTGAACTTGGTACACACACACACACACATATATATATATATATATATATCTCATATACACTTGAATTACAAGGATTTTTGAATTCTAAGTGTCAAGGCTAGTGGAGTGCTTTGATTGGCTAATCTTCATTGTAGCAAGTGGGAACCAAAGTGGGCTTGGTGTGAATTGCATTAGAGGTGCACTATTTTGTGTACAACACTTCCAAGGCACAAACCGACACGAGAGGAGGCACTAGCTTGAGAGATATAACTCTATTCCTTCCTTATTATATTCTTGTTGCTTAGTCATGACTAGTAGTTTGGTCCATTGGGTGTGTATTGGTGGTTAAACTAGAAAATTGTTTTTAAGCCTATTTGCTTCCGTTGCATTTTCTTACAATCACCAATACCCAACATCAAGTTGTGGCGTCATTACTTACATGGAGTCATAAAAGTTGCTCCTAAATCTACTCCATTGTCCGCAACCAGACTTGAACCCACAACCTCTTAGGAGGGGCAACACTCCACAGCACCATATACCGCTAGGCTACAAGCCCTTTGGTAAGTACTCGGTTAGCTGATGTAACGACTACACTTCGGATATATTTAGATACATATATGTTTAACGAAGGAATTTAATTAAAGATAATTAAACAAGGTCTCGCGAATATTTAATAGGATAAATAAGAACCATTTAAGATGATTAGTTTATGTTGTTGGGGTTAGTAATATTTATTTTTATAAGATTTTTGTCGAAGAAGAAACCTTGGGGTTTAGAATGACTAAAGGAGAAACTAAGGGTGATTAGGAGGTAAATTTATATTAGGGATTAATGTACTTAACAGGGGATCATTAGGGTTAAACCCCATTTAGTTTAGAATTTAAAGTCGGCAGTTGGGTTTGGGGTATCAACGGCATCAAATAGAGGGGAAGAAGAAGGTTCGATTTCATCTTGTTTTTGGGAAGAACATCAATCAAGTAAGTATCTTTAAACCTCTAGTTATGTATCGCACTCAAATTATAGCTTGATTATCGTAGGAGATTGGGGGGGTTTTATGTGGAAATATCGATCGAACGGGGTGCTTTCGGGGCTGGATGTGTCGACTGATAAACCCTTTAATCTATAGGTTAAGTGTGGTCTAAACTCAACCTTTATAATGGATTGTTAGTTTATGATGGTGATAATGAACACGGAACTTGGAATGGTTGATATTGGGTTAGTTCTAGAGTTAATTTGTTGTTCTATGAACATATTCATCCATTGTTAATTTTGATTGATGATGAATTTTTGAATTGTGCTTCCTAGTCCATCGAGTGATTTGCAATTCATGGTTAGACTGTGAATTACGATTTGGTAGTGACTAATGGTGAATTGCAATTGCTGATAAATAGGAGGATTACGATTAAGGCATGGTGAAAGGATGAATTATGATCCAGTTAGGTAACGAATTGTAATTGTTGATGGACTGATTTACGATTTTCTATTTAGTATGTCTGATTTATTATTTCTGTTTTGAGATGGATTAATGATTTGTGATTTGGTATTCTTCAGAATTTTCGATTTCATGTATAAATTTGGTTTTCTATTGAGTCTGCACAGTTTGGTTTTCGATTAAGTGGAGATGGCGTGAGTTTGTGTGTGTCTAAGTTGGCGTGAAGGACTTTAAATCAAATTTTGATTTCATCATACTTTGAACACAAATTGCGATTAGTGGCCCCTTTAAATTATGATTCATGTGGGGATGAAATAGAATTTTGATTGTAGTGATAGGAGTAGATGTGTGATTCTAGATATTGGAATAGGATATATGATTTTATTCCTTTTAATATTATTTTCGTTTCAGTTTTTGTTAGTCAGTTGGTTTTTAGAATTCGTTTATTATTTAGGTTGTTCGATAGATTTCATGGTGGTTGACTCGGCTTCGACCTACGAGGCTTCAGTTGAGTTCTTCAGTTTTTCAAAACCGAGTGCCAAAACAAAATATATTTTTATAGACACCAATAGATGATTTATTTATTTAAATTACTCCATATAAGGAAATAAGTATATATGTGATTTATACATGATTATATGGTTTGTGTGGTGAAAGATTGGCATGATATATGATATGATTATCTTAACATGATTCGTGATTGGATGTTCTATTTATGGATATGAATGACGATTATGATAATATGATTTGCATATGAAACTCGTATTGATTAATTAACGAACGAATATCACGAATGAATATTTGGTTTCCTTAGAGGGCGGGGGTAGTACCCATTTGAGGATATGATATGGGCCTAGTAGGTAGTTAATGCCTTTTAGGATAAAAGTGTTGGCCAGACGGGTAACCGGGTCTTCTAGAGGGCTTTGGTGGCAAGTGGTATGGGTCCTTACCGACTTGTACTGGAGTGATGAGTGACAGTGCGGTTGAGGTCATTTGCAGAACATCACGAGCGTGTGAGGAGGAGATGGACGGTTGGCCTCCATTTGTATTTGCACACTAAACGACAACAGAGTAGTGACGTACTTATACCTCACGCAATCGGAATAGCGAAAGTGGTCGGGTTCTTAGGGGTTAGTGTATAGAGGGGAGTAGCTACCCATTCGGTGCACAAGTTAGCTAAGTCACACGAGTAGTGAACGGGGTTTTCTTTAGAGGGATTAGACACCATTTAGGTGAACTCTAAGGACATAAAGTTAATGATACGGTTGTTAATGACGGTTTATAACGATTGATTAATAAAGAATGATAACGGTATAATGGTTGATATGAATTATGTCAGGATCGGATTTATAAACAACCACACACGAACAATCCAAGAACAAATAAAGAAGTTTGCAGAATAACACTTTGAGTAACAAGGAAAATTATATTGAACACTTGATTCAGAATACAAATGATTCAAACATCAAAGCCCTGGTCTATTCACTATGAATATTCAAAGGACATGCAATACTTCTCTATTGCAAAACTCAAGAACAACCTTGAGGCTAATTCTAACCACACACACCTATGATCTCTACGTAGATACGAATATTTATAGTGAAAATGATTACAAAACACAATCAACTATTTACGCTAACAAGATCATCTAATTACAGATAGATAAGCATACATTTTATCCATAATTATCATCCCTAAAATCAAGGAATGCATCCTTATCACGAATAGCAGCATTAATTCTGTTTTCTTGAATAGCAGCATCGGTTTCCTTCAAAAAGTATTAAGTTTGTTGTAGAAGCACTAACTTTGATCTAGCAGTATTAACTCTAACACTACCGGTACTAACTTCATAGTAGCAATACTAAGCTCTTTAAGCAACATCAACAATATTCCACCAATATAAACCTTCAAACAACCAGTATTAACATTCATTTCACATAATCAACAACATCTAAAACCCAACCAATCATATACAAAAGATATGATTGTGATATATGATGGTTGTTTACGCTTGATTCGGTTTAAATGATTATTTGATTAATATGGCTTCTAACCATTATATGAATGGATGCACTTGACAATTCAGTATAATGTGATTTCGGGTTCGGGTTCGGGTCAAGTACATGAACGGGTTGGGTTGGTTATTTGTATAATATCTCATTATGATTTTAATCACTGTTTTAATATGATGTTTTGTATCTTAAGCTTACCGTTGACTCACGAACTGTTAGCTACTTGTTCTTTTGAAATGGTGTCTCGTACTCATGTAGGTGCTTAGAGTTGCGTTGTGAGACGGGAAGCTTTGCTAGGTAGTTAGAAGGATTGCTTGTAGATCGTTACCGGCTTGTATTAAATATGAAACTAAATTCTATGAATTCGTAATGTCATGCTTTCTTTTAACGGCTTAAACGGCTATCGCCGACATGGAATTAATTATTATTTCCACTGCAACTGTTTTGAATAAAAAAAAAGTTAAATCATGATTTTTGAGAAAACCCGATGTTAAAGTTGAGCATCCAGAATGATTAGATGAGGCGTAGTTGATCATTTGTATGATCAGCTGATTGCTAATCTACAAGACAAAGTAAAATTACAAGTCTTATCTTAATAACACATGATAAGATAATTTTTAGTTTATTACAAATAATAGTTTTGTTAACATCAAATCTTATATTTTTCAATAAGCTGATTTGATTCTTTGATTAAAATGGTCATCTCTCTAACAAAAATATTAGAAATGGTATTTAATATATTTAAATTAACTTAGACAAATATAATATTTTAAAGTTTAACAATGAAATATACGAAATTCTTGCAATAATATATTTAAGGGAAAATTCTATAATAGTGCAACTATCTTTTCACTTTTTCTCAATTTATGCAACCATTTTTAACTTTTCCTTAATCAGGAATAGACTATGCAACCATTTTTAATACTACTACTACTAATAATAAAAAAGTTATTGTAGTTAGTATAATTAATTTTTTTAATTAGCATTATTATATTCATACAAATAAAATAATAATAAAAAATAAATATTACTCAAACCGAAAAAATTTATAAAAATTATTACACAAATTAAAAAGTTTACTTAAAGAAAATAATCAAATGTTACATAAAATAAAAAAAGATAAAAAAATGTTATACATTGCATTGATTAAAAAAAACCTACATAGTCTAACACCTGATTATATTTAGTAGTGTATTTTGGTGTTACATTTTCGATGAATATTTTAATTGTAATGTGCTTAACCTTTAGTACTTTTAAAATAGAGATAGTTGGGAAGGATCACAACTATATATAAAATTTCTCCAATAATAAGTTTTTTGTGTTGTACAACAAAATTTTTGAATAAAATGTTTGAGAGAATTTTTTTAACAACATAATATAAGTGCATTTTAAAACTTCTAACTATATATTGTATTCATAGTTCCTTCGTAGTAAAACTAGAACCTATAACTATAGAAAACACCTTATGGTTAGTGTATAACCCTTTTGTTAGTTTGAGAGAAAGGATAGTGAAGTGATGTGAAAAAATAAAATAAGAGAGGGTTGACATTTATAGGAGAGAATAAAAAAATTATAAAAAAATCTAAGTACTGTTAGGTAACGGTCACCTAATAAAGGCTATGAGCTGGATAACTGACGAGAAAGGGTGACCTGCGGGCCGGTAGGAAGGGGGAGTTATAGGGATGACCAAAAAACCTGTATTCGATGGGAAACCTGTTCTCCTACCGGGATTTGACCGTGGAATCTCCGAGTTAACTGGGGATGGGGATGGGGATGGGGATGGGGATGGGACGGGGATTCCCCAAATTTAAAAACAGGGATGGGGATACCTCTTGTTTCCCCGAAATTGTACCCGACCCCACACATATTATATATATATATAAATTTTTAAAGTTAAATTTCTCATACAAATATGCATTTGTATCCGATTTAACTTTCATACATTCATATCCATATCAATAATCTCGTTTTTTATTTGAATATATATGATCATTTCATATGATTTATTAAACATAGAAAATAAAAAAACTAATACGATGAAATTACTAATATAGATTTTGTAGAATCATCTATGAAAGTATTATAATCATCTTTCATGGACTTATATGTTAGAGAAATCATTTATTTTATTAATAATGTTACGTGTATTATAGAACAATTTAGTAAATAATTATGTCTTTTATCAGGAACATTATCTATCTTACAAAACTATTAAAATGATTGATTGATTATATTTTGATATGAACTGGTTGGAAGGGTCAAGTTAGATTTGTAATTCTAGTTTTGTATTCTCATGTATATCTGTCTGGAAAAATCAATTTTGTAGACGAACAAAATACTCGATTCCCTACGGGGACCCCTGATACACGACGGGGACGGAAATGCAAGTTAATTCCCAGGTCAAAATTAGGACGAAAATGGGGGCCAAGGGTGCAGAACAATGACAGGAATAGAGAGCGCGATCTCCGATACCCCAATTCCATTGATATCTCTAGAGAGTAATCACATACCCTTCCGTGGGTAAGATGGGGTAGCCTAATCTAACCAAATACACTCAAAACTAATAGTAACAAAAAGACAAAGAGGCTAAGAGGGCAAATTGGTCATTGTAAGAGGTGATGTTGATAGTAAAGTAATTATCAAAGATATTTATATTATGATAGTATTATTTCTCATGTTGGGTAGCATGTGGATTAGTTGAGCATGAAAACCAGGAACAAATTAGAATATATTGTACGGTAATTTATTAAATAAAAGAAAAGTAATAGAAATTGGTCTAAAAAGAAATCCATTATTTGAAAAAAAGATTACACGTATCTTCCCCACATCATATTAATTACAACCAAAAGACTTGTAGCTTTACGTTATCTGGTATTATGAAGTGGTATCTTTTTTATAGAGTTATGGGTTCAAATATTGTTATGAATGACGGAATAGTTTTACGGATAGGTTAGTGACTGTGTTTGTTTGCTATTAAAAAAAATCAAATCAAATCAATTATAAGGGTATCTGGTGTTGTGGTATGTTGTCCTCGCCTAAAAGGTTATGGGTTTAAGTCTTGTTGTGGACAATAAATTAGATTTATGAGTAGGTTTAATATGTGTGTTTGTTGTTCAAAAAAAAAAATACAACGGTGAACAACCCAACGCCGGTACAGTAATCACTATGGAATCGGCCACTAACACCAACAATCTAAGAAGGTTTTCAATAAAAGTTGATTTATTATTAATTTTTGGACTTGTTTGTGTGTCAACATTTTTTTATAAAACCATTTTTAGAAGAAATATAAAACCTTCAAACCAAACTTACGATGTCCAATATTGTTTGTGTGTTTTATTATTAATTTTTGGACTTGTTTGGTTTGTTTGGTTTGTTTGGTTTTCAAATCGGTTTTAGAGTCTATTCGAAAGTTTACACTGGTTTCGATTCGAATTTCGAATCTATAAAAAATAGTAATAGGTTATTTTAAGACTACAAAAAACCCTATAAACATTCTTTTAACTCATCATTAGAAGTTAAAAATCTAATTAGATTTTCAAAATCACAAAGTTTTCTGATTAAAATTTCAAAATTAGAACAAGTATACTCAGTTAGTTGAATTTGGGTTTATTCGAATTCACGCTGAATTCAAACAAATTAGTTTTACTATTAGTAATATGAATTCGAATCAATTTTCCAATTGGGGTAAAAATTTGTTAAACTCGAACAACTTGGATTAAAACAACCCGAGAAACTCGAAAATCGATTCAATAGACAACTTTATAGTTAGCTACAACTCATCGAAATGTATTTACGTCATAAAAAAGGTATGTTATTGGTGACAGATAAAAGTGCCACTAAAAGTCTAAATTCCGTTAGGGGGTGTTTTGTTGGAGGGATTTCATGGGAATTGGAATCCAATTCATAAAATTCCAATGTTTTGGTTCACCATGGAATTGGAATTGGAAGGAATTAAAATCCATGAGGGAGGGAATGTAAAATCCTTCAAGATAAGGAGGGATTTTAAAATCCATGAGAGAGGGAATGTGGTTTATTACCGTGATACCCTCCGCCTACTTTCTTCTCGTCGCCGTTCGATGATCACCGTTAACCTGTCGTCTTTCGTTGGTCATCGTTCGTCAGTTGCGTCCCCGTTCGTTGTTTGTCGGGCCTCACCGGTCGCAGTTTGATGTTCTTCGTTCGCCTATCGTCTTTTGCCGGTCGTCGTTCGTCAGTTGCGTCCTTGTTCATTGTTCGATAGTCCTCGCGGGTCGCAGTTCGATGCTTGCTGTTCACCATTCACCTGTCGTCTTTCGTAGGTCGTCTTTCTTTAGTCGCGTCCCCATTCGTCGTTCGTCATTCCTCGAAGGTCGCCATTCGATGCTCTCCCTTCACCGTTCATCTGTCGTCTTTCGCCGGTCGTCGTTTGTTAGTCGCGTCCCCGTTCTTCGTTCGTCAATCCTCGCGGGTCGTCATTCGGTGCGTCACCGTTCGTCATTCACATCTCCATTCATCGTTCGTCATTCACATCTCCGTTCATCGTTCGTCAGTCTTCGTGGGTCGCCGTTCACCGTTCGTCTTTCACTTGTCGTCGTTCGGTGCGTCCCCGTTCGTCAATCGCGTCATCATTCGTCGTTCAACTACTGATTTGTGGGTAACTGATTTTGTTGTTGTTAAGAATGAAGTTGGAAGTTCTAGGAAGGATAATTCTATCATTTTACATGACTGAAATAAAATCTATCTACATTATCTGCGAACCAAACAGAATATGGAAATAGATTCCAATTCCTTTCCTGCCAACCAAATATATTACAGATTAAAATTTCAATTCCTGACAAATTTCAATTCCTTCACAGATTCCGATTTCTTCAGAAACATTTCGCGAACCAAACGCTACCTTAGTAAAGGCCTCTTTGCTTTCTTCCACGTAATCAATAAACGTCAATAATTAAGCAATCGTTAATGTTTATTCTTACTTAAATTTGTGTACTAAAAGTGTACAATTTTATTTACCAAGAAATTTCCGTCACTATAAGTATAAAAGTTTCGGTGAAAGATATTTCCGTCCGATCCATTTTTGCAGCTCACATCCTTTACATACGCTTAATTCTGTTAGCAAAAGTCTTTAGTGACTTAGATTTTTAGTCATAATTCTTAAGAAAGAATTTTGGTAATACTTTTGTTAAGATTTATTGTAACAACTTGTCCCACATAAATAAATGAATGAAGGTTAAGGTATCCTACAAGTTTAAAGTTGTAGACTACTAATACCTTTCACCATGATTTTAAGTTGATTTTGAATTTATTTGGCTAGCTCATGACTTTGAACTATGGGGTGTTACAAATGGTATCAGAGCCATTGCCTTTCTGGTTGCATTGAGTATGGAACTCATGCATCTCTTGGGGTTTGAATTCTGGGGATGATAGCTTGACGGGGACGTCAGATGTTTAAGTGGGGGAGTTTGTAACAATTCATTCCACATAGATAAATAAATGAAGGTTAAGGTACCTTATAAGTTTAAAATTATGGGTTACTAATAACATTCATCATTGTTTTAAGTTGATTTTGAAGTTATTTGGCTAGCCCATGACCTTAAACTATGGAGTGTCTTTAAATTAAGCAATTAACAAGTAACAACCAAATTCATGGAGATTTTTGAAGATGAATTATTTCGTAAGAGTATTACGAAATAATATAAGTTAAAAGAGTATGTTTATCTTCTAATATAATAATAATAATAATATAAATTAAAGATTAATTTGATAAAATTTATTATACGATCTGAAATATTTATTTAAAAAAATATTTAATCTTGACCGTTCATTTACTTGAAATCAAAAAATCAATTTTGACTTTTTAGAGTCAAAATTATTAGAGATAATTTCATATATGCCCTTATTAAATCATATAAAATCATATTTGCCCACTTTAAATTTACAAATATCATATTTACCCTTTATAATATTTTAAAATATCATAATTAACCAAATTCTTAGTTTTATCATTCTAAAATATTTTATAATCATTTTAAATCTTTTTTATTTATAACCAATAACGTTTAACTTTGTTACCCTTAATTGTAACAATAACGATTAATAACTTATATAAGAAATACAATCACATCTCTTCATATCATGATACCATGTTTCTGCCGTCAAGTCTGCACTCCCACTCGCCTCGATGTTTCCACTTCTGGTTAGAGAGTGTTGATGTCGCACGTCGTCATTTGTTAAATTCTCATTTAATTCGCGTTTTATTATTATTTAACACGTTTTATTTATGTTTAATATTTATTATCGTTTAAACCGACCCGTGTATCACACGGGCATTTAGTCTAGTTATAAATAAAAGACTAATTTTGTAACATCCACAAACCCGGGCTAGTTGGTTAGCGGGTAAGCGGTAAGCGATTTTGGGTTGTTTGCATTTAATTGATTATGTGGTTACTAGAGTTATTAAATTAAATTGAAAAGTATAAATATATATGTATATGTTGGGAAAAATATGCTTACAAATATATCCTCTTTTGTTGACACAAAAATATACAACTTGTTTATATAATTGTATGTATTAACATTAACATATGTGCACATATACATATATATATTCAATCAAATATATTCTCATCTATAATCTACAAAACAAGCTTCATCAAATGGCCAAGCTCCAATCGTCAAGATCCGAGTTCAAGTAGAAGCCGATGTCGAAGATTCCTACAAACAAACGTTTGAAGTTTATGAGCTTACAAAATAAATAATCAAATGAGTTTAAGTTTTTATAAAATAATTTTTATAAAAACTTTTATAAAAATTGAGAAATTTTTTATAAAATCACAAGCTTAGTAGTCAAAGCAAATGAATTCCTATTTTTGGCAAATACTAAACATAATCTTCTATTGAAATAAGCCAAAACCATATTTAGCAAAAGGAATCTCTCAAAGAGGTAAACTTCCAACATGCTTTGTGCATTTGGTTTCTAAACTACCATTTTTATGATTAAATTCAAACTTAAGAAGTATGACACTAACCCAACTTTTCTTAAGCTTCTTTTCAGTGCATTTTTATGGTAAAAATGGGTTGTGTGTGATTTTGGTAAAAGGCCAACGTCTATATTCACAAGTCTCAAAAAGTTCCAGCAGGCCGACGGTCAATGCCACGGTCGACCGTGGATCGACCGTGGACAGTCTGGACACTTTTTGAGCTTGCACCTTTTCCTTATTTAAGGCAACTCAAGTCTTGTTTTTTACCAAGCTCTTGCAATCTGAAAAACACAGAACACATACTAAATCTTGTGAGCTCATATTCTTTGATAAATATTCAATCTTTCAAGATCAAGAATGAAGCAAGAGTGATAGCATTCAAAGTTTAAACACTACATTACTTTCTTATATATATTTGTAATAGAAGTGAGGATCATCTCTAGCCTTAGAATCAGAGAGAAGTGAGGATCAACTCTAGCCTTTCAAATTAGAGTGAAGTGTGGTTTATCTTAGCCTTGTTTGCAAGAGTGAAGTGTAATTCTTGTAAGCTAAAGAGAGAAGTTGTAAAAGGTTTATCTCTACCTTCAAAGAGAGAAGTTAGTGGAGCAACTCTTGGTGGGTGAGGCCAAGGAGTGGATGTAGAGCAAGGTTGTTAACCCTTGCTTGAACCACTATAAATCATTGTGTCCAAACTACTTCATTGGTGATATCTTTCTTCCTTAAACTCTTTAACTACTTGCAAATATTGTTAAAAACTTCAAAAAGTGGGTATATAACCTATTCACCCCCCTCTAGGTTCTAACAGTATATTTACAATTGTGTTTACTGGAAGTGAAAATAAAGAAAGAATAAGAAATTGATTTAGGACACCTCCTGCTTGGAAGTGAGTCTTTTAGTGTGTACGTGTATGGTTATATGAAATACAGCTGCTCATTTGATTCTGAAAGTGAAAAGTGTGAAGTGTGTGTTTTGGAGAGAAAACCTTCAAAGAGAATAAAGCTTGCTAACTTGAATTTGCTAAGTCAAGATCTTGTGCCCTATAATTCAAGAAGAAGGTTAGTGTGTGTTTGTATTATGCTACAGATTGTTTTGATGTGTTAATACACTGGAATCCATGACTATAGGTGAAATCACCATTGTTGAAGCTTAGATATAAACTTGATAAAGTGGGTTTTACATGTTTTGGTGTTTTAATGAGTTTTAAAGTGTGTATGATGTTTGTGTACATGTTATAGAACGTTTATTCATGTTTTGGAAGTGTTTTGGTAAGGATTACATGTGAAAATGGAGATTTGAAAGTTTAAGTCGGCTGGGGAAATTGAAGAAGATGATGTAGGTACGTCGCGATGCGACGCATTGTGCTCTTGGACGCGACGCGTTCTTGGTTTTATTGGATTCTTTGTTAATCCGAAGCCCAAATCCGATGGTTTGAATTCCGAGATCCGGAATCCGATTCTTGAATCCGACAAGTGAAATCCGAGACTCTAAAATCCGATACTTAGAATTCGGGATTTGAAATCCGACGGATTCTTGAAATCCGAAAGGGAAATCCGATACTTGGGGCGACGCGACGCGTCGTAGCACTGGACACGACCGCCCGGGCAATTTTCAGAAATTGACGTTTTTTATACTAGTTCGATTGTGTAGCTTGTTGTATGTGTATTATGTGTAATCTTAACATATTGAATGTGATGATAATTGATATAAATATATGTGGATATATATTTATGATTGGAGATTGATTTTGGTTTGTTGTGTTATCAGGATTTACAAAGACTCAGTGATATTAGACAACTGAGCAGACGGGAACGTGGACTGAGGTGAGTGGAAGTGTACTCACGAGTGGTGATGGCGGTAACATTTGTGGTTATATGAATTGAGATATTGTTATGATTTGGATTTACCATGATAGACTGTTTAGCCCAAGTTGATATGATAGACTGTTTAGTCTGAGTTGCCTTGCTAGACTGTTTAGTCTGAGATGCTTTGATAGACTGTTTAGTCTAAGATGTCATGCTAGACTTTTAAATCCAAGATGCCATGATGAACTGTTTAAGTTGAATTGCCAGTATGGAAGGTGTTACTTGATATGTGTCGACAGACTATGTAAATGTGATTCGTTGATTGTTGCTTGTTGATTGTGATTGTTTGGATTGTTGCGTGGCCAGTGCACATGGTTAATTATGTGTGCACGTGGCGAGACCTGTACGCATGGTTAATTATATGCGTGCATGGTTGGGGGTTAGCTATCGCATGTTTTGGGCTGAGCTATCTGCTATTGGTTGCACGGTTCTAGACTTTCTATGCATTTGTTGCAGTAGAAGGGGCTTTAACTGTACCAAGTAGCAAATAGCTAACGGTAAACCTTTGATTTGGCCCGCATCGGTTGCAGGTTCTGCAGAACCGCCGTTCCCCTAGAGATTGGATTGACTTGTGACTGATTGTTTGATCTATTGAGATCGGTTCGCTTGTGCAATTGGTGATTGCTTGTGCCTGTTGATTGAGGATGCTTGTCCGTAGCTTCCATTCACTTAGCTTTGTGCTAATTCCCCTCGGTTGATTGCTTTTTGCAGGTCTGGCTGTTTAGCTTTGTTTTTGGGGAAGGGAAATTTGACCAACGCTCTGATATTATGTTTTGAGAAGAGACGAGCCACGTTTGTAAATATTTTGTAACACAACTTGACGTGATGTTTGTAAACAGTACTTGGTACTTTGTATTTGATTAAATGAAATCAGTTAACGCTTCCGCATCGATTTAAAAAAAATGGCTTGAGAATTTACGGTGTTACAAATTTGATAAAATCTATTAGATAATCTTAGTCATTGATTTAGATGAAAACTTTTAAGGATCAAATCTAAACCATCTATTTTAATCAAAGAGTTGTTATATATTTATTCATGTAATACGATATTTAAGGTTTATAAAGGGCATATGTGAAATCTTTTAATATAAATAAACGGCAAACTGCTTCAAAATGCAATGAACTTTTGCTAAGCTGCCATTGTATACAACGAACTTTTATTTTTTAAAATTAATACAACAAACTTTATAAACTCCTACATTACATGCAAGTGACATGTTATAACAGGTTACCCACTTCATATAAACCGGTTTTCCTGTTTTTTTAATTATTTTTTATCCTTTTTAAAATTTTAATAAAAAAACAAAAAGAACAAGAATCAAGCAGATTTTGTACATTCATAGCTATCTACAAACACCATCTTGCCTTCATAGTCATCCACCACCACCATGAAGATGAACGGTCGGTGACTTGATTCTATTTCTACAAGATCTACAACAAATTTAGGGTTTTTGCACCCTAAAACGAGATGGAGGAATTCACAATTTCCGAACCTATTTCTACGAGATCTACCACCGTTGCCTTCCGCTTTGAGAACCACCGTCACCTTCTGTTCTGATTACCACCGTCGCCGCTTGGTTCTGGTAACCACCGTCGTCTCCACGTCCCCATTTCCATGGTTCAAATCACTATCGCCTTCAGGGTTTAAATCATCGCCTTCTTGTACATGATTTAGATCTCGATTACGTGATTCAGATCTATCAGGTCATGATTTAGGGTTTCAATATTTAGGGTTTTCATTGTTCATTCTCAGATTTTTAAGGTGCGATTGTTCAACATTTAGATCTCGATTCCGTGATTCTTGAAGGTGCGATTTTTGACTCTCTCTATATCACTAACACCGAAGGTGCAATTTTTGGCTCCATCTACTTTTTTTTTGAACAGCTTGACTCTATCTACTTCATCTCTCTATTCTGATCTTGAAGTGCAATTTTTGAAGGTGTAACAACCGTAATTTTAGGGCTTTATAGATTGAGAATATGTGATTTAGTTATAGAGTACAATGTTTATCTTCGATTTAGTACAGATTAGGACTATGTTATTTGTATGTTTATGACTTGAATGCTCTTGAGTTCATCTTTAATGGGGATTAGATGTTCTTGAGTTCATCTTCAATGGTGATTGAATGTTCTTGAATTTAATAGAAGAACACAATATTTAAAACATTAAAAAATGGTTAAAAATAAGAAAATGACCTGCTACCTGTTGTTTAGATTGCCATTTGTATACAATGAAAGAATTTATAAAGTTGGTTGTATTAATTTTAAAAAATAAAAGTTCATTGTATACAATGGTAGCTTAGCAAAAGTTCACTGTATTTTAAAGCAGTTTGCCCATAAATAAAAGACTAACAAATTTTTGAATGATCCTAACCTTTTAGTTAATAACATAAACTTAATTACTTAATCTTGACCATTAATTTAATCAAAATTGAAATTTCAGTTTTGACTTTTATAAGTCATAATGTAATCGAAATTATTAGAAAAAAAATTCATATATGTCTTTATTAAATCTTAAAATATCATATTTGTCCACCTTAATTTATAAATACCAAATTTAACCTTTATAACATTTCAAAATAACAAATTTAACCAAATTTTTAATTTTATCATTTTAAAATATTTTATAATTATTTTAATTTTTGCATTTATAACCAATAAATATTTAACCTTATTTTCCTAATTTTAACAATAATGATCGATAGCTTGTACAAGAAACACAATCATGTTTCTTTGTATCATGATACCATGTTTGTTCTGTCACGTGTGCTCTCAACCTTACGTCTATGCTTCCGCCAACCCGTGTTGACATCGTCTATCGTTATTTCTTTCATGTTTTATAATTATTTAATATCTTTCTATTAATGTTTAATAATTATCAGTTTATTAACCAACCCGTGTATCACACGGGTATTTAATCTAGTTTAACTTTTAAAATACTAACTAATCGAAGGATTTTATTTAGGGACAAATAAAAGTGACTAGTTATATATGATTAATTAAATATCTTATAGTTTGATTTTGGAAATTAATTTATAATTCTTTAAAACCGAAAAATCAGAAAATGTTTTGCATAATTTTGTGATTTTTTGTTTCAAAATTTCAAACATATATTTATTTATGAAAAACCGGTTTTAATAAATATTTATATATAATGCTCGGCTCCTTTTAAAAGAAAAAATTGGGTTTATTTTCATAATTATCTCATTTAGATTATAGAGTTAGTTGATGCGTGAGAGTCTTGTACACCGCCGCCCCCACCCCCTTAAACCCTCCAGCGGCTTCATTCTCATGCCGAAATCTTTTTTTATTACTGTGTATATATTTATAGGTGATTGAGGGGGATTAATGTGAGGTTAGAATGATAAGAGTGTGATGAAGGGGATGAAGAGTTGGGGTGATAGGAGTGGGATGACGTGACAATGTGAATGAGGGAGATAGATACATATGGTCTTATGTAAAACACGACTTTTTTTTCTTTTCTTTCTTTAAAAATTCAATTTATTAATTGTGCAACAAATACAAATTGATATAAAAGCCGAAGAAACTACAAAACATCATTTTCTTTAAGAAAAGAATTTAGAAAAATCATCTTAAAACGTCTGATACAACATCAAGCCATAACAGATAGTTTATAATTGTAAAACATTTGGATTGTTGCACAAAAGTCTAAGAACTCCTCCATTGTAAAAAAAAACAACAAAGTGAGCTATAAAACCCAACGACTAACTTAAATTAGAACTTACTAAATATTATCAACAAGGTTGTAATCACACATAACTTCATCCATATGTCATCATCATTTATAGCTTGTCATCAAGCGACTAACTTCAAACCACACAACGCAATGATCTCAACTTACATATGAAACATCCACTACTAAAGTGTCACATTGTCCCGATTTAAAGCCACATAAATCACAAATAGGCCACCCATGTTGTAGAATAGCACTCAGGCTATATTATGTGTCACTCAGACATTCACGTCAATGTAAAAACACGTCAGAAAGAAACAAAGAAACTCAAAGTATCCACAAATCTTATATCTTACACTCATAGATATCATCGATACTAATACCACTACCCATTATATCTTCAAATTTCACTTCATTCAATCAAATAATTAAGAATCTCATCAATATGCATTATTAGTAATAGTAATAATCACTCAATATTCGATACTAGTACTTTCTATCTCATGCAACACTTACTTTTGTACTTTTGTATATCAATATCATCTCACCAGTATTCTTATAATAATTCAACTTTTCAAATGTTAGTTAACCACTAATTATTGTCCTCATCACAGTCGTTCACTTTAATATACTTATAAATAATTATAAATTATTCACTAATTCGATTATTTACTTCTAGAAGTTATTCCTCCTATAAGGTTGGGGATATAACCATTTCGATCCAAATTTGATCATTATAAAACTGTTATTCCTAGAGTAGACTATAATATATATTGACATGTGTTGTTAAAATTAAACTTTTATTATGTAAGTTAGTTTAGTAGTTTAGTATTCATTTGTATGACAAAATGAGTCATCTAAGCATTTTGTTTGAGCAGCTGATTGAGCTTAGGATTTCCCGGTCAACGGATCGAGTTATGTTGATCAGTCATGCAAGGATTTCCCGGTTAGTTGTCCGAGCCTAGCCGAGCAACTTTCTGCTTAGTTGTGCATGCTTTGGCTGTCCTTCATTTGTTTGGTTGTGACATGTGATCTGAGTCGGTTAAGAGTTGTGTAGATTTACTATTTTATGATATAATAGTTTATTAGTCTAGGTTCAACATGTGTTGTTCGTTGTAACCTTATGTCTTCTTTATGTAATATTCCATCACTTTATGTCTTTTCAAGTAGGACATAATGGATAGAGTTCAATCTAGTAGAAAGAATTTGAATTAAACAAGATATTAGATCTCAAAGGTCTTGGTCTAATCTAACTATGGTTGACAACTAGATACTTGGTTGACCAACTTGTTAAAGAACATGAAATTCAAGATCCTAGCATTTAATGAGAAGATTTGAGCATGCAAGATAAAGGGTATGGTTAAATATTATTGTTGTTGGTCCGAAAGAAGCAAACAAACAACTGATAATGTTAGAAGGAGGGATGACTACACAATAAAAATTCTCTGAACAAATCAAACTATCCAAATTTGTGCCGAATGCTTTATATATAAAAATATTTAACTCTACAACATTCAAATCAAGATCAGACTAATGATCTTGATTCAATATACTAGTTAGAATTTAACTCTCTATGATCTCACATACTAATTGCTACATATGTGCTAATTCTCAACTAATGATTGCATTAAGCTGTTAGACACACCTTAATATCAACTCACTCCCCTCTTCCACAAGCAGGGGAGAGCTGGAACCCCCAACGGGAACCCTTCACCGCGAAGCGCTCTCTCAGACCTTTCCACTCCTGCCCCCACGAGCGAAGAGGTTTCAAGATACCAGTCGACCGAGTGAACGTGAACAACTCTAAGCAAATATTCTAGAGAGTGTACTCTTTGTTTCTACTCTAACAGAACTCTCAATACAATAAACTTGACTAAAGAGATGACTAGATTAACTAGGTAATCTCTATGCAAATTTTGAGGTTGTTTAAATACATGTTCTATGGATAACTACTATATTAAAAGTTATTATAATCTAACCAAATGTTCTATTCTTTTTACCCAGTATATAGTCTTAAATAACACAAACATTCATATCTTGAAATTTAAATATTCTTATCCAACCGTAGATGCAACACTTTGAAACTGATTCAAAGTCTTCAGGCTGACTTATTATCTAGAGCTGAGTAACTCACCTTGAAAATCTTTAATCCAAGTTTTTGAACATATCTTCGGTCTTCAACTTGTACTTACAATGATGAAACCTAAACTCATCTTGAGAAGTCACCGAGTTAAATAAAACTTACATAGTAAACTCTATATCTGCATAGAGGTGACTACTGAGTTTGAGAAACAAACTTACATAATTCTAAGTTACACATCAAATCCTATCTATTAAGCTATCTTTTGTATTATCAAATTCATATTATTGAGGTTATTTGACTAACAAATTCTCCCTGTTTGATGATGCCAAAACTATCAAACAGTTAAGTACACTAAATTGAATTTAATCTGCAAATTTTGAAGCTATCAAAATTTAATATTCATTTATATGAACTAACCAATGAATAAAAAAGTTTATGATCACTTAGATCATTTTTCACATGTAGTGCATAAGTTTTTGATCACTTAGATCATTTTGTACATGTTGTAACCTTTACAAATCTATCCTTTAATAATCACTCTCTAAATAGGGTTGCATCTACAAGCACTTACAAGCGTGATCCTTGAGTGTCTTATAACATTGGATATGACATCATTGTGTTGCTGACTATGCATACTTGTCGTAATAGACTCCCTCTTGTGCAAATCAACACTACTGTTTTGATGACACATACCTAAGGAGGCCACTAGAAAAGCACATAGGCTAACTAGGCCATAAAAACTATAATAACCAGGTGATAAGATAAGAAAAAGAACAAACATACATGAATCAATTGTTCATAAATCCGGTATACTTTAGGCTTTTCCGTTTACACCAAGATATTTCAGCTTTGACTGTGAGTATTAATAAGGTCAACTCAAAAACTTAAAAATTATGTTTCTCGATTAGCTGACTTTAATTGAGTGATAGGCAAGGGGCCAGAAATATCTCTTTTCAAAGAAGAGGTGCAAATCTCATCTTGCATATTTGCATTTGGAAACATGACTTCTACTGAATCTAGGCGAAAGCATTATAAATTCAATTACAACATTTCTACAAAATACACTACAAATTTTAACAATAAATTCCATCGTCGTGTATGACCCAAAAGCTTTTGGTGTGACCATAGTCAATCTCACGACCATAAATAGACAAATAGGAAATCCAAAGATTATCGGTAACTAAAACAATTCAAAGTAATTCCCAAGGCATCTACCGGCCTCACAAAGGCCTTCAATCTACTTAGGGATACAAAACATATAATACACCGAGTTAGTTACAAACATAGCTAGTGAGTATAAACAAAAACTTCAATCTTTCAAAACCAAGTCATCATCTTTGAAAACGCAAGTTTGGCAATATACATGCTATAATAGAATTCACATAAAAGCACATAAGGATGCGGGTCTGTCCATTGAGCCACGGTATCTCCATGTGGTAGCTAGCCACGGTCAACACGTGCCCACATGGGGGATACCACATCTCCCTGTTAAGGTGGGGGAAGCACGAAGCAGTCCACCATACAACGGTTGTCAGGAGTGAATGACCTGTTTCCCAAGTCCACTCGTGCTTGCTTAGGTTCGGTGGCTCGTCAGCCCTTTGAACCACATGGTCATAATGGGTACTATCATCCCCCTGCACTCTTTGCATCAATTTCACAACCACCCGTGCATCTAGGTTCCTAATTGGTGAAGCCACATGAACCAATACACTTCACCCAACGGTTAGGAAACAACATTGTACAAAACACTATATCTCAAACACAGGTCCGGACCAAAACTCATACCACAAGGGACACATATATCACATACCATAAAGGCCAAATATCTCAAGCATTTAAGCTTATCAAAAAGCAAGTAGGTGTCACATAACTCATAGTTCTTGAGCAAAAATGCTTAATAAACAATATCACATTTGACATCTTAATGCCCATAACACACTCTAAGTGTAAATATAATTCATTAACTCAAAACCATATGTGTTATTACAAGATCATAGCTCACTCCTATACGGAGTATCATGTCTCAAGAAACTATCAAGTACAAACACAACATTAACATAGACTTTCCCCTAAGTAGAGCATTGCCCATTGGCCTCATTTGTTTCCATAATGATGTTCATTAACATAGAAAAATTACACAAGTTCCACATCCTTTAATTCGATAAACTTCATAAAACATTTTTGCAAACATATAAAACACATTTGTGATGAATTATAAATTTTAACAAATGTTAGGTATCTACAAGGTGTACTCACCTGATCAAGTGATGAACATCACTTCCTAACAAAATCAAAGCTCAAACACTTGATCAATAGTCCTATAGTCACACAAAACATAAGGCCAACGTACATAAGTTAACCGAAAACAAGATTTCTTAAGAGTATAAGCTCAATTCTATGCTTAAACACTCTTTCAGGTCTTAAAGGACTCCATTTTAACCTTTTATAATCAATAGAATCAATCCCCAGTCAAATACAAGGTCAATGGGGTCAAAATAATGTTTTTGGAAGTTTCATGGTGGCTCGCACCGCTGGAAAATCCCTGGAAAAATGACCTTGCGTAACCATTCGAGGTCGCGCCGCGATGCAAGGGGATCGCTCCGTGATCTCCCGTGAATAGTAACATTATGCTTGTTTTTCAATACAAATAGACCAAAATCAATTTATTTTCCAGCCAAACTTTCTCGCAACATCAAAATAGGTTTTTAACACCACAAAACAACTCTTACACCACCCTTTAGCATATCTTTGATAGATCAAACCCTAGTTTCACCATTTCACCCCATTTTGACCCATTTGCCATAATTTTTGACACATAACAACAATAGATTACCAAATATTCCATAAAACACCAAGATTAAACACAAATAAGAGATTAGAACTTACTTATGACTACCAAGTAGCCTGTTATCACCTTGTTGCTAAATTCCAAAGCTTCCATGCTCATCGTTTAGCTCATAATGTTCCAATTTGAGCATTTATCAAGCATGAACCTTCAATTCCTTAATGATTCCTCAAAATCACCTCAACCTCACTTTCTTTCTCCTTTTTCTCGATGTACCCATCCAACAATATGACTCAAATGAGTCAAATTCTAGAGCCTTCCCTATTTATAACATATTTTCCATATCCAGCCCATCTAGTTTCTAACTTGACACTTTAACCCTTAAAGTTTCACCCAATTTACAGATATATCAACTAACTCATAACTCATAACATCTACAATACCAATATTTGAAGCTTTAGTCAATTGCACTTTATGCATTATTATGTGCACTTCATGGCCAAATGTCATTAAACAACTAAAATCACCCTTAAAACAGTATATTCCAAATTTATCTATATGATATACCATAACTTCTTTTACAAATATGAAACACAATTTCTTTTGAAAAATATAACCCTTTTTAACCAATTTTGATGACATTTAAAATTTCAGAATATTACAATTCCTCCCTTCTTAAAAAGATTCCGTCCTTGAAATCGAATCAGTCTACAAACTTAAGTATTACCACATCTATATACTAAGATCCTAACTGGATCAGTTAACTTAACTAGCAGTATCAACCCTTTCATAATCGATCTCTTAATATTTTATACACTTATTTTACACTATTTCCTAAACTTGGAGATACTGAAATAACTTGTTTCAGGGTCATGCAAAATTAATCCCACAACTCTCCTTAGTTGCTATGCATATGTTTAAGACACTTTCTATTTTTGAAGTAAATGAAATAATAAATCCTGTTTGCAATTCTATGCAAACTCAAAATTAGATTTCTAGTGTTTCCTAACACTAATCTAATCTTGATTATAAGATATTTGATATCTTGTTTATTATTTATAACACTAATCAATTTGTATTAATAATACAAACATTGAACTTAATATATAATCGCGACATTCTTCTAAGTCGTAAAACATGACTTATAAGAAAACTTCTTTCAAATCTTCAAAACCCTCCTTTGAAGTATAACTAAAAAATAATGTCACTTGACTTTAGGGAAAAAATTGTCCTATCACCCGTACACTCTAAATCGAAACCTTTTAAAAAGTTTGTGGCAAATTATATATTCACTTAAATCAACAAGCTAATAGTTTTCATGTTATCCGAACATTATTAGTTTTTACGTGCTAATAATCAATTTGTTTCCAACAAATATTTTAACATATGTTCAATACCCCTACTAACCGTTTTCTAAAATCCTTCTTTACTTGACCAATCCTTTTGACTTACTTAGCCAAAAATTTAATTTAAAGTAACAATAAACATATGTCCAAAGCTAGACTTTTATTATAATATTTTTAAAGCTTATAAACATAAGTCCAACGCTAGACTTATATTATAAGAATTTTAAAGCTTATACACATAAGTCCAAATCCCTTTCAAGACATTGAATAGCTATATTGTTGCAAAACAAGTTTTAACTTTCTCCATGAAACACTGATAGAGAGCTCTACTGTTGACCTCAATAAGTAAGTGGGTAACAAAGTACCACCTCTCAAAAGCTTCTTCTAGCATGGTGACCAAATAATTTACCCTTTGCTCTTCCATAAACACTCCAAAGTTGAAAGTTTGCTCCATCTTAGGTGTAACACCGTATTTTCACCCATAAAATTTTCTTTTTAATTAACACTGCGGAAGCGTTCACAAAACATAAAAGTATTTACAACCAAAGATAATCCACTGTTAACAAAACCAATCAGTTTGAAATAACAGTATTACAAAAAACTATGGCTCGTCACAATTCAAATCAGAGTGCCCGTCAATTATTCCCCAGGCTACACCCCTCACAACTGAACCGCAGAACTTACCAGCCACCTGTAAAAGTAGTCAGAGGTAGGGGATTAGCACAAAGCTAAGTGAATGAAAGTAAACCACCACAAATATATCAGTCACATAACCGCATGATATCTACAACCACAAATAAGCACCCTGGGAAGACCGGCGGTTTTGCAGGAACCTACAACCAATGCCGGCCAAAGCAAAGGTTTACCGATAGTTCATTTGCTATTCTCACACAGTATTACCTTAAGTTGAAACATATGCATCAAAAGATCCCAATACTGATTAGCCGATAGCAAACAAACCCAGCCCATAAGCCCAGTCGTAAACTGACTTCCCCACTGTCATGTATACATATCACTGACGCAACAATTAATTAACAAACAACCAGTTAATCAATTTTCACATATACAATCTATCCATGCATCAATCAATCAATTGTTGCAACCAAACCAGTCACAACTAATATCACCCGTGAGTAAACATCGACTCGCCTCGAGTTCTCGAACTCCTACTCAGTGGTCTAATATTATTGAGCCTTGTCCTTTCCTGAGATCAGAATAAACTGAAATCCGTAACCGATTCATAAATATATACCAAACACATATATTTATATCCCTTTGATCAAACATAAACATGTAAGATTCACATATGTATACACATATTATACATAGCATTAAACAATGCAAACAAACAAGAAATTCCACAAAAACCGCGGACGTGTCGCGTCCGAACAACCGACGCGTCGCGTCGAAGCATAGTGTCGGATTTCACAAATCCGATACCCATGTGTCGGATTTCAAGTCCTGGATTTCAAGTTCCGGATTTCCATTGTCGGATTTGCCTTGTAGGATTGCTAGAGTTGGATTTTGGGTCTCGGATTTCACCAATCGGATTTCCTCTCGGATTCTTCAAGAATCCGACAATTCATAAGACCGCATGCGTCGCGTCGGTCAAGAACCTGCATCATCTTCTTCATGTTTCCAGCCGACTTCAACTTTCCAAATCCAATATATACACTCGAAATCTATTATGAACACTTCTAAAACAAGTATAAACATCTTATAACATGTAGGTAACAATAGGAACACATCAAATCCTTTTTAAATACCATATCATGCCAAACCCATTTAACAAGTTTACACAAAAACTTCATTCATAGCATCTTCATGAAACCAACATAAGTTTAGAAACAAAACATATCAGAATGATCAGTATCATGCTATGAACATCATCATACCTTTGCTTTGAATTAACTCCCAGTAAATCCTAGCTTCCACTTTTCAAGTTTACTAACTTTTCTTGCTTTTTCTCTCAAAACACACACACAAACACTATGTCGGTTTTGCAAAGTGAAAACATATCTCAGATGTTAACTCATATAATGTAACAGCCGTGGTTTCCAAAATTTGAGATTTACAAAAAAAAATTTCTACTCAATCAGATTCATCGCAACGGAAGACTTTTTAAACATCATAATGATTAAAACAGATAAACCATTTTAAGTATTCATTAAACAAAACCACCGTTACGTCACAGACACATCATTGTTTTAAACTTTGTTCATTACACAACCACAAGTTGATACTGAGTATCATCATAACAAAAGAAAACTACCCAATTAGCCCCCATCTCACAAGGCCACGCCCTAAGCAACCTGCACGAGCACAAGACATATTTCAAAGAAACAAGTGTCAGCTTTCGCCTCGTGAGTCAGCTTAGTTAACATCTCAAAATCATCAGATGAAGAAAACAAGTAAAGAAGACCATCAGCTGAGGAAAACAGTCTATCAGCTGAGCAAAATTGTTGATCAGCTGATGAAAATATTCCATCAGCTGAGTAAACAGATTGATCAGCTGAGTGAAGAAAGTGATTAGCTGAGTGAACCGATTGATCAGCTGAGTGCCTACTCTATCAGCTGAGTGAACAAATGGATCAGCTGAGGCCCAGAGCATCAGCTAAGTAAGTCTTCCTTTACACAAGTCATCTCTCCTCATAAACTGATGTATTTGATTGATCAGTTGAGCACTCTTGATCAACTGATCATCCAAATACATGAGCTTATGTCCTCCTAAGCTTACTATTGATCAGCTGAGCATCTATATGATCAGCTGAGCAATATGTGTCAACTGAGTCCTAGCAAAAAGTGATCAACTGATATACTTTGTCAACTGAGTAGTGAATATCAGAGTTCCTAGTACAATCTGCTAGCTGAGTCGTGAAAAATGTCAAATCTACTCTATCTTTTCAGATTGTAAGTCATATGTAAAAGGCAGAACATGTGTTGTTCTATTATGCCTTAGATCTTTGTTTGTAAAAGTAAAATGCACTTTTTGGATCAAGAATGAGACAAAAAGGTTTGACCTTATCCTCTGGAAAAGGATAATGATACCTCAAACAGATGAAGATCTTGAAGATTTGTTCAAACAACTAAGTATGGCTGGCAATCCCATACTTGGTAAAGTCAAATCAATCAGAAGCATGGTGTTGATTAAATTACAATCATGGAAAGGGAAAGATACTTCTACACGACAGTAGATGTGGACTTTAATATTTTATATTATGAATGGGTTGCACTTTTGCAGAAAAGTACAATTACTTTTATCAAAACATTTGATTAAAGTAACTTTACTTTTCACCCACTGTCTTTACAATTAAAATATTATATTTCCACATCCTCTTGGTCTCTTACCTTCATGCAACTGGATCCACCAAGACTTCTATATATACTCATGCATGGTGGACATGCAAACAAAGAATACTACACAACACAACAAAGTGAAGTCTCTACTACACTAAAAGAAAATCTCATCAGTTGAGAAATTTCGTAGAGTATAAGCATTGTGTAGAATCAAACTTGTTCATGTGTTGAACACTCTAAATACATTAGTTGTTTTAGAGTTAGCTTGTCTATGTGTTAGACAAATTGATTGCCACCTTTTATTGTACTTAGAATTTCCGCTTCTAGTAAATGTAATTCTTGATTGATATCAATAAGAATTATATAAAAGTATATAAGTGTGTCTTTAATTTTTAAAAGCTAAAGTTTGTATTCAACCCCCCCTTCTACAATCATTTGTTGTTGCGTACTCAATCTGGGACTAACAGATACCATATGCGTGCCTAGCAACTACTAAGTCCAAGGTCCGTCCGCATTGGCAAAAGTTCACTAAGCATGTCCAGCAAGTATAGTACAAGGCAGGGCGCGACTCCCACTTGCACACACACCCCCGTAATCCGTCCGCTATAGTTACTCCGACACAAGTCGTTCGGGAAAAAGTACAAACGGTGCCCCCAACCACTGGGCCCTCCTCTCACCCACGTGAAATTTGCACATGACGCTGTCTCTGTGGTTAATACATCACTCCAGTGTATAAATACACCAAGTGTTGCCAAAGTTATCTAGAAACCCGGCAACCAAACTTCCCGTTGCTAGCATATCCTAGAAGGCACACTTTTCCTTCTAGGCAACAATATTTCATCTCTGAGTATAACTACCCCTTCCCAAATCGTCGTGTCCATCATAAACATCATATCATATATCTATGAGCATATATGCATGTGTCATATTCATCGCATAAATCAATCGTATATCATCATTTAATAAACGAGCATGCATTAGGAAAAATCAGTAATCTACCATAAACATTCATACAGATATATCATCTTAACACCCGTTAATAATATTAAAACAGATTTTGTCTACGTGCTCGGTTTTGTAAAACAACTAAACTCACCTTAGTCTGGACAACGAAACGTATGATCTCAAAATGACAAACAACGCTCACGAATCAACCAGACCGCGATCCGAAACACCGCGAACAACCTACGAAGGTTACTACATTAGAAACACAATCTCGTAATCCTAAACAACTCGGATCTTGCCCAAAACACGGCAACGAATAAACCCCGACTAAAGATTTACGCGTCACGAGCTCAGAAACTTCATAAAAACGCACATAAACGACATGTATGCGGTCCAAAATGCCAAATAACCAAAATAGAATCATAAGATTAGGGAAATGTACCTCTCGGGTTCACCCACGCCAAACTATGGTTAAAGCAACGTCCGAAATCGAATCTCCGATCTTCCCGAACCTTAGATACGAGCCCCAAACGAATCCCGACACTCCTATACGACCACACGCTCGGGTTTTCTCTAAAAATTGGCAGAGTAACGAATTGGTTGAGAGTTTTGTGAGAAAATTGGCTGAAATGAACTTGTATTTATAGACACTTGAGGCTGGCCGACGCGTCGCGTCGCGACCCCCGAACGCGTCGCGTCGCGACGTACTGACGCACACAACCTGTCTGCCACACGCCATCGCCCGACACACGCCACTAACATGTGTCTTGCCGCCCAGACGCGTCGCGCCGCGACCTCGACTTTTTCAGAATTTTCTTTTTTTTCTTTTATTTTCTCTTTTTTTCTATTACTTTTCTTTTCTTTTATTTTAATTAATAATATTCCTTTATTATTATTACCAAGTTGAACTTCGAAAATAATATTCATATCTCGATAAATATTATTACAATATTCGGGTCGTTACATATAAAGCCCACATATGATTTCTTAAACAATGAAGCATAAAGTGTCAAGTTCCTTTGTTTCCAAAATCATGCACTCACAGAAATATATACATATATCCGTACATACACATGAATATATATATATATATATATATCTTAACTTAATTAATTAATTTAACAATTAATTCAAATTAGTCCATAAATTAATTAGTTAATCATATAATCAAATACTAATCACGTTAAAACATACCGGAGCCTATATAATCACTAGACCCAATTTCAGGATGTTACAAATCCTCCCTCTTTAAAAGGATTCCGTCCTCGGAATCTCTCTGCACATACATAAACAAAGATGTCTTCTTTTAATCTATAACCACACAAGCCTTACAGCTTATCTTTTCTGAACTCATTTCAACCCAATAGTTAGTTCATAAATCCTGTCTTCAAGCATTTCCTGAATTTATGTTTAATTCCATCATAAATCCCAATAGCTTTCAATCATTTACTATCTGTCATACCAACATATTCACATGTAGTTTATCATTTACTTCAAGTCAACAGGTTGAAGTATTATCACCACATTCTCATAGCTTTACACAAGGTATTTTGATATCACACTGTGAGAAATTATTTCACACGACACAATCAAAGTAGGTATTAATTCCACAAATCGTCATTTTTCAATCACACATTCAATTATCCATCAGGAAATACAGTTACATTGTCCAACTCTCATTTCAATCTTCGTTTGTAAACTTTTCATGGTATGCTTAAGACAACGGAGTCTAGCATGACAAAAAATAAGCCCGCCGTTCCAAATCCCGTTCTTGCTATAAGGGAGGGGCGAATCCAGAAGAAGAAGAGGTCCGCTTATACCCCTAAGGGTAAGGGAAGGGGAAGATTGGCGCTGCCAAGTCTAGCCCCGTTTTGGAGGGTAAAGGCAAGGGGAAGATGGTTCCCCAAGCCAAAACTCCGAATGATGCGGAATGCTTCTTCTGCGGGAAGAAGGGCCATTGGCGCCATAACTGCCAGCATCGGAGGAACTTCTGATTCAGGTACGTACATGATTGAACTCCATCATACTTCTAAATCTGGTAGTTGGGTATTAGATACCGGCTGTGGCACTCACGTTTGTAATATTGTGCAGGTGCTAAGGACAAGTAGAAGGATGGAGAGTGGCGAGCTTGACTTGATAACGGGAAACAAGGAGATTGTCCCGGTCAAGGCTCGAGGAGAAGTTGAAGTATCTTTTAGTTCCGGTTTTTCCATATTATTATTGAACGTATGCTATTCGCCGCTTGTGGCGCGAAACATTATCTCTTTTCATGCATTACACGACAATTGTTTTGGTTTTTCTTTTGACAATGGAGTTATTGTTTGTTTTAAAAATGATATTTGTTATTTTAAAGCTTATCCTTGTTGTAGTATTTATGAAGTAGATGTGTACGTTAGTGATAATCGTTCAATCATGAAAATTGATTCAACGTCTAAAAATGGTTTAGACAAATTGTCTTTGTGGCATGGTCGACTTGGCCATATAAACAAGACTCGAATCACCAAGCTCCAAGCGGATGGGATCTTGGAATCATTTGACCACAAGTCAAATGAAGTATGCGAATCTTGTTTATTAGGCAAGATGACTAAAGCACCCTTTTCCGGCATGAATGAGAGGGGTAAAGACTTATTGGACATTTACATTCCGATGTGTGTGGTCCGTTTAAGCATGTCACAAGAGACAATTCTAGATATTTCGTTACCTTTATAGATGATTATAGTAGGTATGGGTATGTCTACTTGGTTAGACAAAAGTCCGAGACCTTTGAGGTCTTTAAGACTTTCCAAAACGAAGTAGAGAATCAACTGGGCAAAAAGATTAAGATACTTAGATCCGATAGGGGTGGTGAGTATCTTAGTCAAGAGTTTTGTGATCATCTTAAGGGTTGTGGAATTATCTCACAACTTACACCTCCTAGGACGCCACAATTAAATGGTGTCGATGAGAGGAAGAACCGAACATTGTTAGATATGGTTCGGTCTATGATAAGTCACACCCAAGTGCCTATAAGCCTTTGGGGTTATGCTCTTGAAACGGCAACAAGAATCCTTAATCTCGTTCCAACGAAGAAGGTCGAGAAAACACCTTTCGAGATGTGGCATGGGAAACCTCCCACTCTTGCCTATCTAAAGGTTTGGGGTTGTCAAGCCTACGTTCGACGTGAGGTAGATGACAAGTTGGAGCCCCGATCCGAAAAGTGTTATTTCATCGGATATCCAGCTGCGGGTATTGGATATATATTCTATAAACCTTCGGAGAACAAAGTATTTGTTGCTCGGAGGGCTGTCCTTTTAGAAAGAGAATTAATATCCAAATCAGCAAGGCGGGGCTAAGATTGATCTTGAAGAAGTTCAAGAGTTAATGGATGAAAGACCTGACGTTGGCACTAGCCAACAACCTAGTGAGGTTGAGTCTGAGCATGACAATGCAGAGACTAACGTACGTCCATTACCTCCCCGTAGATCCGGTAGAACTCGCCATGAGCCAGAGAGATATGGGTTTCTCATATCTGAGGGCGACGAGTTATTGGTGGATCTTAATGAGCCCACCAACTATCGGGAAGTGGCAGCGGGCCACGAGTTGCAATCCATGGAGGATAACCAGGTTTGGGAACGGGTTGATCCCACACCTGGTTGTAAACCGATAGGGTGTAAGTGGGTCTTCAAGAAGAAGACCGACATGGATGGAAAAGTCAACACTTTCAAAGCCCGACTGGTGGCTAAAGGTTTCACCCAGACACATGGTGTCGATTTTGACGAAACTTTCTTCCCAGTGGCCATGTAGAAATCTATTAGGATACTTTTGGCAATCTCCGCATTTCATGATTACGAAATATGGCAAATGGAGGTCAAAACCGCCTTCCTTAATGGGAAGCTCTCCGAAGAGGTGTATATGACGCAGCCTGAGGGTTTTGTACATCCGAAGCATCCTAGTAGAGTGTGTAGACTAAAGAATTCTATTTATGGACTTAAACAAGCATCTCGTAGTTGGAATCTATGCTTTGATGAGAAAATCATAGAGTTTGGTTTTTCAAAGAGTGTAGACGAGCCATGTGTATACGTTAGGGCTAGTGGGAGCGCCGTTGTTTTCTTAGTCTTATATGTGGATGATATCCTACTCATTGGTAAAGATATTCCAACCTTGCAAAGTGTCAAAACTTGGCTTGGAAAATGCTTTTCAATGAAAGACTTAGGAGAAGCGGCATACATTCTGGGTATCAAGATCTATAGAGATAGATCTAGAAAACTTCTCGGGTTGAGTCAAAGTACATACATTGACAAAGTCTTGAAGCGGTTCAAGATGGAGGACTCCAAGAAAGGAAATCTTTCTATGTCGCATGGAGTGATATTGAGTAAGACTCAATGTCCTAGTTCTCAAGAGGAACTAGAAGTAATGAAGCGAGTACCATATGCTTCGGCCGTGGGCTTAATCATGTACGCCATGTTATGTACTCGTCCGGATGTGTCATGCGCTTTGAGCTTGACTAGTAGATATCAGGGAAACCCGGGGCAAGCCCACTGGGTTGCGGTAATGAACATTCTTAAGTATCTTAGGAGGACTAAAGAAATGTTCTTGATCTTTGGTGGTGAGGAAGAGCTCAAAGTAAAGGGTTACTCTGATGCTAGCTTCCAAACTGTTAGGGATGACTGCGGATCATAATCGGGGTTTGTGTTCCTATTGAATGGTGGGGCTATTACTTGGAGAAGTTCAAAGCAAGACACAGTAGCTAATTCTACTACAGAGTCAGAATACATTGCGGCAAGTGAAGCTGCTAAAGAGGCTGTGTGGATAAGGAAGTTCATCCGAGACCTTGGAGTGGTTCCTAGCATATCCGACCCTATTGAGATCTTTTGTGACAATGAGGGTGCGGTAGCCTTAGCGAAGGAACCGAGAGCTCACAAGAGAATGAGGCATATACCTCGTAAGTACCACTTCATTAGATAGATGATTGAAATTGGTGAAGTCACTATTAGTAGAGTAACCTCGGAAGGCAATTTGGCTGATCCGTTTACTAAACCATTGGCACAAGCTTCTCATGATTCTCACACTACGGCGATAGGTGTTAGATTTGCTTATGAATTGGTTTAGATTTAGTTTTAATTTATGTTTGGACCGTTATGTATTTGGGAACATTAAGCAGTAATGTCACTAATGTTTGTTTCGATTTATATAGTAGAGATCTATATATACGCATGTTGCGGTTACTTACATTTAGTCTTTATTGAGTTCTATCTTTGTATGTTTAATTTCTTCCCTAGATTGTTTTACAATCTTTAAGTCTCCACAATCGGTCATAATTTGTGGGAAGGAAGTATGAATTAAGATTGAGGTAAAGAATTGGTTTTGAAAAACGTGATTCTTGCCTGTACTTGAAAGGCGCTTCAAGTGATTGGAGGACCCGCACCCGAGTTTACTTCATGGTTTTAGTCACAAGTAACTCGGGATGGTAATGGCATTTCATCCTTAAACTAGAGATACATGTGATCTCAAAGCATAGGTCTGCTTTGCTTTGATCGTTTTCTAACGCGGTCCGTAACTGGTCGTTATAAGGGAGATGATTGGGTAGAGTATTATCTATGTGGCGGGACTATGTAGTCGAAAGGTATTTGTTCCTCTATATATAGAGAGAATATCCATGGGCCCCTCGATGATTGAGTGCTGACGTTTATATGCATGGCCGTGCATCAATGTTAACTTGGTTTGTTGGTCACCACTAATCTAGAATCGAGAAACATAATCGTGAATGATCTGAAGGTTGACTATTTTCCATGCCTTGTGTTCACATTGGATATCGCGAACAAAGGGATGTACATGTTCATTTATCTTTAGGACAATCATTTTATGATTGGAGGATCTTGTCAAGAGTGGCATATCCTATACTAACTTGGGAGCATAGATGTCTTGCTAGAGGCCGCTCTATGTTTGTGTTATTTTTCGTAGTCGTGTCACGTGCAAGTGGGAGTCTGTTGGAATATGCCCACTGACACGAGTGAGTTAATTGCACTACCGATGAGGTATAGGCCTATTGGGTCACACACCAAGTATTGATTCCGGCAACACGATCAAGCAAAAGAGAGAAAAGGCCAAAATGGGTTTTGGCAGGATGGTACACGGGCCATGTTCCTGAACACGGGCCGTGTCCAGTCTAACGTACACGAGGCGTATTAGCCCAGTTCAAGGTCGTGTAGTTTGGGCCTACACGGGCCATGTGTAACATCCTCGATTTGGGCCTAGTTGTAATTAGTACGTGAGTGTACATGATTAGTATGATAGACGAATAATTAAACGAGTAAATGTTTATATATATATATATACATATTAGTGGTGTGTGTATATATATATATATATATATGTTAAGTATATGTGTACATATTTATGTATTAGTTAATTAAGAAAAGAATAAAGAAAGAAAAAAAGAAAAAAAAGATAAAGATAAAGAAAGTTAGATATTTTATCCAGAGGCGGTTTGCCTCTGGATAAGATATATATGTGTGCGTATTATGATATTTGACTCTCAAAGTCAAATATAGCTAAGTTGCAAAACAAACACAAAGCAAACACACATACTCTCTGCTCTTGAAAGATCTTGAAGAAGAATTCTTGAAGTTGGAAGATTTAGAGTTCTAAACCTAAAGCAAGGTTAGTATGATGTTTGTAGCATGAAATATATATGTAATATGCTAGATACATGGATGTTTTATGGCTGGAAATAGTGTTAGAATGGAAAACACCATGGATAAACATGAAGCTTACTTTCTAAGTGGGTTTCTCATGTTTTGATGTTTTAAAAGGTGTTAAGATGTTTAAAAGGTTCATATAGGTGGTATATGAAGCTTAGAAATGTTTAAAGAGTGAAACTAATATGTTTAGAGATCTGGGTATTTGAATATATGAACCGAAAGTCGCATGCATATAAATGAAGAAGATGATGAAATCTGGAAAATGGTCGATCGCGGCGCGACAGGTTAGTGTCGCGGCGCGACCTCGTGAAATTTGCACTATGCGACTTTTTAATGCGACTTTTGCATGAACCCGTCCGACTTTGATCCGACGGTAGGATGGCCCATCCGACCAAGTGATCCGACAGTCGGATAGTTCGTGGGAACCCTTGGTCCGACCTTCACATGGGTCAAATGATTGCCGGTCCAACTTTCGAGCGTCGCGGCGCGACACAGCCTTTTTAGCAAGAATGTGTTTTATTACATGTTCTTCTTGATTAGGTTATGTAGTGTTTAAAGTAAGTTTAATAAATGAATTATGAACGTTAGAAAGATGTTGTAAGGTCCTGATAGTAGGATCTGATATATGCAAACGCTTAACGCGATTGCCGATGTCGTAGGTGAACGTGTCAGCTGAACCAGAATTGAGTGAACAAACGTTGTAAGCGAAACAGGTGAGTGCCTGCTTTCATGAGAATCCGTATGAGTAAGTCTTGCAAGCTAAGATGACTATGTGAATGTGTGAATGTGTATGTATGTATGACTAACCTGTCTATGCAGGTACACTTAAGAAGATGAGTGTAAGTTTCTGAACGATGTTATGATTGGTTGTAAGATGTGTAATAGGTGCATGCAAGCGGGTCGAGATTGGAACCGCTTAGTTAATATCTGATGATGTGCATGAATGACGAATTGTATGATGATGCATGTGAAAGTATGAATGAATGAATGCTGGATCCCTATGGGATCCTATAAACGATATATGACTATATGATGATGATGATGGATCCCTGTGGGATCGAATGTACGTATATGTGTATGTGAACTGTCTGCAGACTATCTGACGCATGGTTAAGGTCAGCCGGTTAGCTGGATCCTAATAGGACTTCGGTAATTTCTGGATTTAACGGTAATTCGGGGTGCATCCCGGATCGAGGTTCTGCAGAACTGCCGTGCCTTAACGTGAGACTGTAATCAGCCAGGATCTGGCCGTGATTACTAGGGAACCTTGTGTTCCGTAAACGATGCTTGGTGGACTGCTTTATGCTCCCCCACCAGCGCGGATTGGTCGTGTCTGATCCCCCGGTCTGAGTTGTTGAGCAGGACTGGCTTTCCTGCAAGACATGACTCTTACTGATCTTGTTAGCACACCGCTATGTGTTAAGCTAGCAATGTGTGCTTATGTACGATGAGATATGTATGATGTGATATGTATGATGTGTTTGATGCATGACTCACTATATTGATGCTTATGCTAAGTATGTACTCACTAGCTAGTGTAGCTAATGCTGATATGATTTCCCTTTTCAGGTAAAGACTAGATGGCCTGCGAGGCGGGTGACTTTTGATGTAAATGCCCTTGTGGGTGGAACACTTGTAATTATATGTTGTAATGTAGTATGATACTATGGTCGGTTCCTGTATGATAGGTAACACCAATGAATCTTTTGAAAACAAAGATGATGTAATTAACTGTTTGTTAATATTAAAAGAAAAATTTCTGCTGCTAAAATCTGTTTTGTCATTAAAGCAACTGAATTCAGAAGTGGTGTAACAATTAGGTATCAGAGCCTAAGTTTGAGTGAATTGAGTACTTGAAAGAGTATTCGATCTCAAGCTCGGGCCCGACCATAAAGAAGTGTTCCTAGGGGGGATTGAGTGAGAGTGTCATATGTATGCTAGTAGTATGTGATGACTTGTTTGTAAATTGAGTAAGTGAGATTGAGTATTAATTGCTCTTTCTCTGTCGTATAGAAGTTAGAAAAGATGTCCGCCGAACGTGGCAATACCGAACAAGCGTTGAAGGAAATGGAAGATGAGGCTTCGCATATGCCTCATCATGCTGAGGATGAACGTTCTCAGCACAATGTTGGTGGTGGCAGACCTGAGCCAGATCAGGCTGCTATTATTAAGCGATTGGAGGAAGAGCTTCCAGTGACGAAGGAGCTCTTGTTGCAAGCTACGTTAAACAAGCCCCGCAAGACTTGTTCATACAAGAAGTTACTAACTTGCAATCCTCCGACATTCCAGGGGAGTGATAACCCCACTGTTACTATACAATGGCTCCGGGAGATGGAGCAAGTGTTTGAGTCGTGCGAATGCGAACCGGAGTATTGCGTGAAGTACACAATACGTATGTTGAAGGGCCGTGCCATCTTCTGGTGGGATACGGTAAAAGCTTCGGTTTGGAAAGAAGTATTGAGTTCTCTCACCTGGGAGCAGTTCTCTGAAAAGGTGCGGAAGAAGTATTGCACCGAGTATGACCTGGAAAGAATGGAGAGAAATTTTAATGATCTCAAGAAAGGGGATACGCCAATTGAAGAACATATAACCGCGTTTACTGACAAGATGCGGTTTGTTCCCCATTTGATCCCAGACGAGACCACCAAGATAAGGCGGTTTGTGGCAACTCTGCCACTGGAAATTCACCCACACGCGCGGGCTGCTGTTGAACTGGATCGGGCGTTAGATATAGCCCGAAAATTGGAAGGTGATCGTTTATACTGCAAGGGCGAATCTTCCCGTACATAATCAAAGAGGAAGTTCAATCCGTCTGATAAATTGGGTCCTTCCAAAGGACAATCCACTGCAGGCGGAAAGACTGATTCCTCTAAGAAGCCGAGGCCTGATTCTCCTTGGTGTTCTCAGTGTCGCGCTTACCATTCTTTTGAGTGTTCTAGTGCTACCTAACGGTGCTGGAGGTGCGGACAGAAGGGCCACGCTAGTTCTGAGTGTGGTTTCAAAGAAAATGTCTGTTACCGATGCTATAAGCCTGGGCACAAGTTAACAGACAGAGTACCGGATCTAAGGGGTCTTTTAGAGACCAAAAGAAAGAAGATGCGCCTCGCGCGAAGGGGAGGGCATTTCAGATGATAGCGGAGGAGACCAAAGATGCCGGAGATGTCAATACCGGTACATTCTTTGCCAACTATTCCCCTGCTTATGTATTTTGATTCTGGAGTTGATTACTCCTTTGTTTCTTGTCTTGTTGTTAGAAGTTAAGATTACCTGTTTTTAAGATGATCAATACACTTGAGTGGGAATTGTTAGTAGTAAAGTAGTCTCTGTTTCAGAGAAAGTTTCAATAGTTGTTCTTGATGTCAAGGGAGGTAGTTTCCCTATCTTGTTTTGAGTTACGCCTATTGCGGGCTTTGATGCTAGTAATGGGATGGATTGGTTCAGCAGTCGTGATGCTGAGATTCTCTGTACCCAAAGAAAAGATGGTTAAGATTCCTCTTTATGATGAATCTTGTGTTATAGCTTGTGGAGAATGACAGGGGTGTGATATTCTTGTTATCTCAATTGTTGAGAACTTAGAAGTTCGCTTCAAGTATTATGACTCTTTCTTCACAAATTTATTTATGCTCAGATTGAGAAATGACCAGTCCAACATATCAGAGTAATAATTGATTACCCTGATGTGTTTTCTGAGAAACTGCCGGCTTTACCTCCGGTCAGTGATGTCAATTGTGAGATTAAGTTGAGTCCGGGAGCTACTACCGTGGCTAGAGCTCCATCTTTGATAGGTTCTCGAAGTTCTTAAATGAGAACAATTGTATGTCAAGTTGTCTAAGTGTGAGTCCTGGCTAAGGGAAATGTATTTCCTTAGTCATGTCATCTGTAAGAATGGTGTCATGTAGATCTAGCTAAGGTAGAAGCTATGATGAATTCGAGAGTTCCTAGAACTCCTCTTGAAATTAAAAGTTTCCTTGCCTTAGCTGGCTATTATTGGCGGTTCATCCGCAATTTCTTGAAGTTGCGAGTCCGTCGGTTAAATTGACTCATAAAGATGTATCTGTTGTACGATTGAAATCTTAGGAAGAATCCTTTCAGACCCTATAGCGATTGTTATGTGAAGCTCCGATCCTCACCTTGCTTGATGGTTCGGAAGACTATACTATCTGTTGTAAAATCCGTTACTACCCTGGTGAAGCCAGTGTTGTAACAAGTGCCTTTAAGCCATAGAAGACCGTCAACAGGAGTTAAACTTATGAAGATCACGATGATGTCAGATGTGCACACAAGTTGAGATGAATACCAGAGATCTTATGATCGTCTGCAACGATTCGATGTTTTGAACTTGATGATCGTTTCTTAGCCACAAATGAGTCTGTTTTGTTGACTCATTTGATTCAGATATGTTAGTGAGACTGTGACACGTCACGGTCTTACATGATTGTTTTGATTTCCACTCTTTGTAGTTTCTAGTTTTTGAAAATTTCTCCTTGAAGAGACGTTATTCGTCTGAAATGTAAGGAGAAGTTAAGTTCATGTTCTATAGATCCGTTCAAAGTCGTGCGTAAAGTCGATGATCAGACGGTAACTCTTGAGCTGCCGCCTGAACTAATCAGTGTATATGTTATCTTTAACGTGTGTTACTTACGCAAGTGCCACGTTGAAGAAGAATCTGTGGAAATTCTTGACACGAAGGACAAGAAGCTGCGTAAGAAGATAGTCGAGCTAGTTCTCGTGAAGTAAGAACACACCTTAGGTCCAAACCCGACGTGGGAAATCGAGGACGTGATGAAGACAAAGTACACTCGCCTGTTTATCACTAAGTAGATTCCGAGGACGGAATCTTCTTAAGGGGGTAGATTTGTAACATCCTCGATTTGGGCCTAGTTATAATTAGTACGTGAGTGTACGTGATTAGTATGATAGACGAATAATTTAATGAGTAAATGTTTATATATATATACATATTAGTGGTGTGTGTATATATATATATATGTTAAGTATATGTGTACATATTTATGTATTAGTTAATTAAGAAAAGAATAAAGAAAGAAAAAAAGAAAAAAAAGATAAAGATAAAGAAAGTTAGATATTTTATCCAGAGGCGATTTGCCTCTGGATAAGATATATATGTGTGTGTATTGTGATATTTGACTCTCAAAGTCAAATATAGCTAAGTTGCAAAACAAACACAAAGCAAACACACATACTCTCTGCTCTCGAAAGATCTTGAAGAAGAATTCTTGAAGTTGGAAGATTTAGAGTTCTAAACCTAAAGCAAGGTTAGTATGATGTTTGTAGCATGAAATATATATGTAATATGCTAGATACAGGGATGTTTTATGGCTGGAAATAGTGTTAGAATGGAAAACATCATGGATAAACATGAATCTTACTTTCTAAGTGGGTTTCTCATGTTTTGATGTTTTAAAAGGTGTTAAGATGTTTAAAAGGTTCATATAGGTGGTATATGAAGCTTAGAAATGTTTAAAGAGTGAAACTAATATGTTTAGAGATCTGGGTATTTGAATATATGAACCGAAAGTCGCATGCATATAAATGAAGAAGAACCCGTCTGACAGGTTATTGTCGCGGCGCGACCCCGTGAAATTTGCACAATGCGACTTTTTAATGCGACTTTCGCATGAACCCGTCCGACTTTGATCCGACAGTCGGATGGCCCATCCGACCAAGTGATCCGAAAGCCGGATAGTTCGTGGGAACCCTTGGTCCGACCTTCGCATGGGTCAAATGATTGTTGGTCTAACTTTCGGGCGTCGCGGCGCGACACAGCCTTTTTAGCAAGAATGTGTTTTATTACATGTTCTTCTTGATTAGGTTATGTAGTGTTTAAAGTAAGTTTAATAAATGAATTGTGAACGTTAGAAAGATGTTGTAAGGTCCAAATAGTAGGATACGTATATGTGTATGCGAACTATCTGCAGACTATCTGACGCATGGTTAAGGGCAGCCGGTTAGCTGGATCCTAACAGGACTTCGGTCATTTCTGGATTTAACGGTGATTCGGGGTACATCCCGGATTGAGGTTCTGCAGAACCGTCGTGCCTTAACGTGAGACTGTAATCAGCCAGGATCTGGCCGTGATTACTAGGGAACCTTGTGTTCTGTAAACGATGCTTGGTGGACTGCTTTATGCTCCCCCACCAGCACGGATTGGTCGTGTCTGATCCCCCGGTTTGAGTTGTTGAGCAGGACTGGCTCTCCTGCAAGACATGACTCTTACTGATCTTGTCAGCACACCGCTATGTGTTAAGCTAGCAATGTGTGCTTATGTACGATGAGATATGTATGATGTGTTTGATGCATGACTCACTATATTGATGCTTATGCTAAGTATGTACTCACTAGCTAGTGTTGCTAATGGTGCTATGATTTCCCTTTTCAGGTAAAGACTAGATGGCCTGCGAGGCGGGTACTTTTGATGTAAATGCCCTTGTGGGTGGAACACTTGTAATTATATGTTGTAATGTAGTATGATACTATGGTTGGTTCCTGTATGATAGGTAACACCAATGAATGTTTTGAAAACAAAGATGATGTAATTAACTGTTTGTTAATATTAAAAGAAAAATTTCCGCTGCTAAAATCTGTTTTGTCATTAAAGAAACTGAATTCAGAAGCGTTGTTACACCGTGTAGATGAACACGGGCCGTGTTGTGCCTGTTAGACACGGGCCGTCTTAGCCCAATTGGGGCCGTGGACTTTGGGCCTACACGTCCGTGTTGACCAACACGGGCCGTGTATGTCTCCTGTAACAGCAGAATTAACAGCCTTAAACACTTTGTTTAATGGTGTTAACTTATAATTATTGTGGTAGACAAAGAGGCTACGAGTTATCTGCTCTAAGAGAGGCTTTTTGCATACACTTTGTCTCTTGGTTGATACTAGAACTCTCTCTTCTCTTGTTCATCTTGTTCTTGGTGTTCTTGAGCACAAGAAGCAAGAAATACACACACTTGGTTGTTGTTTTGGTGATTGTGCATCAACAAACTAGCATTTGGGAATCAAGGAAGCTTGGGGTGGACGGCACTAGAGGGATTCTATTTTGGGTTCTTAGCTTCTTGACAAGAAAGGTTTTCTTTGTGACTTGCATTGAGGTATAAATCTTTCTTCCCATCTTGTTTATCTTTTAGTTGCAATTTTGTTGTTAGATGTTGGTCCATGGGAAGTATTCGTTATTTGGCATCGTTTTTGTTATATACTTTGCTTCCATTGCTACTTGATTTTGCCAAACGAATACCTTCAGGATTTGCCTTGTAGGATTGCTAGAGTCGGATTTTGGGTCTCGGATTTCACCAATCGGATTTCCTCTTGGATTCTTCAAGAATCCGACAATTCATAAGAACGCGTCGCGTTCTAGGAAATGACGCGTCGCGTCGGTCAAGAACCTGCATCATCTTCTTGATTTTTCCAGCCAACTTCAACTTTCCAAATCCAATATATACACTCGAAATCCATTATGAACACTTCTAAAATATGTATAAACATCTTATAACATGTAGGTAACAACAAGAACACATCAAATCCTTTTTATATACCAAATCATGCAAAACCCATTTAACAAGTTTACACAAAAACTTCATCCATGGCATCTTCATGAAACCAACATAAGTTTAGCAACAAAACATATCAGAATAATTAGTATCATGCTATGAACATCATCATACCTTTGCTTTGAATTAACTCCCAATAAATCCTAGCTTCCACTTTTCAAGTTTACTAAATTTTCTTGCTTTTTCTCTCAAAACACACACACAAACACTATGTCGGTTTTGCAAAGTGAAAACATATCTCAGATGTTAACTCATATAAAGCCCACATATGATCTCTTAAACAATGAAGCATAAGGTGTCAAGTTCCTTTGTTTCCAAAATCATTCACTCACATAAATATATACATATATCCGTACATACACATGAATATATATATATATATATATATCTTAACTTAATTAATTAATTTAACAATTAAATCAAATAAGTCCATAAATTAATTAATTAATCATATAATCAAATACTAATCACTTTAAAACATACCGGAGCCTATATAATCACTAGGCCCAATTTCAGGATGTTACATTAGGGATTCTACGAATGCAAGTAAGAGGGTCCTCACCCCTTTTGAATGATGGAAGTTTACAATCTATAATAAACTTAAATGTAGCACTTCACTTGTTGGTTGCCCTGAATATTACCAACCTTGAGATGCTAGATGGATTATCGCATATAGATGATTAGATGGAAAAGATGTCTCTTCGGTCTAGCCCTGTCTCATCTCAGCCATCTAATTAATCATCCATGTGCCTTAGAATCTCCTTATGGTCAGCAATACGTATTACACAATTTTCAGTTTGACTACTAGGGAAAATCTTAGTATGGTGAAGAGATTGAGAATCCTCAATACAATCATCCTCATGGTGAGGTTTAGTGACACCCTCCTCTCTTATTTGCCCTCCTCGTTCCAACCATTGTCTCTGGAAATATAAGCAAAGAGACAAAAATAAAATGTCGTTATCACAAACACTTATCCTAATTGTAAAGTACTATAGCGAGAAGAGGATAATCATCAATCCTAATTAAGTAACAACAACAAACATTCTTACTCTTACCCCTCCCTTCACTCAAGAGTCAAAATTTATTCCTACCAGTAAGCACAAATCATAAATATGGGTCAATTTTCAATTGTCCAAATTAATCATATAGTCATCACGAGAATTATATCATCTAATATCATTTATGTCAAGTAGATCAAGCTATTATAATCATTATGTTGTATCTTAGGGTTTATATAAATTGGAGTCTATATACCCAACTATTAAACCTCGTTCATGAATCAAATACCTAGCAAACCATGCACCAATAGGGCGTAGTTCCCACCTACACACAAATTGCTAAAGTCCATCTGCTTTTGCGACTCTAACTATTGGTATACAACGTGTTTGATGCCTACCAACACCTACATGATGTCCGGATGAAAAGAATTGTATGTCAAACATCACTTTATCACACAAGAACACAAGGTGGCCACATGCCATTTGCCACCAAAGTAATATAGAAAACCAGGCAACTCATATTTGCTAGCACTTTCTAGAAGGTCTTATTCGAAAAGAACTTCTTATCTCTCTCGGTATTAACACACATAAATATTTTATTTCTCTCTCTCTCAGATGTCCATCTCCAGCAAGTTTGACAAACATCATTAACAAATAGATTCAAGGGTTGAAACAACTAAAATCGTCTCAAGGGTGAAGATGACCCTGGGTACTTTGAACCCAGATTGTTCAAACAATGAAAATGACTCCATTTTTGGTGAAAGACTACGCATACTCTGGACAATTCCATTTCCGACTACCTCACCAAACACTAACACAAAATCAAAATCGCACGAATCTCGATTATTAGTGTACGAACTCTGATTTGGAAACTGAAACACACAAAAAAAACATAGATCGAAATCATCTCTCTCTCACACACACCCTATAACTGAACACATACATAAACACACACTCACAAAACTATTTAAAAGTGAAAAGAAAATGTGGAAGATGACGAAAGCATCGATAGTGGTGGCGAGGATGGTGGTCGTGGGCGGTGGTCGGAAAGAGAGAATCCTCTAAACTGTTCTTTGATTTAGGTTTGAAGCAACCAAAGAGATGGAGGATGAGGCTAACGGTGGTAGTGGATGAGGCAGATGGTGGTGGTGAATGAGGATGGAAAGCGATGGATTGTAACACCCCAAGGTTCGAAATGCTGTTTTAGAGTCTTTTTTATATATGAAATCATAAATAAATGTTATTAAAATATTTAAGATATATGTTATGAAATATAGGGACTAAATTTGTAAGAAATGAAACTTGACATATTCGGGTACTAATATTGCAATACAGCCATACATGTGTATATATATGTGTGTGTGTGTGTGTTTAAATTAGACTAATAACACATTAATGACACTAATTATCTAAATTAGACTAATGACACATTAATGACACTAATTATCTAAGCTAGAGGGCTGGAGCAACCAATTGAACTAAGATAAACACATTCACAGCTGCAAATTTGTGGAGTTAGGACAAATTGAGCCAAGCTTAGCAAGGTATGTGAATAATTAAATCATTGTATGTGTTAAAACACTAAGATTAAGAGTGTAGTTATAGTTTTGTAATGAAATTAGTGTGTTCAATGTCAAATTGATGTGTATAAGCAACCAAATAGGTTGTTAGAGTGTATGGAACACTCAATTGAGCTGCAAATTGATCTAAGGAGATCAAATGGCTCAAAACAGTACGCTATTTGGGTGAACAACATGGTTGTGTTCGAACTACACGACCCGTGTAGGATAACTGTAACACCGCTTGGGAAAACAGTGAATTTACTAAAAATTCAAGTTTTTAATATGTGTGGGTCCCTTTTGAAATTCATAAACCATCAGATTATGCAGCGGAAATCAAATTCAAAAGTTTACATCAGATATTTACAACTAAACGTGCTGAAACATCATGTTTGGTGTTACCTAACAACAACCGATCATAAATAAAACTTTACAACATACAAACAATGTTCCTTCCCAAAATATATACATCCAGCAACAGGCAGGCCATCTCACGAGGCCGCCTAATCCATCTCACGAGGCCGCCTAATCTTTACCTGTAAAAATGGTCAATGAAGCAACATTAGCCCGATCCAGACTAACAGCTGCTCGTACATTGGCGCAAAACTCCAATGGCAAGGTTCCCACAAACCTTCTTATCTTGGCATTCTCATCCGGTATTAGATGTGGGACGAATCTCATCTTATCAGTATAAGCAGTGATGAGATCCTCCATCGACTTATCTCTTTTATGGAGATTATTAAATTCCCTTCCATCCTCTCCATATCATACTCAGTATAATACTTTTTTCAGCAACTTCTTAAGAACTGCTCCCAAGACAGAGCACTCAACACCTCCTTACTAACAAAGGCCTTTACCGTATCCCACCAGAAAATAGCACGGCCCTTCAACATACATATTACGTATTTCACACAATACTCTGGCTCACATTCATATGATTCAACGTTTGCTCCATTTTAAGGAGCCATTGCATAGTAACTGAGGTGTTATCACTCCCTCATATGTCGGTGGTTTACAAGACAAAAACTTCTTAAACGAACACGTCTTACGTGTTTTGCCTAACGTGGTTTGTAATAAGAGCTCCTTTGCTATACGAAGCTCCTCCTCTAGGCGCTTTATGTACACCTCCTGATCTTGCTCAGGTCTAACACCTTCAGAATGGTGCTGAGAACATTAATCTCCAGCTTGATGAGGTATATGAGAAGCTTCTTCTTCCATCTCTTTCAGAGCCTGTTCGGTATTACCCTGCTCACAAGACATCTTTTCTCAATGTACTACATAATAGAGAAGAGTGTTTAATATACTTCTATACTTACTTATCAACTTGACAATCTGGCTTACAATAAGTAACAATCATACAACACTCATACTCAACCCCCATAAGGAACACTTGATTATGGTCGGGCCCGAGTTTGAGACTGAATACTCTTACAAGTACCCAATTTCCCTCAAACTTAGCCTCTGATACCTAATTGTAACACCGCTTGGGAAAACAGTGAATTTACTGAAAATTCAAGTTTTTAATATGCGTGGGTCCCTTTTGAAATTCATAAACCATCAGATTATGCAGTGGAAACCTAATTCAAATGTTTACATCAGATATTTACAACTAAACATGTTGAAACATCATGTTTGGTATTACCTAACAACAACCGACCATAAACAAAACTTTACAACATACAAACAATGTTCCTTCCCAAAATATATACATCCAGCAACAGGCAACCCATCTCACCAGGCCGCCTAATCTTTACCTGTAAAAATGGTCAACGAAGCAACATTATCTATATAAAATAGCTAGTGGGTACTAACTTATCACAAGCATCAATAAAGCGAGTCATACAACACAGAGGTAAGCAATCAATGTTATCTTATCATATTGTTATGTGCCGATAAGATCGGTAAGAGCCATATCTTGCCGGATAGTCAATCCTGCTCAACGACACGAACCGGGGGATCAGACACAACCAACCACGCTAGTGGGGGAGCGTACTGCAGTGCACCAAACATCGTTACAAAGTCATAAGCAACATTAGGCCCGAAAGCCCCATCTTTGTCAAGGAAAGGTGGTCTTGCAGAACCTAGACTCGGTATGGACTCCCGAGTCCCCGTTGATCCCAATTTCAACCCAAAGGTCTCATGGAATCCAGCTACAACCGGCTGACCTCAACCAACTAGTGGGATCCAACTACAACCGACTGATCACAATCTCATTAGCAGTAGTCTGCGAACAATTCACACACACATACATATGATCCAATCAGGATCAATCAATTCATATGAAATTCTATACATTCAACAAGGAGGATCCAATCTGGATCCAATAACATACATATCGTCAAGTTTAGCTAGGCGGCTCCAACCTGGATCTGCTGGCATGCATACATCATAACAAGTATTAAGCATGGCATATTACATTAAAATAACATGGCAAGGCTTACACCTTCATTCTGAAGAAATTCTGAATCAAAACTACAACATATACCATACTACAACATTCGACTGATCAAGTTAGGCAACTAGCAAGCAAGTCTCCCTCTATTGACACTCATGAAAGTTGGTACTCACCTGAGGAGTTTACAATAAACAGATATTTTGCTCCGGCTCTATTAACAGGTCAAGTTCACCTAAAACATCATTACTTACATTAATTGTTTGCACACACGAGGTTCTATTACTAGAACATGTACAAGAACCTTCTAATGCTCATAACATCATACAATGACTTCATATAAACCAGTGCAACATATGCCTTTAAAATGATTAACAAACAAAAGTTGTTAATCCTTATTTTCATCGGACGCATCGCGTTGCCTCCAAATGTCGGATGACAAAAGTCGGACCATCAAAAGTCAGACCAAAAGTTGGTCCGAAAGTCAGACCAAAGGGTCGGATCAATGAAAGTCGGATGGGCATAAAGTCGGATGAATAAAAGTTGGATAAACATGAAGGTTGACGGATCATCGGGGAAGCGTCTCGTTCCCCAGTGTGACGCGTCGCACCGCGCGCAGACCCGCATATCATCATCTTCTTGTTTTCTTTCAGCCGACTTATTTCATAAAATATCTCATTTCCAGATTCTGAAACTTGTTAGAATCACTTCTAAAACACTTTAAAACTTCATATATTACTCATACAACCATCATGAACTCATTAACTCCAATTAAAACCATCAAACAAACAAAACCCACTAATCAAGTGAGCTTCATGTGTTCAACCATGGAGTTCTTCCCATCAACATGAATTTCCAGCCATAACTAAACACACAACTAACATCATTCATGCTTATATTCCAAAAGAAACATATACTAACCTTTCTTTTGAATTTACAACTCCAAAATCTTCAAGACTTCCTTTCAAGAATATGAGAGAGTGTGTGTTTGTTTGTGTTTTCCTTGTTGTTTGACTTTCCTTTTCAACTTGAACATATGCATGTATATGTACTTATCCAAACAGTAGAACCGCCTTTGGATCTCAACATTTTCACAACAACCCTTGACAATTCTTTTTATTTTTATTCAATCAACTAGGAAATATATATATTTCATTAACTCATTTAATCGATTAAAGCCCACACATTACAACTAGAAAATATACATATTCTATTAATCTACTCAAATTACATACGCGCATCCATTAATTACAACTAGGACCAATTAGAGGATGTTACAATAACGGAGCTCGTGTAGCTTAGTCCGTGTAGGTGAACACGACCCGTATTGAGGTACACAGCCCGTGTAGAGCCCTAGGGCAACACCGGCTGTGTATGTATTGTAACACCCTTAATTTCAGTACAAATTTAAACTTTTCAAAACTCATTTTTAAATCATTGCCTATATAAAATCTTTTAGCTAAAGCGGAAGCATCTAAAACTTGTAGTAAATTAAACTTCTCTCAAATATCTTAGAAAATTTGAGTACAACATTCAAACATGAACTTATAAAACATTTATCATTATAACCCAAACTTCTGGTGTTACATGAGTCAATCATACGACCATTAATCAAATAAATAGGAAATCCAAGAATTACCATATAGCTAAAATCCATGCCAAAGTCAAGTCCATAGCAACTACCCGCCTCACAAGGCTACTAGTGTAACATCCTCAACTTGGGCCTAGTTGTAGTTAGTACGTATGTGTGTATAGTTATTATAATAAGAAGTATTTTATTTATGTACTTATTAAGTTAAATGACATTGTGTTTATATGTATTGTATGTGTTTTTATACGTATGTACGTATGCATGTATGAATATATGTATTATGTCTGTGTGTATGTAGTTACTTAAAGAAAAGGAAAACCCATAGTGAAGAAAGGGGGCAACCGCCTCTAGAACATGTGAAAACATATATGTATGTTTAAGTTGACTTTAGTCAAACCTAGCAAAGCACAAACACACTTTCTCTCGCCTCTCTACTCTCTCGCTCTCTCGGATTCTCAAAGTAGAACAAGAAGCATACAAACACTTGAAGATATGTGGCGTGTATGTGTGTTAGAATATGGTGGTTCTTGAGATTCCCACTTGCCATTGATTGAGTTTGCGTATAATAACTCCTATCATTCGAGTATTGGTATGCCTCCATATGAGATGCTATACGGTCGTCGCTGTCGTACTCCGACATGTTGGTTAGAGGCAGGTGAGAAATAGTACGTGGGTCTAGAAATCATTTAGATGACAGCTGATAAGGTTTCTATCGCTCGGGAAAAACTGAAAGCTGTTAGATATAGACAAAAGATGTACGCAGATCCATGTCATCGACCTGTTTCGTTTGTTGCAGGCGAGTTAGCCTATCTTAAAGTTTCACCATGGAAAGGGATTATCCGTTTTCGTAAATGCGGGAAGTTAGCTCCTCGCTATATTGGTCCCTTTCATATACGGCCAATAGTCAATGATCAGACGGTTACTCTGGATCTTGCTCCTGAGTTAGCCGGTATTCATGACACATTCAACGTTTACTATTTGCGTAAGTGTAAAGTTGAAGATAAAAGTCAGATATTCTCCCTGTGCATGAACTAAAAGTTGATTCGAAGAATAGACTAGTGGAAGAACCCGTTGAACTCTTAGATCGCAAAGTGACTAAACTTCGCAAGAGACATATTCTAATGGTATTGGTTAGATGGAAGCATAATTAGGGTTCTGATTTAACTTGGGAGATAGAAGCGGATATGAAGAGTCGATACCCTCATCTGTTTGAATGCAATAAGATTCCCATGACGGAATCTTCTTAAAAGGGGGAGATTTGTAACACCCGGAAACCCGGCCTAGTCGTGATCGGGTTAGGGGTGAGTTAATTGTGTTTAAATTCATGTTTATTTAATTGTATGTGATTAAATAAATATTTTATATCACATGAGTTTATGAGATAAGTAAATTCGTTTTTGAACGAGGGTCGTAGATAATACCTCGTTGCATATTAATTAACTGGATTTGACTGCTTAATTGATTAACTGTATGTTAGTAAGCAGTGTAGTGCACTGTGTTTGTAAATATCTAAACACATTGCGGCCTCATTTATCTGATAGAACTTCACTGTGAAGTTTTCTTCATTGGTGTATGTGTGCTTGTATGTGTGTTTGAAGAACAAGAATAGAGAACCAAACTTGAATTTTGGAAGACTTGATTTGGTGTGTTTTATTGTAAAAAGAAGGTTGGTTTATAATCCTACTATGATTCTTGCTAATCTGTGTTATGTATTTGTTGAGTTTTGATGTTTAAAAGCTTGAAAATCTATTAAGAGGGTCCGACTTAGCCTAAGGAAATCTGAAGAGGGTCCGACTTTTGGCCCGTCCGACTTGTACTTTGGTCAAACTTTGGTTGGTGTGGCTTACTTGGTGGTCCAACTTGGGACCTATCTGACTTGGTTAGTGTTGTTCGCAGCACGTCGCGATGCGACAGGCGTTTTTCAGCTACGTAGCTTTTGTTCGTTGTTTGAATGTGTTGCTTGTTATGTGTTGTTTCATACATGAAACTAATGTGTTGATTATAGTTTTGAGTGATATAAATATATGAGTATGTATATTTATGAATAAATGACTGATTCTAGTGTTGTTGTATTCTCAGGAAACACGAAGTCTCAGTGAGATTAGACAACTGAGTATAGAGATTGAGAACTAAGGTGAGTGGACGTTAACTCACGAGTGGTATTGGTTGTAGCTGATATGGTTGCATGGAATTGAGATGATTGATGCTTTGATAGACTACTTAGTCTGATGATGATTGATGATTGAATAACTGTTTGTGTGTTATTTGGTTGAGTCAAATGATATGTGCACATGGTATTGATATGTGTACATGGTATAGATAGAGGTCGGTTACCGGATGAGGCTTGGCTTGTTTGCTATTGATTGCACAATTCTAGACCTTTTGATGTATTTGTTGCAACGGAAGGGGCTTTCACTGTACCAAGTAGCAAAGGGCTATCAGTAAACCTTTGCCTTGGCCCGCATTCGTTGTAGGTTCTGCGCCGAATCGCCGGTCCTCTGGAATCATGTGATTGTCTATTTCTATTGTTGATTGTGTTGGTTGTTGTTGTTTGATGTTTGTGTTTATAGCTTCCATTCAATCAGCTTTGTGCTAATTCTCCACCTTTAAACCCATTTCGTAGGTTTTGGTAAGTGCAGCAGTTTAGCTGAGGGTTGTGTGTGAAGGAGAATTTGACCAACGCTCTGACATTATGTTTTGAAAAGTGATGAGCCATATTTTGTACAGCTTTTGTAACACAAACGAGATACTGTGTTATTTTGTAAACAGTATGTATTATATTTGTGGGTGCTAATGTATATTATTATATTACAATTCTTCCGCAGCAATTTAAAAAAGGTTTGAGATTTTCGCTATTACAACAAGTCTAAGCATTGGCTACAAATGCTCGGATCACTCACAACATGGCTTTGATCGCTCATAACATGCCTTTGATACTAACTTGTAATGCCATGATTTTCGAATTTCCTTGTGAGTTAACTATTAAGAATAGAACAAAGTTGCAGAAGTATCTTAAATCAATTAATGATGAACAACAATCGAACGATTATTCTCGTCAGTATGTATTTTGACCCTCCTGCACATCAGTAAGCACAAATCATAAATATGGGCCAATTTTCAATTGTCCGAATTAATCATATAGTCATCACGAGAGTTATATAATCTAATATAATTTATGTCATGTAGATCAAGCTATAATAATCATTATGTTGTATCGTATGGTTTATAACAATCGTGGAGTCTATATACCCAACTGTTAAACCTCGTTCAGGAATCAAATGCCTAGCAACCCATGCACCAATAAGGCATAATTCTCACCTACATACAAACTGCCAAAGTCCATTCGCATTCGCTACTCTAACTATCAATATACAATGCCTTTGATGCCTACCAACACCTACATGATGTCGGGATGACAAGAATTGTAAGTCAAACATCACTCCATAACACAAGAACACAAGGTGCCCACATGTGGATCTTAGTACTAGTTAAGTTGATGTTTTTTTACTGGGGTAATTAAAAATTGAAAGGTAATTATATCATTTATTGTATAAATAAACTTTTTACATTCTTTGAGTGATTTACAAACAAATATGGTCTCACAAATACAAATTATACGAGATTCTACCCAACAAACATAAGTGATAATCCAGAGTGAATTACATAGTTGGTCCTTTAAGATATAGACAGATTTCAAGTTTCTTCCTTTGTCAAAAAGTCTTTCAAATTTAATACTTTTTTTTGAAAATTTGCACACTCCTAGTCTTTTAGCCGTTAACTTTATCAAGATTTCGTTGAAAGTTTTATAATGGAAATTTTCCCTTTTCTAATTTTACATTATTGGTCCTTTAAAAAATAAGAAACATTCAAAAAGAATTTCTTATCTCTCTTTCTATCAACACACATAAATATGTTATCTTTCTCTAAGATGTCTATCTTCGGCGACTGTAAATGTTTATCTTTGGCAACTTTTACAAAACATCATTAACAAACAGAATCAAGGTTTAAAACAACCAAAATCGTTTCAAGGGTTGTTTAGTCGATGAAGATGACTCCATTTCTGGTCAAATGGCACCGCATACTCCGTCAACTCCATTTTCGGCTACCTCACCAAAAACTAACGCAAAACCAAAATCAAATCCCGATTAGTAGTGTACAAACTTTGATTTTGAAACTAAAACACACGCAAAACACATAGATCGAAATAACCGCTCTCTCAAAACACATGATGGAAGCGTCGATGGTGGTGGTGGGGATGGTGGTCGTGGGCGGTGGCCGGAAAGAGAGAATCCTCGAATCTTTTCATTGATTTGATTTTGAAGCAACCGGAGCGATGACATACGAGGCGAACGGTGGCGGTGGATGAGGCTGACGATGGCGGTGGCGATTGATGAAACGGGTAGAGGCGAGGCCGAAAGTGACCGGAAGTTGGCTTTGGAGTGGAATCAATGGAGTTAACTAGTCACTTTTTTACTAGGAGAGAGTATTTGGAAAGCATGAATAAAAGGATCTACTATGTGATATAAAAAAGGTAAAATCGGTGAAGATGGTTACAAGAGTTTTCACTAAAGAACTAAAATTACAATATAAGTATATCTTAAATGACCAATAGCGTAATTCACTCTCATCTATACTATTTTATAAAGTTTTTAGGTTTTTGTCTTAATCTCTTAATTTTAAATTATTAATTTACTCTTAATATTAAAATAAATGGAAAATATTAAATAAAACAATTATTTGGTGGAGTTAATGACAATCTTATATCATTTTAATAACTAAACCTTTTTAAATATAGATTATTTAAAAAATCAAATCAATGCATATTAACTTATTAATTAAAAAAATTAATAATTAAACTTTTCATAATAAAATATTAAATCATATAGTAAAAATTTTAACTTAACTACTCAAAATTGTGTGTAACTAGAAGTATTAAATCTAAATAAATGTAATCTAAATTTATAAAAATTACTAGATTTTTTAAATGGGTAATATAATTAAAATAACATAGAGCATAATGCCATACTCTTCTTAAATTTTACCATTCATGTGAAATTTCATTAACTTATTATATTTAGAAAAGAAACACATCACCTCTGTTTTTAAAATGGACAAGTTAACAGAAAAAAATATTCGTCACTATTACATTATGCAAGTGCAGTGATAGTATTAGGGTATATTTGACGAAACTAACTGGGCTAGGGCTAGAGCTTGAGCTTGAGTTTGAGCTGGGGCTGAGGCTGTGACTGATTAATTAATAATCCTAAGTTCAAGCCATAAACTACTTGAAAATACTTTTATTTTGGGGGTTTATAGAGGATTATGTTTTTAATGACCCTCTTAAAATTTTAACACCTGAATGAGACTAAAGAGCTAGGATTATGAAAACTAAAATTTCAAACCCCTGTATTGTTTTTGAAGGTATTGGGATTTCAAATGGGATTGGTATTTGGTGGGATTTGCATTTAGTAGATTTAAAATCCCATCTTGTGTTTGGTTCAAATTTCTTTTGTGGGATTTCCACCACTACTAAACTCCATCAACAGCCAAAGACGGCAGACGAGGAACGACGGCGACGGCGGAAGACGAACGACGGCGACGGCGGAAGACGGACGGCCGGCGGCGGACGACGGACGAACGGCGGCGGACGACGGCGAACGGCAGCGGACGACGGCGAACGATGGCGGATGACGACGAACGACGAACAAACGACGGCGGATGACGAACGACGAACAAACGACGGCGGATGACGAACGACAGTGGACGACGAACGACGGGGACGATGAACGACGGTAACAATGAACGAACGACGGCGGATGACCAACGATAGCGACAACGAACGAACGACGACGGCGGACGACGGTGAACGACGACGACAATGAACGAACGACGGCGGACGACGGTGAACGACGGCGACAACGAACAAACGACGGCGGACAATGAACACAAATGACGGCAGACGACGAACGACGGCGGACAACGAACGACGAACGAAACTCAGAATTTAGAAATCCCTCATATGTGGGATTTGTAAATACCATGGGGGTGGAGGGATTTAGAAATCCCTTATTTGTGGGATTTTAAGGATTTCTGGGATTTAAAATCTCATTCCATTTTTACAAATCAAACACAAAATTTCTCAAAATTTAAAATCTCAATCCCAAAAATTCTCAAAAATTACCACGAACCAAACACCCTTTTAGTATAGAAAATAGAGTTCAAAACTAATAATGTAATAATTTGCAAATTGCAATACGTAAGGACTACAGTTTTCTAACCCCTCTCCTTGTGACAATGAGTTTGAAAAACCTTACGCTAGTGTGAAGATTATCTTCGTTCTTCCTCTGCTTTCCTACATTCATCAACAATGGCGTCTGCTTTTCTAAACTTGGTACATAATTCACCCGCTTTCTGCTTATTACTTCTTGCTTATCATCACCCATCGAGTGTTTTTACAAGAATTTCTTTCATTTATGTTCGTGCAGAGCGTCAAGTGTTGTAGTACATCAAGAGCTTGTATATCGGAGGTAAGCTATCTGTTTCTGAGTTCTTTCTCGTAGTTCTCTATCTTTTGTTCCTAATTTTAGTCTACATCCTCTGTTTTGATGACTGGAATGATGTACAAAAGAGTAATTGAAATTACATGTCGATTTTTGTGCCGATATCGGTGAATTTTAGGTTAGGGTTTCGTACGAATTTACTTCACAGATACATGTGCTGTAATTATCGAACTTCTTCAATCGAATAACATAATTGTTGTGAATGATTAAATTAGGCATCAGATTTTCCTCGAAATGAGATGATGTACTACTAGTTAGGATTATGATGTTTTGCTTCAGGTATGAACAATTAGGCTGCCAATGAACTGTATTGATACATATCAAGATACTTATTATTACAACCATATTCAACAATTGACAGATGATTGGTTTTCATGAATTATGTTAGAACAAATAACCTCCTAATTTACACATTTCCTTTTGGCCTTGAATTTATGGTTTTGTCACATGAACTTATAATAAATGTTATATTGGTTGTAGGATAGGAACCATGAAATGCCACGAAAGAAGCATGATAAAGTCGAGCTCTTAGACAACAGAAAAACCGTAAAGGATAATATGGTCATTTCCAACTCTCAAGTATCAGAACATGATAAACACACTCCACTTGTTAGTGCTGTACAAGCTTCAGCCAAACAAAATGTTGCGAGTTTTCACTTTCCGGGGCATAACAGAGGTCGGGCAGCTCCATCTTCATTGACTCAAGTCATCGGAGTAAAACCGTTCCATCATGATTTGCCTGAGCTTCCGGAACTCGACAATTTATTTGCACCTGCAGGCCCCATTTTGGAAGCACAAAAACAAGCGGCTAAATTATTTGGAGCTACAGAAACATGGTTTCTTGTTGGGGGTACAACCTGTGGGATTCAAGCATCAATTATGGCTACTTGTTCACCAGGAGATACACTAATTCTCCCAAGAAATGCTCATATTTCAGCGTTTTCTTCCATGGTATTATCAGGTGCAATACCAAAGTATATAACACCCGAATATGATTCTGATTGGGATATTGCTTGTGGTGTAACTCCTACACAGGTAAGTTAGATTATCATTTATTATTTTCTATTTAACATTATTTTTATAAAGAAAAGTGATAGGAAATGCAAATAAGTAAATCCACACATAGAATTCTGAAGCAAAACAAGGTAGAATGTTGTGAAATCAAGGTGAGTGGTGTGGATGATTTAATTCAAAGATTGCTTTCTTTGTCTACAAGAAGATGATTAATGATGTAATTGAAGTGCTAAATTCTCTCTGGCTGGTAGGATACTCTTGTGGAACTTTGTTCGACTCGTATTACAGGTTTAATTATTTAAGAGAAAAAAAGAGGCAACATTTGTTTTCGATAAACAAAATACGCAATGATGGTATTTACTTGGTTGAAATAGTTAAAAATAGCATATGAATTATAGTAGAACGCTTAAATAGTGATTATTAGATACTGCGTCGTATGTTTGAAGTGTTTCCTTTATTTTCACGAAAGAAAACACCGTTTCGGTCAAGGTTCTTTATTTTTTAACTTATGAATTTTTTTGGAGGCAGGTGGAGAATGCAATTCAAGAACTGGATACCGAAGGTCGAAAAGCGTCAGCAGTCCTCATAACCTCTCCTACTTACCACGGTATCTGCAGCAATCTTGAAAAAATTTCTTCTTTATGTCATTCTCACAACATACCTGTCATTGTCGACGAGGCTCACGGGGCCCACTTAGGGTTTGACCCAAATTTCCCACCTTCGGCTCTTAGTCAAAATATTGACCTTTCTGTACAGTCAACCCACAAGGTATTATCCTCTCTCACCCAATCCTCGATGTTACATATGTCAGGAAAGATTGTAAAAAGAGAGAGAATATCTCAATGCCTTCAAACCCTTCAAACAACAAGTCCTAGTTATCTGCTTTTAGCTTCCTTAGATGCTGCAAGAGCTCAAATAAGTCAACATCAAGATACTATTTTTAACAAACCATATGAAATAGCCATGGAAGCAAAATCTCTCATAGAAAAAATTCCAGGAATTACAGTCCTTAATGTTTATAATTTTCCGATTGATCCTTTAAGACTTACAGTTGGGGTTTGGAATCTTGGTTTATCGGGTTTTGAAGCTGATGACATCTTATATGAAGATTATGGAGTGGTTTCGGAACTTACTGGGACCTGTTCTATTACATTTGCGATAAACTTAGGAACAAGTAGAGACGATATTTTGAGGCTTGTGTCAGGTTTAAAGCATATATCACAGAAACATAATTTGATTCAATTAAAGGAGAAAAGATTTGCTGATGTAAATGTACCATGTTTTATTGAAACCAGTAGTGGTATGAGATTGAGTCCTCGAGAGGCCTTTTTCGCGAGTAAAACAAAAGTGGGTTTTAAAGAAAGTGTCGGGAAAGTTTGCGGCGAGTTAATATGTCCATACCCGCCTGGTATCCCGATACTTATACCCGGGGAAGTGATTACGGAGGAAGCATTAAGTTATTTGGTAGTTGTGAAAAACAATGGTGGCTTTGTTAGTGGTGCTGCTGATTCTAGTCTTTGCTCCATTGTTGTTTGCAGTTGATCGTTCATGAAATATATACGGAAATGGATAGGTGCTTATTTTGCAATGTTTTCTTACAAGTAATTTGATTAGGTTAAGTTGTATTTCAAATGGGTAAAATCAAGTAAAGTAGCTTAATTATAAGAACGAGTTAAAAATAGGGCGGTGTTCAGTTCCAAAACCAAACCGAAGTGGAGCGAATTTGAAATAAACCGAAATCAAAATGTCCCAATGTAAGAACCGATAACTGAATCGTTTGTTTCTAATCGGTTCCGTTTCCGTTTCCAGTTCCGGTTCGGTACCTCCCTGGGTTTTGGGTAAAAACCCGAACCCGGTGAAACCGAAAACCAAAATAAGAGAAATATAGGAACCAAGAACCACCAAAACAAGATGAAAGTGAAGTGTCAATACTTTTATGCTAATCATTTTATCAAATTAAAAATGGTATGAAAGTAAATTATTTCTAGATAGAAATTTGTACCACTCAAAATTTTAATTGATTATATATTAACGTGTATTAGAGTTTAAAAAAAAATTATACCTGGATCATAGATGCACCAAGAAAATGCCTTTGTTCGTCTTTGAAAGCAAATTGATAAAAAGAAAAGGATGTAAAGCAATTAAATATGAATTAGAAAAGATTTTTGATCCCATCTTTGAGAAAACTAGTGAAATTGACCCAGAAGAAGTTCAACGAACTCTTGAAATAGAAGAAGCTGACGATCAAAGCCTCGGCGATTACTGGCTTTAACTATAACTATCCTATCATAGCGATTTTTCTTGTTGGTTATGTATATGTATGTTAGAACTTCTAACAAGCATTCTGTTATCATTTCCAATTGGACGATCTATTATTACATACTTCAGATTGATCACAAATAGTAGCATAAGTCAAAGAAAGATGCATTATACTTAGATGTAATATGTAGATGTTGTAGATGCATATGTGAACTTTAAATGCAATCAGTATCAAGAGAATTTGATAAAAAGAAGTAAAGAACATAATTTAGATGCAAGCTTTGTGACATGCAATCAATCCTTTTTTGATGTAAACCTTCAAGGATGAATCCATGAAGGTCTCACCTTGACACTTATGGAATCGCATCGATTTTGATTTTCACTCAGCGATGACTTCGGTTAGAACTTTCTGTTGCTATCAATTTCTTCCCATTCCGGGTGTAAAAAGGTGAATCAACAGTGACATACATGGAAATCAATATAAACACAAGGTAAAATACATAGAATTCAGTCCCACCATCAAAAGACTATGACTTCGATCCGCAAGCCCCACTAACAAAATCCGATTAGGCTTTGCGGTGTCTAAGTCTTAGTGAAGTTGTTGGGCCAAATCACTATCATTAATGGAAGTCGGGTCATTAAGGGGCTTAGGAGTTAGGAGGAAGACACTTAAAATAATTTACGTTGTGTTCCCAAGATATATTAATTGTAAAAAAAAAAGACGAGAAAATTAACGGAAGAAATGAAGAGAAAAGAAAAGATAATGATTTTGATTTTTCATATTTCGAAGTTGGAAAGAAAAGAAAAGAAGTTGGAAAGAAAATGAATAATTTTGTGTTCCCGAGTTGAAGAAAAAGAAAAGAAAAGGGGGTTATTTTACAATAATACCCTTATTTTTTAAAATTATTTGTTGTGACTAAGGGTAATTTCGTCATTTATGAAAAGTTATAAAGATTTTCCTCTCATTTCCTTCAAATTCCTCCCACTTTTGAGAGAAAAGTTTATGAGAAAAAATTAATCGAACTTTTCTTCCAAATCATTTCCCTTCTCCCTTTAAAGTAACTCGAGAACACATAACTTTTTCTATTTCCTTTCAAATGGGTACAACCCCAGGGGGACCCAACAATCTTCATCTCTGGTGTGTACATGAGAAGAGACGTTTTCCAGCGAGAAGGAGGGACCGGCCGACGGGCAAACTACACCAAACCGAACATAAATTGAAAGAGAAGATGAAGGTTAGTGTCTCTAATCTATGTGAATGAATTGGAATTTGTTGTTATATTTAGATTTATGTGTTGCCGGGTAAATCCATCTATCGAACGTAGCTTAAACCGCGAACAAGATTTGTTTGTGGATCCTTGAAACCATTACAGAAACACAATTAAATAAAAAGGAGATAGTGCTTGGGTTTCGGGTGAGATCAATTGAAGGAAGGTCGACTGTGGACAAGCGATAAAGGTGTTCTTGATGAAGGCTGGAATCGCAAATTGTCACCAACCACAAATCATGAACTAAAATAAATGGTGTTTAGCAAATCATGTGTAGAATCGCAAATGAGTGCTAGAATCTTGACACGGTATCTTTCATAAATCGCAAATTCATACTGAATGCATTTGGGGACTAGAATCGGGAATTAGATAGAAATCGAATCACAATTGGGTTTGGTGTTGAAATCGCAAATTAACTATTTTATGTATGTATGTGTGTGCCACTTAAGTTGTAGCCTAGTTGTAAGCACTTAGGTGCTTTGGTGTGGTGATTATGGATTCAAGTCCTGTTGAGGACAAATTTGGGTAGATTTAGGAACCATTCAAAAATTTTTATATGTGTGTAATCGCAAATCACAAATTGGCACTTAGGACAAAATCGCAAATTGGGGTATTGGGATGAATTGCAAATTAAGCCCAAGTGTTGGAATCACAAATTAGACCTACATTATGCCAATCGCAAATGGTGTCTAGAGGGCCCAATCGCAAATGGGCCAAACCTATAGAATCGCAAATCAAAATATTGAAAAGGGAATCACAAATTACTTTATGTAATGAATCGCAAATCACTTTAGGTGATATGAGTGTAGTGTTATGAGAATTTATGAGATATGATTTAATTGTAGGTGATTGCTGGAATTAGCTTAATTCCAATTTCTCGTTGTGTGTTTGTAGACAATACCTAGACTACGAATTAGACGAGTTTCACTAACTCTTATCTTATGATGTGTTTGAGTATTTGTGATGAATATATGTATGTGTTATATGTAAATTAACGTGTTGCTTGTTTATTTGTGAACTTGATAACTGAGGGGGTTATCTAATGCTTATGGCTTCAAGGTCGAGTGGACCAATATGATGGATCTCCGTAGACATTGGGGCTAAGTGGGCCTAGTTGAGGAGGCTATATGTGCAGTTACGTGATACTGTGCGATGATCATAAGGTATGAGTGATATGTTGCTCACTAAGCTTCAAGCTTATCCGTTATTGTTTTATCTCTTACAGGTCCATTGGCATGGACAAAGGAAAAGCTCTGGCATGACAGCAATTCGTGGATCTATTTATCTTTGAATTTTAATTAGACAATTATATTGTAGCTTCCACTATCAAAACTTATCATTTATTTATTGGGGGATGAGTGTAATCACTTTATTATTTTATATTGAATGTTGAGTTTTGAATGATTCCGTTTTATTACACTTTTGGTCTTTATCCATGTTTAAAAGACCAAATTTCCACGGTTTCTTTAATGTATTCATTTATTTTAATTTTAATTCTTTTTTAAATAATATTTAACGTTTAAATATTTAAATAATTGTGGTTAATTAATAGTTCCTTTTCAGCCTCAAATAACCACCTCTACCACTCCGCCACCATCTCCAACCATCGCCAACATCGTGTCTAACAACCGGAAAATCAAAACTGTAAGACCGCGTTTTTTTCATAATCCATTTGTACAATATTAAAGTTCCAAAAATACAATTTTACATTAAATCAATTCATGGTTTATTTGTACTTTAAACAAATTTTTTTTCTAATAATAATGCATGCGGAAGCTAGGAGCCGTCACCCTCTGACCGGAGTCTTCTCTCTCTAACTGATTCTGTAAAAGGAATAAACAATACTGGTAAGCATAAATCTTAGTGAGCATACTCAACTAACATATACTATAACATGTTAGCATGCAAAGCTCTTCAAGTAACTCTTATGGTCCAACAACGAATACTGACCTCAATATCTCTGATGATCACAAGGAGCACAATTAACTCTCATGTTCACAAAGAGCACAAATAACTCTGATTCCCGCAAGGAGCACAAATAACTCTGATGCTCACGAAGAGCACAAAAAAGATATTGTAACACATTAACTAGTAATATCTTCGCACATAACACAATTACAGTAAAAGAAAGATCAGCATACGCACCTATTGACGTGATGAGAATCAACTGTTGGTTCTATGTGCACAAGACACAAATTAATACGATATCACTGATAATAAATAAACCCATAGGGTCACACATTTACAATCAATGGACACCAATTACATATTTGAATATGATTTAAATATGTTTCCAACTCATGATATATATATATAAGTATATATGCATTGTTGCATATTATTATTTATGTGAAATAATAATATCACTCTTGTATATTGATACAAGATAATGCATATCAAATACATAGATATAAACATATGATTTTATATATATGTATGTATATATATATGCATAAATATATATTTGTTACATGTAAATTGTTACTAATAACAAATTATATAATGTATGTATATCCTTATTACAAGTAAAGAGGTACTAGTAACAATCAAGTATGTATATAAAATACATGTAGATGTATTTTATACATAGTATGGCACATCTAGTATATCTTTTATATATGTATTTATGAAGGAAACTAGAAAATCCCTTATTAATTCAAATGGGGGCCATGTTGTGTATACTTGAAAGCAATCAACCAAGGCATGGACTAGATGTACAAGCATGGAAGAAAGGCAAGAGGGGACCCTCCCCCCTCACCTATTTTCGGCCGAAAATGGGAGCCAAAGGGGGCCTCCCTCTTGTTGCTTCACTTCTTGATCTTATTTAGTACATGCATGGTTCTTTGTTCTAACTATTGCATGCTACCACCTTTGCTATTCTTCAAGAAAAGTTCTAAGTGTTCTAAGATACTTAAAACATCCTTACTTTATAGTATTGGTGTTTTTGAAGTGAGCAAAGTGTGATACTAGAATACATACTCATATACATACATAGTAAGTTCAAGAAGAAGAACAAGAGGTTGTTGCTTGCTTGCTTGAATTTCAAGGGTTGGAGAGACTAGCATCTTGGAGGTGTTGGACTCATTGATTTGTGGATACCTTGGAGGAAGTCTCTACTTGGCTTCTCATTGATCAACCACTTCACCAACGGTTTTATCACGCTACAAAGGTTGTAGTTCTAAACACCCTATGGTTGTTTTGTTTCTTAAGGCTTGCATATGGATCATTGGTGGGGAGTTTTAAAAAGTTTAAAATTGTTGTTCATGCTTCCGTTGCTAAAATATATTTTGAAAAAACGAATAAACCCCAACAGTGGTATCAGAGCCACTTATGTATAGTTTTAAGAAACTTTATTTTGAGTATGTATTGTTTAAGAAAATGGACAATTTTTCTTTTGTTAGAAAAGTTGTAGATTTTCTTGTTGGCAACTTGTATATGTTTATATATTTATTTTGGGAAACAACCAAACCACATGCATGTTTGGTTGTAAAAGTTGCCAAAATATCAAGTGTTGATATATATGTTTGTTTGAGTGTATGTTGTGCATAACAAGTCATAGACCTTTTGTGATGTGTTGGAAATTCGATTTGGTTGTAAAATTATTCTTTCATTTGGTATGTAATAATAATTTTAGTCTTGTTTCATCTTGTTGTATTTTGTAAGTAGTAGACTAGTTTACTTTTATAAAAATGTAACAAGATGAAGAAATGACCAAGTTGGAGTTTTCAAGTGTGGTGGAGTCAACCATGAAGGCTTGGAATCATTTGCACTACAAGGAGTTGTTTTGGCAAGTGGGAGCTTCAAATTCATCACAAGAGGAATATTTGATCCTTAGTTATGACTTGGTATTTTTGTATGTCTCACAAAAATACCACTTAGATAAATGGCTTGGTTATGCACTTATACATGTTATTTGTGTGTGTTTATGTTTATATTATTATGCATGGTTGAAAATAGGATTTTTGCGTGCTAGATAATATTTTTAACATAATATAAATCACACAATGGGAGTTTGGTATTTTAAGTTGACATAACATAAGATGTAAAATGAATTTTACATAAAAGGAGTTTTGTAAAGATTAAAATTCATTATGTCAATATATATATAAATGAGTTTTATAAAATAGAGATTTTAAAACTCAACCAAACTCCATTCAAGCTTAATAATAAAATGGTTTTATTACAAGCTAAAATTGGTCGTATTCGCGCGCTCGAAACTACACACGTTAATATAGGATATTAATACTAGTTTAAAATTGAACGCATTGAGAGTTCGTAAAATATGGATTTTAAGGATACTCAAGACCAATATATATATAAACTATGATTTTATCAAAACGTGGACTTATTATTATATGCATGCAATACTAGTCACACGACTCGTTTTGTTTTATTTAATAAATATACAAAACGGTAAAAGCCCTTTTTCAAAACGTAAGTCTATGCCATCCCATTTTAAGACACTCGCTTGTTGCAACGACACTCACGTGGAGAGAGCATTAGCCAAACGCGTGGATTGTTTTTGTAACAACCGAGGTGTTTTTCCGCGAATTCCATGAACGTCTTAGACCGGAAATTCACCGTCTTGCAATAGGACGACTTAATCGGAATCTTATTACGGGGAGAGCATTAGCCAAACGTAAGGAAGCCCGAGGCATAGATGGGATCAAACATGCCAAAATTGACAAACGTTATCTAGGATCCCATAAAGATCTAGGAATTACATACGAGATGTAATTGGTAAATGTTACCTACCTTGTTGTTTTAACTTGATGGAGAGAGCATTAGCCAAACATTCAAGGTTAAGTTCAACTTGGATCCTAGCCTTTAAAAATTAAAGAATTTTATAATTCTAAAGGGTATTAATTATTAAAGGATTAAATATCAAAAATACTAAATTGAACTTTGTTAATTTTGTAGATGGCCCCTAACTCAACTACGCCCGTTAACAACTTATCTCTTCGTTCAATCTTAGAGAAAGAAAAACTCAATGGTACAAATTTCTTAGACTGGTATCGTAACTTGAGAATCGTTCTTAAGCACGAAAAGAAATTGTACGTACTTGAGGATCCCGTCCCTGAGGAACCTCCATTGACTGCGGCCAAAGCCGTTAGGGATGCTTGGGTGAAGCATTCCGACGACTCGGTCGAAGTTGCATGCCTCATGCTTGCTACCATGTCTCCGGATCTTCAAAAGAACCTTGAGGAGCATGGAGCATATGAGATGCTTCGCCAGCTTAAGGAAATGTTCCAAAAGCAAGCGAAGCAAGAACGCTTTAAGGTCACTCGAGCCTTCCATGCATGCAAGATGGAGGAAGGTCAATCCGTTAGCGACTATGTGCTAAAGATGAAAGGATACATTGACCAGCTTGCTAGGCTTGGATCTCCCATAACCAACGAGTTTGCATAGGATATGATCCTTAACTCGTTGACAAAAGCCTATGATCAATTTATCATGAATTATAACATGAACAATTGGGAGAAATCTGTCTCAGAGTTGCATGGGATGCTTGAAACTGCTGAGAGTAAGATTCCAAGCAAAACACCTCAAGTCTTGATGATTCAAGAAGGGAAAATCAAGAAGAAAAAGAAAAAAAACTCAAAAGGGAAAGGCAAAGCGAAGACAAAGGGAAAGGACAAAGGCAAGAAAGTTGCCAAGGCTCCTACACCCAAGACGGCGGGAAAGGTTCCCAAGAATGACCCGTGCTTTGAATGCGGGGTGGTAGGACATTGGAGGCGCAATTGTCCAACCTACCTTGCGGAGTTGAAAAAGAAGAAGGCTGGCGAGGCTAGCACTTCAGGTATATATATAATTGAAATGTATACTTTTTCTATTAATTCCTATGTATTTGATACCGGTTGTGGAACTCACATTTGTAACAATGTGCAGGGGTTGAGAAAAAGTAAGCTGCTGAAGCCAGGCGATTTGGATCTCCACGTGGGCAATGGAGCAAATGTTGTTGTTGAAGCCCTTGGAACTTTTGAATTATTATTACCAAATGGCCTGTACTTAATATTAAACAATTGTTGTTATGTACCTAGTTTAACTAGGAATATTATTTCAGTAGCTCGGTTAAGAGAATCTGTATTCACTTTTGGTTTCGTTGATGATGGCATTCGTGCCTTCAAAAACGACTTTTTGTATTTTGAGGCTCGCCCTCTTAATGGAATATATGAAGTTAATCTTAAAAGATATCTTAATGATAATTCTATATATACCACTAGCACCAAACGACCTAAGCATGACTTAAGTCAAACATACCTATGGCATTGTCGACTTGGTCATATAAACAAGAAACGCATTGCAAAACTTCAAAAGGATGGAATTTTAAAATCAAACGATTCTAGCTCATTTGAAGTTTGCGAATCATGTTTATATGGGAAGATGACTAAGGCTCCTTTCTCCGGTTCAAGTGAAAGAGCCAAAGATCTATTAGGAATCATACATACGGATGTATGCGGTCCTTTTAGATCAATGTCTAGGGATGGTGATAGATACTTCATTACATTCACCGATGATTATAGTAGATTTGGTTATGTTTATTTGATGAAACATAAACATGAAACATTTGAAATGTTCAAGTTGTTTCAAAACGAAGTACAAAATCAACTCAACAAAACAATCAAGGTCCTTCGTTCCAATCGAGGTGGCGAGTACTTAAGCCAAGAGTTTATGGATCATCTTAGTAATTGTGGGATTATCTCACAACTTAATCCTCCTAGAACACCACAACATAATGGTGTATCTGAAAGGAGGAACCGAACTCTACTAGATATGGTTCGGTCTATGATGAGCCGAAGTACTCTACCCTCGTCCTTTTGGAGTTATGCTTTATTAACTGTTGCGTGCATATTGAATATGGTTCCAACCAAGAAGGTAGATAAGACACCATATGAGATGTGGTATGGAAAGGTTCCAAACTTATCTTACTTGAAAGTCTAGGGTTGTGAGGCTCATGTACGACAAGAAGCTTCAAGCAAACTCGATCCTAGATCTATCAAATGTAATTTTGTGGGATATCCTAAAGATTCATTAGGATATTATTTCTACAACCCAGCTGAGAACAAAGTGTTTGTTTCTAGGCATGCCACTTTTTTAGAAAAGGAGTTTCTTTCGAAAGAGGCAAGTGGGAGCAATGTAGACCTTGAAGAATTTCAAGAACCACAAAATACAAGTCAGGTTGGCACTAGCACTCAACAAACGGTTGTTGAACTTGAACAATTGGTTGTTCAAGAACCTACTGAAACACAAAATGTTCGTAGATCTGGTAGACCTCTTCAAGAACCCGAGAGATACGGATTTCTCGTGTCCAATGATGAGATTTTCTTGGTAGACTCTTCTGAGCCTACTAACTACCAAGATGCTATATCGGATCCGGAATCCGATAAATGGCTTGATGCCATGAACACTGAGATGCAGTCCATGTATGAAAATCAAGTATGGGGCTTGGTTGATCTTCCTCCCAATAGTAAGACTGTAGGGAGCAAGTGGGTCTTCAAGAAGAAGACAGACATGGATGGAAATGTACACACATTTAAGGCAAGGCTAGTGGCAAAAGGTTTTACTCAAACTCATGGTATTGACTATGATGAGACCTTCTCTCCAGTGGCCATGGTTAAATCTATTAGAATACTTATTGCCATAGCCGCATATTATGACTATGAGATATGGAAAATGGATGTCAAAAAGGCTTTTCTAAATGGACACTTAAATGAAGATGTCTATATGCTTCAGCCCGAAGGTTTTGTAGATCCTAAGTATCCTAACAAGGTGTGCAAGCTTAAAAGATCCATTTATGGACTAAAGAAAGCATCTCGAAGTTGGAATCTTCGATTTGATGAGAAAATCAAAGAGTTTGGTTTTATCAAATCAGAAGATGAACCGTGTGTTTACAAGAAAACTAGTGGGAGCGCAACAACATTCCTTGTCTTGTATGTTGATGACATACTACTCATTGGAAATGACATCCCGACCTTGCAAGACATCAAGTCTTGGCTTGGGAAGTATTTCTCAATGAAAGACTTGGGAGAAGTCGCCTACATTCTTGGAATAAAGATCTATAGGGATAGATCTAGGCGTCTTATTGGCCTAAGTCAAAGTGCATATATTGACAAGATCTTGAAACGATTCAAGATGGAGAATTCTAAGAGAGGATTCTTGCCAATGGCACAAGGCACGGTTTTGAGTAAAGCTCAAAGCCCTAGCACAAGAGAAGAGCTAGATAGAATGAGTGAGATCCCATATGCTTCTGCAATTGGATCCATCATGTATGCCATGCTATACACTAGGCCAGATGTCTCGTATGCTTTGAGCATGACGAGCAGATACCAGCAAAACCCAGGAGATAGCCATTGGATGGCAGTCAAGAACATTTTAAAGTACTTGAGAAGAACCAAAGACATGTTCTTGATCTATGGGGGTTTCGAAGAAGATCTTTGTTATTAATGGAGGCGCGGTTGCTTGGAAAAGTTCTAAGCAAAGTGTAGTTGCACAATCCACTACAGAATCTGAATACATTGCAGCTTCTGAGGCTGGACAAGAAGCTGCGTGGATGAAGAAGTTCATTGCTGACCTTGGGGTAGTAACAAGCATTCAAGACCCCATAGAGATATTTTGTGATAATGAAGGTGCTATTGCCCAAGCAAAAGAACCTAGATCACATCACATCACCAAACACATCCTCAGGCGTTTCCACTACATACGGGATATAGTGGATAGAGGAGATGTGTGTATTCACAAAGTTCATACAGATCAGAATCTTGCATATCCTTTTACGAAACCTCTTACCTCGACTAAGCATGAGTCTCATACTAGGGCAATAGGTCTTCGCTTTTCAAGGGATTGGATTTGAATTGTAATTTAGTATTTGGATATTTTGGAACATTATGACAATATCTATTTTATCTGAATGATGTATGGGATATGATCACTTCATTAATATTTATTGTGTTCTTTATTAGCATGTTTAAATCCATGAATAATTCTTTATTCTAAAACGTCCATAGTCGGTTATAACTATGGGAATAGTTATGAATTAAGACTAATATGAATCGGTTGGTTGACTTTCATTCGTGATGAAAGTAGGCAAAAGGGTTTCCAGCCAAATTCACTAATGTTTGTTAGGGAACGAACATTGGACATGACCCGCTCTTAAGATCGCTTCATGGATCAGTGTCATAAGTAAATCTTGAGAAAAAGGTGGTATCTTTGTATCCTTAGACCTGAGACACATATTGGGACTCGAGTATGAGGAGTATCACGCTTTTATGTGGTTAAACGCTATCTTTAACCGGGTAGTTATAAAGGCCATTATTAGGTATGATATGAGTCTTATAAGAGACGTATGTGTTCAAGATGGAATTTGTTTCTCTCATTTAATTGGAGTATAATATCTCTGGGCCCTAAAACAAGTTGAACATTATATGAGAATTGATGACGATCCATGTCTCATGTTCAACGAGATGTTAAAACAAAGGGATAATTGATGACTTACCTATAACAACGATTTGTAGCTAGTGAGTTAATTTCGTTGGTGAAAGTGTTGATCAACACACTTTATTTATTATTAGGGGCAATGGGATGTTGCTAGACTTTCTTACCATTGTCTATATCGGCTTAAGTTGTAACTTGTGCAAGTGGGAGATTGTTGGTTCTATGTGCACAAGACACAAATTAATATGATATTACTGATAATAAATAAACCCACAGGGTCACACATTTACAATCAATGGACACCAATTACATATTTGAATATGATTTAAATATGTTTCCAACTCATTATATATATAAGTATATATGTATTGTTGCATATTATTATTTATGTGAAATAATAATATCACTCTTGTATATTGATACAAGATAATGCATATCAAATACATAGATATAAACATATGATTTTATATATATGTATGTATATATATATGCATAAATATATATTTGTTACATGTAAATTGTTACTAATAACAAATTATATAAATGTATGTATATCCTTGTTACAAGTAAAGAGTTACTAGTAACAATCAAGTATGTATATAAAATACATGTAGATGTATTTTATACATAGTATGACACATCTAGTATATCTTTTATATATGTATTTATGAAGGAAACTAGAAAATCCCTTATTAATTCAAATGGGGGCCATGTTGTGTATACTTGAAAACAATCAACCAAGGCATGGACTAGATGTACAAGCATGGAAGGAAGGCAAGAGGGGACCCTCCCCCCTCACCTATTTTCGGCCGAAAATGGGAGCCAAAGGGGGCCTCCCTCTTGTTGCTTCACTTCTTGATCTTATTTAGTACATGCATGGTTCTTTGTTCTAACTATTGCATGCTACCACCTTTGCTATTCTTCAAGAAAAGTTTTGAGTGTTCTAAGATACTTAAAACATCCTTACTTTATAGTATTGGTGTTTTTGAAGTGAGCAAAGTGTGATACTAGAATACATACTCATATACATACATAGTAAGTTCAAGAAGAAGAACAAGAGGTTGTTGCTTGCTTGCTTGAATTTCAAGGGTTGGAGAGACTAGCATCTTGGAGGTGTTGGACTCATTGATTTGTGGATACGTTAGAGGAAGTCTCTACTTGGCTTCTCATTGATCTATCACTTCACCAACAATTTTATCACGCTACAAAGGTTGTAGTTCTAAACACCCTATGGTTGTTTTGTTTCTTAAGGCTTGCATATGGATCATTGGTGGGGAGTTTTAAAAAGTTTAAAATTGTTGTTCATGCTTCCGTTGCTAAAATATATTTTGAAAAACCGAACAAACCCCAACATCAACACCCAAATACTCATAACCAAATCCAAGCAATAGTAAATTTATATGCCTAAACAAGTACAAGAACAACATTACTTAGTCAAACTCAACTCATACTAATCAACCGAGCAACACACTTGATCAAGGCATCAAGTGGCATAAGAGATCCTCAACATTAACTAAAACTTGACAATAAGGCTTCTCAAGTCTCCTCAAAGAGGCTCATAGCTCAAATCATCTAAAATCTCAACTTGTATGCAAAAATGTATACTTCCAACTTGACCCTTCTATAGTATTTCATATTTTTAACCATCTTAGGATCTGAATCAGCTTATGTGTCCAATATAAGAAAGAAACTAAACATTCATAGCTTTCCAACGATATATATTACAACCTATATCAATTTTTCTTTGATTTTTAATGATTTTTTAAAAACTTGTATAACATGTTGACCTGTGCAGAATGTAGATACGGGTTTGTATAAAAATGTGTAATTTCGACCAAATTCAACCCAGTGCTTGAAATACTTCAAAGACAGATTTATTGGCATTCAAAATACTCTTCTAACATGTGTTAATCCTCAATTTGATACCAATACATTAAATTCGAAAGTGGTTATACAAACAAGGGCGGACCTATATGTATCCCTGTGGTGGCACGAGACACCAGCCAATTTTATCTGCATATTGTAAATTTCGATTTTTCGTAATGTAAATTTCGATTTTTTCGAGGCTATGCTACCACCCATTCAATGATGCCACCACCCATTTGAAATCCTGGGTCCGTCACTGTATACAAACAATACCAATTTAACCCATTCTAATCACTTAACTCAATCTCATGCTTTAAAGAGTTATACCATTTATACCCAATTCAAAAATAACTACTTCTAACCTCAAAATCTTGACATGCAATGATTAATACATGCTCTACTAGGTGTATAAACACCAAATTAACCATTAAACTTAACATGCAATACCATATTATGCATTAAACATGCTATTCAATGCTTTCTCTCACTAAAACAAGAACACAAGAACAAGAGACGAAGATCTAATCTTTAATCCAAATGATTAGCACTTGTTTGGCTTGAAATTACACTTGAATTCATTTACTACATCATTATCAACAACATGCAAGTCTTGTTCTTCCTTCAAATCACCAAAATTTCAACTTTCTCTCTCTAGTTTCTCTTACACCAAAACACACACTAAGTGTATGTATTTCTAGATCTGAATATGTGTATGAAAAAAATTCCCAAATCTTGATTAGAACTTGATAAGTTAAATCTGGTACCAATCTTGCTTAATTTTTTGATAAAAACTCACTTTCTCTATCTAGAATGAGAGTCTCTCTCTAACACACACACAAAAAAATGGCCAGCACACACTAATGTGTGTAAAAGGTGTGAAAATGGCCTTTTTATAGTGAATGTAATTGTGTGGTTGAAAATATGTAACACCGTAAAATCTAAGCCATTTTTTTAAATTGCGTTGCGGAAGCTTTAATTAATTAAACATTCATTACATTAACAAATATTTACTGTAACATCCAGAATTTTGTTTACAAGTTAAAACGAGAAAGTGTATAAAGTGATGAATGAGTTATAAATGGATATACGTGATAAGATGGGGTTTTAAATTAGAGGGGCTAAAACCGTCAATTTATAAGTTGATTAAGTGCAGGGGCCATTTATGTAAATAGTTGAAACTTATATATATATATAATTCACCAACTTTGACATTAGAAGTCAAAGTTGGCATTCCTTAATCTGCAACTCACGAATTTATATACATATCAGCTCCTAGCTTCTCCTTTCAGTGAGCAATCAGTAGAACAAGTAGCATATTCAAGATCCTAGCAAGTATTCAAGTTGAGGTAAGTTTTTAAACCTTTGATCTTATGGTTTTCTGAGTTTAAACACATGATCCCATGGTGAAATCATGTTATGAATGTTTTATAGTGATTAGATCATGTATATCAGTGTTAGGAGGTGTAGGAAAACACCTCTAGATGGTTTTATGATGAGATAAGTGGATTTTAGGTGAAATCCGACAGTTCTTGATAAGAACAGCCTGCTGGGTCTGTAGTGTACACGGCCTGTGTAGCGGTACACGGTCGTGTAGTATGTAAGGCGGTCACAGGGCCATGTAGGGTTACATGGTCGTGTAGCATGAGTGGTACACGACCCGTGTAGAGGTACACGGCCCGTGTAGGGTGACTAGACCACACTGGCCATGTTGCCAGCTTAGGTCGTGTAGCATATAAGGGACACGGCCCGTGTAGGGATACACGGCCCGTGTAGGCCCTATTTCAGTACAGTATGTCCTTATGTGATTTTATGTATTGTTTATATAGGAGGTGATTGGCATATTACCTATATCATTGACTTCTGTGGATCAAGGCATAATATGATAATCAGAAGGTGAGTCTTCTAGACTTCACTTCATATCTGATGCATGATTGTTATTATATCAGATTACTGACATGTCATGTTATTCATATGTGTATAAGTTTGCTGCTATGTGCAGTAAGTCTCAGAGGTGGGGTGCTTACTGCTATGTCCAGTAAGGCTTAATTTTGGTATAGGACTGTGACCCATGTTGCTGCCCTGGGTCTAGAACCAGAGGCTAGCATTGTTTGCCAGACATACATGTATTATCTTCATATGATTTTATACGTGGGTTTATATGATGTTTAGTCCGGTTTACTCACTAAGCTCTCGTAGCTTATCAGATACTATTTTTAAAATGTTTTGCAGGTTTTAACAAAGGCAAGGGCAAAGCTTTGGTTTGACTACCATTTGATAAACTCTTTGAGACACCTAACGCCTGGTTTGTAAATATCAAGTTTTTGGTACTAAACTTGTGACAGTATTTATGCGCGTATCTTTTGATACATCAGGTTTTTAAAACAAGTTATGCTTCCGCTTTATGTCACACTTTCAGATGCGAACACTTATTGGTGTTTGATCTATTTATTTCAAATTTTGGTTTTTGGGGCGTTACATTTACTTAAACAAATTTTGGTTCACACATATGCTTACATGCAAAGAGGTGTCATCATCTCCTAACCTCCCACCCCACGTGTACTAACCCACTCACCAACATACACACATACATACGGTCATATATAAATACATACATACATTCTATTTCATAATTCTAAATTAATTAAATAACTATTATCACTTAATTAATCATATAATCAAATTAAAATAATTAAAACACAAACAAACACATACCGTAAACCCGCTAATCTACTAGCCCAGGTTTGCGGGTGTTACAAATCTCCCCTCCTTAAGAGGATTCCGTCCTCGGAATCCTTTCCGGCTCAAATAACTGGGGATACCTATCTTTCATTTCCGCCTTAGTCTCCCAGGTTAGATCAGAACCTAGACTGTGTTCCCATTTGACCAATACCATAGGTATCTGCTTCTTTCGAAGTTTGGTCACCTTTCGTCTAGCAGTTCAACCGGTTCCTCTATCAGTCTTTTCTTGGAATCAACTTTCAACTCATGTACTGGAAGAATCTGACTTTCATCATCAATCTTGCACTTCCTTAGATAACAAACATTGAATGTGTCATGGATTCCAGCAAGCTCTATTGGAAGATCAAAAGTAACTGCTTGATCATTCACAACCTGACGAATACGGAAAGGACCAATGAAACGGGGAGCTATCTTACCACGTTTGCCGAAGCGAATTACACCTTTCCACGGAGAAAATTTCAAATATACCAACTCCCCCACATCAAACTTTACCGAACGTCGTTTCGGATCAACATACATTCTTTGTCTATCTCTGGCTGCTTTCAATTTATCTCTGGCTATTGCAACCTTATCCGCAGTCAACTGTACTATCTCGGGACCTGCAAACTGTTTCTTACCCACCTCTAACCAACAAGTTGGAGTACGGCAGCGACGACCGTACAACATTTCATACGGAGGCATTTCAATACTGGAGTGATGAGAGTTATTATACGCAAATTCTACTAATGGCAGGCGTGAATCCCAAGATCCACCATACTCTAGAACACAAGCTCGCAACATATCCTCGAGTGTCTGTATGGTTCGTTCAGTCTGACCGTCTGTCTGAGGATGGTAGGTTGTACTCAAATTAACTCTGGTTCCCAATTCTCTTTGCAAACTCCTCCAGAAATTGGATACAAACCTTGAATCTCTATCAGACAGAATTGACAACGATATACCATGCCTCGCAACGATCTCGTCTATGTATAGTTGTGCCAGTTTACCCAACGAAGCTGTCTCACAAGTAGCTAGAAAATGAGCACTCTTTGTCAAACGATCCACTATCACCCATATCATATCATGATTCCTCTGATTTCGTGGTAGTTTTGTTACAAAATCCATTGTGATGTGCTCCCATTTCCACTCAGGAATCTCTAACTGCTTCAAAGACCCATAAGGCCTCTGATGTTCCGCTTTTACTTGCGCACAAATATTGCACGATTCCACAAAGTGTGCCACATCTGCTTTCATCGTAGGCCACCAGTAAAGCACTTTTAGATCGTTATACATTTTAGTGCTTCCTGGGTGTATAGATAGTCTCGACTTGTGTGCTTCTGTCAAAATTAATTGTCTCAATTCTCCAAGCTTAGGCACCCACACACGAGCTTTGAATGTTTTTAATCCACGAGAATCGTCATTCAATTCATCTTTTCTCTTTTTCATTAACTCAGTCTTTAAATTTTCTTCTTTAAGGGCTTCTATCTGAGCAAACTTTAGTCTATCTATCAGATCAGATACTATCTCAATTCGCATAAACTGAATAGAGCTTCCATTCCCTTTTCGACTCAGGGCATCTGCCACAACATTCGCCTTTCCCGAGTGATATCTGATCTTGCAGTCATAATCTTTTATTAATTCTACCCAGCGTCTTTGTCTCATATTTGATTCTTTCTGAGTGAACACATACCGCAGGCTCTTATGATATGTACAAATTACGCATTTGGTGCCGTACAAGTAATGTCTCCACAATTTGAGCGCAAATACTACTGCTGCTAGCTCCAAGTCATGAGTCGGGTAGTTCTTTTCATGTGGTTTCAACTGTCTGGAAGCATAAGCAATTACCCGATCTCTCTGCATTAATACACACCCTAAACCAGCCAATGATGCGTCACAATATACTGTAAAATCTTCAGATCCATTTGGCAAAGCAAGGATTGGAGCTTGACACAACAGTTCTTTTAATATCTGGAAAGCCTTATCTTGTTCGTTACCCCACATAAACTTTGCATCCTTCCGAGTTAACTTGGTTAACGGACCCGCAATCTTAGAAAAATCCTTGATAAATCTGCGGTAGTATCCAGCCAATCCCAGAAAACTCTTTATCTCATATGGTGTTCTTGGAGCATTCCAACTCATCACTGCCTCTACCTTCGAAGGATTCACCTTTACCCCTTCCTTACAAATTATATGCCCTAAAAACTGAACTTCTCTTAACCAGAACTCACATTTCGAGAACTTTGCATACAACTGTTCTTTCTTCAGAATTTCCAAGATCTGTCTCAAATGCTGCTCATACTCTATCTCAGTCTTCGAGTAAATCAAAATGTCATCAATGAAGACAATCACAAACTTATCAAGAAATGGTCGACAGACTCTATTCATGAGATCCATAAATATTGTTGGTGCGTTGGTTAGACCGAATGGCATTACCAGGAACTCATAATGACCATATCGCGTACGGAAGGCTGTCTTTGATACATCCTCTTTTGACACGCTTACCTGATGGTAACCCGATCTTAAATCAATCTTCGAGAAGAAAGAAGCTCCATGTAGTTGATCGAACAAATCATCAATTCTGGGTAACGGGTATTTATTCTTTATCGTTCTCTTGTTCAATTCCCGATAATCAATGCACATACGCAAAGTACCATCTTTCTTCTTTACAAATAACACTGGCGCACCCCACGGTGATGAACTTGGACGGATAAACCCTTTATCTAACAAGTCTTGGATCTGTGTCATCATTTCTCGGATTTCTGAAGGTGCTAATCTATACGGTGCTTTAGCCACTGGTCGGGAACCCGGAATCAAATCTATCTTGAATTCTACCTCTCTAACTGGAGGCAGCCCAGGCAACTCTTCTGGAAACACCTCCGGGTATTCCGTTACCACCCGGATGTCTGTCATAGCTTGTTTTTCTTTCTTTCCATCAATCACATACGCTATAAACGATTCACAACCTTTACTCAGTGCTTTCTTTTCCTTTAAACATGAAATTATTGAAATTGCAGACCCGGCTTTCTCACCCCTTGCTATCACCCTTGTACCATCCGCTAATGGGAACGAGATTAACTTCTTGTGGCATTTAATACTTGCTTGATTCAGACTTAACCAATCCATCCCCAATACAATATCAAAACCAGATAAAGGCATGACAAGAAAGTAAACAGGAAAACATACACCATCAATATCAATTTTAGCTCCAGCCACAGCAGTCGTGACTGGAACCATCATGCCATCTGCTACTTCTATTTCTAGGGTACTAGCAAGTTTAATAACAGGTATATTTAATCTACCACAAAACTCTACAGACACAAACGAGCGATTAGCTCCAGAATCAAATAACACTCTTGCAGGGATAGAGTTAATCAGGAACATACCGGTTATGACATCGTCAGTAGTGGTAGCATTCTCCACCGTCATCTTAAAAGCCCTACCCTTAGTAGTAGGTGGATTCTTCCTCTTTTGACAAGCTGAAGATGATCCCCCAGCTATCCCCACCCCTGCTCCCGATCCCACTTTCTTTCCCACCGGGCAATCTCCCACTTTGTGCCTTTCTTTCTGGCAGTTCCAACAGACACTGCGTGGGAACCTGCAATCCTTCAGTTCATGGCCAAACTGGCCACACTTGACACAGCTTCTAAATTGGGGCGTACATTGCCCATTGTGATATGACTTGCACCGACTACACCACGGTACCCTCTGTGTTGACCCGGTAACATTTGACCTTCTATACTGATCTCCCTGTTTATATCCACTTCCTTGCACACCCTGCCTCTGTTGGGAATTATAATGATCAATCTTTGACTTTTGTTGGGCAATCTTTTTCCCATTCCACTTGTTCCTGGCTATTAAATCCCCTTCTACTATCTTAGCCAAATTAAATGCTTGCGATAAGGTAGTAGCCCATCTAGTGGCGCTACGGAGATCAGGATGTAGTGCTCCAACAAAGTGAGAAATCTTTGACTCCTCGTCTGGTACACAGTGCTTCAGAAACCTCATTTTCTGATTAAATTGCTTAATCAGATCATCCACTGTCATGTTTCGGGTCATTTGTAGATCCATGAATTCTTTCTTGATCTTAGCAACTTCAAATGTACCGCAGTATTGCTCACAAAGTTTTTCTTGGAACTGACTCCAAGTAATACTCTCCTGTTGTTGTTTAGTGAAATGTCCAGTGATGGAATCCCACCAAACCATAGCATCACCTTTTAGGATCCTTGATGCATACTTCACCTTCAATTTGTTCTCACACTTACAGGCATCTGGTGCCTTTACCATTTCCCTCAGCCAGTTTAGGGTTATGTTAGGGTCAGAACTTCCACTATATTCCGAAGGCTTACAGTCCAGGAATTGTTTATATGTGCAAGGCTGCTTGAACCCAAGAAACGCAAAAGGGTAAGCCCCCTGTTGTGGATATGGATAAAAGAACGGTTGTTGCATCACCTGTGTCACTGGTGGTAGGGGTATAGATACTGGTGGTACAGTTGCCTGAGTAAAGATCGCAGTTGATATTGGAGTTTGTTCAGTTTGGGTTAATCTTTGTTCCAGGTTATTTAATTTAGCTCTAAGATCCATCAGTTCATTCTCCAGTTTAAATATGTATTCGCTCTGATCTTCTTCCTGTTACTGGCCAGATGTTCCTGCTCGGTTAGTAACATCCAATTCTTCTATCACCGGTGCCTCTGCAGATGATTGAGTAGCAGGAGGGAGGATAGGGGTCTCTCTTTCAGCCATATCTGTTACAATCACATCATCTCACAACTTATTAGCATAAACCGTTAGTACTCTAAATACTAACTACTACAAACAACTCTAACTCACTGTAATTCCCTCTTAAGGAAAGCTTGACCTGTCACGAGCCAAGATTTGGGAATGCAACACTCTAGCCGTGTCTGCATCGCCAAACCTGGGCTCTGATACCAAACTGTAACACCGTAAAATCTAAGCCATTTTTTTTAAATTGCGTTGTGGAAGCTTTAATTAATTAGACATTCATTACATTAACAAATATTTACTTAAACAAAATATCTGTTCTTTACAATCCACAAACGAAACTCTGTGTTACAAAAGACTGGCTCGTTTCTTTTAAAACTTGACATCAGAGTTAGGTTAACTTTTCCTTCCATAAGCACAAACCTGCAAAAAGCAACAACTGTGGGGAATTAGCACAAAGCTAAGTGAGTAGAGGCTAAACCCAAAAGCAAACATCAAGCCAATACTAATCATGTAATCACAATCACTAAGAAGACCGGCGGTTCGGCCTAGAACCTACAACCAATGCCGGCCAAAGCAAAGGTTTACCGATAGCCCTCTACCGAATTGGCAGAGTGAAATCCCACTCTAAAGCAACATATGCAACAGTAAGGCTACCACTGTTCAACCAACTAGTAAACGAGCCCAGCCCAATTCTACGTATAGCTGACTTCTCAAACGCAACTCAAAATCATACTAAGAGTGTGTATCGAACAAATAGTCATGCAACAGACATCAATAATATTCCCAATCAGCAGTTCCAATATCAACCATCACATACAATCATGCCTCACATCAGTAATATTAAACACAATCTTTACCATTCACATCCAACATCTACTCACCTTTCAAGTTCAGAGGAAGCACTCAGAATTCTAATGTTACTGAGCCTTTGGATTTCCTGAAAACATAATAACAACCGGTCAGTACAAATCTCTTAAATATATCTGACATATATTTATAATTCATTCAGAACATCAACAATTAATAAACAAATGCAATTGAAACTCAAAAGTATCGGATTCTTAAAACTATCGAATTTATGAAAATCCGCAACTCACATATCGGATTTCATCAGTGTCGGATTTGGGAATTCGATGGATTCCATAACTGTCGGATTTACCTTAATCGGATTTCAAACACTTGGTTTCATAGTCTCGGATTCAAGAGTATCGGATTTCACTAAGTCCCGGATTTCAAGTTCCGGATTTCATGTATCGGATTCTGACTTAGTCATTTTCCAAGTTTAGGATTTCATATGCAAATATAGTATTCGGATTTGGGGTTGTCATAAACCAAGTATCGGTATTCAAAACTTCCGGATTTAAGGATTCGGATTTCCACTTTCGGATTTCATAAGAATCGGTTTTAGTCACAATCAGTTTTCCTATCTTCAACAATCCGATAACTTCATACTCATCAAAATCCGAAAACATCAAAATAGCATAACTTAAACCCAGAGTTCATAATAGTCATAACTATCATTCCAGAAACATGCATTAAATATTTCTAAATACATTCTCATGCAATTAACCTTATGAATCATATGAACATTCAAAGCTATTAAAATCCTATTCTTTCAAAAACCGATTATGATGTTATTTAACATGCAATCTTTAAACTAAACATGTATCATGTTCTAAATCACATAGCATATCATTTAAGAAGAAAGATATTATGATAATCTTAAATACACCAACCTTAATCTTTGATCACACACAATAAAAATGGAAATTCCGATTCCTTTCCTTCTTCTTCGGTTTCTTTCGGTTTTCTTCTTGGCAGAGAATATCCACACACAATATTTCTTTGTTTTAAGATAATGAGCAGATAGTGATATTCATTCACACATATGCTTACATGCAAAGAGGTGTCATCATCTCCTAACCTCCCACCCCACGTGTACTAACCCACTCACTAACATACACACATACATACGGTCATATATAAATACATACATACATTCTATTTCATAATTCTAAATTAATTAAATAACTATTATCACTTAATTAATCATATAATCAAATTAAAATAATTAAAACACAAACAAACACATACCCTAAACCCGCTAATCTACTAGCCCAGGTTTGCGGGTGTTACAAAATACTCCTTATCTATTCATGTACTGCTATTTTTTTGTAATTTCTATTTCGGATATATTCTTTTAGCATTGATATAGTTTGACCTATATGGTCAATCTTTATTACTTTAACCTAAATGGTCGTTGATTAACATGGAAACCTAGATTTAGAAATCAAAATGAAAGATTAATAATCGAAACCTAAATGGATTGACATGGAAACCTAATTCGTATACTTGAGCATACACAAACACACACTCAACTCAAAAATGAAGCGAGATGGTCAATGATCTGTGCAATGGCTATCGACGGGATGGTCGTTGATCTGTTCTTCAGCGATCTGATGAGGTGGTCATTAAACTCATTGAAGGTGATTGTGGGTAAAAACAAAAGGTACATCTTCGATTCACAACCTTAATATCATTCTAAAGATATATATATATATATATATATATATATATATATATATATATATAGAAAGAGACAGAGAGAGTGTGTGTGGTGGTTCGGAACCCTAACTAACGGAAGTGGTGGCAACAGTTGTCAAACAAGAATAATCGAAACCCAATGGGATGATGGTGAATAGAAAAACATGGTGTTGTCGAGGAGACGGATGCAAGGAGGTGGTGATGGTAGGTGGATGATGGCGTTGGTGCAGGGGATGGTGGTGGTGACGAGTAAGGAAGCTGATTAAGTAGATATGTATAGTATTTTAATAGTATGGAGCCCATACTATAATAAACACATGGTACATGTTGAACTTGATAAATTCATGAAATAATCTTGTAAATCAATTTAGGGATAATAGGTAGACATATTAAGCTTGCGTAGATAATAAGAGGCTAAAATAGATTGTGATTAGTTGATGTGCATGTTAATTGGTTATTACTTTCACAAATCAGCATGAGTAGAAATCCTATATTTTATCCCGCTTTATGCCTTGTCAGATATTTATTAATTCTTAGGTTGGAACGAGCCTACCACGAGATGGGGAAGATGCTAGTGTGACGAACGAGGTAATAACTCGCTAGCATGTAATTAGACAACTTGTATCCCCGGTAAAGGAAGGAGTATGATTGCTATAGGAAAATAAAATACGAATTCTTTTAAGAGGTTAATTTATATTTGATTAGTTTGATTAGTTAAGAGGTTTGAAGAGCACTCACTTCTTAAAACCTCTTGATAAATTAGATTAAAATGTATTAAACCAATTTTCAGAAAAACAAACACTCTAATTTTATGTTTCCAAAGGCAGGGGTGGACCCAAGCACAAGCCGGTGGTGGCACGGAACATCGGCCAATTTTGTCAGTGTAGTGTAAATTTCAATCTCGCATAGTGTAAATTTTGATTTTTTTCGAGGCGGTGCTACCATTCATTTCAAATTCTAGATCCGATGCTACCACATATTTCAAATTTTGGGTCCACCCCTGTCCAAAGGTGCAAATGTTCTGGCTATACAAATCATGTTCTTTACCTTCTTTAATATTCTATTTGTTTATGGACCCACATTGTTCTTTAATTATTTCACTTGTTATTGTTTCTAGATTTATAAATGGGTTTCAAGTTTGATTCGTTTGGATTTGTTATTGTTTCTAATGAAACATTTTCTAGGGTTGACTCATAGCTAGATTTGTTTATGAATCATGTGAGGAAAGAAGATTTGCTTTTGAATTTTTGAATATTAAACAATTGTATTTAAAATAAAGTAAAATCAAGAAAAAAAAATAGCAAATTACTAGGATAAGGGTAAAAACAAATCATTAAATCACAAAGTAAGATATTTATACCTGAGATTATTAAGATCGAGATCTTAGTACATATCGTTTTATACTTTTCAAGATACGATCAATGTTGTAAGATTCTACTACGATCTTTTATGATCCATGGTCAAATCCAAGATCCTACGTAAGATCCTATTTCTACAAAAACCAATCAAAGATTATATCTTTTTAGCTAAAGAAAATCATGAAATCATGATATTAACAAATGTGGATTATGAATATTATAAATATAACATCACATATATGTAAGATCAAGATATATTCATGTATGTGTTTGTTACAAAGGTGCCTCAAAATTAGATTATCTAATTGTAAACTGTAAAGTTTCCAACTTTTCATATTAGACTAAATTATAGTACTTAACAATCTGACAACAACAACAACAGTAAGACTTCAAAATCCAAAAGAAAAAACTAGGTGCTTCACTCTAGCCCTACCTTCATACCAAAAACACAGCCCAAATTAGAGCCAGTTACACCTAAAATCGAAACCAGGCTTTCAGACCCGGTCGTTTTGCATATCTTTACAATAAGACGCCGACAGATACCAGGGACTCAGGTGAGGCCCCGTTTGCACAACAAACAAAAAAAGTCTTAATTGGATATATCAACAACAATCCATCTTCTTTGAACCCGTTTATAAACAATCAACATCGAGTCTCTTCGCCTTTTTTGCAGCTCGATTCACAGGATCAAGCTTCGCTGCCCTCAAATATTCTGGCATACCATTTTTGGTCTCCACTGGTCCCGCCCACGATAAGGGTTCAGCTACAAACATTAAGTACAAAACAGACAATTTTAGCATAGTTGGAATAGGTTGGCCCCGACCCTTCTCGCCAAAATTTAATAATCAATTACTATATAAAAAAAGTGTTGCAAACGTGAGCAACTTTCTGACCCAAATGTCCCATATGACTAGTTCCGTTTTTGTAACTAACATTTTTTTTTATCCGTTAAAAATAAAAACATAATTAGAAGCAAACAGTTCATTGATAATGGGTCTAAACTACCACCTCTATATAAAAAACGATATTAATCAAGCTGAGAACACGGTCATACCAAGCTGCAACTCCATATTCTCTACAGGACCCGCCCATGCTATCGGTACAACTGCAAAATGTATATCACCTTTAGTCGAATAGATGGATAGCATAAAAAATTTATATATATATATATAGGGAAAAGTTCAAACGAGAACTGTTTTTCGTACGAGAACTGCGAGAACCATTCTTAGCCGTCCAAGTCCCCCTCCTTCAATTGGATTGCCCACTCATGAATTCCTTACATGCACCTTGCCACACTCAATCCTCCACGTTTTTCATCCATGAATTCCACTTACCACTTGAATGGCCAAGATTGGTTCTCGTACGGAAAACAGTTCTCGTTTGAACCCTCCCCTAAATATATATATATATATATATATATATATATATATATAGATATATAAAGTATCACATTGAGTTATCTTCCTGTATTCCCTTTTTGTTATATAAAAAGGTTACATAAGATCAACAAAATACACCAAACTGAAGACAGCTACTTTGGTATAGTTACAAGTGTTTTCACTTCTTAATTAGAATCAGTGTTGTAAAACTCCTTTTCCAAGGCCGAGTACTCGTGACAAGGTCGGTGACCTTGCCGAGTTGAGGTGAATCCGAGTAATGGAAAACTCGACCCCAACTCAGTCAAACTTAGGACAATTAGGTCCTAAATTTTTTTTATAAATACTTAGTCTCCTTGGTTTCCATAATTAAAACCATTAATACATAACCAATTTCTCGTGTCATGAGTTAACAACTTGTTTGGGTATTTATTTTGTAATTCTATAGTCACATGAATGTACCATACCCTATAATTTTGAAATTTATATATAAAAGTTTCAATCCGAATACTCCCCGAGTACTCCCCGCCTAGGCCGATTACTCCCTACATCCTAGTCCGCCGCTCAAGTACCGCCTAGCGAGTTTTACAATCTTGATTAGAATATTACTAATAGAAGCCGGTTCGAGTTGTCTAGACTCCTAAGGAAATTTCGCGACATTTTTTCTTCTCGTTTCATCGAATGCAGTACAATATTTAAAGGAGATAAGAACCCTACTACTTGCTAAACTCAAAAGGAATATGGGAAACTAAGATAGTGATTAGGGGATAACAATGCATGAAATAATAAAATCAAAATTAGACTTCCAAGAGCCATGAACATTGCCTACGCAACGTGGGTATTGAAATTAGCTTCCGTGAAAGTAGCTTCAATTAGTCACCTATCAGTTACACCGTAATTAATTTCGAGTAATACTTCAAAAATACCTGCTGAAGGTTCAAGATATTCTGGTATCGCAGATGCTGGCGTTTGAGTAGGACGTTTTTTCACGTAATTTTCTCGTAACGGTCTTGGGATTTGAAAAGAAAACCGTTCTAGTCCAATTCCTTGTGCATGTTCAGGGTGACTGTCCAGATATCTGCTTGTTAAAAGTAATTAGAAACCATTTCAACTTCTAACAGTAACTTAGTAAGGAGTGTTTGGGTCTGTGTTTTGGAATAGATTGTCTAATTCGGTTTTAATGTATAAATAAACGTATTCTTGAGGGGTCAAATAATCATTTTTTAATTACAAGTTTCATAAAAGAGTAGTTATTTATGTTTCTTTTAACCTAATTTGAGAGACTTTTACGACAATTATCGGATTCTGCATATCTAGAAGCACATAATTACATTCAAAACGGAAATCCAAACACACCGAAATTGCAATACTGAAAAATCCAAGATGAAACGTACCTACTCACATCCGGTAGTGAGCGAAGTTTGGTGCCTGTTGGTGACGCGTAATATCTAGATACGATAAAATTCACAAATTAAAGTTATATTATTAAAGAATAGCTGTAAATATATGGAAGCTTTTAATAAATATTCATACACGTCAGCGAATTTCGAGCTGCCTTCACTTCTAAGCCTCAAAAGTCTCTTCCACCCGGGTGGCGGTTTTGCAATGTTGGGTTTATCAATCGCCCAAATTCGGGTCCCGTCTTGCTCAATATCAGTAGGGTCATCACACGAAACATCCCGATTCCATTGACGAGTTGTTTCACATAAAAACGGTCGGTCGGTAATGTGTTCCCGAATCACCTCATATCTCTCTTGATCAGGGATTAATCTCCATTTAAGACAATTAGCACATTGAACAGTGAAAGCACCTACCTCAGGTGGTCGAGAAATATTCCGGGGTTTATCTGATATAAGATTGGTGACAGATTTCACAGCCTCTGAATTGTTCATAGAATGATCGTAAACCACCATTTGTTTATTAGAATCATCGCATAATTGGGTATCTTTATCTTCACCATCTGTTGAATAATCGGATGAAGAAACGTCTAAAGTGTTTTGATTGGTTTCGTTTTTATCATTGTTGGAAGGAACACTTGGTCCCTCAAGGGCGTTTTGGTCATTTACTATGGCTTCATGATTGATCTTAATGGTAGGCGGAGTGATCTTAGGCCTTTTTCCTCCCATTTTGATGGTGATTTTTGGAGAACGTGACTGCATTGCTACAAATCTCGAACTTCCCTGATTGTTAAGTGATATATTCTCATCCATGGTCTTAAAATTTTGGCCCAACTTTCCAAAATTACCTGGATGTTTTATGAATTAGGATATAAAGATTTCATGCAGTCAGAACGAAACGAACAAAATCGTCTAAATATATGACAATTATATACACAGATTATGCCATTGGATTAAAAGCATAGAAACACAAAAATGACACAAATATTGAACCACAATTAAGAAAGAAAAAGATAAAAAGTTACCTCCAAAGGCTGGAGAATTCTACAAAATTTAACTTTGCCCAGTCGATGTCACAAGTTGAGATCCATGATTGCTGCTTACTCTAAATGGTTCAATAAAATCAATATCAGTATTCTTAAAACGCTGACTTATCACTAAACGTGACTATAAATTATAACGCAAAGAAGCATGTATATTATCTCTATATGTGCTTGCAAAACATATAGAACGTATCACTTGCTTGAACCAAAAATTACCTAAAAAGAAAGGATAATTCAAGAAGTGAAAATCTCTTGAAGAATCACTAAGAATTAGAAATGACGAAAAGCATGATTAGCTAAATTTATCAAGAAATAAATCCACACATCTATATTATCTTGTGCTCGTGGAACACATAGAATACATGTCATTTGCCTGCCTCAAACCATAAAAAGTAAATCTAACAAAAGGAAAACCGAAATTCGAAATTAAAATATAAATAAATCTACTCGCCAAAATGAATGTTTAAATAGAATGTTATGTGTATAGATTCATGTTAGATATGTACCAAACTTTCAAGAATAACAAAAATCCACTTGCATAATGACTAAAACCTACCTATAAACATTATCAAGATAGAAAAGAACCCAATTAACATATAAATTCAAGAGCTTTCAAATGTGATTAAGACAAGAAACTAGTCTATATACACAAAAGAAATATATGGAGAAATAATATTTCATATTTAAAGATTCATCCTAGAGGGTGTTTGTTTTTGCTTATTAAGGGCTTATAAACCCAACCTATATTTAAGAAACTTGTTTTATCTGGCTTATTTTCCAGCTTATAAGCTTATTATGACTTAAAAATAAGTCAGAGAAAAATGGATGCACAGAAAATAAGCAGGACTGATAAACCCTTAATAAGCTAAAACAAAAGAAAACCACCAATCATCATCCTTATCAGGCACCATGAAGCTTAAATGATCAATTCCCTACTCAATTATTCAAAACCCTAGCAAATTTTCCAAATTAAGGTAAACAATTCTGACCAATCTACAAAAGATGTCTAGTAAAACTCAAGCAACTTGGTTGAGTTTGGCAGCAAAAAGAGCTAAGATGGCCCAATTCAACAAATGGTTGATGTATGCATCCCAACAGATTTAAGAACCCTACAACAAAATTTATGAATTCCAACACAAAAGGGAAAATAGATCCCAGGGTAGAGGTCGATACACGCAAAATTATGCTAGATCGGTAACAAAGTTACAAGAACACTTCAAGAAATTCGCAGAAATAACTAAACCCTACAAACAAGTAATCGGACATAGAACGATTTGATCAGAATTTCCCATATACAACTCAAAACCCCAAAATCGAACGAAAAAAAACGACGATAATCCTAAAACAACCATAAACACAAACCAATCCACGGTATTTTCGTATATAAAATCATCAATTACATCTAATCTTACAGAGAGAAAGTATTTCAGCAATTGAAGTACAAGATTAGATCAAGAAGTATGTAATTGTATGATTTTCAACAAAAGGGTTACTTACAGATGAGTAAACCAGGAGATCTGAACTGAAGATTGAGAAAGAGGCGTCGATTGTCACAAAGATGGAGGATTTATGTAGTATAGATGTGATTATATGTGTTGGGTTTAGGTTTAGGATTCAGATTGGGTTTGAAGAACAGATTTACAGGAAACATCTGATCTATAAATGCATTTCAACAAACAAAGATATGGAATTTCAAGAGTTGTGAATTGGGTTGAGAAGATTTTTCCATGGATGTAAGAAATAAGGTGCAACTTGAATACTTCATAAATTATCAACTAAATTCTATCACTACTAACTCATTTTTGTGTAAAAAAAAAACATATGTTTGAACCATAATACTATAATCAAAGAGGTTTGTTCTTGCGATAAGGGAGTGTTTTTAGTAAATGTTTGGGTTCGAGTATTTTTGTAGGGTTTCTTCCTATGAGTAGTTGAGGGTCACTTCTTTATTGGTGAAGCAGTTCTACCGAATTAATTAGGGGGTGTAGATGGAGTGGATAAAAACCAAGGCCTTGGTCAGTTCAACCGCGTTTCGATTCTGTACCTTTATCACTAAGGCGAAGCTGTTTAAAAAAATTAAATATATGCATAGTTGAAAATATAGTTAATGAGTTTATAAGGGTAAAAAAATCAAGATTATTGTATGTGAAATACTTTCTTTCTGTCTAGTAGATCCAATAACAAACTAGAAGTGATATAAACATAGACTAAGCTATTTAGATATTTAGAATAAGATGTACGGATCATAACTTTTTAAATAAATCTTTGATTGTGGCGCCTTGTTTCTAATCAATTATTCCACTCCCATTAATTGATCTTTACTACTAACGTTTTGATATAGTAGTAAACAAGTAACAAGCTTAACATGTCATGTATAAACACAGATCATGATTAAAGTAAATTGTAAATGTTTATGTATTTAAAAGTACTAAGATATATAATAAACAATTGTAAAGAATATATATAGAGATATAAAATCTTTTAAAAGATAAGTAAATATATTAAAAATCATAAATTCATACATAACATAATCATTGATTTTTTTAGAACTTTTTTTTGTAACATCCTCAAATATGGCCTATTCGCGTGCTCCAATTGGTATGTCGATTTAATTAAATGAATTAAATATAAATATATTTGTAAGAATTAATGGAAATTAGTTATTGGCCAGATAAATGTGAATTTAAAAATAGTAATAAGAAAAGAATTATGAAATAATAACTGGTTTCAAACGAGGTTTTCAAAAATATCCTCGTTAGTTAAAACGGTTACTCGAGTGTTGTGTTGTATGTTGAAAAGGGAACGAAATACCACTTAAAGTTAAATGAGACCCTCTTAGTCGGTCTCTACTTATCCAACTCATCTGCACACACACACTCACACCATTAGAAACACACACACCTCACGTATTTCCTCTCTTGTGTTCTTGAAGGAGATTCAAGCCAAAATCAATTAAGGAGCTGAAGTGGAGGTTGATTTTTGTTCTTCATCTGTCCATAAACATCTATTCCATCATCTTCATCCTTAGTAAGCTCATCTCCCCTTGTTCTTCATTTTTGCAATTTAGGTCAAAAATGGGTAAAACGAGTTTAGCCAATTAAGTTTAGATTTCTTGATTTCAATCTGTTCTAGGATCATTAGGAGGTGGAATGGAACTGATTTTGGGTATTAAAGATGTCAACTTGATTGTAATTCTTGAAATTGACCAAGTGGGTCAAATATGGTGATTTGAAGAATCAAACTAGAATCTGATTTTAAAGCTTGAAGTTTTTATGTTTATAGACTCCCTTTGATGTCCCAAAACTAATACATGTGCTGGAAATAATTAAAGGCAAGTTAGTATTGGGTTTGAATGGAAGAACAGCAGCTGTAGAACTCAGAATCGCAGCTCTGGTGCTGCGTCGCGGCGAGACCCTTAAGGGTGTCGCGGCGCGACCTGTTGTGCAGCAAACAGAAACTTGTTTTTCAATGTTCAGGTTATTTGGGCTATGGTTGTATCACTTTTGACCAATTTTGGGATATTTGGGTTAGTTTAACCATTTTTACTAGTTTAGACATATTTAGAAAATTAAACATTAGAACTAGCATGTGTATATGATTTGTGGTATTCTAAGTGGGCTTATATGTGTACAATAGGTAATTAAACATCCAAGGAAAACCAAATCCATAATTGAGTGGTTTTGAGCACCAAGGTGAGTACTGACTCTTATGACTTCAATTTAGGAAGTTTTGAATGCAAGAATAGTTATATGATTATGATATGCCACAACTTGTATTACGAAAGCCATATGTATGCCAGTATGATAAAGAATCCATGATATGCCTTGATATATGATGTGCAAGACATGTATTTAAGTACATGTGCACACTTGATGAATAATATGTTATATGAATAAAGCATGCAAGCACTTGTCCCTGCAAAGGGTGATTGATGAAACTATCTGTATGTCCGGACTTGTATGTAATTAAGGTCGGCTTCGGCTGGGTCATGAGCCTACGGGCATAATGTTATGGACTAATGGTACTCGAGTACCGTTCCTTTCAGCAATTGAGGTGAGTGCCTTAAATGGCTAAGCCTAATGAGCTTTGGCTCCTTAACGAGCATGGTGATTCACTTAGGTGATGAAACCCGCACGGATGGTAGTGTCTGATTCCCCCGGTGGTAGTGGTTTGAGCTGGTTTTGAAACCCGGCAATATAATACACTCGCTGGATATGTCAACACTCCGCTATATGTTAGGATAGCATTGATTGCTGGTTCTGCTATATGACTTGTTATATTGCTAAAGACTTGCCTAATTGTTATGCATGATTGTTAGTATTCACTAGCTATATTTATATAGCTAATATTGTTGATGTTTAACCTTTTACAGATAAGGAATAGACGGCTTGGTGAGTTAGGGACACTCATGGCTGTTATAGAAGCCTTTTTGAAGGAACACTGCTTTTGGTATAATAGTATTATGGTCGGTTTAGATTATGTAACACCGGTAGGAATGTTTGGCAATTTTTGGTATTGTATATTTGTATATACGCCAAACATGTGTTTTTAAACTGTAATAACTGCTTGGGTTGTTTGTTTGTTATTTAAAAATTCCGCTGCATAGTTTTTTTGAAATTCAGTTAAGTTAACAAACAGGTAAAAGTTCAAATTACAAATGTACCTATGCAGTTTGAAAACTCGAATTTATACTGATTTTTAATATAGCAAAGGCGGTGTTACAAGTTAGGTATCAGAGCCGAAGTTTGAGGGAATTGGGTACTTGAAAGATTATTCAATCTCAAACTCGGGCCCGACCATCATGATGTGTTCCTTATTGGGTAAAGGGGATTGAGTATGAGAGTATTATGATAAGTACTTGTTAATAGCTAAGTTATATGTTAATATGAAAGTATAAGTGCTATAACGAATGATTCTTCTTTCATATAGCAAAAGTTGAAATATGTCTGCACCGCATGATGCTATTGAGCAGGCTTTAAAAGAAATGGAGGACGAAGCCTCCCATATTCCACCACAGGCTGGAGACGCGCAGTCTCAGCACCACACTGAAGGTGCTCCAGCCGATAATGTATAGCATGAATACATACGACGCCTCGAGGAGGAGCTCCGTGTTGCAAAGGAGCTATTGTTTAACTCGGCTTTGGGTAAACCACCTCGCCAGCCGTGTTCTTTTAAGAAATTCCTGACATGCAAACCACCTACTTTCGAGGGGAGTGATGACCCCGTGGTTACCATGAGGTGGCTTTGCGAGACGGAGAAGGCTTTTGAATCATGTGAATGTGAAGCTGAATACCGCGTCAGGTATGTAGTTAGGATGCTTAAAGGCCGTGCCATATTCTGGTGGGACACGGTCAGGGCCTCAATCAGAAAGGAGGTACTAGAAGCTCTATCTTGGGAGCAGTTTTCGGAGAAGGTGCAGAAGAAGTACTGCACTGAATATGACATGGAACGGCTGGAACGTGAGTTCAATAATCTCCGAAAAGGAGATAAATCCATGGAGCAACATATTAGTGCCTTTTCTAATAAAATGAGGTTTGTACCTCATTTACTAACCGATGAGAATCTGAAGATTCGGAAGTTTGTTGCTACTCTACCACTTGAATTTCGGGCACATGTCCGAGCAGCAGCTGATTTAGATCGAGCTTTTGAGGTAGCTCGACAGATGGATGGTGACCGTATCCAGTGCAGGGGTGAATCTGCAGGGGAAAGCAACAAGAGGAAATTTCAATCCTCTTCTAACCCGAGTCCTTTAAAAGGACAATCTTCTGCAGGTACCAAAGGAGGCAACTCTAAGAGGCCTAGATCTGATAGTCAATGGTGCTATCAATGCCGCACCTACCACTATGGCGATTGTTCTAAGGCAACCAGAAGGTGTGCCAGGTGTGGAACCAAGGGGCATTCAGTGGAGGAATGCAGGTACAAGGATGACGTCTGCTTCAGATGTCATCAGTCAAGGCATAAAATAGCCCAATGCCCTAAAAGTCCAAGTACCCGAGCAGGTGGATCATCATCAGAGCCAAAGAAAGACGGCGCCCCATGTGCAAAAGGGTGTGCGTTCCAGATGACGGCCGAAGAGGCCAAAGCTGTAGGTGATGTAATCACGGGTACTTTTATTATTGAATCTACCCCAGGATGCATATTGTTTGATACTGGAGCTACTTACTCTTTTATTTCCATATCTTGTCGTAAGAAGCTGCAACTACCTGTTACTGCATTAATTGATCCAATTAAAGTAGAAGTAGCTGACGGTAAAGTAGTTCACGTTACCGAGAAAGTCCCGGTAGCACTTGTTTATATCGACGGGCATAGCTTTTCAATTTCATTCCTTATTATGCCTATCGCGGGATTTGATGTTGTATCGGGATGGATTGGCTCAGAAGTCGAGATGCTGAGATTATATGTTCTAAGAAGATTGTAAGATTTCCTTTAAATGACGGGTCTTATGCTATCGCGAGGGGAGAAGGACGGGAGTCTGATATTCCTATCATTTTAGTGATTCAAGCTCAGAAATCTGTTACAAAAGGTTGTGTCTCATACTTTGCTTATGTTATTAATACCCAAATGGAGAAACAACCAGTAGAAAATATCAGGGTAGTGTCAGAATATCCTGAAGTCTTTCCAGATGAATTACCCGGACTGCCTCAGTCAGGGATGTGGATTATAAGATTGATCTTGTTCTCGGAGCTACTCCAGTGGCTAAAGCTCCATATCATCTCGCTCCTTCCTTCTGAAGTCCGCGAGATGATGAATCAAATTCAAGAATTGCTTGACAAGGGCTTTATTCGCCTGAGCTCTTCTCCTTGGGGAGCTCCAGTTCTTTTTGTCAAGAAGAAAGATGGGACTATGCGAATGTGCATAGATTATAGGGAGCTTAACAAGCGAACTATAAAGAACAAATACCCACTTCCGCGCATAGATGACTTATTTGATCAATTGCAGGGAGAAACGTGCTTTTCTAAGATTGATCTTCGATCAGGATACCATCAGGTACGGGTTCAAGCTGAAGATATTCCGAAGACGGCTTTCCGTACACGCTACGGCCACTATGAATTCTTGGTGATGCCATTCGGCTCTACCAATGTACCAGCTATCTTTATGGATCTTATGAATCGAATTTGTCGTCCATTTCTGGACAAGTTCGTGATAGTATTTATTAATGATATCTTGATCTATTCAAAGACCGAAGCTGAACATGAATCACATCTTCGTCATGTTCTCGAAACTCTTAAGCGAGAACAACTCTATGCCAAGCTTTCTAAATGTGAGTTTTGGCTTCGGGAGGTGCATTTTCTTGGCCATGTTATATGCAGGGAAGGTGTGAAAGTAGACCCAGCTAAAGTAGAGGCAGTGATGAATTGGGAGGTTCCTAAGACTCCTACTGAGATCAAGAGTTTCCTTGGTCTTGCTGGCTATTATCGGCGATTTATTCGTGATTTTTCTAAACTCGCTGGTCCTCTTATTAGATTGACACGGAAGGATGTTGCTTATGTGTGGTCTGATGCACAGGAGCAGTCCTTTCAAACTTTAAAGCGGCTACTCTGTGAAGCTCCGATTCTTACTCTGCCAAACGGGTCGGAGGATTTCATAGTATATTGTGATGCTGCTTATTCTGGGTTGGGATGTGTTCTAATGCAACGCGATAAGGTGATTGCCTATGCTTCAAGGCAATTAAAACCACATGAAAAGAACTACCCAACACACGATCTTGAACTCGCAGCAGTTGTATTTGCATTGAAGCTGTGGAGGCATTACTTGTATGACACAAAATGTGTTATATGCACGGATCATAAAAGCTTGCAATATGTCTTTTCTCAAAAAGAACTCAATATGAGGCAACGACGCTGGATTGAGCTAATCAAAGACTATGATTGTGAGATCCATTATCATCCAGGCAAAGCTAATGTAGTAGCTGATTCCTTGAGCAGAAAAGGGATTTCAACTGAAGCCAAATTCATGAAGCTTACTGTGGTTCCTGATATTATTTCCAAATTGAGGGAAGCACATCAACTAGCTCTACAAGAGGAGAATTTGAAGGCGGAGACTATGAGAAAGGTGAAAGATCAGCTTGTTGATGACAACCAGGGTTTGAAGACTTTTCAATCCCGAATCTGGGTACCATTCATTGGAGGCAACCGTGATTTGATATTACAGGAAGCACATAATTCCAGGTTGTCTATTCACCCAGGTATAACCAAGATGTATTATGATCTCAAAAAGCTGTATTGGTGGCCTACGCTTAAAAGAGACATTGCTTCATTCGTGGAGAAGTGTCAAATATGTGCACAAGTCAAAACCGAGCACCAAAGGCCGTATGGTAATCTGCAACAACTTGATATTCCAGAGTGGAAATGGGATCATATAACCATGGATTTTGTTACAAAGTTACCAAGGACACTGAAGGGGCACAACATGATTTGGGTCATCGTTGACCGATTGACCAAAAGTGCTCATTTTCTTGCTACCAACGAATCTGCATCATTAACACGCCTAGCTCAACTCTATATTAACGAGATTGTCACACGTCACGGTTTACCTTGTTCTATTGTTTCTGACCGTGACTCTCGTTTCGTGTCTAACTTCTAGCAAAGCTTGCAACGTGAGCTTGGCACACGGGTTCATCTGAGTACTGCTTATCATCCACAAACGGATGGTCAGTCTGAAAGAACAATTCAGACTCTTGAAGACATGCTGAGGGCATGTGTACTTGAATATGGTGGTTCTTGGGATTCTCATCTCCCTTTGATAGAGTTTGCTTATAACAACTCTTATCATTCTAGTATCGGGATGCCACCATATGAGATGTTATACGGGAGGCGTTGTCGCACTCCCACTTGTTGGCTTGAACCAGGTGAGAAGCAGTATGCCGGACCCGAAATTGTGCAGATCACTTCTGATAAAGTCAAAATAGCTTTGGAGAAATTAAAAGTAGCTCGTAATCGTCAAAAGATATATGCAGACCCAAAGCGCCGACCAGTGGAATTCTGTGAAGGCGATAGGGTATTCTTGAAGGTATCTCCTTGGAAGGGGGTAATTCGGTTTGGACGCAGGGGCAAGCTGAGTCCACGTTATATTGGTCCATTCAGGATTATCCGAAAAGTCAACGAGCAAACTGTATCTCTTGAATTACCTCCTGAGTTATCTGGTATTCACAACACTTTCAATGTATGTTATCTAAGAAAGTGTAAAGTTGAAGAAAATCAAGTTCTACCTCTGCAAGAGTTGAAGGTTGATTCAGCTAAACGCCTTGTAGAGGAGCCAGTTGAAATTCTTAACGCGAAGACAAAGAAGCTGCGTAAGAAGATGATCAGACTGGTTCTAATCAAGTGGAAGCACAGCCTAGGTCCCAACCTGACGTGGGAAACAGAGGATGACATGAAGACACGATACCCTCACTTATTCCCAGTTGAATAGATTCCGAGGACGGAATCTTCTTAAGGGGGGTAGAGTTGTAACATCCTCAAATATGGCCTATTCGCGTGCTCCAATGGGTATGTCGATTTAATTAAATGAATTAAATATAAATATATTTGTAAGAATTAATGGAAATTAGTTGTTGGCCAGATAAATGTGAATTTAAAAATAGTAATAAAAATAGAAAAGAATTATGAAATAATAACTGGTTTCAAACGAGGTTTCCAAAAATATCCTCGTAAGTTGAAACAGTTACTCGGGTGTTGTGTTGTATGTTGAAAAGGAGAACGAAATACCACTTAAAGTTAAATGAGACCCTCTTAGTCGGTCTCTACTTATCCAACTCATCTGCACACACACACTCACACCATTAGAAACACACACACACGTCACGTATTTCCTCTCTTGTGTTCTTGAAGGAGATTCAAGCCAAAATCAATTAAGGAGCTGAAGTGGAGGTTGATTTTTGTTCTTCATCTGTTCATAAACATCTGTTCATCATCATCTTCATCCTTAGTAAGCTCATCTCCCCTTGTTCTTCATTTTTGCAATTTAGGTCAAAAATGGGTAAAACGAGTTTAGCCAATTAAGTTTAGATTTCTTGATTTCAATCTGTTCTAGGATCATTAGGAGGTGGAATGGAACTGATTTTGGGTATTAAAGATGTCAACTTGATTGTAATTCTTGAAATTGACCAAGTGGGTCAAATATGGTGATTTGAAGAATCAAACTAGAATCTGTTGTTAAAGCTTGAAGTTTTTATGTTTATAGACTCCCTTTGATGTCCCAAAACTAATACATGTGCTGGAAATAATTAAGGGCAAGTTAGTATTGGGTTTGAATGGAAGAACAGCAGCTGCAGAACTCAGAATCGCAACTCTGGTGCTGCGTCGCGGCGCGACCTGTTGTGCAGCAAACAGAAACTTGTTTTTCAATGTTCAGGTTATTTGGGCTATGGTTGTATCACTTTTGACCAATTTTGGGATATTTGGGTTAGTTTAACCATTTTTACTAGTTTAGACATATTTCGGAAATTAAACATTAGAACTAGCATGTGTATATGATTTGTGGTATTCTAAGTGGGCTTATATGTGTACAATAGGTAATTAAACATCCAAGGAAGACCAAATCCATAATTGAGTGGTTTTGAGCACCAAGGTGAGTACTGACTCTTATGACTTCAATTTAGGAAGTTTTGAATGCAAGAACAGTTATATGATTATGATATACCACAACTTGTATTATGAAAGCCATATGTATGCCAGTATGATAAAGAATCCTTGATATGCCTTGATAAATGATGTGCAAGACATGTATTTAAGTACATGTGCACACTTGATGAATAATATGTTATATGAATAAAGCATGCATCCCTGCAAAGGGTGATTGATGAAACTATCTGTATGTCCAGACTTGTATGTAATTAAGGTCGGCTTCGGCGGGGTCCTGAGCCTATGGGCATAAGGTTCTGGACTAACGGTACTCGAGTACCGTTCCTTTTAGCAATTGAGGTGAGTGCCTTAAATGGCTAAGCCTAATGAGCTTTGGCTCCTTAACGAGCATGGTGATTCACTTAGGTGATGAAACCCACACGGATGGTAGTGTCTGATTCCCCCGGTGGTAGTGGTTTGAGCTAGTTTTGCAACCCGGCAATATAATACACTCGCTGGACATGTCAACACTCCGCTATATGTTAGGATAGCATTGATTGCTGGTTCTGCTATATGACTTGTTATATTGCTAAAGACTTGCCTAATTGTTATGCATGATTGTTAGTATTCACTAGCTATATTTATATAGCTAATGTTGTTGATTTTTAACCTTTTACAGATAAGGAATAGACGGCTTGGTGAGTTGGGGACACTCATGGCTGTTATAGAAGCCTTTTTGAAGGAACACTGCTTTTGGTATAATAGTATTATGGTCGGTTTAGATTATGTAACACCGGTAGGCATGTTTGGCAATTTTTGGTATTGTATATTTGTATATACGCCAAACATGTGTTTTTAAACTGTAATAACTGCTTGGGTTGTTTGTTTGTTATTTAAAAATTCCGCTGCATAGTTTTTTTGAAATTCAGTTAAGTTAACAAACAGGTAAAAGTTCAAATTACAAACGTACCCATGCAGTTTGAAAACTCGAATTTATACTGATTTTTAATATAGCAAAGGCGGTGTTACATTTTTATAATCAAATTTGAAGTTTTTAATTTAACCCAATTGGTATACTTATTTACATAAATAATCACGAAAAAATGTAGATGTATTTATTAAATGATTTGAATAACAAACTAAATCACCTACAAATAACATTTGAGAAAATAACTCATTTGTAAGTTATTTGAAAAAATAAACGAAAATATTTAATTAAAAAAATTCTAAAAATAAAATGATAATATATAACTTATTTTCTTTTATCTTAAATCATAATAGAAAACATTATGAAGTGTAGCTGTAAGAATAATTTTATTTAGAAGCATGCAAGTAACTCAATATCGTAATAAACCAACATTCTGAAAAGTTAATTACTTAACATTCATTTTTTTATTAAAACAAAAAGCCTAATATAAATATATATTTAAATATTAGAATTAACGCTCAAACATAATATAAAAGGAAAACTTTTTAAAAATAAACAACACATGATATGCATGATGGTACAAAAAATAGTAATTAATTAACTTATTATTTTTTTAGTCCTTATATATATGGACATGTAGAATTATGATTAATTTGCTGTTAATTTGCTTGAAAAATATTGTTACATGTGTAGTAAATAGTTGATTCAATTAAAGAAATTATAATATTAATTTTATTTTAGTGATATTACATAAATGATATCTGTAATACTCAAGGTTCTAAAAAATGTGAGATGTGGGGGTGGCATGATCAAGCCTCAAGTTTTGAAAGCTATGGCGAGGTCACGGCGTTTCACAAGGCACAATTTAAGGCGGCAATTTCGTATATAAATAATAATTATGTATATAAAATTATACCAAAAAATCTAAAAAACTCATAATTATAGGTTCTATAACGTAGTTTATCAATCTTTTTCTTTGTTTTAGGTATATCTAACCATACTGAATAACTATATATATTCGACTCATATGGCTCAGTACTTGTAACACGTCTCAAAAAACATGGCTTATAATAGGTAAAGACATGTCAAACTAGAAATTAACGTACGCCAAGCTTTACACCCAAGCCTTGGACCATGTCGTGACGACATGATCAAGCCTCAAGTCTTGACGGAGCCATAGCGAAGTCAAGACAAGCTTTTTAGAACCATGGTAATACTTGCAATTTTAAAAGATATTTTTTATACTTTTCAAATTTTATTTGATTCTTTTTTAATACTTGTTATTATTTTTGTTTATATGCATATAAATGTGATCATGATTTCCAGAAGTTCTCAAAAGAATTTATTTTTGTATACCAACCTTCGAGTTGCTAATTATGGTTATTGTTCTATGTAATTTAATCACAGGCATGAGATATGCATTTGGTCTTCTAATGAACATACAATTTTATGGAATAATAGTATAAATTAAATTAGGTGAATGATGTTCAATGGTTTTATTGCAAGATTCTATGTTTTTTACGATGGTACGATGAATCTTATATAATTTATTTTTGTGGCTTAGATATACTATACAGGGAGGTGATTTTTTCACGGAAAAAATTGATTCATCCATAAAAATGAGTATTTTATTAACTTGTACATTAGTTTCAAGGATGTTGTATCCTATGTGGAAGAATAAAGAATCACTTCCCTACTATATAAATAATTATGTCTTGGTTTTTTGAATGTTAAAGTTTACTTACATAAATAATCTGAATTTATTATTAATAAGATATATAATGTATTTAGTATATAATTATATATAAAGAGAAAAGTTAAAACGAGAACTTTTTTTCATATGAGAACTGTAAGAACCAATCTTAGCCGTCAAATTACTCCTCCTTCAATTGGATTGCTTACCCATGAATTCCTTACATGCATCTTGCCACACTCAATTCCCCCACGCCCTTCATCCATGAATTTCACTTACCACTTGAATGACCAAGAGTAATTCTTGTACGAAAACAGTTCTCGTTTAAACACTCCCATATATATATATATATATATATATAGGGGAGGGTTCATGCGAAAAGTGTTTTATTTGCGAAAAGTGCGAGAACCATATTCAGTCATTGATTGGTTTTTGATCTTGTGATTCACATTAATCATAATTAATATTTTTATTTAATTCAAAAGGGTAATTTAGTAAACAAAAAAATTATCTTTCCTCTCTCTAATTAATTTTTTTTCTAGCTTTTGTTTTTATTACTTTCCAAATTAATTCTTTTTTTTTTAAATTTCTTTATATATTCAAGTGTTTATTAATGAATCCTAACAATTTGGTTGGATTTTTTATATTTTATTACTCAAAATTACAACTAATATTTATATTCAACCATGAACAAAAGTAATTAAATTATATTTTTGTTCAACAACGAACAACCTAAAAATAAACAAAAAAGCCTAAAATCTAAGTTTACAAATTAATAATTATCTAAACAATCTAAATACACATACAAACGATCTGTTCACTATTAAACAAATTATACCGGTAAACAAGAGAATATCATTAAAACTCAAACAAACCAATATTTTTATGAAAAAAATCCATAAAAAAATGAACTGCTAGATCAAAATATACATTAATGAATGATTGCAGAAAACTAACATACTCATTATTGAAGCAACAGAGTTTAAAGTAATATAATACACTACTAAAAACAAAGTTTACAACTTTGAAGCAACAGATGTTCAATTCTGATGAACTGAAAAACAAGGCTTAAAACTTTGAACCAACAGATGTTCAATTCTGATGAACCGAAAACCAAAGCTTAAAACTTTTAAGCAACAGATGTTCAATTTTGATGAACCGTGAACATATATAATCAAATGATAACAAATGTTTTTACCTTTGTATTAAGTGGATACCAATACTAATCACTTATCAATAAGAAATTTAAAAAGAAAAAAATAAAATAAAATAAAATAACCAGGGCATAAAATTACACAATAAACTAGATCGTGGCTTCAGATCTGGGGAGTTGCATAGTAGGTTGACGACCTCAGATGTATGACCGGCGACTACGACGTTGGCGATGAAACCTTCCTCTATATACTTGTTGACAACAAACCTACCTTGTTGATGAACACACCACTGAACATGAAATCGGTGGTGATGAATACGAATCAGAAAAAAGCGGCAGCGGATTGTAAAACCCGTAATTTTGTAAAATTATAAAAATATATATAATTCCAATTTGTGTGGTATTAGTAAATTATGTGTTCAACATGTTATTTAAATGTTATATATTAAGTAGATATGTGCCTATACTTTAGTTGGATAATAGAATGTAAGAGGGTTGAAAGATGGGGGACCTAAATTGTAAATGTGTATGTAAACATGTAATTGACTCATTAAATGAAGTCAATGAAAGAAGAAAGAAAGAAAAATCTGGAGATTTCCATCGTGAGAGCTTCTAGAGAGAGAGTAGAGAGAGAAGTTCAAGAAGAAGGAGAAATCTAAGGAGTAAAGTGTTGGTGATAGTGTTGGGTCCTAGAAAGCAAGAGTTTTGGGTTGAATCTCTTCATCTTGTGCTTGGTTTGGGAGCAAAGAAGCAACACCACAAGTTGGGTTTTAAATCAAGTAAGTTCTAACTTGAAATTGGTGTTTGATTTGAGTTATATTAGTTGTATTTGGTGATTCTTGGGTTGATTTTGAGTTTAGTGTGTTTAATGGGTCAAAGGTTGGGATTATTGCTAAAGTTAGGGTTTTGGTTGAGTCAATATGTTAAAATGTTGATTCTTGGGTTAAAATTATGATTTGGTATGTGGTATTGGTGGAATATTACAAAAGATTGGTTGATTATAGTGATTATTGGGTATTTATGTTGAAAACTTGAAAATGGAAGAATCAAAGATTTAATCCTTGATTAAATTGTGTTGGAATGTGTTTTAAAGTGGTTAGAAGTGGTTGAGAATGGTTATGTTAGAGTTATGAAGTAGTTTGGTGATGGTTTTGAAGATTATAATTGAAAGATAAAGTTTTGTTGTGGAAGGAAGTGTAAAAATCGGGGCCTACAGCATCAAGAACAGCCCAGAAACACTGTTCACGCCTGCGTCGTGGTGCGACCAATAGGCGTCGCGGCGCGAGGGTACTGTTTGGCCAAGGGTCTTTTTCCAGAGATTTTCTCCCGGCGCGAGGTACCCTGTCTTGCGGCGCGAGACCCCCTGGAAGGTCCAAAAACTTGTTTTTAACCCCATTTGACCTTGTAATTGATTGGGGTTTGTTTCTAATGGTTTTAGGGAGTCCAGAGGGAGTCCGAAAGACCCGAAATGAGCGTTTAAGTCATGTATTGAGTCCATAATTGCATGTAACTTCATTGTTTGGTTAACTTAACTAAGTTAACATCGTGTTATGATCATAGGATCGTTGTGCAAGTGATTTGTGGCCTTGTTGTGAAGTGGAAGTGATCCTCATCACTTCAATCAGGTGAGTTGTGCCCTGCGGATACCCAAAACGCTTTTTATATGCAAGTCATCAATTGTTTTCGTATAAACTATGTTTATGTATATGTATGGCATCGTTGTGATCTGTAATTGATATTATCATGTTTATGATAATGTTTTATGCAATTGAATGTATGATTCACCTGTTTTGAAGCATGTTATGCTATGTATGGATTATGGCAAGTTGTTACCTTGTGTATATAACTTGCATGTGATTATGTGACCCTTTGGGGTAACAGTTTATGTGACCCTTCGGGGTATGTGCTATGTGACCCTTCGGGGTTTATGTGCTTTGGTCCGGACCGCTATTGTGATGTGAACTCTGTACCATAGGGTTCCTAGTCATTGGGACGTACAGAGGTTCGTGTGGCTTCTGCAATTGGGGAATCGCGAGGTACGGGTGACTGAGTGATCAGTGCAGAGAGTGGAGGGGTATGTCAGTAGCCATCATGACCGTGTGGGTTCACTGGGCTGACGAGCCACCGAGCCCGGGTAACACGAGTGGATTTGGTGAACAGGGCTTACACTCCAGAGAACCGTTGTATGGTGGACTGCTTTGTGCTTCCCCCACCTTGACGGGAGATGTGGACACACCCCCACGAGGACTTGTTAACCATGGTTGGCCCCTATGGAACATACAAGTATAAGTGGACTTGTCCCCCACATCTTGTGTGAACTGTTTTATGATGCCATAACTGTTTTATGATATATGATGACTTGTTTACTTGTTTAAATGATTTTGGCACACTCACTAGCTTCGGCTAACAAAAATTGTGTTTATGTTTTGTATCCGCAGATAAGCAATAGTATGATGCCATTGAGGCGGGTAGAAGCTTTTGGGGAGCACTTTTTGCCTTTGGATATGTTTGGAATACATGATTATTCTTATTTTGTTTGTTTAATGGTCGTGTATTCGGGTCAACAAGTAACACCATATTTTGTATACTTGATAAGCTTCCGCATTTTGATGTAAACAAACTCACTGATGATGATGTTTCGTTGAAATTTAAAAAGTTTAAATTTGTACCAGAATTCAGGGTGTTACAAGTTGGTATCAGAGCCGAGGTTTGAGAGAATCGAGCACTTTAGCGAGTGTTTGGTCTCAAACCAAGGCCGGCCATTAATATGAGATCCAAACATATCGGGTGGGCATATGGGTTAAGATGAGAGTTGTATGAGAGTTAGGGAAACTTTGTTCCCAATTGTGACAAACTGATGATTCTTGTGCCTTAATGTGCTATTTGTTGCTATTTTAATGTGTGTAGTAGACAAGAATTTGAGGCATGGATGCCCACAACGATGACAACTTCGAGTTGGTTCCACCCGGAGGTGATGAAATACCTCCAGAGCACTCTCAACCGGGTGGAAATCCTGGTACTCACCACACCCATCACTCTCAGCCCCACACGGGCAACCCAAATGATCAGTCCTCTGTGATAGCTCAACTCCTGACACGCATCCACGAGTTAGAAAATCAGCTGAAAAGAACCCATGACACTCAAAGAACTACGACTCATGGAGAGTCTAGTGATGCTTCTATCTCGAGGAAACCTACCGTTTCCTACAAAACCTTTCTGAATTGCAAACCCCCTACCTATGAAGGTAGTGATGACCCGATAGTGACTTTTGGGTGGATTCGTGAGATGGAACAGACTTTTACCTCTTATGACTGTGATGAGGAACACAAAGTTCCTTACTCTGTGAGACAATTGAAAGGGAGGGCTCTCGTTTGGTGGAATACAATCAAGGCAGCAATGCCTAAAAGTGAAGCTGAAAAGCTAGGTTGGGATGAATTCCTTGAACTGTTTCAACAGGAATTCTGTACTGAGAGGGATCTGGAACACCTCGAAAGGGAGTTCTTGAATATGAAATTGGGTGATTCTTCCATGGACGAGCATGTCCGCAAGTTCAATGAACGTCTCAGCTTTGTGACCACTTGGGTCCCGGATGAAAAAGCCAAAGTGAAGAGGTTTGTTGAGACCGTGCCCCCGGAGTACAAAATCCACATCAGAGATTGTTCCACTCTTCTCTCGGCCACTCAAAAGGCCAAGTTCTTATTTGATGACTTCAAGGCTTCAAAGCAAGCCAAGAAGTTAGTTGGTGAAAAGAGGAAGGATGAGCCCTCTGGTGGTCAGTCAAAGAAGAAAGCAACCCCATCCTCCTTTTCTAAGCCCAAAACAGATGAATCCAAACCACAGTGGTGCAGAATGTGCACGTCTCACCACAAAGGAGACTGCACCAAAGATACCAGAGCTTGCAATCGTTGCGGTAAACCTGGCCACATCCCGTCTGATTGCAAGTATAAAGTGGATGTTTGTTTTGCCTATCGCAAACCGGGTCATAAAATAGCGGATTGCCCTCAGCATAAGGAGGGAGGAGCTGGTGGTTCATACTCAAAGGGTAAAGACCCACCGAAGGCAAAAGGACGAGCCTTTCATATGACAGCGGAGGAGGCTCGTGAGGCAGGGGACGTAGTATTTGGTATGTTCCAATTGAACTCTACCCCTGCCTATGTGTTATTTGATTCCGGAGCCAATAGATGATTTATATCATATGCTTTCTGTGAGAAATTGAAATTGCCTTTTAGCAAGCTTGCCAAACCTCTTAATGTAGAAATTGCCGATGGCAAGATCATTTCTGTGACCGATATCTGTGATAATTGTATTGTTGATCTTGATGGGAGTTCTTTCCTAATTTGTTTGTTACCGGTTGACATATCTTCTTTCGATGCGGTCATCGGGATGGATTGGCTTAGTGCTAATAATGCAGAGATTCTGTGTTCTAAGAAATTGATCAAGATCCCTTTGCCTAATGGTGAATGTGTTATAGCTCGAGGCGAGAAACGCAAATCCGGGATGGAGATCTTGTCGGTTATGAAAGCTCAGAAGTGTATCCGGAAAGGTTGTGAATCCTTCTTGGCATATGTCCTTGATGCCAAAAAGGAGAAGCAAAGCGTTGCAAATGTCAAAGTGGTTAGTGAATTTCCTGATGTGTTTCCTGATGATCTTCCCGGTTTACCTCTGGTTCGGGAGGTTGAGTTTCAAATTGATCTTGTTCCCGGGGCAACTCCTGTTGCCAAAGCTCCTTATCGATTAGCACCATCGGAGATTCGGGAAATGATGACCCAAATCCAAGATCTTTTGGATAAGGGATTTGTTAGACCGAGTTCCTCACCTTGGGGAGCCCCGGTTTTATTTGTGAAGAAAAAGGATGGTACTCTCCGGATGTGCATTGATTACCGGGAGTTGAATAAAAGAACCATCAAGAATAAATATCCGCTCCCTCGCATTGACGATTTGTTTGATCAGCTCCAAGGAACTAGTTACTTTTCCAAGATCGACCTTCGTTCGGGTTATCATCAAGTTCGAGTTAAAGATGATGACATTCCCAAAACTGCTTTCAGAACCCGCTATGGGCATTATGAATTTCTTGTGATGCCTTTTGGTCTAACCAATGCTCTAGCGGTGTTCATGGATCTTATGAATCGGGTGTGCCGTCATTTCTTGGATAAGTTTGTTATTGTGTTCATTGATGATATCTTGGTTTATTCTAAAACCGAGAAAGATCACGAAGTTCATTTGCGAGAAGTTCTTGAAGTCCTTCGGCATGAAAAGCTTTATGCAAAATTCTCCAAATGTGAATTTTGGCTTCGGGAAATTCAGTTCCTTGGCCATGTTATCTGTGAAGAAGGAGTCAAAGTTGATCCTTCTAAGATCGAAGCGGTTATGAAGTGGGAGTCTCTGAAGTCCCCTTCTGAAATCAAAAGTTTTCTTGGTCTTGCGGGTTACTACCGCCAATTCATACGTGATTTCTCCAAAATAGCGGGGCCGCTAACCAAGCTGACCCGTAAGAATGTTCCCTATTCTTGGACTGATGTTCAGGAAGTTTCCTTTCAAACTCTCAAGAAACTGTTGTGCCAAGCTCCTGTTTTATCTCTTCCCGAGGGATCACACGATTTTGTGGTTTATAGTGACGCATCCAAGTCAGGTTTGGGATGTGTGCTGATGCAGCGGGGCAAGGTGATTGCCTATGCTTCCCGGCAATTGAAGCCTCATGAAGCCAATTATCCTACTCATGATTTGGAGATGGCTGCCGTGATCTTTGCTTTGAAACTTTGGCGCCATTACCTCTATGGTACACATTGTGTGATCTTCACCGATCACAAAAGCCTTCAACACATCTTTGATCAGAAAGAGTTGAACATGCGGCAACGCTGTTGGCTTGAGTTGACTAAGGATTATGACTGTGAGATTCGGTATCATCCGGGCAAAGCTAATGTTGTGGCGGATGCTTTAAGCCGCAAAACCCAAACAGATGCCTTGTGTTACCAATCTTTTCGAATGGAGGCGATCTCGGATTTGGTAGAAAACCTGAAGATGGCCCAACAAGAGGCGTTGAAGGAAGAAAACTTTAAAGAGGAGCAAATGACGAAACTCAAAGATCGTTTAGAAGATGATAGCCGTGGCTTAAAGATCTTTGTGGGTCGTGTATGGGTGCCTAAGCTTGGCAACAACCGTGAGGTGGTTCTTCATGATGCCCATCGCTCTAAAATGTCCGTGCATCCGGGTTGCACAAAAATGTATCATGATTTAAAGGCATTGTATTGGTGGCCCGAGATGAAAGTTGATATTGCTTCTTATGTCGAGAAGTGTGCAATTTGTGCACAAGTCAAGATTGAACACCAACGTCCATACGGAAACCTTCAACCTTTGGAGATTCCGGAATGGAAGTGGGATCACATTACTATGGACTTTGTCACGAAATTGCCAAAGATAGCTAAAGGTCACGACATGATCTGGGTCATAGTTGATCGTTTGACCAAATGCGCTCACTTTCTAGCTACTCGTGAGACAGCGTCTTTAGACAAGCTGGCCAAATTATATGTGGATGAGATTGTGTCTAGGCATGGAGTACCTTTGTCTATTGTCTCGGATAGAGATTCGAGATTTGCATCCAACTTTTGGAGAAGTCTCCAAAGAGAATTGGGTACTCGTGTCCACTTGAGTACAGCTTATCACCCGCAAACGGATGGTCAATCCGAAAGGACCATTCAAACATTGGAGGATATGCTGCGTTCGTGTGTTCTAGAATTTGGTGGATCATGGGATTACCATCTACCTTTGATCGAGTTTGCCTACAACAACTCCTACCATTCTAGCATTGGTATGCCTCCCTACGAAATGTTATATGGAAGGCGATGTCGAACCCCTACGTGTTGGCTTGAACCGGGTGAGAAACAGAATGCAGGCCCGGAGATTGTCCAATTGACCGCCGACAAGGTCAAAATTGCACTTGAAAAGCTCAAAGCCGCGCGTGATCGCCAAAAGATGTATGCCGACAAGAAAAGGAAGCCTATGACTTTTGAAGTCGGTGATCAAGTGATGCTTAAGGTTTCACCTTGGAAAGGGGTGATTCGGTTCGGAAAGCGGGGCAAGTTGAGACCGAGGTATATTGGGCCATTCAAGATCTTGAAGCGAGTCAATGAGCAAGCGTATGAGATAGAGTTACCTCCGGAATTGTAAGGTGTTCACAACACATTCCATGTTTGCAACATCAAGAAAACCAAAGTGGAAGATAGTCAAGTCATCCCTATCAATGAGTTGCAGGTCGATCCAAAGAAGCGACGGGTGGAAGAACCGGTTGCAATTGTGGATAGGAAGACCAAGAAGCTAAGGAAACGCCTGATTCCTTTAGTCTTGGTGCAATGGAAGCATAGTCAAGATCATATCTTGACTTGGGAAACCGAAGACGACATGAAAACCCGTTACCCTCACTTGTTTAGTTAGTAACGATTCCGAGGACGGAATATTTGTAAGGAGGGAGGAATTGTAAAACCCGTAATTTTGTAAAATTATAAAAATATATATATAATTCCAATTTGTGTGGTATTAGTAAATTATGTGTTCAACATGTTATTTAAATGTTATATATTAAGTAGATATGTGCCTATACTTTAGTTGGATAATAGAATGTAAGAGGATTGAAAGATGGGGGACCTAAATTGTAAATGTGTATGTAAACATGTAATTGACTCATTAAATGGAGTCAATGAAAGAAGAAAGAAAGAAAAATCTGGAGATTTCCATCGTGAGAGCTTCTAGAGAGAGAGAGTAGAGAGAGAAGTTCAAGAAGAAGGAGAAATGTTAGGAGTAAAGTGTTGGTGATAGTGTTGGGTCCTAGAAAGCAAGAGTTTTAGGTTGAATCTCTTCATCTTGTGCTTGTTTTGGGAGTAAAGAAGCAACACCACAAGTTGGGTTTTAAATCAAGTAAGTTCTAACTTGAAATTGGTGTTTGATTTGAGTTATATTAGTTGTATTTGGTGATTCTTGGGTTGATTTTGAGTTTAGTGTGTTTAATGGGTCAAAGGTTGGGATTATTGCTAAAGTTAGGGTTTTGGTTGAATCAATATGTTAAAATGTTGATTCTTGGGTTAAAATTGTGATTTGGTATGTGGTATTGGTGGAATATTACAAAAGATTGGTTGGTTATAGTGATTATTGGGTATTTATGTTGAAAACTTGAAAATGGAAGAATCAAAGATTTAATCCTTGATTAAATTGTGTTGGAATGTGTTTTAAAGTGGTTAGAAGTGGTTGAAAATTGTTATGTTAGAGTTATGAAGTAGTTTGGTGATGGTTTTGAAGATTATAATTGAAAGATAAAGTTTTGTTGTGGAAGGAAGTGTAAAAATCGGGGCCTGCAGCATCAAGAACAGCCCAGAAACACTGTTCACGCCTGCGTCGCGACGCGAGGGTACTGTTTGGCCAAGGGTCTTTTTCCAGAGATTTTCTCCCGGCGCGAGGTACCCTGTCTCGCGGCGTGAGACCCCCTGGAAGGTCCAAAAACTTGTTTTTAACCCCATTTGACCTTGTAATTGATTGGGGTTTGTTTCTAATGGTTTTAGGGAGTCCAGAGAGAGTCCGAAAGACCCGAAATGAGCGTTTAAGTTATGTATTGAGTCCATAATTGCGTGTAACTTCATTGTTTGGTTAACTTAACTAAGTTAACATCGTGTTATGATCATAGGATCGTTGTGCAAGTGATTTGTGGCCTTGTTGTGAAGTGGAAGTGATCCTCATCACTTCAATCACGTGAGTTGTGCCCTGCGGATACCCAAAACGCTTTTTATGTGCAATTCATCAATTGTTTTCGTATAAACTATGTTTATGTATATGTATGGCATCGTTGTGATCTGTAATTGATATTATCATGTTTATGATAATGTTTTATGCAATTGAATGTATGATTTACCTGTTTTGAAGCATGTTATGCTATGTATGGATTATGGCAAGTTGTTACCTTGTGTATATAACTTGCATGTGATTATGTGACCCTTCGGGGTATGTGCTATTTGACCCTTCGGGGTTTATGTGCTTTGGTCCGGACCGCTATTGTGATGTGAACTATGTACCATAGGGTTCCTAGTCATTGGGACGTACACAGTTCCTGTGGCTTCGGCAATTGGGGAACCGCGAGGTACGGGTGACTGAGGGATTGGTGCAGAGAGTGGAGAGGTATGTCAGTAGCCATCATGACCGTGTGGGTTCACTGGGCTGACGAGCCACCGAGCCCGGGTAACACGAGTGGATTTGGTGAACAGGGCTTACACTCTAGAGAACCGTTGTATGGTGGACTGCTTTGTGCTTCCCCCACCTTGACGGGAGATGTGGACACACCCCCACGAGGACTTGTTGACCATGGTTGGCCCCTATGGAACATACAAGTATAAGTGGACTTGTCCCCCACATCTTGTGTGAACTGTTTTATGATGCCATAACTGTTTTATGATAGATGATGACTTGTTTACTTGTTTAAATGATTTTGGCACACTCACTTGCTTCGGCTAACAAAAATTGTGTTTATGTTTTGTATCCGCAGATAAGCAATAGTATGATGTCGTTGAGGCGGCTAGAAGCTTTTGGGGAGCACTTGTTGCCTTTGGATATGTTTGGAATACATGATTATTCACCATATTTTGTATACTTGATAAGCTTCCGCATTTTGATGTAAACAAACCCACTGATGATGATGTTTCGTTGAAATTTAAAAAGTTTAAATTTGTACCAGAATTCAGGGTGTTACACGGATGGTGGCTGGCGGATGTTGTTCAAGACCCATTATCGATGGTGCTCGGTGAAGGGTTCCTGGCGGCAGTAGGTTAACCTCAAATTCTACGATTGGTGCTTGGTGAAAGGGTGTTGGCAACGGTAGATAGTAGGTGTTGTTGATGGTGATTGCCGGAGATCTACAGGGGCCGCGGCATAGAGAGAAGAGAAATCGATGGTTTCCTGTTAGGCAGCGATCAGTGCAAGTTGGCAGGGTTGACGGCGGTGGAGATCTCATGGTGGTGTATATTTAGACATGACAGCAATGGCGGTGGTGGATATTTTGAGCCGGCGTTGATGTAATGGTGAAGATGGCGGTTAATGTAAAACAATGACAGTCGGTGTGTACCGGTGGCATTGTTGTTCAAGAAACCACCGGAGAGATCTCGAAAATCAAATAAAAAGAGGGCCTAATTAATTCTCTGAGAGGCTGCCCGTAGAGATAAACGAGAAAAAGGAGATTTGAGGGAGGCTGCCATTAGAGAGATGAGAGATATTGGAGATTTGAGGGAGGTGACGTGATACAAATGAGATAGGGTATGGGTTTTAATTAGGGTACGATTTATTTTTTTTGTAAAAAAGACTTTTATATCCTTTGATGGTTTAAATTAATTACCTTTTATATCTTAATAATTACCAAAATGCCACAAACACTATTAGCCTTTGATTAAATCATCTAATAGTTCACATTGCTTCTCGTATTTTTCGCAAAAAAATAATTTTTCGCATGAACCACCATCTCTCTCTCTGTAAGAATAATTCCATTTAAAAGCATGTTAGTAACTCAGAAGAATGTTCAATATAATCCATAATTAATTTATAATTTTAAGGGACTAATTTTATCCTTTGGATCAATGTCATCAATGATTTAGATTAAATTTTAAAAACTTGGACGGAGTGACATTTTCGTAATTCACATGTGATGCTTTTACAAATCACATGTGATTGTATACTGAATCACCTGTTTTTGAATATTAAAATTTCAGGACTATGTTTTTTAAATGAAATTTATTGAAAACAACTCTAGTAACTTAATATCATAATAACCCTACATTCTAAAAAGTTAATTACTTAACATTAAACTTTTTAAAAAACAAAAAGATATCATAATAACCCTACATTCTAAAAAGTTAATTACTTAACATTAAACTTTTTAAAAAACAAAAAGCCTAATATAAATAAATGGGAGGTGATCCTTACGCAATAAAATTCGTCACACACAATAACTTTATGGCCATTTTTGGTTGGACGGATTTCTTGGGAATCTGTGGGAATTGGAATTCAATTCCCATGAAATCCAGTGTTTGGTTTGCTTTGTAAATGGAATTTTAAGGAATTTAAATCCCTCATGAGAGGGAAAGTGAATTCCTTCAAAAGAAGGAGGGAATTTAGAAACCATAGATGAGGAAATTTGACAGATTACAATTATACCCTCCTAAACAACCCTGGCTTTTCTTTAAACAACCGGCCTCTTTTCCTGCTCATAACTAGGGATGGCAAAACAACTCGAACCCGACTAGTTTCGGGTTGGGTCGGGGATTATATTTTCGGGTTACGGTTGGGTTCGGGGATTTTCTTCATGGATTTTTCAGGTTCGGGGCCGGGGCACACTAACATAATTTTTAGTCGGGTCGGGTTTTATCATCATGTTCGGGCCAATGTCGGGTTTGAGAAAACGCCCCGATGGGGTGCCCCGAAACAATCCCCAACGGGGAACAGGACGGGGACGGGTTTTCATTTCGGGTTCGGGGACGGGGCGACCAAAACCCGACCCGAACCCGCCCAGTTGCCATTTCTACTCATAACGACAACTCCCCTTCAAACGACACAACCCTAGTCGACTGCTCCTTCCGTCGTCGTTGTTCGGTCGTCGACAGCTCCTTCCGTCGACTGCTCCCTTCCCTCGTCGAGTGCTTCCTTCCCTCGTCATTCCCTGCCGCCTTCCTCGGTCCTCCTCCGCCGCCGGTAAGTTCCCTTTATCTTCTCTCTCCCCCGTATATATTTCTCCTTCTCTCTCTCTAAGCACAACCTTGAAAATCAGTCGACTAATATGCTATCTCAACTGATGATTTTGGGATGGTTTTTAGTATGATTGATATTTTGGATATGTAAGTTTTTAATAAATCTATTTTTGTAAAATCATCTCAAGTATATCTTAGATTGGATGTATCAAGAGATTACTAGATTATTTTGGTAACTTTATGACAATTAGTATTGTAATGATTCTAACTTATTATGTTTATTAACATGTTTATGAGCACGATTTTATAATTTATATAAATATATATTTACATAAAAGTTATAAAACAAACTAAAATTAGGTAAAAAAACAGAAAGGGTAATTCTGTCATTTTACAAAAATGAAATCAAATTCATCTACATTGTCTGTAAACCAAACATGATATGGAATTGGATTTCAATTCCATTTTCTGCCAACCAAACACATTATAGATTCAAATTCCAATTCCTGGCAGATTCCAATTCCATCAGAGATTCCAATTCCTTCAGAAACATTCTGCGAACCAAACGCCACCTATGAATTATCAACTTGTATCATGTACTATTAATTACCTGTACATGTTATAAATAACTAAATTTTGTTGTATATCAATCATCTTTCTAAATAAAAAATAAATAAAAATTCGGGTATTAGAATCAACACTTAACATTACCTTTTAAAAACAAACTACACATGATATATATGATGGTACGGAATATAGTAATTAATTAACTTATTAATTTTTTAATTTTATATATTTGATTTTTAGTTTTAATATTTGAACAAGTAGAATCGTGGTTGATTTGCTATTAATTTGTTAGAAAAAAATTATTACATACTTACATGTTTGGTAAATAGTTGATTCAATTAAATAAATTATAATATTAACTTTAGTTTAGTGATATTACATAAATGAGGGGTAATAATTGCAATTTTAAAGGATATTACACTTTTCAAATTTCATTTGATTTTTTTAATAGTTATTATCTTACTCTTATATAATGTATTTACCACCTAAAAAACTCTTAATTTTAAGAAGAGTAAATATACTAAAATACTCCTCTTTTAAGTCCACAATTAATGAATTTAAACAAATAAATATTAAAAACATAACCGACAATGAATTTAAACCAATACTTATAACTGAATTATTTCTAACCATATATTTTTAATATTAACTTTTGATTCATGAGATTACCATACTTATAACTGAATTAAGTCTAATCATATATTTTTAATATTAACTTTTGATTCATGAGATCACCTAAATTCCTGTTTTCAATTAATCAAGTTCAGAAGATTTTACAAACACCAAACAAATGAAAGAGTCAAAGAGTTGAAATTTATAAACATTGCATTCTAACTCAATTATATAATAATTAGAACTATGAAACATTACACACACATATACATACATATATATAATTAGCAACTTCATGATTCAACCATGCGACAAAATTCTTCCAACAAACTGAAAGACAAATAACTCAGAGTTAGCAATTTAATTCTTAATTTCAAAGTGGCTCTCGCAAAGAATCTTCACAAACTCATATAATCTTCATCTCGCAAGGAATCTTCACAAACTCATATTAGCTCTTTGTGATTATTCTGTACAAAACTCATCACAACCTCCTCTTTATTCGCCGTCATCGCATTACGCGGGTCCCCACTAGTTAATTTATTATTGTTGTTTATATGCATTTAAATGCGATCTTGATTTAAATGCAACCTTCAAGTTGCTAATTATGGTTATGGTTCTACATAGCCATCACCCTGTCTAGTAAACCAACTAATACACATTTTTATGGAATACTAGTATAAATTAAATTAGGTGAATGATGTTCAATGGTTTTATTGCAAGATTATATGTTTTTTATGGTGGTACTATAAAAATAATTATGTCTTCTCTTTTAGAATGTTAAAGTTTATTTATATAAATGATCTTGAGTATATTATTAATAAAATATATATAATGTATTTAATAGATACAGATATAAAGACATTAAGTTATTTATATGGATAATGGTAAGAGACGGGTATGTGAACACAGTTGTGTCATTTTCTATAGCCATTGTAAATGAATCCAACTAAGTTGAAAGATTTATTTTGAAAGAAGGAATAACTTGGTTATATTTATAATTAGTTTTTCAGTTGAGAGAATATTTTAAGTAGAGTTAAAATTGATATTTGCTTTTTAGCCGAGTAAACAATGAGCTTTTAATATAAAACCCGTTTTATCGCCTTTATTACATTATTATCAGAAGTGAATGTAATAACATAATAATCGATAGAAAGATCATGTTTATTGACCTAGTTGAGTTAATTATCTTGGTACCCACGTTAAAATATGATTTGCCAACAGAAGTAGCAAGACAATTGACGGGTTTAAAAAAAGGGGGTGAAAATATAAAGATGTCACAACATATACATGCTAGTAATGAGTGCCAAAAATCATTGGATACTTATCGTAAAGCTAAAAAACTTAGAGTTTAATCTGTAATCTTTTGCTAAAGAAAAGTTATTATAATATTCACATCATTCATTTAGATTGTGGTTTATTTATACATAATAGTGCCTCATAATTTAAACACATATGATATTATTAGGTGAAATATTGATGGTTATTATGTGTTTTATAAATAGTAAAATATTATTATTACAAGAAAGTTTTCCTACCTGGTAATGCTATTGTTACACGAAGTAAATGTTATATATAATAGTACAAAATAAATCAAATACTCCCGAAGAGCTATAATAAATTGATATGAGAAAAAATTTAGAAAGTCATGGAGTGCTCTTTTTTTTCTTTCGCATCCTCTTATTACACAAAGATTAGCAAAATTGGATCATATGTGGTCTAAACCAGAAGTTTGTTGACAATGAAAATTTTATTGATTGACATGACCGGATAAATCATCCTAGTCGATGATGATATGTAAAGTTTAAAGAAGATCAAGAGGTTTATTCAAAGTAGTGATTTTGTATATTTTGTTTGCTCTCCTGGAAGTTAATTTATAATTTATTACAGAATAAAGTAGGTAATAAATCCCTCAATTTTCTAGAAAGGATGCGGTAAGATATGTGATGACATGTATATCCACATTATGAACCATTTAGAATTTTAGTCGATGTATCATTTAAATGGTTATTAAAGTTGCAACTGAAAATTTACGAGATTAGTTGCTCGAGTAATAAAGTTGTGAACTCGTTGCTCTAGAATATCATATTCATGTTTAATAAATTACTTTGCACGAATGATTATTGTAATGTTGAACACTCTATGTGTTATATTCACACATAAATTACTTTTGTTGAAGCGCTTACCATGTGCATTCAATTGATTGTAAAACCAGTAATCATAATGATCTAACCTTTTGGGGTCATGATATTTTATATATAGAAATTAATGAAAAATATCATATATGCCTATCTTAACCTTTTGAGCCAATAGGTTATGATGATACCTCCCCTATTATATTGATTTTTTGTGGGAACCAAATATTTTTCATGAGTTTCGTTTTGCTTCACCACAATATACAAAAATGAGACTTCAAAAGAATGTTAAAAATATGCAATGAATATAAAACCCTATCCGCAAAAGTTCAAACGAGAACTGTTTTTCGTACGAGAACCGCGAGAACCAATCTTAGCCATCCAATTCTCCCTCCTTCAATTGGATTGCCCACCCATGAATTCTTTACATTCACCCTGCCATACTCAATCCCCCCATGCTCTTCATCCATGAACTCCATTATCCAAAATGAACGACCAAGATTGGTTCTCGCAGTTCTCGTATGAAAAACAGTTCTCGTTTGAACCCTCCCAAACCCCATCCATACTTACGTATTTAAATTCATCAATAGGATTTTTGCAATGACTTGATTTTGATTGTTTTGAATCAAATATCCTAACCTTTATGGTAGAAGATAAGTAGCTAGAATTGAACTAATAAATTATTGATCCTGATAATAAAGAATATGAACCATAAGTTCTGAAAATAATTCATATATTCAACTACTAATGCTTCGATTAAGGTATCCCAGATGGATATTTTTTAATAAAAGTCCGTGACATGCCTAAAGCATTGTAGACAACCCAATTCCAAAAGTATATATATATATATATATATATATATATATATATATATATATTTCTCGAAAGGAAAAGAAGCAATACATTAAGATGGTCAATTAAAGATATAAAGACCTCAAATGAATCTCTTAAAGAAATACTAGACATGAAGGTTCTAAAAAAACCTGAGGTACCTAAAAATGACGAGGTCGTAATAAATTATATCATGTCTAGAAAGTATGAAATCAAAACAAATTCAACATGGATAATGCTTATGTATGTAATATAGCGCTAAAAATTATGATGGAAAATGAGGATCTTGCAAATATACCTGCCTAGAAGTACGGATATAGAAATTATTGGTCAAACTAGAAAGACATAAGGAAATAATGAAAACTTAAAGTTCCTCACAGGTGCGAGATTTTATGAGATAAAAAGCATGAATGGCGGTACAAAGTTTTTGAAAGACCTAGGATTGGTATATTCCCGTGTGCTAGAAATAAATATTTATTATATCTTATTGTTTGGAAATATGAAAAAAATATTTTATTTGCATCTAGTATATATTATTAAAGCTCTATTGATATGAGATGACTTCAAAGGTATAAAGATTTTTAACATATATTAATACTGAAAATGCCGAAGCATATAAGAAAAGTTCTCGATAATATTATTAGATTAAACTAAAGTTATTACATGGGCTAAAACAATGAGTATATATGGTATACTCGTCCTAGTGTGTGTTTATTGAAAGAATGTTATAAAAATTGATTCTATTTGCCCAGTTTTCTCTTGGATAGACTCTTCAAGAAAAGTTCAAACTAAGTTTTATACTTAATTTGATCTGTATCATATAAAGTAAGAGTTTTTTATTATGAGGAAGGCGATAAGTCTATGGATGCGCGTATTCTTCGGTCTATTGAGAATATGAGATTTATTAACAATGTAGTCCCCGATAAGAAGTCTATAATGCAGAGCTTTGTTAATACACTACCGCTTACCTACCGATTAAGACGGACCAAAACTTTGGATGAAGCTTTTGAGGAAGGAAGGAACACTGAGGCTATTTTTTAGCAAGGGAAAAACTAAGTACTGAGCAACTAGAAACTCTTAGCAAATTTTCCATTTAGGACAAAGAAAATTGGAATGTGTTTAAAGTAGTACAATAGAATATTACAAGAGGTCGAGACTAGATATGTGTTGGTGTGCACACGCCGGTGAATGTATTAGAGACACCACACGTTGTATTAGAGACACCATACGTTGAAGGAGATCGTGTATTTTCATTGTATGAAACCGAGTCATAAAGCTATGGCTTGTCCGAAGAAACAGAATCCGGGCAAGTGAATCTTCATCATCTTCAAAAAAAGAAATTCCTCCCCGTGCTAAGGTGAGAGCCTTTTAGATGACAACTAAGGAGGCTAATACTATGGGGATATGATCATGAGTACGTTTCTCATAAATGCTACTCCTACATGTAATTTATTTGATTCAGGTGCAAATCGTTCATTTATTTCGGTGGCTTTATGAGAAAAGTTGAAATTACCTAATTCTGCTTTACCTTGTAAAGTATAAAATTGTATAGAAATAGGAGTTTACTTGAGAAAATACTCAAAGAGTATAAATAGGGATATGACCCTTGTAATATGTGAGTTTTGCCATAATCAATGTTTAAGTGTGTGTTTTGTACGGTGTAAATCTTCTACACACTACATTCTTGCATTACTCCATTCATACTTGAACCACTTGGGATTAACAAGTGGTATCAGAGTCTAAGGAGTGTGATTTGATTCTGAATTCAACATACAAGTTCAAGATTTTTGAAGAATTTGAAGAAAACCGAGAACACATTTTGAGATTTTTGGGTTTTCGTCAAATTTTGGGATTTTCGTGAAGATTATGGTTGATTGATGCTCGATTATCATTTTAGAATCATTCTGGAGTGAACGAGATCAAATTAACATCAAAACAACAAGCAAATCGAAGATTTATGTATGTTGTGTGAAAAACGAGTTTTGGGGAAAATCGTCTAATTCGATATCAATTCGTTGTTGTTTATCAGAAAAATTGATATAAGATTGATTGAAGTTGATAGGCGAAGTGATCTGGGCAAGAAATATATAGATTTGTGCAAATTTGAAGAATTTTTGAATCTGAACGGGATGAAGATGAAGGTACTGGATTTTGAATATGAATGTATCGGATTTTGAAGATGAAGTTATCGGATTTCCTAAATCCGATAGTATTTACCGGATTTGGTTTATGCGGATTTCATAAATCTGATTGTGTGTACCGGATTTGCCTTTCTTCCGGATTTGAAAGTCTCGGATTTGGTTTCTTCTGGATTTGAAAGTCTCGAAGTTGGTTTCTTCCGGATTTGAAAGTCTCGGATTTGGTTTCTTCCGGATTTCAAAGTCTCGGATTTGGCTTCTTCCGGATTTGAAAGTGTCGGATTTGCCTTCTACCGGATTTGAAAGTGTCGGATTTTGAAAGTACCGGATTTGGGATTTGGCGGATTTAGGCTCTGCCCCTTGGACCCCGCCAGGGGTTGCCACCCCTTGGACCCCGCTATCAGGGGCGCTGCCCCCGAACCCCCGTAGTCGTTGTGACTGAATTATCTGGTCACCTTGATTCCTAAGACAAGTGTTTGGATTTTTTGGCTGAGTCAGGAGTTCTCAAAGTTTCAGTTATCATTCTGATGTTTCTAGATTTGGTTTACTTTGGGTCATCGCTACCATATGCTGAATGTCTAGTACCTTATGTCTAGTCATCCTACCCTTTCCTAACTGATTTTTGGTCCTTCTTTCTTAGTGTCACCAATTTTTGGTTTGAAAACCAGATTTTGGCCATCTATTCCTTGTTTCTTTTGAATCTTGGTTATCTTATATCAGTCATTTTTGACAACCCAGATCACATTGTTGGTGAAATTGTTTGAAGGATTGACAAACATCAAATTACTTCAGGTTTTTGAGAAAAATTTGTATTACATGCGTATGCTCTTGAGTAAGGATGGATCCGACTCACTGATTATTATATCAAAGTCACCTACCCACTTATGTGTACCCAAGTTCTTTTGCACCCGTATGTCTTCCAAATTTTTTTTGGGACTTACGGTGATTTGGTCAAGGTTTATTACACGGTATTGGGAGACTTACTTGACAACATTAATCTCCAATATCAGGTTACATCCAACACAAAGTTATAAATCTTCACGAATTCAGATCAAATCATTACCACTCCTTAACGATCGAGAGTGGTTCGAGTATCTACTCATGTCATACAACAAATGGAGATCTTTTTGACATGAATATGTAGGCTCCTCCCCGTCCCTTTTTCCATGTTTGTTACAACTGAATCTCAGAGTGATGATGTCCTTTATGCATGATGCTCATAATGTATCATAATCATCATGAGGGGGAGAATAAAAAAATAAGTAAAGAAATTTTACATTGTTGATTCAGTTGTTGTTGAGGGAGAGTAAAAGAACATATTGAAAAGTTATTGTGTCTACTCAAGGGGGAGAGAGACAAAGAAACGTTAGTCTATATCATGTCTAGGGGGAGTCAAGATTGTCAGACTTATGAAGACATGGGAACAATCTGAGCTACATTGTAGGGGGAGACAAAAAGAAGATTCTTCCCAACACATCAAAAGTGTTTATGCTTCCGCTGTCAAAAGCTCAAGATAAAGCATTGTTTCAGACTGATGTATTTGGTGGGACGCTACATCCAAAACTGCTTATATAATCTAAGGAAGACAGTCCTTAGGTTACTGGCGTTTACACTCCTATTTCAATACAAACGGGGAGAATGTAAAGTATAAAATTGTATAGAAATAGGAGTTTACTTGAGAAAATACTCAGAGAGTATAAATAGGGATATGACCCTTGTAATATGTGAGTTTTGCCATAATCAATGTTTAAGTGTGTGTTTGTACGGTGTAAATCTTCTACACACTATATTCTTGCATTACTCCATTCATACTCGAACCACTTGGGACTAACATACCTAAATCTCTTGATGTGGAAATTGCTGACGGCAAAACGGTTTTGGTTTCTACTATTGTACTTGATACTGACTTTAATATTAATGGGACTAGTTTCCCTATTTCTCTTATTCATATATGCCTATTGCCAGCTTTGATGCGGTTATTGGTATAGATTGGTTAGCTAATCAGCAAGCAAAAATCCTTTGTTTTAAAAGGCTTACCAAAATCCCGTTACCTAATGGGTCACACATAGTGACTCGAGGTGACAGGCGTAAACGTGATATTCCACTCATATCTGTTATAAAAGCCCAAAAGGCTTTATCTAAAGGTTGTTATTCATTCCTAGCCTATGCTATTGACGCCAAGAAAGAAAAATAGATTGTTCAAGATGGTAGGGTAGTTTCTGAATTTCTGTTTTCCGGTGACCTTCATGGACTTCCTCCTCTTCGAGAAGTAGAATTAATCTCATTCCTGAAGCTACTCATGTAGCAAAGGCCCCTTACCGCTTAACTCCTTCTGAAGTACGAGAGATTATGACTCAAATCCAAGAATTATTACACAAGTGTTCATTCGGCCTAGTTCATTGCCATGGGACCCCGGTTTTATTTATTAAAAAGAAAGATAGATCAATACGCATGTGTATCGATTATCATGAGTTGAACAAGAGAACAATGAAGAATAAATACCCTCTTCCATAAATTGATGATATTTTCTTTTTCTAAGATTGATCTTCCTTAGGGTTATCCCCGGGTGAGAGTCCGAGATGAGGATATTTAAAAGACTGCTTTTCAAACTCATTACGGGCATTATTAATTTCTTATGATGTCTTTCAGTTTAACGAATGCCCCTGCTATCTTCATAGATCTCATGAACCGCATTTGTCATATTTTCTTGGACAAATTTGTTATCGTCCTGATTGATAATATTCACTAAGGTAGAACATGATGTTCATGTGCATGAAGTCTTGGAAGTCTTACTGTGGGAGAAACCGTATGTGAAATTCTTTAAATGTGAATTCTGGCTTAATGAAGTATAATTCCTTGCTCATGTTATTTGCCAAGGTGGTGTTAAGGTTGATCTTGCCAAAATTGAGGCGGTTATGAAATGGGAGGCTCCTCGTATGCCTTTTGAAATTAAAGGTTTTTTTGGGCTTGTCGATTACTATCGGCGTTTTACGTGCCCTTCGCATGCTTAAAAGATCAAGAGAAAGCATTTCAGACTTTAAAACAGTTTTTATGTCAAGCTCATGTTCTTACTATCCCAATGGTTATAATGATTTGTCACTTCTTGCGATACTTATTATTCCGAGTTAGGTTGTGTGTTGATGCAGTCTAGTATGTTTATTGACTATGCCTCATGATAGTTAAAACAACATGAAAAGAATTACCTCAATTAGTTGTGGTAGTGGTTGCCTTAAATATATGGCGTCATTATCTTTATAACACTAAGTGTGTGTATGCACCGACTACATTAGCCTGCGGTATGCATTTACAAAGAAGGAACTGAATATGAGACAACGCCGTTAGCTTGAGCTCACTAAAGACTATGATTGTGAGATTCTTATTACCTTGGCAAGGCTAATGTCGTTGTTGATGCCCTGAGTCACAAGGGACAATATGATAGTACCACATTCTTAGACTTGATATGATTTTAGATGCGATTACATGACTAAAGGACTCACAAACATAAGCTCTACAAGACCTGAATCTTAAGACAATAACTATGTCAAAAGTGAAAAATTATTTAATTGACGATAGTTGTGACTTAAAAACCTTCACAAGTAGGATCTAGGTACCAAAGATTGAGGGTAATCATGAATTGATTCTAAAGGATGCAGATAAATCGAAGTTAGCTATCCATCCAGGTTGTACAAAGATATAAAAATGATTTTAAGGCACTTTATTGGTGGTCCACTCTGAAAGTTTACATTGTGAGTTATGTCGAAAAATGTTAGACTTGTGCTCAAATGAAAACAGAGCACTAAAGACAATAAGGTAATCTTAAGTAACTTCAAATTCCTAAATGAATTTCGGGACCTCATCACCATGGATTTTGTGACAGTTACCAAGAAATTTGAAAGGCCACAACATGATCTGGGTTGTTGTGGATCGTTTGACCAAAAGTGATCACTTCTTAGCTACTAGTGAGTTTATGACTTTAGACAAAACGGCCAAACTACATATGAGAGAGATTGTAGCTAGAAATGGATTTCCTTTATCTATCGTTTCCAGCCGAGATTCTCTATTTGTTTCCAACTTTTGGAAAAGTCTACAATGTGAATTGGGTACTCGTGTACATTTGAGTATGGCGTATCATTCTCAGATGGACACAGCCAATCGGAACAAACTATTCAAACTCTTGAAGACATGCTTCGCACATGTATAGTTGAATATGGAGGCTGAGGGGATACTCATCTATAAATGATCGAATTTGTGTATAACAATTCCTGTCATTCGAATATAAGCATGCCGCCTTTTGAAATGCTCTATGGTAGACTATGTCATACCCCAACCTATTGGTTAAAGCCTAGTGAGAGACAATATGATGGGCCTGAGATAGTACTATGTCATAAATCAACATTTTCTCTCTGTTTTTTACACTTCAGTACTAAAAATAAAGGAGACTTCATAACACTTCTATTAGATATTTAAAATATATAAACAAAAGTTTAGCATGTGAACAATTTAGAAGTTTAAGAAAATCATGAACTATAAATAAAAATCTAGATTTCACAAAAATAAAGCTTTTAAGTCACAAAAGCTTGGAGCCATCTTCAACAATATGGAGCTACAGCTTTCCCAAATCGACACCTATGAATAATACTTAACTAGTAAGTACTGTAACACGCAATAATAGATTCATAATCGAAATAACTCTCTGAAGGTCCAATAACGAATACCAAACCCTTTAATCTCCGAACCTGGTACTAAGGCAATAACTCTGATGCTGTAAAAGAGCACAATATAACTCTCATGCTTAAAAATAGCATAATATAACCCTGATGCTTAAAAAGAGCACAATATAACTTTGATGCTCTAAAAGAGCACATAAAAGTATAACATCATTTTCATAAATCACATCATTATAGTAAAAGAGAGTTCAGTATACTCACATTGTAACATCCTCGAATTTGGCGTATATGTATGTAGTAGATGCGTGTGTGTAAATTAAGTAAATTAATAATAAAATATATATGTGAAAGTCCTTTGATAGTGAAGAAGATGAGTTACTAGAGAATACTTGAACAAAAGATGATGAAGTTTAATAAGAACAAGTATGAACACTTTGCATGCAACTTGAATATTCTCTCTGATAGATCAAACGTATTACAAGAGCAGAGATTACAATTGGCAAAGGTTGCCTTGCAAACCTAGTTTGCAGGCTATCAATACTAAAACCTCATGGGCTTAAAAGCCACATGGGCCCAAAACTAGTTAACTAGACTAGACTAAGAATTACATAAGGAAAGTGGGCTAAGCCCATAACACTAACTAGTCTAGAATAATACATAGTTTAATTACAACAAAAGTAACACAAGGCTAACAAACAAATAAATATCCAACATTCTCCCCCTTTTGTTGCCTTGTGCTAAAGCAGGTATTGATCATCTGTTTCTCTGACCAAGGAGCCTTTCCCAGCTCCTTATGGTCTTTCTCTCTTGGATCTTTTCCTCCAGCTGATCCGCATTTCTGGTCATTTTCACTAACTCTGATTGATGTGGCAAATGTCAGCTATTGAAGCAAGTTCTGTGGAATTTAGATATACATCTTTGAAGCATTCCATCAGAATATGCACTGAGCTTAGAGAGTCGAAGGAATGCTTTGCCGCCGTTAAGGTTTGACATGATAAATCCATCGGCTCCTTCGTAATCCTCATCAAATTTTTCAATGATAGTGTATTTTCTGTGCTTGTCAAGCTTAGAATGCTGTTGGTTGGGCCTTTGAATGTTTATCTTTGCAAGATCAGCCTCAACACCCAGCTGTAAATCGTGGTTTCTGCACAAGAGGATTTTCTTTCGCATGAAGTCTCTTAGAACTTGGAGAGCTCTTTTTTCCTCCTGATTCTTTCCAGTTTTACAGGGCAGCTCATCTTCTATATGAGTAATGTCCCCCAAATTCAGAAATCTTAGCTCGACCTCATGAAATGTATATCTTTTCCCATCTGCTCTGGTGACGTGAAAGTGAACCATTGAGTAGTTGAGGAAGTTACGCAAGTACACAAATTCGATCTTAACAATTGGATATTTGGAGGCCACTTGTTGTTTTGTGCTTGTAGGAGAGGGGGTGGCGAATCGGACAGACTTCTCATGCTCTTGAGAGTTCAGCACGTATAAATCATCAACCTCTCTGACTACTTCTGGAAAGATTTCCAGAATTCTTTCTTCCAGATAGGGAGTATTAAGCCATTGAGTAGGCCAGCGAGGTTGGTCCTTTGCAAGTGCTTCCCTCGGCCTGATATTTCTAATGTTTGGCCTTTCTGCTATGATTCTCTCGTGAATGGCCAAGGGTTTGGGTCCTCCATGATAGGTTTCAGGTACCGGCCACTCACCCTCTTGTTGCTCAGACATTTGAGGTTGCTGCTGACTAATAAGATCTATGGGCGCAACATTGAATTGCCCCTATTCTGGTGGAAAAATGTCAAGCACCTCCCTATTGACTGTAGTGAAGAGCTTGCATATGTTGATCAGCGGAGTGTCTTCCACTTCCTCAGTGATAGGCCTTTTGCCTTTGGATTTTTCTGTTGAAGATTCGGGAAGGGAAGATTCTGGTTCTGTTGTTTGGATTTGCGGGATTTGGATTATTGGGATTTGAATTGTTGGGGTTTCTGGCTTACCAGTCTCTGACTCTGCCCCTTAAACAGTTTCAAATTCAAAATATGTGGTTTCAGGCTCAACTGGTTGTTGTTGTTGTTTGCTGCCACTAGCACTGCCACTCAGACCCTCTGATGGCTTGGATAGTGGGGCGGCTTCAATTCTTAACACTGTACTTTGAGCCCCAGTATATCGCCGCTGCCTTTTCTCCCCCTCATGATGTCCTGGATCCTCAGGATCATCATGCCTCCGCTTCCTAGATTCAGGTTGGGCTTTGCAGGATTCGTCCACTACTTCCAGCCGTTTGCTTATATTAGAAACGGTGGCGGTTAGGGCATTTAGGGCTTGGAAGACGGTATCTTGGAAGGTGGTGGAATTGGAGGATGCGGGCTGGGGTTGTTGTTGTTGTTGTGCACGCAGACCAAAACCAAAACCAACCACAGACATCACAAAGTCTATGGGCATATTAAGTTACCGGGCTACCACAACAAACACAACCAAACGAAAGCAATGGTGTGCCACAAAACCATGTCCAACAAATATATATATTTTGATCAAGATTGCAAAAAAAAAAAACACTTAAGGCACAACAAGCAATCCTTGTACATATGCATTAACAATTTTAATACACCTTTAAAATTGCATATTCATATATACACCTAAAAATATATGTTTTTGTGAACTTCATGCCAAGTCACACAAAACATATAAAATTAGGAATCAAAATATAGTGGGGATCAACAGAATCAAAAGTAATCTACAACCCGGATTTTAATATATTTAAACACATTGTTTCAAAAACCAATTCTGACCAAAAAACCATAAGGCACGGGCGTGCCTGCCAATTTTGTCAGTGTACAGTTTAAACAACTTTAAACAGTTTACGAATTCTGCCGGCACGGCCCGTACCCCCACTGGTACGACCGTGCCCGGTCACCGGAAAACCATTTTTGATAGAAAACTCAGAAAATCCGGTTTAACTCCAAAAGTGCAAAGCCATGTTAGAGATGACTCTGATACCACTGTTGGGTTTTCGTGGTCTAAAATCGCAACGGAAGCAAAACGAGTGGAAAAATATTTTAAAAAATGGACCACGAATGT